>CM023454.1:96412831-97107600 GCA_013339765.2 Haemaphysalis longicornis | reverse complement strand
TGTGCGTGCGGGAAACGACAGGATACCTGAGTGGCTAATCGGATCAACAACGGGGGTAGAACTCGTCCACGCATAAAAGTGTTGCACTGTAAAATTCCCCGCATTTCCCCGGGGGAAGAATGTGAAAGTGCGAATGCACGAGTTGAATTTGCGCGGTTTCGGTAATGTTCGCGAAAGAGAGATCACACACACACACACACACACACTACAGAAGAAAATATGCATTTAAAATTCCCCGCATTTCCCCGAGGGGAAGATGTGAAAGTGCGAATGCACGAGTTGAATTTGCGCTGTTCGGTAATGTTCGCGAAAGAGAGATCACACACACACACACACAACTACAAAGAAAGAAAGATGCATTTATTCACAGACACCTATTTGTGTTGTGTCGTTGTACTTGATTGCTAGAGCGGATCTCAGCTTTGAAATTCGTGTCAGGTACTCCTTTAAGCGGGTGCATTAGCCCTTCTCACGCCCGATTCCTGGCCAATCCCCACGTGGGTATTGTGCCATTCACGGCCAGGCAGCGCGCGCCCATCTTCCCCCGTTGCCAAGGAAGACGAGGAGTTCCCTGGCCAATCCCCCACGACGTGGGTATGCTATGCGGACATCGCCGGTGGACGCAGGTTCAGGGTCGCTTAAGAAGTGCATTCGCACTTTAAATCAACCATGTAAAAGCAACCAATATTCCCACACCGCAAGGTGGTTGGGAGGCTCCCTGGCCTGTACTTCATACTTCGGTAGGCGCATACTCGATATCAGACAACATCAGCTAACGCCGTGATGTTTTTCAAAGCCTGGAATATCAATTTTTATTTCGGTGTGAAACCCTAGCGGACTGCGACGCGGTGGTGGTGGCGTGAACGTGTGTCTGTCCGGCTGCAATAGCTTGCTTAAAGCGACCCGCCAAAATGCCTTAATTCATCGTAAATAAATACCTCAAGAACTGTACTTTGCTTCAAACTAGAGACGAGTCAATCAAAGAGAAGCTGGTATTTTGGGCGATACCCCATTGTTTTCAGATTCAGCTTAGATGTTTTTTGTAACAGAACGTGATTTTAGTAAGTAGCTATACTGTTTATTTATTTTATTAGTTTTCTTAGCCCAAATCCTCCATCATCCTTTATTTTGAAGGGGCGTAGACGGTGGTGCTACACGGCGGCAGGGAAAGAACACTCTTTAGAGGATCGGGCGAGCGGCGCAAACGTCGGAGCCCGAAAGCGCACGTTTGTCGGCGGCGTTCCCCGTAGCATTAGATGGATTTTGCCGGATTTTGCCGGATTTTTCTTTCTCTAATCTCCTTACTTTTATTTCTCTACTCATCTACTGCTAATCCATCCTAATATTAAATATTTTCTTTCCCTACAAAAATTGCCTAATTCTTTCGGTAAGGCGCCCATTTCCTGGCCAATCCCCTGAGTGGGTACGCGTCATTTCACTGGAACCACCACCACCCACCACCACGTTTCTCTCAGCCGGTGCACCAACGTCAACAACCTTTACCTCACCAACGCTGACGGAGACTACCGATTCTACCACAGAGACAACATCGACAAGAACATGATGGACGAGTTTCGGTGCCTCGAGAACCACCGCATACTCACCGTAACACAACAGTACTTGCGTACCTTTGCCACCAGTGTGGACCCGGACGCGGAATTCCATCTGGCGAAACTAAAACCAGATCACTCGACATAACAGCAACACAATGGAACCCACACAAACCCTCATGATGCTTCGCATCCTCATCAGGGTTCCCCACGGGTAGATGGTGTAATTTTTTTGCAGCCGCAAGATTACAACAGTAATCAGTGACTCCGAATCGGTCATTACTAATTACTCCAACACGCGAGTTGCTCCGAACATTACGTCACCTCCTGCAGGCACGCCGATTCCCGAAACAAAAATATGCCTCATTTGGGAACCGGTCCACTCACAGAAAATGAAAAAAAGAGAGGATGTGTAGTTTCATTGGGTGTATGTTCCGGTACATTTTCCAGCAGTGCAATGTTTACACCGTACTGCGGAGTATGCAAAGTAGTATACGCCTAAACACTTCGTCGACCAAGTGACGGGTGTAAATGACATACCATGCTCCGACGGAGGACGGAGTTCAGCACATAAACTCCAAGAAATCTTCCGCTGAGGGGATTCATGCCGAGAAGATCTGCGTCTATTAGCGGAGTTAAGGAACGAGCATCTGGCGAGATCTCTGCGCAAACTAGAGGGCGGTCGTGAAGATGGCCGCTGTTCACCGGTGGACGTGCAGGGAACGACCAGCTCCGACCTGGAAAACGTGGCCTGTCGCGTGAATTTCCAAAAAATTGAAGCCGTTCCACTCAATCTGAAAGCTGTCGTAAGTGCAGAGCAGTGATTCATCATAATTGGCTGTTGCGTCATTATCGCATTTGAAAGAATTCCCAGCTACGCAGTGCTCGCGCGCCCCCTGCATGAAACTGCCCCAGCGGGAGTTCTGTTCTCTTTGTGCTTTTTCCTTCCGCGCGTGCCGGCGTTGAACTGCCATGTTTTTCGCTTCCTCTTCTAGAAACCGACCCAACGGGTGTTCTTAACTTAATTAATGCGGGCGCTTCCTGTTAATAACGTATATTTTGCCTCAAATGTACCTATAGTTTTCTTGCGCTAAACAACAGGGAGATGTATGACAAGAGCCAGCGGTTCACGAGTTTCGAACGCTTATGACTATATAAACCGCTTGGCTTTCGAAGCCTCTGGGTTACGCCGCGAACGACAGCGCTAGAAAAAAAAACTTCACCCTTGGTTTTACAGCCATATGCTTAACACTTTTCAGTACATCCTGCCCCGGGCCTTCTTTGTACAGTTCTCTATATCGTGGTACCGGGAACAGACAGTCGCAAACATCCTTATATAATTTTCTACGTGACACTCTACTCAAAAAGCCCATCCAAAAAATCCCCCTCTCGCGAGTTGACAAACTGAATGCAGAGCACTTGCCGGCGGGGGCGCGCTTTCCGCGGGGGCAAATATTCTGAAATCCTTTGTTGGATTGTCTTCCAAACGTATTGGATGTTGTTGTTGAGTTGTCAAATTCCCGGCAGCGCTTGAGACAGTCGCACCTGCCCTGGTGCAACTGTTTTTAAAACGTGCCGGACCCCCTGCCCTCGCTATGACGCGAAGAAAAACGTGGAGCGGCTATTGACGCAACAGGGCGCGGCGGCAACACAACAACACAATTTTAATCCAAGAACGCCCTCCTTGACGCCAAAAGCCAATCTCTGCAATGCACATAGATCCAATCCAATCGAATCCAAATGCCCCCGAAGAGTGTTTTAGCGCCGAACGCGCGCTTCACATTTAGCGCCCGAAACGCGAGCACAACCACCGCGGCGAACGCGTGACACGGTTCGCCCGTCCCCACTGTGCGCCCCGAACCGAACCATAACGCGGCAACGGAGAGAAGGGAGGAGGAGCCGGGGGAAGACCTCTGGCGTGGTTGAATTCAAAGGTCGCTTGCGCAAACTTCATTCTGTGGCGGCTTTTGGAGCGCGTAGAGCGCCGTGACCTTGCGTTCCGCCCGCAGAGTGTGGGCGAAAAACCTGGCGCCGAGAAGGGTGTTGCGAGGCGAGAGAAAAAAGGGGGGTAGATACACCATGGGGTACTGACTGCAGGTGACATCGTGGTTCTTAAAAGGATACAGGCGCGTTAACCACGTTTTTGACAGAAAATGCAGAGCACTTTTTAAGTAACTCACGAAGTCACCCGCGTGCCAACTGGCGTCCGTGTCCGCATCGCTCAGGCCCCTACTGTTTGATAAAAAAAACCTTCCGGCGCGGAAGGACGGAAGGTTTCGATCCCACGCTCTGCGGGCGGAACGCAAGGTACACGGCGCTCTACCAAGACTGCGCCCTTCTTGAAGCCGCCACAGAATGGAAGGTTACGTATGCTGCGCCTTTTATATCCTTGACCATTAAACCACCGGAAAAGAGGTGCGCCCTCTACCCCGCGTTAAAATATCCTAAAACGCTTCTCTCCGCATGTGCAACACCCTCTCTCGCCGCGAACAATTCGGTTCGGGCGCTGAAAGTGGGGACGTGCGCAACTACTCGCCGCGTTGGGTTCGGGAGAAAAAGCATCACGCGTTCGTGTGGTGGCGCGACAAAAACATTTCTCCAAGCGCTATAAAAAAACACTCTCTCGCGAAGGGCATTGGATTAGATTACTGGCTGGCACTTTGGATTTGGATTGGGTTGGATAAAAGTGGATTGTGTTGATTGTGTTGCGTCATACGCGAGCTCAACACGTTGCCTCATAGCCGCTCCACGTTGCGTAAAAAAATACAGGGGGTTCACGGCACGAATCACGTTTCACCATCGACTTCATCGACAATGTCTACTGAAGCAACAAGGTTACAACAAAACAACCAATACTTAATCCATAACTTGCAGGCGCGCCCCCCGCATGCTCTGCATTTGATGGTGCCCCTCGCGAGGGGGATGTTTCCCGAAACATAGACATTTTATACACCGGTGGATGGCGGTTCACTTTTGTATGTTATGCAGTGAACTTTACACAAAGACTTCCACTTAACCCGCATGGTATACGGTATTTACCCACAGAAAATAACGAAGGAGTCCCCTACGATTTAATAATGCTCCTGGGCCTTCACAGCATATGGCGGGCGCGCATGGCGTGGCCCCATGGCGACGTGGATGCCCGACCGGCCCGGCAGTTTTCGGGAGAGTGTCACGCAGTTTTTTGAGGGGCTGAGAGTCCAGCAGCAGTACCAGATTGGTTGGATTTTCTAGAGCGGTTAATTACTCTAAAGTGGTGATTAAATGACAATGCCTAGCCGGAGTCACGGCTGGTAGGTTTATGTCGGTGTTGTGTTGTACCACGTGCAGCGTGTGGTTTTTTGTTTTAGCGTGTGTTTTTTTTGATGCGAAAGCATCTTATGGTCTCGGCATGTCCCGCGTCGGCGTCCGCACTCACACTGCGCATGCGCAACTCTCCTCCTTACACCCACAGCTGCGCGATACTACACTATAAAAAAAGAATAGTTAGCGGCGCCCGGTTTCGATCCCACGACTCTCTGGTACGTGGTGCTCTTCCCACCACGCTACAAATCCGGGACAGGAGCAAGTATGCTACGAACGCGCCTTATGTCCTTGACTCATTCAAACTACGTCAAGAAGCTATTGATACAACGAAGGCACGCGAAGCTGAACGTCAACGGAAATGACGAACTGAAAACTTTAGAGGAGGATGTTGAATTTCTCGTGGAAAGCTGTGGCGGGAAGCGCCACGCGCCTTGCAGCTCAACCAGCCCGTCCATAGCGCCTCTGATGCTGATTGTGGCAGGATGCCCCTTGGGATTGGCCAAACAAAGAATCCATCACGAGATAGGTCCGCGTTCAACCACCGTCGTCATCTTCCCGTAGGGGAACCGCCGAAGAAGAAGAAGGAGAAGACAAAGCTGCGAAGAGGAGGGCGTGTACATTGCTCTCAGCTGGTGCACCAATGCCAACAACCTTTACCTCAACAACGCTGATGGAGACTACGGATTCTACCACAGAGACAACATCGACAAGAACATGATGGACGAGTTTCGGCGCCTCGAGAACCACCACCTACTCACCGTAACACAACAGTACTTGCATGCCTTTGCCACCGGTGTGGACCCGCACGCGGAATTCCCTCTGGCGCTAGTAAAAACCATATAACTCAACATAACGGCAACACAATGGAACCACACGGAACCGCCACGATGCTTCGCATCCTCATCAGGGTTCCGCACGGGAAGATGGTGTAACTTTTTTGTGTTGTCACGTGTGTTATAAAAAAAAGCGAACGCCCCCGTTAACACGGGACGCCCTGTTGCTCTACTTGGGTCTAGCGAGTGAGCTACGACGACAAGGCAGGGCCCTAAAGTGATCTGCACTTAAAAAGTGACGACCTTGACGTTTAAAAGGCGTACAAGAAAGGAATGTATCAACACGATCAATCAAGACTGTTCCCGACGCATTGTGTGGTGCGCGCGTTCGCGTCACGGTGGTGGAATGTGGAGGTGTGTGCGTGCGGGAGCACGACGGGATACCTGAGGAGCTAATCGGATCAACAACCAGTGTAGAACTGATGATGATGGTAAGTGTTTAATGGCGCAAGGCCAACGAGGGCAAAGAGCGCCAGAGACAAGGTTATTTAATGAAGTGAAGTGGTTAGCACAAAAAGGTAGGTTAAAAAAACGTGTCAAGCCGAACATAGTAAAATCAATTAAAGATAATGGTGATGGCTGTGTATAGGGCCAGTTTGATTATGCGTGATAGGAAATGAGGTTAAAAACTTGACTTCTGACAAATACTCAAACACACGTTTCACGGAAACAATGGCATCGTCACCTAGAAAAAACGATGGATGTAGGGGAATATGTTGTCTGTAGAGTTCTCTGAAGTGTTGTGTCGTGTTGTGTGAAGTGCCTTGCATGTGATTAGTATGTGCACTACGGATAGGGCCTCTCCGCATCTGCCGCACTGGGGTCTAGAAGATCCCGTCAGCAGATACGAGTGCGTTGCATGGGTGTGCCCTATCCGCAGCCTACCCAAGGCGACTTCCGTGTGTCTGTTGTGTGAGTCAGTTGTGTATCGTCCCAAGTGTGGCTTTATTACGTGTAGTTTGTTATCTGTCTGTTCATTCCACTGTGCTTGCCATTTCCTACGAAGGTATTGTCGAATTTGTGGCTTAAGGTCACTCTGTGGTAGTATGGTTATATCTACTGTGTTCCTGAGTGCAGCAACTGCGGCCTTCTGATCCGCAACCTCATTGCCAGCAATTCCAGCATGGCCTGGAACCCAGCACAACACCAGAACAAGTTTTTGGGCATATATAGACATGATAGTGTTGAAAACCATATGGACAATTCTGTTTTTGCATGGCTTGTATGATGCCAATGCGCGCACAACGCTCAAGGAATCTGTATATATGATGGACTTCGAGATTTTGTGTTCAAGAATGTGTTGTGCAATGAGTAAGATGCCATATGCTTCAGCTGAGTAAATTGTGGTGTATGTGCTCATGGTTCTGCATGCATCAAAGTTTGGTCCATGAGCAGCGCAAGACACTATGGTTGCAGTTTTTGATGCGTCACTATAAAACTCTGCACATTGATACTTGTACTGCAGGGAGAAGAAGTGCTGCAAAATTGCAGTTTGTGGTACCCTGGTTTTATCAATATTCATGAAAGACAAGTCACAACACACAGGTTGAAGCTGCCAGGGTGGTAAAACGTCAGTAAAAGAAGATGTGTAAATGTCTGAAAAGGAGATGTTGAAATCCGAAGCTTCCTGTCTCACTCTAAGTGAGAATGGCAAAGGAACGGACGGGCGATTTACAAACACTGGTGATGTGGATGCATCATTAAAAACAGGTTTAAAAGGATGGTTATTCATCGATGAAATTTTGAAAGCGTAGAGCAAGTCCATGTACGTTCGTTGGTCCTCAAGGCACCATTTGTTACATTCAACGTATAGACTCTTTGCCGGGCTAGTGCGGAACGCACCCGACGCAAGGCGGAGGCCCAAGTGGAGTACTGGGTCAAGCATTTTAGTGCGGTTTTTGATGCCGACCCATACACGACGCTGCCGTAGTCTAACCGGGACCCGACTAAGGCGGTAAAGACCCGGAGAAGTAGTTCTTTGTCTGCACCATAGGATTGGTGGGAGAGGACCTTGAGAATGTTTAGTGTTTTGAGGCATTTATGTTTAAGTGCTTTGACGTGAGGTATGAACGTGAGCTTGTTATAAATATGACACCTAAAAACTTGTGCACCTTTTAACAGGAATAGATGCACGGCCAAGAGCAATCTCAGGGTCCGCACTAAGCCCGCGCTTGCGGGAGAACAGAACACAAGTACTTTTGCCCGGGTTCAGTTTAAAACCGTTAAGGTCCGCCCATCCAGCAAGCTTCTTAACACCGAGCTGTACTTGACGTTCGCAAATTGACAGGTTACAGGATTTAAAAGATATTTGAACATCGTCTACATAGATGGAACAGGAAATGGTTGGTGGCAATGCCTTTCGGAGGGAGTTCATCTTAACTATAAACAATGTGCAGCTTAAAACTCCACCTTGCGGCACACCATTTTCCTGCACATGTATCCCGGACAGGGATGACCCAACCTTAACACGAAATGTCCTCGTGGACATGTAGCTAGAAATGGTATTTAACATGTTACCTGACACACCAAAGGACTTCAGGTCGCTAAGGATGCCATATCGCCAGGCTGTGTCGTAAGCCTTTTCAAGATCAAAGAATACCGTAAGGCAGAACTGCTTATGAGCAAATGCATCTTTTATGAAGGATTCCAACGCAACAAGTTGATCGTTGGTGGATCGCCCCACCCTAAAGCCTGCCTGGCAGCTCTCGAGAAGACCGTTGTACTCAAGGAAGTACACGAGCCTGCGATTTATCATCTTCTCGAGCAGCTTGCACAGGCAGCTTGTCAGGGCGATGGGACGATAACTGGCGGGAGAGGAAGGGTCCTTCCTTCCTTCAGGAACGCCACTACTATGGCCTCCCTCCAAGAGTGTGGAATCTGCCCCGAAAGCCATATTTTATTGTATAGGTGTAGGAGTGTTTCAAGAGTGTCTGGGTGTAGGTGTTGTATCATGGTGTATGTAATCTTATCTGCCCCTGGAGCTGAAGGTTTACATGTGCTCAGGGCAACCCTCAACTCATAGAGTGTAAATTCAGAATTGTAACCAGATTTTGACCTGTTATTGTCATGTAGGGACTTCTTTTCACAAGTATTTTTATGTTTTAGGAAAGTGTTTGTGTAGTGTGCAGAGCTGGAAACGTGTTGGAAGTGTTGTGCAAGTGTGTTAGCCTGGTCTTCTAGTGTGTCCCCTGTTGTACTGACCAGGGGCAGGCTGTGTTTCTGTTGTCCTTTAAGGTTACGTATTCGTGTCCAGACTTTGTGAGTGTCGGTGTATGAGTTGATGGAAGTGAGGAAGGCGCGCCAACTCTCCCTTTTCGCCTCACGACGCACACGCTTCCCAAGAGCCTTTGACCGTTTAAAGGAAATGAGATTATCTGGCGTGGGGTACCGGCGAAGGACACCCCACGCCTTGTTCTGGGCCTCTCGCGCCCGCCTACAGTCCTCGTTCCACCAGGGCCTCCTTGGGTTGCGGGACGCACTGGAGGCCTGGGGCATAGACTTTTCGGCGGCGTCGAGTATGTGTGCCGTGACGAGTTGGGCTGCTTCCTCCACGTGTAGGTGTTTTATGGTTGTGTGGTGTAGTTTAGATGTTTCTGTGAATGTACTCCAGTTTGCTTTTGATTCATTAAACCTGTTATGGGAAGATGGACTGCATGGGCCTTTACCTATGTACGTTAGGGAAGTGGGGAAATGGTCACTACCATATGGGTCTGTGCCCACACCCCACTCAAGACATGGAAAGAGAACTGCGGAACCAATAGCCAAGTCAAGATGCGAGTATGTATTGTGTCCTAAGTTATGGTATGTAGGCTGTTTTTTGTTGAAAAGGCATGCTCCGGAGGATGTAAGGAAACTTCTCTATCAGGCGACCTCGGGCATCCGTTCTGGAGGAGCCCCAAAGGGAGTTGTGTGCATTAAGGTCGCCTGTTAGAATGTACGGTTCGGGCAGCTGGTCGACCAGCGCCTCGAAATCAGAGCTCAGAAGTGCAAAATCAGGAGAGATGTAAATGGAGCATACCGTTATCAACCTATTAAATATTATCGTACGGATTGCTACAGCCTCAAGGACAGTGTTCAGAGTGACAGGGTGGCAGGCTAAGGATTTCCGGGCGACAATTGCCACACCTCCTGAAGAGTGTGTGCAGCCAACCCTGTCCTTTCTGAATACCATGTACCTATTCAAGAAATTTGTTTGTTTAGAATTGAGGTGGGTTTCCTGGAGACACATGATACTTGGCTGACTGGCATGCAGAATCTCATACACATCGTCAAGATTTTTAAGGAGGCCTCTGCAGTTCCATTGGATGATGTTTTCTGTTCCCATTATTTAAATTTAAGAATAACTGGAGTGTGTGTGTGTGTGTTTGTTTATGTGTCGTCTTTCGGGGCTGTTATTCTAGGATTTTTAGGCTTTTCTGTCGGCTTGGACATCGGAGGCCGCTCATTGCGCTGCGTTGCAGGCAGGAACGGCGTGACATCCATCTCCTCGTCGGATGCCAGAAGGGTGCCCGCGGACCAGGCCCCCCGGACTTGGCCCCCTTTCGGGAGCCCTTCGTTTGAGCCGCCACCCGCTGAGGGCGTCCGGGGCACCAGAGGTGGCACGGGAGGTGCGGTGGCGGTGGAGCCGATGCGGGGCCCCCGGTGTCCATCCGGTCGGCACCCTCCAACGCACTGGAGGACGGGGAGGCAGAGGCGGGAGCGGCACCGGTCCCTACAGAAGAGGTTGTCACCACAACCGCTGCTGCCTCAGCAAGCGGCGTGGCAACGGATTGGGATGCCTGAGGCACCCCAGGGGGGGGGGGGCGGCGGGAGGGACCAGGTCAGACTCGCTGAACTGGGTCCCTGTGGACACCAGACGCCGCTCCGCCCCCCGGCGAGCCGCGTCGGCGTACCTCCCCAGGGGGAAAGAGGCGAACCTCTTTCGCGCCTCTGGGAAGGTGATGTTCTCAGTTACCTTTATGTTGATTATCTTTTTTTCCAGTTGGAATTTTTCACACTTGCGGGAGTACGCTGCATGCGGCCCGCCGCAGTTCACACAACAGAGGGTGTCGGATGGACAGTTGTCAGTCGGATGATCGTGCGCCGCGCATTTTGCACACGTCGTTCGGCCACGGCAAGAGTTTGTACCATGCCCGAACCGCTGGCACTTAAAACAGCGCCGCGGATTCGGGATGTACGGACGGATGGAGCAACGGATAAAAACCTGCATGTATGTGTTGTGGAAGAACTGCGCGGTCAAAAGTCAAGATAATGTGCTTGGTGGGAATCTCCCTGTCGTCTCTGCGGATAGTGATGCGTCTCACGGCAGTGACGCCCTGATCCTTCAAGCCGGCAAGGAGATCCGCATCCGTTTCGTTCAGGAGATCTGTTTCGGATATCACACCCTGCGAGCTGTTGAGGCTCCGATGGGGTGTGACCCTGATGTCGAGATCAGCCAGTCTAGTCTGAGCTAGAAGCTTTGCAGACTGCTGCTTGTCATTTATTTCGATTAGGAGTTCACCAGACTCTTTGTTTTTGCACTTATACGATTTTCTATTATTGCTTCAAGATACTTGGCGATCAAGAAGACTGACTGAGAGCTAGAGGGTGGGTTGGATTGAGGGACTCCATGACAAGAAATCGAGAGTAATGATCTGGTTCAGGAAATGTCAAAGATGGCAATGGAGGAAACGATACTTCGGTGCGGCCCCTTTAGGGGGCCGATCACGGTTGGGGGGGGGGGGGGGTTTAGGATAATACCATACGGCATAGTATAAAAGCAGGGAGACGGGGTACTTTCTTCTTTGACCTTACCCTGGTAGTCAAAGAGGTCCCGGAGCTCCCTGCCTGGTAGACAGGCAGGGAGCCCATCGGCCGAGCTTGACCAAGGCTCCGACGGCCACCGTTAGAGGTTTCTACCCTTCACCTTAAAAACACTCACCACGGTAGGTCACAGCTTATGTTGGGGGGCTCGGGGATCCGCGGTATCGCCAGTACCGTCACCAAGATTACTCAAGGTGCTCCGTGCGGGGAACCAGTGTAGAACTCGTCCACGCATAAAAGTGTTGCACTGTAAAATCAACCATGTAAGCAACCAATATTCCCACACAGCAAGGTGGTTGGGAGGCTCCCTGGCCTGTACTTCATACTTCGGTAGGCGCATACTCGATATCGGACAAACATCATCGCTAACGCCGTGAGGTTTTTCAAAGCCTGGAATATCAATTTTGATTTCGGTGTGAAACCCTAGCGGACTGCGACGCGGTGGTGGTGGCGTGAACGTGTGTCTGTCCGGCTGCAATAGCTTGCTTAAAGCGACCCGCCAAATGCCTTAATTCATCGTAAATAAATACCTCAAGAGCTGCACTTTGCTTCAAACTAGAGACGAGTCAATCAAAGAGAAGCTGGTATTTTGGGCGATACCCCATTGTTTTCAGATTAAGCTTAGATGTTTTTTTGTAAACAGAACGTGATTTTAGTAAGTAGCTATACTTGTTTATTTATTTTATTAGTTTTCTTAGCCAAATTCCTCCATCATCCTTTATTTTGAAGGGGCGTAGACGGTGGTGCTACACGGCGGCAGGGGAAAGAACACGCTTTAGAGGATCGGCGAGCGGCGCAAACGTCGGAGCCCGAAAGCGCACGTTTGTCGGTGGCGTTCCCCGTAGCATTAGAGGGATTTTGCCGGATTTTGCCGGATTTTTCTTTCTCTAATCTCCTTACTTTTATTTCTCTGCTCATCTACTGCTAATCCATCCTAATATTTAAATATTTTCTTTCCCTACAAAAATTGCCTAATTTCTTTCGGTAAGGCGCCCATTTCCTGGCCAATCCCCCTGAGTGGGTACGCGTCATTTCACTGGAACCACCACCACCACCACCACGTTTCTCTCAGCCGGTGCACCAACGTCAACAACCTTTACCTCACCAACGCTGACGGAGACTACCGATTCTACCACAGAGACAACATCGACAAGAACATGATGGACGAGTTTCGGTGCCTCGAGAACCACCGCATACTCACCGTAACACAATAGTACTTGCGTACCTTTGCCACCAGTGTGGACCCGGACGCGGAATTCCCTCTGGCGAAACTAAACACCAGATCACTCGACATAACAGCAACACAATGGAACCACACCAAACCCTCATGATGCTTCGCATCCTCATCAGGGTTCCCCACGGGAAGATGGTGTAATTTTTTGCAGCCGCAAGATTACAACAGTAATCAGTGACTCCGAATCGGTCATTACAAATTACTCCAACACGCGAGTTGCTCCAGAACATTACGTCACCTCCTGCAGGCACGCCGATTCCCGAAACAAAAAATATGCCTCATTTGGGAACCGGTCCACTCACAGAAAATGAAAAAAGAGGATGTGTAGTTTCATTGGGTGTATGTTCCGGTACATTTTCCAGCAGTGCAACGTTTACACCGTACTGCGGAGTGTACAAAGTAGTATACGCCTAAACACTTCGTCGACCAAGTGACGGTGTAAATGACATACCATTGCTCCGACGGAGGACAGAGTTCAGCACATAAACTCCAAGAAATCTCCCGCTGAGGGGATTCATGCCGAGAAGATCTGCGTCTATTAGCGGAGTTAAGGAACGAGCATCTGGCGAGATCTCTGCGCAAACTAGAGGGCGGTCGTGAAGATGGCCGCTGTTCACGGTGGACGTGCAGGGGAAGGACCAGCTCCGACCTGGAAAACGTGGCCTGTCGCGTGAATTTCCAAAACAATTGAAGCCGTTCCACTCAATCTGAAAGCTGTCGTAAGTGCAGAGCAGTGATTTGTCATAATTGGCTGTTGCGTGCGTCATTATCGCATTTGAAAGAATTCCCGCTACGCAGTGCTCGCGCGCCCCCTGCCTGAAACTGCCCCAGCGGGAGTTCTGTTCTCTTTGTGCTTTTTCCTTCCGCGCGTGCCGGCGTTGAACTGCCATGTTTTTCGCTTCCTCTTCTAGAAACCGACCCAACGGGTGTTCTTAACTAATTAATGCGGGCGCTTCCTGTTAATAACGTAATTTTGCCTCAAATGTACCTATAGTTTTCTTTGCGCTAAACAACAGGGAGATGTAGGACAAGAGCCAGCGGTTCAAGAGTTTCGAATGCGTATTACTATATAAACCGCTTGGCTTTCGAAGCCTCTGGGATACGCCGCGAACGACAGCGCTAGAAAAAAAAACTTCACCATTGGTTTTACAGCCATATGCTTAACTCTTTTCAGTACATCCTGCCCCGGGCCTTATTTGTACAGTTCTCTATATCGTGGTACCGGGAACAGACAGTCGCAAACATCCTTATATAATTTTCTACGTGACACTCTACTCAAAAAGCCCATCCAAAAACATCCCCCTCGCGAGGGGCACCATCAAATGCAGAGCATTTCCGCGGGGGCGCGCGCCTGCAAGTCTTATGGATTACGTATTGGTTGTTGTTGTTGTAATTGTTGTCTTCCAGCGTAGACATTGTCGATGAAGTCGATGGTGAAACGTGAAACGTGCCGTGAACCCCTGCCGCGGCTATTACGCAACGTGGAGCGGCTATGACGCAACGTGGCGCGCTATGACGCAACACAATCCAACACAATCCTACTTAATCCAACCCAATCCAAATCCAATCCAAGGCCAGCCAAGCAAGCCAATCCAATCCAATCGAATCCAATCCAATGCCCTTCGCGAGAGAGAGTGTTATAGCGCCGAAATCGCGCCCACCAACACGAACGCGTGATGCGAACCAACGCGGCGACAGACGGTGTTGCGCACGTCCCCACTTGTGCGCCCGACCGAACGCGGCGAGAGGGTGTTGCGAGCGGAGAGAAGGCGAGGAGGACGCGGGGGAGAGGGCGCACCTCTGGCCGGTGGTTGAATGAGTCAAGGATATAAGGCGCGGTGCGTAACCTTCCAGTTCTGTGGCGGCTTTGTGGAGCAGTCGGTAGAGCGCCGTGTACCTTGCGTTCCGCCCCGCAGAGTCGTGGGATCGAAACCTGGCGCCGGAAGGTGTTATTTCTTTATATAGTGTAGGGGGAGCGATGCGGACTACGGACTCCAACGCGGGGTGACATCGTGAGTTTACTGAAATGCTCTGCATTTAAAGCGAGTTGACAGAAAACTGAGTGACATGACAACTTCTTTCAAATATTCTGAAACGCTTCCCTGTATGTGCAAACTGGATACGACAAATTCCGGTCGCGCTTGAGACAGGCGCACCTTGCAAACTGTTTGATCGTGAAGAAAAAGAACCTATCCACCAACTGGCGGACAAAACATTTTCCAATCCAAGAACGCCCTCCTTGAAGCGTGGAAAAAGGTTATCTCTGCTGCACCTTTCCCAAGTAGATGACCAGATAAACACAGCAAATGCCGATGCATTTTCTGTACATTTAAACGCGAGCACAACACTTGCACCACTTACCATACTTTGTCAATAAAAAAACAAATTACAAACGGTCATTTTAGCAAACTTCCTTCGGGGACACTTACTGGGCAAACAAGGTTACAAAAGGGGGTCAGATACACCATGGGGTACTCACTGCACAATTCTTAAAAACCGGATAACATAGACAACCTTTTTATACACCGGTGGATGGCGGTTCACTTTTGTAATGTTATGCAGTTGAACTATACAAAAAGACTTCCTACTTAATCGCATGGTATACGGTATTTACCCACAGAAAATAACGAAGGAGTCCCCGACGATTTAATAATGCTCCTCGGCCTTACAGCATATGGCGGGCGTGCATGGCGTGGCCCCATGGCGACGTGGATGCCCGACCGGCCCGGCAGTTTTTGCGGGAGAGTGTCACGCAGTTTTTTGAGGGGCTGAGAGTCCAGCAGCCAGTACCATATTGGTTGGATTTTCTAGAGCCGTTAATTACTCTAAAGTGATGATTAAATGACAAAGCCTAGCCGGAGTCACGGCTGGTAGGTTTATGTCGGTGTGTGTTGTTCCACGTGCAGCGTGTGGTTGTTTAGATGCGAAAGCATCTTATGGTCTCGGCATGTCCCGCGTCGGCGTCCGCACTCACACTGCGCATGCGCACTCTCCTCCTTACCCCCACAGCTGCGCGATACTACACTATAAAAAAAAGAAATAGTTAGAGGCGCCCGGTTTCGATCCCACGACTCTCTGGTACGTGGTGCTCTTCCCACTACGCTTCAAATCCGTGACAGGAGCAAGTGCTACGAACGCGCCTTCTGTCCTTGACTCATTCAAACTACGTCAAGAAGTTACTGATACAACGAAGGCACGCGAAGCTGAATGTCAACGGAAATGACGAACTGAAAACTTTAGAGAAGGATGTTGAATTCCCGTGGGAAAGCTTGTGGCGGGAAGCGCCACGCGCCTTGCAGCTCAACCAGCGCCGTCCATAGCGCCTCTGATGCTGATTGTGGCAGGATGCCCTAGGGATTGGCCAACCAAAGAATCCATCACGAGGTAGGTCGGCGTTCAACCACCGTCGTCATCTTCCCGTAGGGGAATGGCCGAAAAGAGAAGGAGAAGACAAAGCTGCGAAGAGGAGGGCGTGTACATTGCTCTCAGCCGGTGCACCAATGTCAACGACCTTTACCTTAACAACGCTGACGGAGACTACCGATTCTACCACAGAGACAACATCGACAAGAACATGATGGACGAGTTTCGGCGCCTCGAGAACCACCGCCTACTCACCGTAACACAACAGTACTTGCGTGCCTTTGCCACCGGTGTGGACCCGGACGCGGAATACCCTCTGCCGCTAGTAAAAACCAGATCACTCAACATAACGGCAACACGATGGAACCACACGGAACCGCCACGATGCTTCGCATCCTCATCAGGGTTCCCCACGGGAAGATGGTGTAATTTTTTTTGTATTGTAAAACGTGTGTTATTAAAAAGAGCGAACGCCCCCGTTACCACGGGACGCCCTGTTGCTCTACTGGGGTCTAGCGAGTGAGCTAAGACGACAAGGCAGGGCCCTAAAGTGCTCTGCACTTAAAAAGTGACGACTTTGACGTTTAAAAGGCATACAAGAAAGGAATGTATCAACACGATCAATCAAGACTGTTCCCGACGCATCGTGTGGTGCGCGCGTTCGCGTCAGGTGGTGGAATGTGGATGTGTGCGTGCGGGAGCACGACAGGGTACCTGAAGAGCTATCGGATCAACACCAGCGTAGAACTGATGATGATGGTAAGTGTTTAATGGCGCAAGGCCAACGAGGGCAAATAGCGCCAGAGACAAGGTTATTTAATGAAGTGAAGTGGTTAGCACAAAAGGTAGGTAAAAAAAACGTATCAAGCGAACATAGTAAAATCAATTAAAGATAATGGTGATGGCTGGTGTATAGGGCCCGTTTGATTATGCGTGATAGAAAATGAGGTTGAAAAACTTTACTTCTGACAAATACTCAAAACACGTTCCACGGAAACAATGGCATCGTCACCTAAAAAAACGATGGATGTAGGGGAATATGTTTCTGTAGAGTTCTTTGAGTGTTTGTGTCGTGTTGTGTGAAGTGCCTTGCATGTGATTAGTATGTGCACTACGGATAGGGCCTCTCCGCATCTGCCGCACTGGGGTCTAGAAGATCCTGTCAGCAGATACGAGTGCGTTTGCATGTGTGTGCCCTATCCGCAGCCTACCCAAGGCGACTTCCGGGGTCTGTTGTGTGAGTAAGTTGTGTATCGTCCCAAGTGTGGCTTTATTACGTGTAGTTTGTTATCTGTCTGTTCATTCCACTGTGCTTGCCATTTCCTACGAAGGTATTGTCGAATTTGTGGCTTAAGGTCACTCTGTGGTAGTATGGTTATATCTACTGTGTTCCTGAGTGCAGCAACTGCGGCCTTCTGATCCGCAACCTCATCCGCAACTGAGCAGATTCGCAACCTTAGCAGAACAGTCTCCATTGGGCTACAGTCTTAATTTTGTATCTTTTGAGTGTATTTACATCGGATGTGCTATTACAGATTCGTAGTTTTTTGGAGCTCATGGCAGAACCATATCATGTGAATTTAGGTTGGCGCTGCTGTTGCACAAAGTGCAGAGGTTTGGTTTTTTCAGGAAGTGCTTCCCCGACGTTTAGGAATTAAGGCAAAGTACATTTTACCTCAACAGGGAATAGACCCTATGCGAAATTGCTTGGTGATCTAGCAACACTGGTGTAAACGAGACCGTCGGCCATATTGGTACGGGCGCCGATCGGGAACTCTCGTATTGTTTACTGTGGAAGAGTAGGTGACGGTAACGCGGTATGGCTCAAACTGGATGGTGTTTTCCGGCTCCCGACCGCGGATTGTGGACGAAGGACTTGCCTGCGCTGCCGACTGTGTCTGAAGACTCATACCACTCGGGTTGCCGCGCCAAAGACCCATCCGAGCGGCAGCGGAGCAGGGCATGCCGCCTAGCCACCGAGGCGCATTGCTCGCCTTCATCGGTGCGGACAAACACGTGCGACTCGCAGTAAGTAAATCCTTCTTTGTTTTTTACTTGACGCGAGTTAACCGGTATGAGCATTTGTATAGCACTTGTTCATCGTTGTTTACCACGCCAATGCGTAGCGGCGACCCTGTTGCAGTAACCCTGAAAGAGGAGAGCGACAATCGCCAGACCGTACCGCTAGTGGGTGGATTAGGTATTTTCAAATGCTGTACATGGAATTTACGGGATGATTTTTGGCGAAGATGTTTACGG
The DNA here is from genome assembly GCA_013339765.2 of Haemaphysalis longicornis. Lineage (NCBI taxonomy): Eukaryota > Metazoa > Arthropoda > Arachnida > Ixodida > Ixodidae > Haemaphysalis > Haemaphysalis longicornis. Next base: position 97,089,253 of record CM023454.1, on the reverse strand, counting down.
AAAGGTTGCGGCCGTTTTCCGTGACGGTCGTCCGCCCGCGCGTTTGCCGCAAAGCAATCGTGCTTTGCGGCGAAGTCAACTAGAAAAGCGCACATACGACTTGAATTTTCTTTTTTTGGGCGTTTTCATTATTTATTGCGCGTGCTCTGCCGCAAAAATCTGTTTGTGTGTCTTTCTTCTCCTTTTTTGGCGGTGGGGTGTTGTGTTTGTTTCTAAAGCGCATGTTTTTATGTGCACGAATAGATAATACAGTAAACCTCGTTAGCTCGAACTCACTGAACTAGAAGATTTTTTTTAATTCGATGGCTCATCGGTATAGCCCGAATGTTTACCTGTTTATCTCGAAAGATTCTGGAAGTGAGTTCCAGATAATCATAATATTGCTTGCTTAAGTTATGACGAACACGATTATGCGGGTACTGGTATACATCATTACCCACGCTGAGGTTTTTAAATGTTAAACTTCCTTCTCTTGAAAATGCATTAACAAAGCATGCAGAGATACTTGCACGCTCGAACTTGAAAAACAATTTTGACATCATTGCTGTTTGAGGTGTAGATTATTGCCCTTGCAACAGTGTTAAGCAAGACACAAAATCTGGTCATCTGAGTCTGTTCCTTGCGGCCACTTTTTTCTGCTCTGTCCCTTTACCATAAACTGTAGCGGACTAGTCCTGTTCTTCCCTGAGTGTTATTTACTGATACTCTTTCTGTTCTTGCAGGTTGGGCCTCATCCATGTGCTCAGCAGCTGCTTTTTCTCCCAGAAGAAAAGTGGCCGGCCCTATGTTGTGTGCCTCACGTTTGAGACGGACAGTGGGGCGATTGGGGAGGCATCGTGCGAGTGCCCGGCGGGTTGCAGTGGAGCATGGAGTCACATCCTGGCTGCTGTGCACCTACTCGCCCTCTTGCAAGCCGAAGGTTTTAAGAGGCGCCACCGGAGCTTGCGTGCACTGAGCTGCCACAACAGTGGGGACGTCCGACACAGCAGGGCATCAAGCCAGCGAGTGTCCAAAACATTGACTGGAGAAGCCCGCGATAAAATGGCCCCTCCCTTCCCTTCCAAATGCGTCTGTTCGATGCACGTCGAGTACAGGAGCAATGCGAGCAGCAACAAAGTGCCGTGCAGGCGCTTGGGAGAAAACTTGGTAGCCTTGGGAATGAGTTTTTTGCCCCAGTTGTGCTGGCCTCCCGCCTCCCTCCCCCCCCCCCCCCCCCCCAGTGACAGACAAGGACTGGCATGGCACCTGAAGGGTCACCTATGAGCTACCAGCAAGCATTCATGCCACATTTCGCCGTGGTCATCTCGCAAGCACGCAGAGGCTGGACAACGTCGTGTTTACTAGACCGCGACATGCAGGGGTGCGCGAATGCTTCCCTTTGTTCCATTTATATCCACAGTTATATCCACAAAAGCGCAAAGCACTCAAGCTGATGCGCGGCGGCCTGATGCAACTGTGGCCGTTTTCTTTTGAATAAAACTTGAAAATTGTCTCAGCTACCTACATCAATGGCCACTATCATTACGTCGGAGGCATGCATGCAGCATGTGACAAACTAGAGGAGTGAGTGTGTATTTTAGTCGCAAAATATTCGACAGTAAATACATCGTTGCTGGAATGACAATGGGCACCAAGTTAACTTGACGTAACAACAAACCTTTCAGCCCGGCAAATCGGGAACCAAGTGCAAAAGCTCGAATTTTCCACCGTTAGATCATCAAAAAACAGTGTTCGCCACTTCTGCAACGACACGCGGCTAAATGCAACGTAAAAAAATCGACAACACACTCTCATACCGTGCGCGCCCGCCACAGAGGAAATTTTCAACCGCGCCGTGACGGCGTAGTGCGGCAATAAAAGTTTGTTTACAGCCCTAGGTAAGATAAAAGCTCGTGTAGGGGCTAAGCGGTACCATTTAAATGAAGCGGGCGCAGAGCCACAGGGACGAGTAAAGAACAGCCTAATTTTGGCAACGTGTGGTACTGTTTTCCCGGTCGAGCGCCGCTGTCAGTCGCGTGAATAGGCGGCGCACGCTCAGGCTTCATTTAGAATACAAAGGCTGGACAACAGAACTCCAACACAGCTGAATTTTTCATACGGACAGCGACTACGGAACCCCGCGCTTAGCGAACCAACGACAAATATTCGCTCCAAGCCCACCGCGCCCAGCGTGTCACCAAGGTTGCTCGCGCCGGCACCGTTCGCGTCACAAAGTTCGTTCAAAAGCGTGGAACTTCACGTACCTTTTCTCCATTTGAACCGGTATTTCTGCATTGCGTGCTCTGCGGCACGAAGCAATGCTCCGGCATTGTAGTCCATCACCAAGAGCGGTCAATGCCCGCCTTCTATGTTTTGCTAATTGGTTTCGGTTTCAAACGACCGTACCAAAATGGCGGACCTAGTTACCGGAGTCGACGTGAGATGGCGGGGCGCATTTTGCATAGGGTCTATTTGGGGCAAAAGTCAGATATCTTGCAGTCCCCTTGTTTGTATATTCTCAAAATGTTGCATATGTTTAATTTGGTGTTCTGTGTTTTTCAGCGCTGCATTCTTGGAAAGTGCGTTTCGATGGAAACAAGTGAACAAGGCACTTTGAGTATAGGATCAACGGGGCAATTTAATGTGAGAACATATTCCGCTGTGCATTATTTGCAACGAGATTGGATCCTGGGTGGGTTATTCTTGGACTTAGGCTCCGCACCGGAAAGACATGTTTGGTCTGTAGGAAGTGTTATAACAAACAACATATATAGGCTAGCAGACACTGCTAATAAAGTAAACATCCATATTTCAGCATACTTCGCGTGTTCCTTTCTGTCATGGACATCCAAACACGGCCCAGGACGAGCGACATCCCATGGTAAGGTCAAAACTTTCAAATTAGTCACGTCCTTTTATTGTCAGAATACTGGGCGCCACTATTTACCCGCAAAAAAAAAATAGGCTCTGTAAGACACACTCTATGCAAGAATTTATTTGTTCAAATAGCCTGCGGTTTGCCATGCCGAAAAACTTTAAATTACCAATGTTCTTATCGGAGGCTTCGACAATCACCCACGGCATTTTTTCTGAACATTTAAAGATGAAGGCTTCCTCTAATGCCCTGATCGAGGAAGCCGACGTTCGGCCTGGGCATCCATGACATGAAAATGCCGCCTTTGTAGGCGTTCTATAATACAGAGAGAGAGATAAAGAGAGAAAACACATTTGATTGTTTTATTAAGCGTTTGCTTTAGGCATGTGCCGGCCAGCGATGTCTACAGCTCGGGGGACCAGGATGGTTGCACGCCGGGATCGTTGCTACTCTGAGCCTTCTTCCACAGCTCCTATGAGGTGATTAGAAGGAAGTTATTTGGAAGACAGGCTCACATTATATCAGGCAGATTGGCTGGAGCTCCACGAAGAGGAGGAAATCAGGGGTGGGGGAACATCGGGTGAATGTGTGTTAACGTAGCGGGGGTCGGGTAGTCGCATTCCCGCCTTCCCGATCGTTAGTTTGTTAGTTCGCCCAGAAGTAGACCTGGCAGTGTTGGCAATGTTGTGTGGGCTCACTTCGAGACACATGTCCCTCCCTTCTAGATCTGGCTTCGTGGTTTGGGTATAGGCTAGCTCCTCCCCGGGCGGTGTGGCCTCGGGCCATTTTGTGAGCTGCCTCGTTTTCGTCGAAGCCACAGTGCGGCGGTGCCCAGACCAGTTGTACTGGGGACGCAGAAGAAGTTCGGTTCAAAATTTTGAGTGCTTCTTTGTAGGATAGGCAGGCGGCAAAACTTCGAATTGCGGCTTTACAAATTGCGATGACAGTGGGATGACCGCAGCAAGAGGAAGTTGCCCCAGCCGGACATCACAGCAGATGAAGGAGCGGAAGAGCAGGCACCGAGTTCACCATGCATCATCGTCCGCTCTCCCATTACACGGCGGCAGAAACGAGCGGCTTAGCAACGTGTGGGAGGCACATCGAAGCCATTCCAAAGCGCTAAGGCGGATCTCAAAGCGAAGTGTCTGAAACAGCCCAATTAGAAAGCCCTTGGACTGCGCGAAAGGAGTTAGGCCGCCTCGAGCGTTCATCTGAACCTTCATGACTGCTTATTCACAACTCACGGGAAGTGCGTAGGGGTCCCCTGATTTTTAATCCTAGCATACTTTGCCACCGCCACCCCCCCCCCTCAAACAGCCAGTTAAGACCACATAAGGCCCTGCATTAGCACAAAAATGCAGAATTGGCGGAAGTAACACGTTTGTCCGTTATAATAGCGGGAATGCAGATTGGTCAAACAAAATTTGGGAAATCAAAAAATACAAAAAATAGAAAAAGTAGAAAAAAATGCAAAAATTAACCGCCGAAACCAAATATTTGGAAGAAATACGCGCCTTCTCACGCGATCTTAACAGGTCCTGTAACTCGCGCCACCTCTTGCACGCTTTGTATAATGGACTGTGCAGCCAGTGCGGGGAGACAACAGCGGAAGAAAGGGGAATGAAGGAGACTAGATGCCGATACTGGTGGACTACAAAGGGTGTGACAGGCACTCCATGTCTCTGCTAAAGCTAGCAAACATGACCACTGTGGCGGCTAGAGCGCAATGCACGGTTGGCACCGTGTTTACGCTATTATAACGATTACAGGTGGAACTTTCGCGTTATTGTGCAAATGCCATGCGTTATGCGTTTTGCCATTTTCCTTATTTTGAACATTTTTTTCTTATTTCTCAGTTTTCAGAATTTAATCCAACCAATTATCTTCAGTTACGTTATTACAACGATTGCATTTGCAACTTTCCCGAAATCCGCATTAACGTGGAAATGCAACGCGTTACAGAGTTCGCCAGTTACGTAATATTTTTGCATTTTTCTGAATTTTTTTTTATCTCTTTCAAAGTTTGTTCGGCCAATTATCGCCATTTACGCTATTGTAACGATTACAGGTGGAACAATTGCGAAATCTGCATCATTGTGGAAATGGCATGCATTGTACGTTTCGCCATTTTCCGTAAATTTTTTTATATATTTCTTGTTTCTTCTTCTTTTTCAATTTAATCCGACCGATTACCTCCATTTACGTTATTAAAACTATTACATTTGGAACTTTCCCGAGATCTGCATTATTGCGGAAATGCAGGGCGTTACACGGTTCGCCATTTACCGTAATTAGTCGATATGTTTCTTATTTTTTCAGTTATCCAAAATTTCGTTCGATCAGTTAACTCCAATTGCGCTATTTATAACGATTACAGGTGGAAGTTTCGCGAAATCTGTATTATTGTGGAAATGCAGGGCCTTACACGTGCGCCATTTCCATAATTTTAAATTTCCTTATTTTTTAGTCTTCGACGAAATGTGCACGATTCCCAGGTTCAATGGCTTCTCCATGAACACTTACTAGGAATCTTCCTTGATGAGCACTTTTAGATCACAAGCTATTATATTCTATTGTTTGTGTTTACCCTAATTTATTTATACTAATCCATCTATAAAATTTGACAGCCAAATGAAGCGTGTTTTTCATGCACATGTATGCCACTCCAGGAAAAATACGTTTGCCCACTGCATATAAAAATGAATTAAGGGAATGCGCAGATATGGCGTTCTTTACATAAAGTAAAAAACTAACACGGACGTAGAGTGTAACCTCATTGAACACAAATATTGTATAACGACACACCACGTTTTATTTCGGTGGTTAATAACTGTCAACTAACACTGGTTTTATTAGTAGTTTACGCACCGAACAGACGTTCTTTCCTACGTACATGAGTAATTTTACAATATTGTAGGGTGCCTAACAAATGAAACACTTTTCTGAATTCTACCAAAGCGTCTTTGTATACAATACCTCCTCGTTGTGGGAATTATTTTATACGTAAGATTTCAGAAATTTCTCTTTGGAATCCGCTTATTACAACCATCATCACCAGCCCATTTCGGTTCACTGCAGGACGAAGCGTTTTTCATATACTTGCCAACCCCGTCCTATCCTCCTCTCTCCTCAAAACAAGTAGCCAAAAATTTTGTACCGACATTTTTCTCTCGTCACGCAATCCAAGTAGGGTATTCGTATTTCTAGTCTCGCCAGTCAACAGCTCTTTTGTAAACCTGCTGCTTCATCGGTAGTTTTTATCCGCATTACTGCCTCACCAAATTACACCTATTCCCTAGTTTTCGCTGGTATATCGCCACCCGAGTTTTCAGCCTGGTCCAAAAACACTGGGTGTTATCCTTAAGCTGACATTATCATTCTTCTTTACCTGGATTTTCTGGCTCACATCAGATTTCTTTCGATATGCAGAAAGTTCTGGCCCCATAATTACTCACATGGAGTACGCACATGATGACATGTACCTCAATTTTTAGTGGCTGAAGTAATTTACTATTTCTTATTTGAGATGGCTTGCCTGGTACACACCAGCCCATATAGTAATCCCGCTCCAGAGTTCTTACTCATTGTTCGACGGCAGTGTGAGAGAGAGAGAATAGTTAATGATACTGGTGAGGTTAGCCTGGCCAAGGCGCCTAGCTTGCTACACCAGATGTATGAAAAAAAAAATCAATGAAGAGATGATGATAATGACTGTAATGAAGATGACGCGCTCATTAAGAGAGTCCTGTTTAAAAAGTCTGATCAAGTCCTGTGCTTCGCAGGAAAGACAGTAGAGCTTTTGTCGCTCGAGATGCTCGTTTAGAGTTCGTCCAAGGGCCTAGCACGTCACTGAGAGTTAGGCCTCTAGACAGCGGAAGACCCAAGGACACTAAAAGGGACGTTCTGGCGGCTCTATACCGCGTACACTCACATAGCACGTGGTTCAAGTCCTCGCGCACGTCACAAAGAGTGCACAAGGGGGAATCGGCCTGTTTCATCTTGAATCGAAAGTAATTTGTGTAAGCGAAATTTAGCCGCACACGGTGCAGAACCGCTTCGTCATGCTTGGAAGATCCTTCAGGCATCCTAAAGAAGAATGCGTCGAATTACTCAATGTCGACCCCTTTTTAATCTGTCTTTGCCTGAGCTAAACTAAAAGTTAGGCCACCTCGTGTCTGTCTAAGTTACTTTTTTTTATTTATTCGCGTTTCTTAAGCTTTTTATCGCAATAATAAATTATTATTTATTTATTTATACATACATACTGCAGCCCAATGGGCTATCGCAGGAGTGGGTTGGTACATAGAATGCAAAACACTTTTCTGCGCGGAATAACACATATAAAAACGCAACACATTTAAGTTCACTTATTCATACAGTTTAGAAATAATAGATAATAAGTACAGCGAGACATTGAGATTATGCAAAACTGACACTAACACAATTCATTTAAATTCTGAAAAATATTTAACAAAGGCGATGACCTAATTTCACCTTGTAGTAGATTCCATTTTTCAGTTGTTCGCGGGGGAAAAAGCTGTACTTAAATAGATTAGTGCGTGGATGAAAAGTTGCAAGGTTGAGTTTGTGGCTATTTCTAGTAGATTTAAGTTTATCGGGCGACAAATAGCTGTTCTGTAATAGTAGCGGAGTTAGCGGCGAGTATTCATAAGCGTTTTTCGTATTTGTAAGAGTATTCCTAAGATTATGTTTGCTCCAGCATTCCCACTGGTGGGTAATATCCCAACTCAACCGGAAATGTCACATACAAATCTTCAGTAGATCGAATATCATCCCTTAACTCGCATACATGACACATGGCTCCTCCCGAGGAAGCTCAACGTTTGCTCGGGAGACTGTACCTTCGAGGAAATTGTGTTGCCGCGCCATTCCTGATTCACAACTTCCCCTCTACCTATGGGGGATTATCGTGCCCGTACCCACCTGTGGGCAAGCATGACCGTAAAGCTTTCAGTCGAGCCCTTAAAGCAAATGAGTCCCTCTCGAGGTGCGCACAAGGTCGTTTCTGTCGTGAATGCGTTCTTAGTGCACTATGCGCCCAAGGTCACTTTCCCACGCGCATCCCCTTTCCAGGTTTGGTTACGGGAGCCGACGCCTGTATCGTGTTCTTATTTTCATCGGCGCTGCACTTGAAAAGTTCTGAGCGGAGCGTAGCCGCGGCAGCGGCCCTCGCACCGTTTCGCCTGACTACTTTATAATTTCCTCCCCAAGAGCTCTATGTAAATCTTATCTTCTCTTTGATATCTCAATGGTTTGTTCCCACTTTCGGCTAAAATAAATGTTTGTTTTTTTATAGCCAAGCTCTCTACCTCTACCAGCAACGGTTCTTTCGTGGCGTGCGGGACAAGAAACTCCCAACGCGGACATGTGTGGTCGAAATCCGAATTGTGTGTTGGCAATAGCGAGTTCTTCGTCAATAAAATTAGTGAGGCTCGTGTTTATTACTCTTTCGAATACCTTCCCTAGACACGAGGTAAGCGATATTGGTCTCAGGTTTATAGTTTTAGTGCCTTGTTGGTTTCGGGATAAATCTGATTTCAGCTTTCTTCCAGCTGGTGGTGCGATTCCCGCGATCCCAATGTTCCAGATTAAAGTGTTCCACGAGTTGGGCGATCGTGTCGTCGTCCAGGTTGAATAGTTGTCGAGCTGTAATAGAGTCTGGTCCGGAGCTTCCGTTTTTTATGAGTGTTAGTTCCGCTCTAAATTCTTCAGTGGTTATCGGTCTGTCTAATTCCTCGTTCGGTTCACCTGCGTATTCGGGCTGATCTTCTGGTGGATCGGTACAGAGGTATTTGTCTCTGCTAAGCGCTTATAACCTCTGCATCTGACCCTTCTGTTAGATGTATAAGTTTGTTTAGGCGTTCTTGCGAGTCCACCCTCGTCCCGTTCGGGTCTATCAAGGCCCTTAACAGTTTCCAAGTTTTTGACACGCTTAATTCTCCTCGAATTTGATCGCACAGTGCATTCCAGTTTTGTTTTCTTAGGCTGATGGCGTAGCTCCCCGCTTCTCGATTGAGCGCTTCTATTCTCCTCTTCAACTTCTTATTATTTCTGTCGTTTCCACCGCCTTGTGAGGGCTCTTCTAGCATCCCATATGTGCAGGAGACGGGAATCTACAGCCGGGGTATCCTCCGTAGTATTTACGATTTTAGTGTATGACTTGATCTCTTCAACTACATTTCTCGTCCATTCATCGATGCTTCGTGTAGAGATCGCCTTATTAACTATACTTTCTCTCCATTTGTCCCATTCAGTGAATTCTGGCTTCTCCAATTTTTTTTGCATCTAATACTATTGAATTCGGTCATCAAGATATAGTGATCGCTGCCTAACCTTCCCAACTTCGCTGCCCAACCTTCCGTTTGACGTGTCTACACTTAATACTCCTACACACGCAACACGGGCCATACCTTTGGAAACTCTAACTTAGCCATAAAAAGAAATGTGTATGGTGCACGTATGCTGGAATTTACTGGTGTAAAGATCTGGGAAGCCTGCCGCATGACGTAAAAGTTGCTAACAATTTTCTGTTGCAATAAAAACGCACTACCTTAAAATGAATGAGGCACGAACTTGAGTTCATGCTTGCAGCTATTATTTGTACGTTCTCTCACACTTATACCCCATTATCGAATGACGTGATTCTTCTTATACAATGTGATGACATCCTGCATTTTAAGTGATTCTTGTGCTTTGATATGATGTATTCATTGTAACCTGAGTGACAAATACAATTGCCGTTGTTATTGCTGGTAAAAATTCAACGTGCTCTTGTTTATTTCACTGGCTTTTAGAATTGTATTCATTCAAGAAATATGTGCTTTAACGAGTGTTTAGAGTGTCTTTACCGTTTTTTAAATTTACTATCGACGATGTTTACTGAAATGCGTGTCTGCAATATTGCATTTTTTTATTGGACCCCTTACTAGCCGCTGGCTATGGGTCCAAACAGTTTTGGGTATGTTTTGTAGCGCCACATAGAACAATGAATTTGAATTGAATTGAATTGAAATTGAATTGGTCCAGGTTTTTCCAGTTTGGGCTTCTGACGTTTCTTACCATTGTTAGGTCTGCGCATGTATCTCTACTTACGCTATTGCCCATCCTGGTGGGAAATTCAATGTTTGTCAGGAGAGTCAGGCCCTCCTGGTTAATCGCCTCTTCCAATTTCCTGCCTTTGGGGGTAGTACTAGAGTATCCCCATGAGGGATGCGGGGCGTTGAAGTCGCCCCCTATAATGACCGGTTCCCTCTTAGCTCGCCCAAGAAGCCTCTGATGAGTTGAGCCAGTTTCGGATTACGGTCTTTGGGAGGGCTGTACACGTTAAGGATGTGTATTCCGGCTGCACCTCTCTTGATGAGAAGGATGGTCACATGACAATGTGAGGTGTCCACGTCCAATGGGTCTTGTAAAATGGCCGTGTAGTGTTTGTGTACTAGTGTGGCCGTGTACTGATCTTGTTGGTACGTTATGTAATCCTTTAACTTGATAGGCGTCACATAGAGTTCTTGTAGGAGAATGGCTGCCGGGGGTCTGTCTTGTTGAGAGATAAAGGAGGCTTAGGGCAGATTGTTTAGGTTATGTAATCCTTTAACTTGATAGGCGTCACATAGAGTTCTTGTAGGAGAATGGCTGCCGGGGGTCTGTCTTGTTGAGAGATAAGAGGCTTAGGGCAGATTGTTTACGCCCGTAGCCCCGGCAGTTCCACTGCCATACGCTAACCCAAGACATACTGCTATGATTGTACAAGGATCTCCTGGAGAAGCCAACCAGGGCCCAGACTAGGTGCATCCTAGCTCTCGACTTAATGGGAGCGTTTGATAATGTGCTTCACAGCCGTACACTCAAGGGATTAACGGACATTGAATGGCGGCAGAAGACTTACCGGTACATCAGAAGCTTTCTCACAACGCGACAAGCTCTATATCCCTGGGGAACATTCAATCGGAAGCCGATAACTCTTGGTTCCAGGGGTACTCCCCAAGGAGCGGTTCTCTCGCCCCTTCTCTTCAACTTGGCGATGAGAGACCTCCCCACTGCACTGGACAGCATTCCCGGGATTCGTCACGCGATATATGCAGGACGATATCACGGTATGGTGCAGAACAGGGAGCGACGCAGAAGTGGAGGAGAGCTTGCAGAGGGCCGCCGATGTAGTTGATGCCTATGCTAAAAGCAGGGGTCTGCAATGCGCTCCGGAGAAGTCTGCTCTACTGATCTTGAAGAACCCCAGAAGAGGACCAAGCGATAACCTTAGAAGTTCACATCTATGGCGAGCTGGTCCCTCGACACAACTGTATCAAAATACTGGGACAACACATTCCACAAGGCATGGGAAATGGGGCTACCTAAAAAAACTCGGGGCAGCAACAGGACAAGTCCTCAGGATCATAACGAAGAATTAGGAATAAACGCCACGGACTTGGTGAACGGGAGGCTACACGGCTAGTACAAGCTTTTATTGTATCGCGTATCATCTACGGGACGGCGTACCTCCGACTCACCAAGGGCGAGGTAGAAAAACTAAACATTCAAATTAGAAAAGCATACAAGACAGCCCTGGGGATTCCAAACTCGACATCTACCATCAGACTTCTAGAGCTCGGGGTTCATAACACGGTGGAGGAACTGTGGGAAGCTCAGAAGATAGCCCAAATTAAGCGGTTAAACCAAACATCCAATGGAAAGTGGCTATTGGAGCAGTTACGTATCACCACGCCCGGCGGGAATCCAGAGCCGCTAGAAGATCTTGCTCCAGACATGAGAGCCAAAATTACCATCAGTCGAATACCTAGGAATATGCATCCCATACATAACGCCGAGAGAAGGAGAGCCAGGGCCGAGTACCTGGGGCGACTATGGGACAGCAACCAGAACACTTTATACGTGGACGCCGCCGGACCTCAAAAGGACAAGATGGTAGCAGCAGTTACGACGCCGGATGGAAGAGTTGTAAATTCGGCTACCCTAAAGACAAAAATCGCCGCACCAGGGGAGAGAAGCAGCCATCGCCCTAGCTATCGCTTACAACCCCAGGGCAATAATTTTAACTGACTCGCAAGAGGCCGGCAGAAACTTTATACAGGGCAATGTCTTCAAAATCACCCACCAAATTCTTCGTAAACGCCCACCGGAAAATGTGCTCATCATATGGACGCCAGGACACACGGGTCACAAGGGAATGAGGCCGCAGATGCACACAGCCCGAGGTCTTCTTATCCCGGCCCCCTTGTCCAAGCCCCGTCCTTAGACATGGTGAGCGTTACCTTCACCCGAATATTTGAGCATATGAGACTCAACAGAATAACATTTCCCCCCACTGGACAAAAGCCTCAGTAATGAAGAAGAGCACATTCTCAGGAGATTGGAGAGAGACACATTACTCACACTGGCTAGACTACACTGCTTGTACCCCACGTTATAATCACATTTTGACCCGCGCTGCCGGGAGAGGGCGGACGCGTACCACACAATGTGGGCATGCCAGTACATACCAACAGTACACCCACTCACAAACACGTCAAGGGAGCAGTGGGAGGCCACCCTGCGCAGCGATGACCCTGCCTGCCAGCGATGGCTGGTAGAGAGAGCCATAGCGGCGATGGAGGCCAGTGGAATCCAGAATTGGGATAGCCACCTCCTTTACTCCCTCTTCTTTTTTTTTTGAATAAAGATCTTTTCAATCAATGAATCACCCAAGGTTCTACGGTGTGGGCGAGTACACGTGACGCTACGCGGACAAGCTCGTGGGAAGCCGGTCGTGTTGGCAGCGTTAGAAGTTCCGAAAATTTGCAAACTTGCGAGTTTGGAACTCGACACCGCGACCATAGAAACCCTTAGCGAAAAGCGGTACGACATAACGACGGCTTCCAGCCTGGTACATGGAAGGGAAATGAAATCAGCTTACTGGTTGGTTCAGACGCCTACTGGAAGGTGGCCACGGGCAGGGTGGACAGAATCATGGGAGAGCTGACAGCGGAGGAGACAGTTCTAGGTTGGAGGGTCCAGGGGATGCTCGAATCTCCGCCTTGCAGGTTCGCTAGTGCTATGTGTCTTTCGGATGGCACACGGAGGCATTTGGACTTGGCCGCACCTGCTCTGTGGTGGCAGCAGAACTGCAGTTCCGGTTTATCACTTGAAAATCAAACCCCTAAGCCCGGTCCTAGCACTCGTTGAAGAAGTCCTTTCCAACGAAGAGGCGCAGGTAATATGCAGTGCTAGCCAGGTGACATCCGAGCGTGCCGCTACCCAGAAGACAGTCAAGTTGAAGATCACATCGTGGAGACTAGAATGTATCGATGGCACCAATGAAAACGCAACACTTGGACGCCAGAAAAACCGATCCGCCGAAACGGCCCCAAAAGAATATCGACCTTCTGAACCGACGACGAACCCAAGCAGAGTATTGAAGGAGGGGACCGTAAGGGCATCTCGAGAGCTTTTCAGTCATGAAAGCCCATCCAAGGGGAAGACGAAGATGAAAGGTATGCCCCAAGGACGCTCAGCAAAATGCAAGAGTGCGCGCATGCAGAACAGCAAGATCAGCGACGAAGGAAACGACAGGCAGACCATCCGACGCATAAGCTGTTTCTCAAGGCAACACAGAACCAACCAAGAACGCGCACAGGCACTTGTGTCAGCATGGCCGAAATGTCAGTCCCCGAGTGGCTGGAAGGAAACCGCATATGGTGGTGTGTAACCGGAATGTTCTCGCGGAGTTGCCTCCATCGTCAACCCAAGTAAGCAAATACGTCGAACACCGGAGATGGAGATAGACGGCATCGTGATTGGGATCCCGGCCGTCAACTTACCGCAATTGCAATGGGGACCTTTCCAAGTGTTAGTGTTGTATGACAAGTTATACTGGCAATCTCCAAGCTTAAAAACTCTACCTGTTTTGTATTTGCCGCCTAATCATCTTGGGCCGCGGGAGGATGTAGAAAAGGAGAAAGAGGACGAAGCGGTCGTGAGAACACGCCACGATCATCATTGGGAGTTGTTCGATGACAGCCAATAAAGAAGCACGTATCACTCCGTGTAGGGCTCTCGGCCGTGACTCGCGGTAGCTTCCGCGACGATTTCTAGGCTGGGCTGAACAATTTTGCTTTTTACGAAAAGAGGGAGATCGAGGGGGAGGGAGATGAAAACCTTTTAAATAAATAAATTGCTGTTGTTTAGGAAAACGAATGACAGAGAGGACAGACACCTCAAGGGTGGAACTAAAAGTCTAGGGTACCAAATACAGCAGCTGCTTCCCTGGCCCTCCCACATGCGAGAAAGCTGTTCAAAGCTGCCTCTTACGTTTCGAAGGGGGAGAATATGTTATGTTTTACTTGTCATCTCCTCACCACACCCTTGGACATGGCTAAGAGGAGTGCAAGTGAGTGCATCTTTCCCCAATTTCAGCAGAGTTTTAGTTTAGTGTATGATGTTTCTACCAAACACTTTACTCACATAGATTTTTTTCACAGTTTGTGATTTTTAAGCAGTGCAACCTCTGTGTAGGAAGGGGAAAATATCGTGTTCTTGCGCTTATATTGGAGTTCGTTCTTAATATTTTTCGAGTAGGGCAGTGTGGTATTCGTAGTCACAAGGAGCACGGTATGCGAGTTTATGTGCCTCTTGGTCAGTGCGTGGTTCTCTTCGAGATCTTTGTGTCCGGGTGTCCAGTTGGGGTTGGTAGTGATTTGCATGTGGATAGGAATATCTTGCCAAAAAGCTTAGTATTCTGCCTGAAAAAACAAAATATGTCCTCCGAGAGTCCGTAATTATGTTACGCTTCAATTTTATACTTCCACTATTCCAATTTCCGACAGGATGGCTCCAACTTCCGCTACTGTGTTCCTATTAGTGGGAGGGTCATGCAATCGAAACGAATTGCAGAGTAGTGAACAACGACAATTGCATTCTCGTGCTTTTGTGCATTCCGGAGTTGGTGTATATCATGAACTCATGAATTTGGAAATTGTTCGCCAAATGAACTTGATTCTCCAATATCGCCTCTCCATGTGTACGATTGGATCCATTGTTTTGGTACAAGAGAGTTTTAACCCGATCTCGCCTGATCGGTTACAGGGTTGTCGTAGCGGACAGTAGTTTCTTTTCAAACGGGGCAGAGATGCCTGCCTCGTGTGATGCACCCCCTTCCCAGGTTTTGTTTTGCCATCCCCTCTTTTCCTGCTGAGAGAGTTGTTTCTCCGATTTCTTGAACTGCTGCACGAAGACACACGTGACTTATTCAGTGTCACTATCACTAACATGCTATTTAGGACGACTGCCGGGTCACGGCATTTTTCATTGAACTTCACCCGCTCATTTACTGCGCTTTCGAGTCCATTCTTCACTCCGAATATTTGTTTTTATCCCTACATCGAGTAAATGTGCTTCCCCTTCTCTTAGTCCCGTCTATGCATGTCCATTTTATTGCCATGGTGGTCCAGCCGTTGTTAGTCTTACAGTCAATCTTGCGAGATCGTTGGACTGCCTCATGGGCTGTTTTGATGATAGTGTTTCCAGCTCGTTCTTTGTTGTGGGTGAATTTGTGGTACAGTAGGGTCTGCAACATTCAGCTCAAGATCCGTGGCTGCACGAGTCTTATACTTTCTGCTTTCGGTTTTCTTGCTTTTCTGTTGCGTGGACGTTTTGTCTGTGGGCTAAAGATTGATTAAAGATTGAATTTGCTACATATTTTTTTGGCTGTTGTGAGTTCGTCATCACCGCTTGTCTCCAGATCCACGATGAGCATTCTTACGTGACTCTTCTCTTTGCAGGATACGTACTTATTTTAGTGTGATTTTCAACTCGGCCGCGTGCCGCCATTTTTCGGTTTTCTAACCGAGCTTGAAGCGGAGACAGAACCATGGGAATATTGCAAAGTATTGTGAAAACTATGTGTTTTCAATCTATATAGTGGGCTTTACTTTAGTTATTTTCTTCTGGTAATATACGCTTTACCTTATTTCTGAAAGACGGCCCTTTTTCATTTGTTTTAGGTGGGTCCCCTAATGTCGTTGCCGGCATAAGCTCCAGTGGAAAACGTACCGCCGTGGCTCAATGGGTTAGGCGTTGCGCTACTGAGCTCAATGACGCTGGTTCAATTCCCTGCCGCGACCAGCGTTTTCGCAAAAACACCATTGTGTCGAGATGTCAGCGCACGTAACGAGTCAAAGGTGGCCTTAATTATTCCGAAGACTTCCACTATGGCGTGCCTCGGATCCCACCTGTAGCTTCGGCAGAGAAAAAACAGAAAATTTATATTTTTTGATTCCATGGTGGAAGCATGACTTATGTTCCCGGCACAGCTGGAGATCGTGACTGTTGAGCATGCTACCACGGAATCGGCATAGAACAAAATTCACTGCGCATGTGCGGCACCTGCCTAAAATGCGTGTCGTTTGTTTGGTATCCATTGTATTATTGGCCACGTTTCCAAACTTGAGTTGCCGTTGCGCCGCATTGGAAACGGGCGGAGCCCTCCAATCTTACTGCCTCAGTCGTAGCTTCCGAGTGGCAGCGGTGACGTGTTTCCGTGTACGCCTGATGAGTGCGGCTGATAGTGGACGGCTAAGAGGCATAGGGGAATCAAAATATGAGCCAAATAACGCTATCACCATAAAAACTGCAACCAAACTTAAAACCGTTCAGCACTGTTATTCATGTCTCTGAGCAATAGCTGCCGCGGCCCAAACGAATATTATTCCTGCCACCAGCCACGAACGATAAGGTTAGGTATTTCGTTCTTTGTTCAGAGATGGCGGGGGCAAGAGTGACGTCGCTGCGCGGGACGAACTGATTTGAAATATAGGAAGGGGTGGAAGCGCAGCAGAACACATCGTGAGTTTGTCAAAGTGCGCCAGCCAGTTATTGCAGCGGAGCCTGACTCCAGGGCAGCATGGCAATTCTTCCGTGCAATGTCGAAGTGCAGATCGCACACAGGACAGAAGATGCGCGCTGTTATTCCGTGTCTGTAAGATGCCGCTGCCGACGCTTCCGTGGAAGGGAGATGCTAGCAGTTTTACACTTGATTAGGCAGCCCATAATCAACTATATTGTATATTTTTTGTTAAATTGAATCCTTGATGAGAGATAATTTTCAATCTCTCTCGCCACCAGACGTGCCGGGTGCCTCCTTTCTCACGTCGCAACAGGACTTGATTAAGCAATCAGCAAGAATGTCGATAAAACTTGATGGTTGCCTTCAGCCCGTTCAACGTGCTTGCTATAATTAAGCTATCTTTGTAAATGCAGCTGGGTACATAGGTTAAAGATTGTTTTATGAATTGGGGTAAGATTGAGACAATGGAGTCACTCTTTTATCATGGGTGTAGTGCGTGGGAATCAAAAAAAAAAACCTTCATCTTGCAGTGGAGATAAATTACCCATTGCGAATTTGGTTGCAGGGGTAACCATAATAATAATGATATTGTCATAAAATTGCCCTAAGCAAAGTAAAGGACGAGTTAAAAATTCGTGCTACAGCGATTTGGAGAGACAGCATGCAGCAAAAACACTTGTTGAAAACGAACTTACAAGAAGTGTCTTCAATAAAAACAGTATATTGCGATTAATTTGGAGTAGAAAAAAATTCTACAGAACTATTTTTAAACTGTCTACTTAACAAATAAACGTTGAAGTGCACACATGCAGCTAGATTGTTTAGACTAAACGCTAATATGTTTAGACAGACTTGATGCGGTACGTTCAGAAATAACTCGGGTTGCTACCTTACGACAAGGTTTAGTCAATGCCATGTTAGGAAGCAGAGAACATAAGCAATTGGTATTGAGATACACTGGGTGACCACATGCTTGATTTGCTTCCCTATATACTAATAGCAGTGCCGTTCGGACAAGTCAAAACACTTGGAACAATATTTCCCTGAACAATCTTTAAACGAAGTCCAAATCTTCGGGCTCTGAGCTTTACAAGATGAATAATGTCTCCTCCAGGCAACAGTGACATGTGGGTCTGATTGAAGTACTAGCAATTACTTACTGGCAGGCCGTTGCTACTAAAATTGAATGAGCATTGCTGTATGGCATGGCGCCAAGGTCGCCAAAGGACGTTTGGTGGAGGTAAAAGACGCTGCGGGTCCCTCCACATCTATCTCCTCGGCGCCCCCTGGTTTAACTAAGGGCTTCGGACGTAGAGGCTGAAGGAGCAGCAGCGATTGCTTCACTGTTATTTTCCAACACAACCGCTTCGGTCTTGCCCTGCTCTGCGGTGATGGTGGTGGCCTCTGAAGGAAGCCAAGGTGTGTTGGGCGTCGAAAAATGTGAACTAGATGCCTTCTGACGCCACCGAATCCAGGCGCCGCTCCCCCCTTCGTCGAACAGCGGTGCCATATGTTCCCGAATACAACAGCTCAAATGCCTACGGGGTCTTTGCAAAAGTTATGTTTTGATTGACATTTATTGCCTTGGTTGTTTTTTTGCATCAAATCACAACACGATTGTGAATGTGCCGTTAAGGAAGGTTGTAGTGAGGGCAAGTGAAGTTGTTACGGCCTTCATTCAAGGCGGAGAACGTGATTGCGCTTTTCTGTGTAATCTCTGGAAGAGTTCAGGATTATGTTACATCCCATAGAAGAAAATTGACATAAGCCATTGTGTTAGGATGACAGGCCTTATTCTGATCCGATTCCTGGTTTCTATGTCAAAATTCATGGTGCAATGAACGGATCTATCCACAACTTGCCGCTGTGACGCATCACCTACAAGATGAGAAATACGTCAATTGCAGTGAAGGCAAGGCCGCACATAAAGAACAATCCTGTATCAGGGCACAGAGCGTCTTCAAGACGAATTGTGACAAACTGCTCGAGGAACCAATGACTCAGAGCTCTTAGTCTTCTCATGGGCGCCACGCTTCTTCCGAAAAATGACATCAATGGCATTTAAATAAAAAAAGAATTTTGAACACCTCCTATTGTGATGTCAGCTATGACAACGTGTTCTCTATTCGTCGCAGGCTCCTCTAAAATAAGAATTCTAATCTCTCTGGTGGAAGTTACGTTGCCGTACATGACTTGAGTGCGCTTGTGAGAGGTTCTCATTGGGTGGATATCACTAAGGGGGGGTTGTATGTGGAAAACAAAGTGTTTGGAAACACTATACGCTGAGATTGTACTGGCGCACAGCTCTAACCAGAGTAACTTTACCAATCCCAGTTCCAAGAAAGGCGCGGCAGGCACAGTATTAACGTGCATAAAACACTGGCGCATATCAACGCAGAGTTGGCACAGAATTGGCGCATATCAACACATAGGTGGCAACAAAATGGAATTAAGGCCACCCTAATCCACAGATTTTAGTTGATTAAAACAGGGTGAATATGTTAAAGTCTCAACAATATGCAGATTCCCGTGTGCTCAGACTTCAATTTACCTGCAAAGACAACGTTTAGAATTCACATAGAATCACAAAACAATGCCACAGGGCCACCTTAAAAAATTATCCGCTTTTGTGCCGAAACAAAAAAAACATTCGCATCATCTCAAAAAGGGTAATTTGTGCAATAGTTGCGTTCATTTATGATTGTCTGTTTCTATTACGACAGCTGGTACGCTTTTGGAGATCATGAGCTCTGGTAATGGTAGATTCACTATCCTTCTTAGTGAATTCCCCAGTAGTGGTTGTACGGTACTTATATTTTGCAGTAACGACAATAAACCACCAAGAATGGCTGCAAGGTCTCCATTTTCCTGACTTCCTTGAAACATTACCTAAAGGTTTGGATCAGTGCTTCAAATAAGGGCGAAGATCTCCGAACTCGCCTAAGCAGTGACATCGCAGCAAGGATAATTTATACATCTGCAGAGCATTGGAAGCGCAACGTCGTGGGTACACTGGCCGGTGGGTAACATGTGGTAAACAATGTGGTGCATCACAGATTTTTTTCAGTGTAGAGGTCGAGTCAGGGATGCAGTACTCCTGATACCTTAAACTCAGACCATAGAGAAGCTTAGGAACGAATAGGTATACAGTTGGGGATTTGTTAGCGTCAGACAGTTGAGATGTGGCCGTTGAATCTCCAGCTGGGTCCCGAGCGTCGTTGATTCACATCATCGTTGAAAAATTGGTTGCCAGTTTTAACGCCCTCGTGCTACACAGGCAATGTGCCGCGGCGTAGTGGAGGGTTCCGGAATAATGTTGACCACCTGGGGATCTTAGCTAAAATATTGTACACACAGGTGTGTCTCTTTTTGCTTCTTTTATAAGACCAGCCACCATGGCCGGGAAACAAATCTGCGTCCTGGGACTCGGCAGCACAACGCCTTAGCCACTATTTTACAATTGCGTGTGTCTCATCACCGTGAAATCGACCTGTCATAAACGTTACCCCGTTACGGGGAGCCCTGGCTGCATACCGCTTCCATCGGTACATCTCACTTCCATCTCGCTTCTATCGTTACGTTACATTTTGGGGCCGAAACCAGGAAGCGTGACCGCGTGATTTCAAGCAAGCATTTGCCGGTTTGCTCTTTTATACGCACCTTTCTGAAGGATTGAGCTGAACGACATCCCTTCACTTCACCTCACTTTTTTCCTAACAGACCCCCTCCAGAGATTATTACATAAGGGGTGGGAATCAGATACAACAAACGAAATACATATGCAGGCTGGGTATAAATACCACAGGGACAAGAACGTACTGAGAAAAAGGAGGAAAACGAGAAAATACTAGAAAAAAATACAACTCAAATAATACTGTATTACATGTGCAGAACGACTTCAAAAAGTACGCTAGAATATTTAATGTGAAAAGAAACGCGTGAAATTTTTTGTAAATGTACATCGGCAAGTGAGAGTAGCAAGCTCAGCGGAAAGGGGATTCCAGTCTGAGGCTGCCCGAAAAAAATGTGGTGGCAAATGTCGTGGTATGGGCACGTGGTCGGGCATCATGAAAAGAATGACCGGTGCGGAGTGATACGCGGGCACGAGGCAAGATATAGGATGGGTGGCCCAGTGTACTGTGGGATACCTATGGAACAAAACGAGAATGGCAATTTGCCAACGAGTATTAGGGTTTAAAAGAGCAGATTCTTGTTTAGAGATGAAACGCTCAAGTTGTATGAATATGACGAATGAATAAGTCTAGCTGCTGATGACATCCACCAAAGTTCGACCATTGGAAATGTGAGTCACTCCAATGCTCAAGATACAGTAAATGGCTAGTTTCAAGCTCATTTGGCCAAAAATGAACCTGATGGTTTATATTGTCCATCCTTGTCGTTATTACTGTTCTTTGTCCAAAAGTGTTTCCCGTGCTCTCCGAGGAGAACGCTGACATTTTGGCAGGAATGCGCAAAGGCAGGTAGCACTGCGCTAGCTCAATTCTGGAAACATTCTGACCCCGCCAGGAGTGCAAAGACTCTATTTCCGCATTTTTTACATAGAAACCGGTTATACATCTCGATAGCCCTTGCTAGGGCAGTCACGCCAAGTGGTTGTATTTTCTCTTACCCAGGGGTTGTCCCGTTATTCAAATTTTAGCAATGCTACTTGAGTCACCCTAGTGCGCCATCCTATTTCTAGTCCAGTATGGGCGCTGGATTTCTCAAGTAGTTCAGAACTTTTGAGCTTTTCCCTTTTGTAACGTCGCATGCGATGCTGCGGTATGTCTTTGTTATATTCGGCAACAATCTTTATCCCTGCCTAGTGAATAGTTTCCTTTTTTTTCAAAATTAGCTCCCAGGCTGGGTTAGTTGGGCTTGAGGGCACGACGAGTTGTTTATACCGAGCTTCCATTAGCGTGGTTCTTTCTCAGTGCATGTAAGTTGAAGCAACAGTTCCGAGTGCATTACCTTCTTATTGTGCTATTTTGCACAGGCGGCTTGGCCAAAATTTATTTGTACAGTTGTGCCTCTACCTGTATTTTCGCAAAAATGCGCAAAGGCGTTATTTTAACTTGTAGAACTATCGGAACACCAGAGCGATAACAGGAGTATGGCCCTAAAGGTGTCAATCGGTCGCGAAAGTTAGCCGGGTTTTTTTGTATTTACCTTGAAACCAGGTGGCCACTCCCGAAGCAAACAAGAGAAAATGTTTATATCTGTCAAGTAATTAGTTCCAAGAGGTTCAATTTTTATACTAAGGAGCTCTAGAACTTATGGAGATATGAGTACGAAGGATTAGAACTTGCATGGCAGAATCCGTGCCGTAATTTTGAAAAGCCGTGAACTTGGTTTAAACATGTTCGCAACGACGGGATTTTAAAAAAAATGTCGACGTTAATAATTCAAGATAAAGGCTTCTCAATAATCACAAGGGTATATCAAAATGTTTACGAAGGACACACTTACGTATGATTCCTGGAGAAATACAAGGCTCTTCTTGTAATTGCATGGGTATATAGATGTATTATCTGCGCATTATTTTCTCAATCTCTTTTAGCAGATAAACATTCGAGCAGTGGATACAATAGGCAAGGCTGTAACACAGTGACGGTTCCTTTTACTACATTAATTCAATTGGAATTTTAAGAAGGCCAAGTGTTGCAAGTTTTTGTCAAGATTGCATCATTGCAGCCTCAATGTCGCCTCAATGCAGCCTCAATCTCAATGTCGTTTTAGAGATGCACTCATTGGCGACAGGCATATTTCATACCTTCGACTAAACACCAAAGGCCCTTACTGGTAGAGGATTGCAGATACCTGTAAAATACTGACAACAGCGTCGTTATAACCTAAAAACCCTCTCTCTCATATTTATAAAAATGTACAGTACCTCACTAGCACAGCCGTTATCATTTTAGGGCAGGGGCAGGTTCTAGAAAATACTAGTGCATGTTGTTTGGTATTGGAAGTGAAGTCACAACGCTAGAAAGTATGCCTCATTTACTCTGAAGACACCTGCCTAGCTACAAAATTTTAAATGACTATCACGCAACGAATGTTGTTTAAACGTTAGGTGCGTTAAAAATACGATAGTTCGCCGAGTTTGCACAGACATTACAGTTCTTCGAATTTCTTGTGGAACCATTTTACGCAATACTTCGAAATCTGTACGCGCGATGAAAGGGGGCGCAACGTTAAGGTATTCGGAAATTTGTTCAGCAGCGAAATATTACCACGCAAAAGCTGAATTCAGATTAGATGCCCATGCTGATGATGTCTGTACAGTGTAATCTTATTAAATGGAACCTCAAAGGACCGTGAACATATGTTTCATTTATCAGGAGTTCTGTTTAGAGAGAGAATAGACTCAGCATCCTACAACCCGTCTTCATCCTACAACACAGCGCGCTTGCGTGCAATTGGTTTCGACGGAAGCGGGTAATGATATGCGAAATGTAGGCAATCGGGGTGTTCTCACAGGGAATGATTGGGATGTTCTCAGAGTAAGCTGTGCATGGCAAAACTACCAAGCACTTCTCTAAATATTCGTGCTGACCGCAGCTTGTTCTTGTCCTCTGTTGTTTCCGCCAAGGTACTCTTGGGGAACGCGTACTTGGTCGCAAGCCCCGGTTTTGTGAAGCGACCACTGTCGAAGTCGTTGATTACCTCCACCTTCCCGGACAACGCAAGTGCATTGTATGGTCGTTTCTGCACTGCCATTGTATGCGGGCTTCGAGCCGAAATGTACCACACGACCCCGCTCAAAGTCAGAAACCACAGCACAACGTCAGAGAGACCGCACAGATTAAAAGATAATCACAGACCGCGGGGATACAGAACTGAAAAATAGCTAGGACGATAGGGGCCGTAACAGTGATGCCTACCGCGTTTGCACTGGGCTTGCCCAAGTAGTCGGTTTTTGAGTCTGTTTTGGGTTTCGCTTATGTGGTGGTCGGAAAATTTGAGTTGAGATTATTAAAACATTTTTAATGACCTTAATAGAAAAGCAACCAATTTCGAAGAATTTGCTTCGTTTAAACGGTAGTTCCGTTCAACCGATTTTCTTTTCTCTAGATTCCACTATATTGCTAGGTTGATATGAAATCAACAGTAACAGAACAAACACTTCAGGTGGGATGCCAATGCTGCATCTAGAATGCTCAAAAGAAGCCTTTAGTTGTGCAAATGATGATTTGAAATGAGCCCAGAATAAGTTAACCACAGTAGGTGATAGGGTCCGAAGAGCTAGGTGAACGGGTCGGAGAACACATGAATATCGAGGCTCACTGGAAAAAAGTTGATCGTTGCGAGACTAAACGGGACTCGGGATGAAAGCCCCGATTTAGAAAACTTGAAATTGTGTCTTGAGAAACTGGCCACGGCCAAGTTTTTTTGCGCTAAGCTTTGATATTCATGTGTTATCTCAAGTAAGTTGACCATGAAAATACCAAAAAAGGCACGGCACGACAGCCCCGATTAGGAAAATTGAGGTTGTGTCTTCCGAAACTGGTCAATTGTAATATAATACAGAAGACGTAGTTAAATCAAAAGCTATGTTGGTCTTAAGGCATACAACCGAATTTCAAGACTGTAGTAAGCAAGGTTTGAGTTTTTCCAAGGCCGCAATATATAAAAGTTTATTGTGCACAAGACTAATGCGCAAGGGGCTAAATTCACGATAATATAGATGCATGCAGCTAGTGCCGAACATGTCGGTTACAATAAAACGTCGGTTACATTAGCAATTAATATTTAAAAACTCAGGAAACAGTAGACCTGGCGGTATCCTGAATATATACCTTAGACTATGTGGAGCCCAATTCTTTCTTACAAGATAGTTAAAAATTCAAGGGAGCTTGCACACACGCTCAAGATTTTAATGGCGGCACTGGTGTAGCTGAGCATTGGACAGAAACATAGGTAAGTGTGAATATTCTTGTTCATTTAATGGTTGCTTCTGTATCGAGGCGATGGCTCCTCACACCAGGTGGTGCAGTTTGCGTTTCATGGCATGACCTACTCAGCGGTGCTGTAAGGGCTTCCCCTCGCCCACCTCGGGCCTCGACGTTAGAATGAGTTGTGCATGAACCAGCGCCGGGCCATGTCATCCTCCTCTTCTTCTCCTACCCTACACCTCCAAGTGGCGAGAACTTACAGCAAACCGGGCACATGGCAATTCAATGTGAGAGTCTTGCAGACGAGCTGCAGCACGTCTTCAAGACGTGCTGCAGCTCGTCTGCCGCTCGTACTGCAACTCGTACTGCAGCACGTACTGCAGGATGTGCTGCGGCTCATACGCAGACGAGCTGCAGCGCGTGGTGAGCGCACGCAACGTGGCTTTCCTTGTTACGTATTCTTAATTTTACTGCCAACTTGAATTCTATTATTGTTGTGCGGTACAAACAATGAAACGGCACATTGGCTCGCACGGCAGACACACGCTTGGCTTCAGAATGCTGCGCTTCTCTCACTGTGGACGGCAGAGCATCGCTCTGTCCAGGGACGTAATAAACACTAAACAAAGGCTTTCCCTTTTGGTATCATCAGTGCCGAAAATCAGGGAAGAAAGCCAGCATAGCGGCGATGCTTTTCCTGACGGCTGGGCAAGCCCTTCTTTACGTACGAACGGCATGGAGAAGATAAGAAACAAGAGAAGTTTATGACGGGCTATCATAACGAAGATCCTCAGCGAAGTGAGCTAGCGGCCACAGATCGTGCTGTTGGACCTTCCGGCCCTTCGTTTTATTCACAAGCATCTTCGAGCGAGCACTGCATAATTGTACCTATTATGCTGCGCTGGAATCTCACCGGCCCTATGAACAACCAGCTGGAGACTGCGTTTCCGCCATGGAGTATGACAACGTGGCGGCCCGAGCAGTGGGGTAAGTCGAACAACACATACAGAACTTGTAGACGTCTTCGACGCTCTATACTGCTCCTCCTTTTAATGACGCCAGCAAAGCACACCGTGCTGTGACGCGTAATAGAAAACCCATGCTTCCTAGCTTCGAAAACAGGTGGCCCGATGCTCAAACTGCAGAGCTTTGACAGAGCGATAACGCGGTGGCAACCTTTTTGGGACACGTATCGACATTCCTCTCACTGGAATCCCAGGCTGTTCCGTTTTGCCCGCTTTTATTACTCGGTTTCGCTACATGACGTAGCTCCTGGTGAAACCATTGCTGGAGTGCAAGCAATAGAGTGATGTTATCTAGATGTTCGGATATCTTGGAGTCGTTTCGACATTTCCAAAGCGATCAAGAAGGAGCATCGCGAAAACATGCGAACGCTCAAGCATGTCGAGTCAATCAAGAACGTGGCTGCTTTGAGGAGACTGTAGGACAGCGAGCAAATGAACAGACCAGGGCTAACAAACTTTAGCATAATACTTTGTTCTTACGTGGCGAAGCTGAATAGGTGCTCCAATGGATGGTACCTGGCGACGTTATTGTCACGTACTTCAAACATGAGAGCATTCCTGAAAGCACCGATTGAGCACAGCTCTTCAGCATACGACAGAACATCTGCTCTTTTCCTGCGAGGGGAAGTCTAGTGAAGGGAAAGAAGATTCCAGATTAGCAAGCGTCAGCGAAATGAAGAGTCTGGCTGGGGGCCGAAGAAGCAGAAGTCTTTTATGACCACTGCGTCGTGCACAACAAGGCACAGGCTTCGTCGTTATCCCTCTGCTCATCCACAGAACATATAACGGGAGAATTCCAAGATACATATCTTAGGCGGACAAGCGATGCCACCTAGCAAGTGACAGCCGATGTTTTAAATCTACCTCCAAAGAAAATGTGATATGCAGTAACCGAAAGAAGGTCCGTGTAGGGCATGTTAGCGACAATATGCTACAACAATGTCCACCACTGACCCCGCTCAAAAACCGTCGGAACAGGCTGCAGAAACGCGACATGCAGCGCGCACGTTGTCGGACACATATTCAGCAATCCCTCGCCTTGTCAGTGGCAGTATATTACAGACGTTCTGCGTGAGTGTAACGGTGACGTCGCATTGTTGCTATGTCCGTGGTGTTTTCGACAACGGCACTCAGCAGACATTCGCCTGATCGGACATCAAATCTAAGAAGAAGTTAGGTCCGACTAGCAAAGTCGATCTGTCGATCAGTGATTTCGGCGTTTTGAAGGCCCCAAGGGGAAGTTTAAAATCGTCACAGTGAATTTTCGCAGTCAACAGTACATTGGGTGGACAGATTTTGAAGCAATCGTCACTTCTGACATCTGTGAAGACGTAGCTAAAGAACCGAAGGGCAACAGGCGTCTGCAACGCCCCGTCGCCGAGGGAAAGCCACTGGCTGACAACAGCGCTTTCCCAGGCAAGAAGATTAAACAAGCACTGACCCTTCTCGTTGGGTCAGACGAGACCTAGAAGTCCATTTGAGAAACGAGCGGCGCACCGCGAGAGGAAAAAAATCTTGCTTTGGTCCCTGTCCCTACAAGCATGGGATGAACCTTACAAGGACTGTTGTCTCTGCAGAAGCGCAATACATGCAAAGGCAGTACCCTCGTCCGTGTTGTGTGCACGTACACGCACGACCATGAAGATCTATCGTGCTCTTTTCAGCAGTTTCGGGAGGAAGACACGGTTGGTCTTAAGAAATATACGATACATAACCCCGATGAAGATTCATTGTGCAAGTTCAAAATGCAATTACGTTGGAAAATGCTCACGATGAAAGATAATTTGATGTAATTCTAGAGAAGTCTCTATGGGGGACGAACTGAAGATTATCCTTTCGAGAAAGTATTCGTGACCTCGACGGCTTTATCAAATAAAAGAAGCGATCAGGGCAACCGACAAGGAGCAGAGACAATACCAGAAGGAAGGCTTCACACAAGAAGAGCAGACCACGTCTTGCTAGATGCTGCCTACTATACGCCGCACCGTGACGTCCTCCGAGAAGCGTAGAGCGCTTCGATTTCATGCCGTTTGGGATGTGTCCTTTGAAGTTGTTTGGACGTCTCCCCTAAAAAACCACCTTATAGACAAACGACTGTCGACACAACCTCACAAAAAAATTACACCCATCTCCTCAAAAAGAACCATGAGTAAGATTCGGAGCGTCATGGCGGTTCTGTTGGCGTTTCCTTTGTGTTTGTTAGCCTAATTTGGTGAAAATGTAGTGAACCCCGTAATGCTCATATATCATACTCATGGCTCCATTCAGGGAGATGGGTGTAATTTTCCTTATTGTATGCATATATACGCGAGTGAGACGAGATTGAAGTGGTATCTAAAGGTCATTATTTACGTTTGTATGTCTTCCTAATTTAAGTATGACGGCCTTACGGTCGCTGAAGTGCACAGTCAGTGGATTTCGTAGCAGTGATTGTATGCAGTCGTCGCCGTTGCAGTTGGTAAAGACGAGATCGATACACGTTCCGTGGATTGTAGTTGGGTGTAATTGCTGTTAGTGTTTGCGCTAATGTTCTCACTTGATTGCGTCAGCACACTCACTGACGGGGCTGGTGCTTCCACCCTACGTCATCTGAAGAATCACGGAGTGAAGCGCAAGCACAACCGGAGTTGTTGTTGTTGTTCCTCTTCTATGGCACGTACCAACGTGGGGGATTGGCCAAAAAATGGTGGTGTTTGGACGGCGGACCACCGCCGACACCGCGGGACATACCCCCCAGCATAGGACGCTCCGCATCTGAAAATGCCGGGTACAGCTACCAGGAGATCATCGTCCTAACCGTCCAATTGAAAGCTTGAGACATTGCTTGAAACTGTCCATGCGCTAAGACCTTGGACGTAGCTCAGTGGGTTCAATTTTACGGTGCAAACAGCGCTACCGAATGACGGTGTCGGCAAAAGTCTGGTGACTGTTTGGTAACTGCGACGATCGGCTAAGTGTACCTATGAAAAACAACAGGGGATTTACTGGATCACTGAAAATTTCATGTGTGCATTTAGAAATGTGCAAATGAGCCCTTAGTGGAAGCGGAGAATGTTGCGGATTCCTAATGTACCGCCAACATGTATACTAAAGATAATCAGAGGCGTCAACAACGAAGTGGGACGTTAGAACCCATGGCAGGCACGCGCATGGGTTCGGAACACTCCGCTTGCATCACTGTGGACGGATGAGTGTCGCTCTCTCCTCCGGCCAATAAACACTAAATAACTACTTCCCTCGTCGTATCAGCCCACCCTGCCGAGGTTTGGTAGCCGACAAAATTTACACATGGGATCGCGACTCACTATCATCGAGGCGGTCGTCGAATTTTGATTGATATGAGAGTCATTTTATTTTCAATTTGTTTTGGAAGAATATTTTCGATGTGTCTTCAGTTTTATGTCTTTGTAGTGTGTATTTTTTTCTCTTTTAAAGTGAAACTGTGAATACATAGTTACATATGTTGAAGCATGAATAGGGGCTTCTCTTCCCGTCGCTTGAGCTGTCAGGTGACTATTGCACTGGCCTTTTCCTCTCGACCTTAGAAATTTGTATTGTCCAAAGTTAATTAAACAAGCAAACCCCTTTGTGCCTCGAGCAACATACACCGGAGAGGAGAGTGAGCGATTCAATAAAATAGGAAGTAGAGAAAAAGTGGAGTGGGAATATCCTGAACTTATTTCGTTGTTCACCAGCAGGCAGGCCCGTCCAGGGGAAGGGGGCTGAGGGTAAAAAAGAGGATAGGTAAGAAGTAATGGGGACACAGAAAGAGGGAGGCAGAACCAACACTTACACCAATCTCCCAGCGAGGAAGCATGAGTAGGATGCGGAGCGTGATGGGGGTTTCGTTTGCGTTTTCGTTATGTTTGTCAGACAAATTTGGTTGAAATGTAGTGAACCCCGTAACGCTGATATATCCTACTCATGGTTCCCTTCGGGGCGATGGGTGTAATTTTTCTTATTGTATGCGTACATACGCGAGTGAGACGAGATTGAAGTGGTATCTAAAGGTCATTATTTAGGTTGGCACGTCTTCCTACTTTAAGTATGACGGCCTTACGGTCGCTGAACTGCACAGTCAGTGGATCTCGTAGCAGTGATTGGATGCAGTCGTCGCCGTTGCAGTTGGAAAAGACGAGATCGATACACGTTTCGTGGATTGTAGTTGGGTGTAATTGCTGTTAGTGTTTGCGCTGATGCTCTCACTTGATAGCGTCAGCACACTCACTGACGGGGCTGTTGCTTCCATTCTACTTCATCTGAAGAATCACGGAGTTAAGCGCAAGGACAACCGGAGTTGTTGTTGTTGGTGTTGTTCCCCCTTCTATGGCACGTACCCACGCTGAGGATTGGCCAAGAAACGGTGGTGTGCGGACGCCGGACCACCGCCGATGCCGCAGGACCTACCCGCGAGCATAAGACGTGAGTGATTGGAGAAGAAACGGTGGTGTGAGGACGCCGGACCACCGCCGACGCCGTGGGACATACCCCCTAGCCTAAGACGCTTCGCGTCTAAAAATAATGATAGCAGTACCGCGTAAGGATGGCTGACAAGCATTGGATTAGAGCCGTTTGATGAGGTTGGTCTCCTCGAGGAAGGTCAGGCCCAGTGGCAAGGCTTCCTGCCGGATGTAACTGACAAAAAAGGCGCCGCCCTTCAAGGACAACAGGCGGCTTTATTGAGCGTCTCGCGGACCACCCTCAGTCCGCCTTCAAAACCGAACATGAAGAGGACGAAGACGAAGTGCACGAACCGGGCCCATTCGCCAACCATGCAATGCAGGCCCAGCGCCACCATTTTTTGTCACTTCTTTTTCCTCTAACAACGAAGTTCCAACAACCTGCCACCCACAAACTTGGCACGGCGGGGTTTTTCAGTTTCCCTAAGAACGCACTTCTAAGGGGTACAGCGTCCGAATGGAACGCTGTAGCAGCGATCCATCAGCGAGTTTGATGGAGCAGGCTTTAATCTGCCGTCGCGTCCAACGTGAAGATATGTGATGCGCGCCAGTCTCCAGGTATGGCGAGGCCTGAGAGTATCATCGACTAATACGATGTCTCCGGCTCTGACAGCTGCTGTTGACTTGATGGGGGAGACGATAGCTCCAGCAGGTACTCGGTTGCCCGTCTTCGCCATAAGATTTCATGGAGATCTTGACTTTTCGCCCACGGGTGTTGAAGATGCGGATGTTGGAAGCGACAGAGTTCTGATGATGTCGGGCGAGAGACAGAGGTCAGCCGGTTCTCTGTTAGAAAGTGGGCTGGAGTCAGTGGCTCGGGTTCGTGGCTGTCGTTGAAAACGTGAGTGGCCTGGAGTGTATAACGGCCTCCACTTCCGTGAGGACGGTAAAAAGTTCATGTCTTGTCACACACTGTTGTCCCAGAGTACTTTGTAGTGCTTGAATCACCGAACGAATGAGACGCTCGTAAAATTCTCCCTATCATGGCGCCCGCTGCAAAATGAATTTCCATTTATTCTTGCGGTTGGCAAAGGTGTTTTTCACTTGTGGATCACAGATTGTCTCCCAAAGTTGTGTGACTTCCTTTTTGCTGCGTTTGAAGGTGAGGGCGTTATCGGTGTACACCACAGAGGGAAAACCTCTGCGTGAAACAAAGCGACAAAACGCATTGAAGAAGGATGCCGCTGTCTGGTCGTCTATGAGTTCGAGATGTATAGCCCTGTAATGCAGCGCAAGTAAACAGCACCAGGTACACCTTTGTGAACTTTCGTGCCGTGCGTACAAACAACGGTCTCGCGAAGTCGATTCCGACAACAGTGAACGGGGCGGTTTATCTGACTCTCTCTTTGGCAAAGGGGGAACCACTACCTCCACGGGTTTTGCATGGTGCCGTTGCTATATGTCGCGACTGCAACGCCTTCGTTAAAGGAAAAGAACTGTATATAGATCACATCTCATACAGAAAATGACTGACTGCCGCCATCGTTCCTCATCGTCCTCTTCTGCTACCATCTCTGATCACTTCTTTGTCCTCGCGGGAAAAAGTTCTAACAACCTCCCCCCCCCCCCGGCGAAAAAAACAGTGATGCGTAGGGGATAGTCGTAGCTTCCGTCTTTGCGCCTGTACTTCCACCAGCGCTGTGGCTTCCTGTATGGTCCGTTTCTAGTCGTTCCGAGCAAACGGTAGCTCCGCTTATGGTTATTTTAGCTGTATTTCAAGGTATGGCTGGCCGTCTCGTCCTGCAGCCGGGACGGAGCCTCCTCATGGCTAGCCTGGGTTTTTGTTCTCCTCTTGCTACGAATCCCCGTGAGCGGACTGATATTGCAAAGAGCTCGCCCGGTGCCAGGTGACGGTGTCAGAAAAGGGGGGAAGGAGGGTTGGGGGCAGTTGCACAATGTGGCTCTCGTACTTCGACGACCGCATGTCCGTCCGCGAGTGGGGGCAGTTGCGAAAGCGAGAGAGGAGGGCTGGCCATCCAGTTCGCTGTCAAGCTGGTGGATGTAGTGCAGCACCGTCTCTAGGTGCCGCCTCTATATGGCCCAGTAGCCGGCCTCTGGGTAGGGAGTCGCATAGAGGGACCTGCTCGGGAGGCCCGGAAAGAGGCGTATGGTAATGCGCTTGTCCATCTACAGCTCCTTTCTCCACATGTGTACCAGCGGCAGAGCATGCTGGATGGCCAAGGACGACCTTTCGTGAAACACTCGCAGGGTCACCGCGTCTGAGCATCCCTGGCCTCGTGCAAGTAGCCTCCACACCTGCAGCTCCCTCTGCAAGCCCTACGCCTGCCTTGGGCTGCTGGAGTGCCCTCACCACTGGGATCAAGTCGTAGAGGAGCCCAGATATTTCACCCTCTGGCACCACGGTTGTGGCTGGCCGCTGAGGGTCAGGAGGGGTGTCGTCCTGGGGGACTCGTAGGACAACATCCCTGCAGCTTTGTGGATAAAACATGATATACGTATGCTACGTTAGGGATACATGCAGCTATGTGGATGGTACAAGGTCTTTTTTTTGGCCTGGGACAGCTGCATGCCACCTCTTCTCAGAAAGCCTGAGACGATCCAAGCACATCCTGGAGGCGCAACTTCAACTTGAACAGGTGTCTTGGGAACCCGTGTGGCAGTATGGCGTCGTCGTCCGCGTTGACTGCAATTCCAACTGCATATTGGGGCCAAAATAG
This sequence comes from Haemaphysalis longicornis, assembly GCA_013339765.2. Lineage (NCBI taxonomy): Eukaryota > Metazoa > Arthropoda > Arachnida > Ixodida > Ixodidae > Haemaphysalis > Haemaphysalis longicornis. The sequence continues at coordinate 97,056,483 of CM023454.1, read as the reverse complement.
AATGAAGTCTCGCCGGGGAGTGAGCACCTACTGGAACAGGAATCGGCTTAGGACGCTCCCTTGGGGCGCACCTGAGCGGATGCTTCGTGGGCTGCTGCTCCGTCGGCGGACATTCACTCGAGTAGTCCGGCCAGCCAGAAAAGCCTGTACATATCTCCAGAGGTGCCCGCGAAGCCCATGCTGTCACAGTCCTCCAGTCTGGTGGTGTGAGGGCAGATTCAAACGCCGAGCTCATGTCTAGGAAGACAAAATAGACCGCCTCCTCTACGCGACGTGCCTGCTCCGGCACAGGGACGGTGTCCCCACTGAGTCAGTAGTGCAGCTGTACCACCTGTAGCCAATCTTGGGCTCCGGAAAAATGCCACACTGGTCAGCCAGTACTGCAGGCAGGCAAGGTTGGTGCTGTCGATGGTCTTACCCTGGCTCCACGGGTGGCACCAGGGAGGCCCTGTGTACCATTAGCACCCTCCGCGGGGTCTGCTCTAAGAGAACTACTCCACCGCAGGCGACACGCCATGAGGCAGTCGCCCTATTTGCAGACGACCTGATCGGCTACTTTTATATCCTCACGGACGGCTCCGTCCGTGAAGGCAGAAGGCGCCACTTCGTAACTGCATGAGTTGGGTACGGAGAGGCGGACGCTAAAGAATGAGACCAAGAGACAATTGCCGGAGGCGCTGTTTCGCACGCGCCTGCAGTGATAATATTGCAGCGACCGCCAGATTTGCCTTTCTTAGGCACTGTTCCGAATAATTAGTTGTGGCGCGGTTACACTGTTGACATCCCTTGACGCCTGGCCGTTCCAAACGTAAGCCACTGCCATGCTTAAGCCTATAGTAAAAGCTCAGCTGGGCAAAAAGGCTGCTGAAGTTCTGATAGAGTGGTTCCTAGCCCTTGTAATACTATTCTAAGCCGAACAACTGTTTAAAAGCGCTTCGCCAACAACGGTGAACTTTGCCCTGGACGCACAAAAGATGGGCAAAACTTCGCTCTCTTAAGTCTGGAAACACTGAGACCACAAGAGGCTTGCAAGCTCTGTATTTCAGTATTTTCTTCTGTCACGAGGGAGAGACGAAGACGTGGACAACTACACATGCTGCCACGTTTGCTCAACGTAAAAAAAATGAAGCACATCATGAGACATAGCGTTTTTAGCGCCAAGATTGGCGACGCCAAATAAATCTTGGTTCATCTCATCGTTATGCCTCCACGCAACATTTTGGTGGAGTGTGTGGGTTCACCCCATGCTGGCTCTAGCTTCACACGTTCTCGGCCTGACCGCGATCTTGGATGGTACGCAGGCCATGTCAGACATCCTCAGTGCCGCTGCGAATAGCACTCGAATGACCATGCCCCCGACACGTGTCCCCAGCCAACGACCAGCCAAGAAGACCAGCCGCGACCATTTGCGACCAAACGAGACAAGCCGATGAAACCGTATTCTAAGCCATCTCGTCTGATGTGCTACCGAGTACCGAGACGCTTCGTAACTGCCCCCACCGACATCGCTATACCTGAGGCAGGCATCATCCAGGAAATCATCGACCAGCCTAACGGCAATTATCTGGCTGTTGACTGAATCGCATCGCTTGTCTTCATCGCATTCTTCCAGTCACTGTGGCATCGACCGGGACGGTCACCTTTGAACGGGGAAAATGTCACAATGAAAAGACAAAGAATTGGACAATTATACATGCCGCGATGTTCACCCACCTTGAAAGAAGATTAAGCACATCGTGTGACATAACCTAGCTCCCGCTAAGATAGCTGACGAGCATTATGTCATGACCTTATCAATCATAGTTCGTCTCTTCGTTATTCCGCCGCCTAACATTGCATACAAATCGGTTACAAAACTAGTTATCCCTTCCTGGGGTGGTGCAGGGAAGTGGTTGTAATTTTCTGTGCGCCCTTGAGCTGTGGAATTTTTTCAAATTTCAGCGGGGCCACCTGTGTCACCCTGGACCGTCGTCCAATTCCTAGCGCACTCTGGCCACGAAGTTTCTGACGCAGTGTTGTACATCTTTCGGTTTTTCTCTTTCCTGTGCTGTGAAAGGTCTGTAGCTTTGCATAATCGTTGTGTCCTGCATGAAAAAAAAATTGTTGGTTTTTTTTTCAAATTTACCCTTCTGGCGTAGCCACTCAGGGATGTTTTATTCGAGTTTGTACTATCGCTGTAATCTTACACCTTTCATTCCTTCCACATCTCCGTGCGATACAGCGGATGAATATTTTTGCTAACCTATCTCAACTACTTAAACGCCCTGCCGGCAGAATTCCTTGCATATTCTGCGATTTCTGACATGGGGTTCCGCAAACTTTATTACAGTGTCTGGTTTCTTTAAATTTTGGCTTGTCGCTGTCCTTTACCAAAATTCTGCTTAATTGGTGGTTTTAACTGGGCAAGTTATTAGAATAACCCTGCGATAACGTGAGTACGGCTTTTAGGGGGTCAATCTGCAGCGGAAGTTGGGTAAGTTTGTTTTACTTGACTTGATACCGGGAATATATCACCGCAACAAAAAACGTTTATACCTACAAAAAATTGGCGCTAGGAGGTCCACATTAGTTCAAAATGAGTTGAAGAAGCGTATGAACGAAGCGTGCGAAAAGAATAAATTTTACTTGGCATGTTCCCTGGGGAAAATTTGAAAATTCCCGCAGCTCCATCTAAACAGGTCAGCAATGACAGGGCGCTTCGTAAAAATGTCGATGATGATAATTCACGATGAACAATCACGATGACAGAGCAAAATGCTTCGAATGACCCACTTACCAAATGTTCCTGCAAGGAATCAAACCTTCTTCATGTCGTATAGTAATAAAGAAAAAGTGTAATGAAAACAAACTCAAAAGTTCAATGAAAAAAAAAAACGAGGCAAAAACGTAGGATCATTACAGTTTACAGTACGACAGATGAAATTGAATTAGTGGAAATGTTGCACTTGATAATCAGAAATAAACAAACGACATCATTGTTTAGGCGTAATTTAAATTATACAATAGAAAACAAACAAGACAATTCAGTCAGGCATATTTTGTACAGGAAAGACACTCATTAGCTACCTTATAATTGGTACACGTTTGCAGCGAAAGGCCGTTTTACTGCTGTGTGTGTAGCTGTGAAGCTTGTTTGCTTCACAGGGTTTCTTTGTTAGCAGTAATGTTTGGCGATTTTCACTTACATTCCTGGAACTGTAATACTGAGGCTGTTTTCCTTCTGTTATGCAGCTTTGAAGTATTTTATTCGCTTATGTTTTTGCAAGTACTAAAATTCTGTGATTGTAATTTGAGGTTAGGGTGCAGCTAATAAACAACGATGCGTCCCTAAATTTGATGCGCCCTTAAAATGCCTATTTAAAAATGATGCGTTCTTAAACAAATCGCCAATGCTCGAATTCTGAAGGTGGGCCAAATGCGAGTTTTAGGTACCTTGAAAAGTAAGCTATGAGGTTGTCGTCTCCAATGTGCCAGTGCATAAAGTCCAGCATCACCGGCAGCAGTGTACTATAAACAAGGTCAAACGAAGCCACCTTGGTAGTCTTCTGGGTAGATGTGTTGTACGCAAATGTTACGCAAGCAAATATATCCTACAACGTATGATGTTCAACGCCGAAGTACACAACCGGCATATCAGGTTATAGCCAGCTGGTATCTGAAAGTTTCTTGCGGGATTTGTACACGATGATAACAAGAAATCCTGATTTCGAAGGCTCAAACACCCAACACGGCCAAAGGGGCCTTTCGATTTTTTGAGCCAACAGAGCACGCTGTGGTCTATTAGCAACCAAACCGGCCTGCCCGGGGCATACAGATAAAACTTTGTGCTGGACCTATATAATGCAAGGCACTTTTTTTCATACGCGGAATAGTGTCTCTTTTCAGTTGTCTGGCCAGGGTGCAGTAAGGGATTAGATATTTTGCAGGCGTTCAGGTTTCGGACGAGGATAGCACGCGCTACATATCTGTTGTCGGTTTGCATTTGCTTCGCAGCGTGCTTGTCAACAATTGTAAGAATGGGCGGGAGTGTTGTAAGTTAAAGCTATCAAAAAGAAAATGAAACACAAAAGCTGTATTTTTTCGGAATGGAGCTGGAGCGACTGTTACAAAAACTAAACCTGATGTCGGGCGCTACTACTCCCCCTTCAAAAGGAGGAGTATAGTGTAGCACTTTTCAACTGCAAAAAAGCTTCCCCAGCGGCCCACACAAATACCTGTGAAATGATAAATACATCTACCAACACACTCAAGAAGCAGCACTTCTTTAAATAATTAACATTAGGCAAGCAATACACCTCCTTAAATCGTGTAAAGAGTTTATCGTCATTCCAGCACTAAATAAACAGAAGAACACCTGTATACCCGCCAGCTACAGACCAATTGCCTATGCAAGATAGCAAAAACTATAAACCCACACCTTGATGGTTTCTAGAAGTCCGGGAAAGCTTGGACAACTCACTGCCTGGTTTGCAGTAAGAGAGGTGCATGATTAAAACTCTCGTGGCTTCTGAAGCTCACATGCTTGATGCATTCGTGGATAAACAACACTGCATATCTATTTTAAACTAGAAAAGGTGTACAAGGTAAGGGTATGTCCCGGCATTCTATTCCACCTTTGGTGTGTCGGTATTCTAAAAGCTTACAGTCGCTAACCTGCAGGAAATTGGAAGGTGAGAGTAGACCACGCTTCAGCACTTGCGTTTACCAAAGACACGGGCGTGCCTTAGAGGACTATACTGAGTTCTCTTTGAATCGCTTGGATAAATTATTACAAAAAACCAATACTCCAGTCTCTGTCCACTCTGGTTACGTATTCAATGTGGAGATTAGTTTTACGTACTAAAATTCGGCCATCTCCAAGAGACGAATTTAACATCTATTGAACTGGCCTCCAAAAGGACAGGTAAAAAATCACGCCATATCCATGGAATGAACGATGATAAGTTGGGCGAAGCTCGAGAGGGGAGATCATCGGTAACCGTAACTCGCCCGTGAAAGTTCGCCCATTACATCATTAAGAAAGACGTAACACTGTGTGCGTACATTGTACAAATCAACTTTTATTTTCGGAGTCAATGCTCCCAGGCCTAGACCTGGCGAAAGACCCCGCGCCATCGAGGACTACCCCGCACCTCTACCACAATTTGTCACGTAGAATGGGACACAACGGTAAAGAAATAACTTTTATTTACGGCGAACTTGTGCCCGAACAAGACGAGAGGAAACGAGCAAAGGTCCTTGCGCCTCGTTCGATCTCCGAGAACGACTGCCTGCGTTGGTGGCGTGATCTCTTGCGTGATCTCCCCCTCGCAGTGCACGTGCGCTCGCGCCTCCGTTTGTAAACACAGACAAGCTCGCGCTCCCGGTGCCAAGTTTGCGCTGCCGGTTGCAGCCGGTTCTTGCGCGTGCAACGCGGCCCACTTTGCGACATCTCCGAAAGCATGCGGTGGTCACGTACCACGAGACACAAGGGATGGACAGACCCATGGCTTTAGATGCTTCGCCACTAAAAGGCCTTTTATTGAATGTCGGTAGAACCATCTGAATGATGCTCAATACTGTGCGAGGCATGCACACAGACTCAATAAGACCCTTCAAAATTTGTTTTTGACAAAGTACGTCAATCTTATAGGGATATGTTTCATTATCGGGCCTAGCAACAATCTTTTCCACAGGAATAAAGATACAACTGCTTGCTTCCCACTGTACTATCCCTGGCAGCACAGAAAGTGTGTCCGAAGACCGGCCCTTCTATGGCCGCTTTCTGGCATGTCAGGCCAGCATCCAGGTTCTGGCAGCCACTGGTTATACCTTCAGCAGTCAACATTGGGCCGCCAGGTCTTCGGTATTTCTCCGGCTGTCTGTGTATAGCCACACAACGGCAGGCACCCCGCGGCCAGATAAACAATTTCATTTCGGCGACCGATGTTCATAAAAATTGCCGACAGACGGCCCCAGTGTATGCGTTTTTCCTTTGGGAAGCCGTGTTCTTTCGAAGCAGGGCAAATAAACGGCCACGAAAAATTCGTATTGTTGTGGCAGTTGGGGTTCAGCTGGAGACCATCCAGTGTGCGGTCCCGTGCATTCCCTTTTTTAAGGTGAACGGGAAGAGTCCGGCCACAGTTCTTCGGGCAACCGGATGACCTGCCGACGTACGGCAGCAGAGCGTATGCTTTGCTATCGGTGAGCGGTCTTCAGCAAAATCACGGCCAGCGACCGGCCGGCCGCTGAATATTTGGCAGCCGGTGTTCAGAAGAACACCACCCGGTGTGAGGTCCCAGGTTATCCATGTCGGCAAACGTCTGCGTGCCGAGAACTTCACAACCAGTGTTCTGAAAGAGTTCGGCTAATGTACATCGGGTTTTTTGATCGGTGACGTAAAGGCCGCTGGGGCCGAGGGATGTAGACGCATTTTTTATTGGCTAGGCTCCTGTATGCTTTCATGAATGAGCTTCGTTCGTCAAGCAGCAATGAGTTGTAGTAGGTGAGCCGGCAAGGTGCAAGGACACACTGGACATCACCAGTTGACATTTAAGGCCATCCGAAGAGCATTTATTGCCACAACAATATGCCATGCCAATGGGTCTACCTAGCCTTATACTTCCCTCTCCTCTTCTCGCATTTTCCATCTCTACATCGAACTTTTCACTACCCCATCTATCTGCCGTACCTCCATTTCACATCTCCTTCACTTCAAATTCAACAGTAACGCCTCCTTCTCTTCACTCCTGTCCCTTTCAAATTTCTCTACCCATTTCTCTCCGCCATCACCAGGGAGTTTTTTATCTCTTGCTCCCCCTAGTATTTAAACTTTGCCGAAATTTCCACCCAACCTTCATCCAACATTCCAGCAATTCCCACTGCCCTTCCTCTCGTACACCCCTCACAACACTTTTCATGCCACTCTCACTGCTTTCCTTTTTTATTAGGCTGTACTCACACTTCCCTTTTATTTCCCTCACCATTGTGCGTAATTTAGAGCTCCTGCTATTTATGCTACCCCACCTCGTGTACTCTATCTCCAATTTCCTACTGCCACATTTTCTCATTTCTATCTCGACAATTTCATTTTGCTCCTCCTCTGTCTATCACACTTAACTCCTCTCTTCCCCTCTCTCCATATTATTATCCTTCTCTCTCGCTGTCCCATCAAGTGATTCAGCTAAGCGTCACACACTGAAATTCGAACAGCGCGAAAAGACGGGACAAGGAACGACGACACCAGCCGCTGACAACTGTTTGGTTTATTGCGGGGGTTACAAAATATACTCAGAAAAGAAGTCGAGAAGGAACACGATAAAAAAGAAGGAAGCACGAAAGAGAGCACAAAAAAGAAGTGCATCGAACATTGCACACGAATTGCAAGATCGTTGCACGTTCACTGAATAAATGGTAGAAACGCTGATATGAGACGTGGCCAGAGGCGCGAGGCAAGCAAGACATCCTGAACAGTTAAGCTTTTTATGAGTCCAGATAGCGGATTTCCTTTTGAGGAATTCGATGGACAGCTTACCCACACAATCGCTCTCTGCCTTATGAATGATGTAGGCTTCATAGATCTCACGCTCACGCAACCCTTATACGTTATTGCAACACGGGTTACGTGGAAGCCGGGAGAGCAGCCGTGGTCTTTACAATATGTGGCAAGATTGCTTCCAGTACCCATTTTCAGTGTGTTTGCATGCTCGCGGAGACGATCGTTCAGACAGGTTCCGGTCTGACCGATATAGGTCTTCCCGCAAGACAAGGGAACTTCATACACAACGGAGCGCCTACATTGTACATACGGTTTTGTGTGGCCTATATGGCAGAAGGTGCCCCTTGGCTCGTTTACGTTCACTCGCCTACAAAGGCCACCCAGTTTGTGTGGTGTGAAAAACACAACTCCTACACCAAGGCGACGCGCTGCCTTTTTCAACTCGTGCGAAACTCTATGCAGATAAGGAACAACAGCGAATTTTGCGGGCCTGTCCATCAACGATCCAGCTTCGCAGTGTTTATGAAATGGCCCTATCAACACTTCAGCTTAGTCACGAAGCAAGGCCGGTGGGAAGCCTGCCGACAGGAGCCTCACAACCTGCGAATCAGAACTGGCCTCTACTTCATGCGGGCAAGATCTCTTACGGGAGCCCCTTAAGGGAGCCCCTTAATATCATTCCTTGGCCCGTCTTTTCGCGCTGTTTCAAAGTTCAGTATGCATCCCCAACTAGCCCAAACCACTCTCCTAACGAGCGTCATACCACCCACATATGACAAAGTGACAGGTTACTACAAAGTAACCAGACATTGACCATTTGCAGTGACTAGTCGGTAATGCAAATTTGGAAGTCCGGTTTATGCTTGCTGGCCACCATTTGCTGGCCCAACAATGCCAAATGAGCCATGGTACCAGAACAGAGCATGCCGGTTCACCGTGTGACATTAACTAGCTGATTAAGGTTGCCGGGTCCGTAGGTGACAAACGGAGGGAAATTTTCGCATTTCGGTGGAGCCCGACTTAACACGGTTTCAACGGTGCCTGCATTATTCACCAATACAGCTATCCTAGCATAGATAAGACTGCGATAGCCAAGTGTGAATAAAGTGACTTTTTAAAAAGAAAACTGAAACCTTCAAATTTTTACGACTAATTTCTGCCGAATCTAAAATGTCTACAATTCATGAAATTTACATGCACAATGTTTTCGTTTTTTACCTGTACCTTTAACAGTTATTACTAACTGCACCAAGTCTTTAAAAACCTTATCAATTTCGCATATATTATGAATTCCTGTCTACTTGCACATTTATCATAATCGGATAAATTCATGTATGGTAGTGGGATTTTAATGTTTATTGTAACGGGGTGGTGAATATGCAACACAAGTGCAAAATTGGGTCCCTGCTTCACAATCCTTGTGCCTTTGCTGCACCCAAACCTTCAAACTATTGACTGTAAGTTAGTTTAGTGGCACGTTTTTCATCATTCCCACCTCTCTATGGCTTGTTGTTTTATCCTCAAGTGATATCACTGCTATGTTATAAATTGACACCTCAGTGTCTGTCAACACTAAAGGGCAGACCAGAAATTTTATCTTGTTCGCAATACTGAGTAAACATTGCATATGTTCACCATTCTCTGGTTTATTGCAATGAATATTGCGGACATACAATTTTTTACCCTCCTTCGTATGAATCTCAATATTTAGCTCCATTCAACCACACCCTACTTCCAGTGAAGCAGATCCTGTTGGTCTGTAAGTTCTTTTTCCAGTATGTCATACTGGTAATGTCGCAACACACATTGCCAACGCCTACTTCTAGTTTGTTCAGTGCCATTTTATTATTTCGTCCCAGATCAAGCTGACACTGGTTGCATGCTTTCTGTGTTGGGTTGTAGTTGGTTTGCAAATAAGCTTCTTGAGCTTGCTTTGTCAAGGTTACCAGTCTGTGCTGCAATCTATCTGTGCTGCTATCTATTCTGGTGTACGCATGCCGCAGTCTTGGTATAAGGTGTAAACTTGCAAAGTTTTCATTTCAAAAGCACGAGATATACTGTAGAGGTTAGGACAAATATTTTAGTCATGCAGATACTAACCAAATGCTCAGTGCTTGTCTTGTGTCATTCCCGTCCAAGTGATTACTAATATTCTGGTACTAGCAGTTGATGAGCAATATTGGCAAATTTTTCACATAGTGCTGCTTTTATTTCATCATTGCTCTTTCACCAGAGGGAGAAGAGGGGAGCGCCGAACAACAGGGTGCAGATAGTGCATTGAGCGAGCGGCCCTCACAACACTGGCCCCATAGCAACAGAGACGACATGTAACAACGTGGCATGCATGCTGACTGTGCCTTGACGGTTCTTGCGGCACCCACAATCGCTTGTAAGCTTTATGGAATCGAGCCTGCAGCGAATGCAGGTTGGCCTAAGAGGAAGAAGTGGGAAGGATGGTAACGAAATGCTAATACTGATGGATAACAGAAGGAGGGGCAAGCATCCAATTCCAATTCACAGTTAAAATAGGCAAACATGACCTCTCAGGCACCTAGATTGCTGTTTGATGTACGAAACCTGAAATAAAATGTCTGCATTGGGCTAACGTCAAGAGGGAAAGAATGGTCACACTGCGCTAAACAATAACCAATGAAGGTTGAATTTTTTTACACAAATTCATCACTTCAAAAACTTGTACACAAACACAATAAAAAAACACGCCCACTGTGACTTTTCGTCTAGTCCATCACAACCATCTACATTATGAGCAGGTGGTTTGCCATTACACTATCCCTTAAAGGGACACTGAAGTGAATTTGTCACGCTCCCGTTTTTGCTTGCACGGCGTAGACTGGCTCAAATTAGCACACTTTTCATCATTTATCGGGTTGACAAATCGGTAATTATTTTACAAATCGTGAAAGAAGAAAAACTATCATGTGCGGTTTGCGGCGGCCGCAACAACTAAGCTGTGACGTTGGGAGGAGGGGGCACCGTGATTGGACGATACCCTAGTTCAGCAATCAAGCAAGTTTCGGTTTCGGTTTCGGTTCTGTAGAACAACATGTTTGACATCCGATGGCGTCATTGGATGAGCATTCTCAATATCCCAGCAATCGTAGTACCGCACTTCTGCCAAGTTTCGGTTGTAAAATGCATAAGATAAGCCTCCCAGGACGGCTTGGAATCGTAGCTTTCACTAGCCGAGGCCTACGCAGTGCATGAACGCCCTCCACGTCCCCGCAGACGCAAAAATGCATGTGCTTTTCCCCCATATCTGGAGCTTGCCTCCCGCAAGCCTGTATCGTAAAAAGCGTGTTCGCACCAGGGCAAGGGTCTGTTGATTCTGACCTGTGCCCACTGCCCGCAAGCATTCGGTGCTTATGGCAACAGCACACCAACGAGAACTCGCTAGCGCGCTAGTGCCAGGCTGCGCGAGTTCTGCGGTCTAGTTCGTAGAGCAGTGAACGTTGCTACCCAAAAAAAGGTGAACTCAGTATAGAAAACACCAGCGAAAAACAAAAAAAGTTATCTTATAAAAAAAAAGCTTCTACCCGCGGGGATTCGAACTAGTGACGGGCAAAACACTTTAGACAATACACCTAGCGCTCCAGACCACACGGCCACGGGCGAGGGCTCTGCCGACAGTGGATATATAAGGTATATAATGTATAACCAGTTTACACTTTTATTTAGTTTCAGTATTTCAAGCAGCTTAGATGACTATTTGTTGTATTGCGCTCGTGCAGTAAGCGTCCCCCGAGTTTCCACAATAGCTCACGTCTAGCAATTGCATTTCTTAGACGGAAAAGCGTTGGCAGATGCGCAGTCGTGCTGGTGACCACTGTGCTTGTTCGCCCAGCGCAAAAAAGTGCTTCCCGCACCCTAGTTTACGCTGTACGGTAAAAATATCAGTTGATTTTATTTCCTTAGTACCTATATTGACTTCGCTGACTCTTCTACCCCTTCAAGAGGCCTTATATAATTCTACTGGCGTACCAGTCAGCGAAGAGTCGCATGTGCGCTTGTGCAGCGCTTGTGTGAAGCGGCCTTGACTTGGAGCTAGATACAGAGTACAAACTAACGAAGTAAAGAAAGGCCCATTCTTCCATTCACAAACGCGTTGTGGCTTAGTTTCAACTGATCGAGCGAATTGCCATGACCCGTCGGCGGCCGGCGGACTAAACGTTGGGCCGACTGACTCGGTCGCGGAAGGTCGCTGAGCCGTGCAGTAGTGGAGCCAATTACCAGCCCCTCTCCTTCTGACGTCACACGAAACCGCCAAATAAAATGGGCGAGAGTGCAGAGAGGAGGACAATATTTTCGAATTGATTTTTATACTAAATAAATTCGCGTAAACGCGCTCAGAGTGGTCGAAACAGGGCCTAGGGACTCCGGACTACAATTTGCGCTCAAACTCCCGCATTGTTTACAAATCACTTCAGTGTCCCTTTAAAGAGACCATGCAGACAAAATATAAATTTTGTTTATTCATAAGGCTGGATGAACCAATATGACACAAATGCAAAGTATTAATCACTCATCAAGACAATACAGAATAAAGATGAAGTAGTAGAAACTTACCACGCCCTTGTTTGGACGTCGTAACACTCGGAAGATTTCTTTTTACACTTCGCCTCCATAGACCAAATCCACTGACAAAAACATGGCTAGTCAATTACAGCAGTGCAATCTCCTTCCATTGGATCTTAACACCCTAATGCAAATATGCAGTTAGTGTTAAACTCTGTGTTCAGTCTCACGTGTGAATGCTAAACACTGCTAATACCATGCAGCGCAATACTTAGACGTTTTTTAGTTTTTCCTGTCGTATTCGGTAAAGGACACATCTTTTGGAGATGCAATCAACTTGAGTGTTGTGTCAAAGAACACTTATTTGAAGTTAATGTTTTTCTCGCTCTTCATGGCACCTAAAATCTTCCAAGGCAGAAGTATTCTAGCACCATATCTCTCTAACACACTGAATAACAGAATCGCCATGTGCACCAACAAGCAGTAGAACAATAAAACAAACATAATTCGCACAGTCTGTAACTTCTTGAACTCCATAGTGTAGAGCAAGGCATTGACTTGCCCATTCAGAGGTGCCTCTCATAGCTGTGAGTTATGTGTGAAAGGAGATAGATGACAGAAAGAAAGTCGCAAACATTCTTACTCTCACAGTCTAAAAGCCCAAAAAACTCTGAACTTGCCCTCGTGTAGAAGTGCGTGTAGTTGACCTGTAAGCAAACAAAGCCTCCTTTATTTGCTAATCAGCAGTGAGCAGACCCCGAATGGAGGTCTGTTGATGACACAGTCCACTGCACCCCTGCAAAGCTGAGACTGACAGTGCATGACTACCTTTGACCACTATGCAGTTCCAGTTCGTGCATTTCTTACTTTTCGTACTTTCAAAACATTTTGTTTTGATCTTTTATTCTAAACTTTTCGAAGTTCTCACTGTGATAAATCAAGCACGAACTCAATATTATCAAATGCTCCCTCAAGCTGATGTTCATGGTACCTAAAGGTGCACAGCAATGGACTGGTTTGTACCTGTACACATTGTTTCATCAAGCCAAAAAATCACACAAGTTCCCTTGCTCAAGCGCTGCAACTTCAACAGACAACTAGTGTCCTGAAAACAAGCTTTTTGAGAACCATACACTGAATTGATTGAATGCCTCAGTAGCCCTTTCTCTGTTTTTGTAATACAGGTTTTGCTTATGTTCATTCCATTGGTATGAAGTGGAACTGCCTGTCAGAAAAGCCGTATAAAATAAAATACCGCGCACATTTTTCAAATAAAACCCAATTAGAAAAGCAATTACGTCTGTTCATTTGCCCAAATCTGGGATCAAGGTCGTAGATTGGGATCCCTGCTGTTGCACATTTTATATTATTACCTAGGCTCCACTTGTGTTCAATATTCCAGCTTAATCAACGATCACCCGCCACGGTGGCTCGGTGGTTAAGGCGTTTTGTTGCTGAGCCTAAACACGTGTGTTCTATCCTTGGCTGCAGTGGCCATTTGTCTGACGGAGGATAATAGCGAAAACACCCGTGTGTTCGAGCTTTACCTGCACGTTAAAGACCCCCACGTGGTCAAAACTAATCTGGAGCACTCCAGTACGGTGCGCCTCATCAGCTGTGAAGCGTCTGCTAATCAAACGTTCTCATCAATCATCCCAACTAAAGGTCAAAAAGTGTTTAAAATTACTGTGCCTCGCAGCCCTTGTGACCTTTGGCAACTAAAACACAAAAACAAATTTGTCACTTCAGTTCACGAGTTTCTTCAAAGAAGGATTGGGAGGCAGGCGTAGGCATTACCACTCGCGAAGAGACAGCACTTGGCTTTTGATGTCAAGTTCACATACAAAATCGTTGAGAGACAGTCGGCGCACCATTTCCACATCAAGCTAACCTGACCTGCTATGATAAGTGTATAGGTCTTCCACGGAGTGACAAAGCTTCCCACAATGCGCACTTTGCGTGACAGGTCAGTATGTTTTCAAAAATCGAAAACTTGCCAGTGTGGAGAAGGTTGATATTGTCGGTTCAGTTGTTTTCAACGTGCACCCATTGTACACTACTTCTGAAAACTGACTGGGAATATTGCTCCTGCTGGAATGAGGCCTCGAATGTGTTCATGGGAAAGTGAACGCACATCCTCTGCTTCGATTGTTACGGAAGTCTTTTTCATTATTCTCTTAATCCTCGAGCCGATGGCCTGTTCCTAGAGCCGACAACCCTTTTCAAGCTTTCGAGTTGGTTTTCGAACAGGAAGGCTGAAAACCAGTCCAATGGATAGTGCTCGAGCATCTTGTGCAGAGATGAATAAGTACGTGCACGTTGTACGCCCTAACAGTCTCACCATAATGTTTCTCCGATCGCGCGTTTTCCAAGAAGAACTTATGCAGTTCTTCGACATACGAAACCAGGTTGTAGGGGGAGTCTTTTGCACACAAGACGCGGATGGCGACGTGGACGAGCAGGAACTGCTAATACCATTCTTCAGTAACGATTCCCTTTAGCACGCAAGGGACACACAGAGAAAAAACAGCCTGGCTTCTGTTGCTTTCCACCTCTCCCCATCTTTCATTTGCCGAAGCGTCCTGCTAAAATCACAAGCCGTATACAAGTGCAGCACAGAGATCCTTTCGTTTAAAACAGCCAGCAGGGTATTTGATCTGCGGACAGTGTACGGCCCCTCTGCCTAATACTTCAGAAACTTTTGAACGGCACCAAGCAGCACAAGGTGCATGTAATTTTTGGGAAACTGCGCGACCATATTAAAACCAAGCGGCTGCATTGGAGAAACTATACTGCGATGCTCCTCTTGTAGTTGTGCATTATATGATGCATCAGTCGCGAGAGAAGCATTCGAATCACGAGAAGTGATTCGGCACAGCCACTTTCCTGTCTGGGTGCACTTGTCACACACGTAGTACTAAGTTTGACCCTTTTCACACTGCACCAGTACTCTAGCCGTGTAATCACACACTAAGGCCCGTATAAACACTTGGCACCGCTTTGCAAAGCCCACAACACCGTCCCGTTGAGCTTCACCCATTCCTTTTATGAACTCTTCATGACAGAAATACATCCCGATTGGTTCCCTTTCGTGACGTTGAAATGCAACAAATGCAAACACAAACAAAACACGCTTTCGGGACGGAGAGAGAGGGATAGCGGGCATCGTCTATTTAAAACAGCGGTAATGCGACTCGTTCGAGCTTCCAACAAATGTTTCCCCTCAGAGATTTAAAACCTATTTGCGCAAGAATCCGAAGAACAGGTACAAATAAATGCGCGCCCCATATATGCTAATAAATTACCCAGATATACGTATGTACCACATCTATGCAGGTAGTCAGAGGATGAGCGGAAAATAACGACATAACGACATCGAGCTGACTATTTTCAGAATATTATTGCAGCAACAATACGCACGCGTACATTCACAGAGTAGCACTCGCAATGCTTCACCCTGGTTGTTTCTCTTCATTAACACGGAAGGTTCTGTCTCCGTAGAACCGATAGACACAAAATAGATGGCACATTGATCTATCACTCGCCATTCATGTTATATTCAGGAAAATTGCTTGCTTCTGCGACGAAACACATTTTTACGCAATGAAGATTTCCGCACTGTTCTTTGAGTTGACCGTATAGGCACGCTCACCAAAAACTGCGGTGCAGGAAAAACTACTTGTAAAACACTGCCTAACAGAGACATTAAACAAGATGTACACATAATAGAACGCCACCAAGCCCATGTAGGTGCGCTTTTCGGTGTGTGCATCTTGTGTTCCGGCGTCCTTCGTCTTCGTCAATGCCAATTTACCACAGTGTTTTATAAGTAATAGTGTACCAACTAGACCAGAAACAAGGTCTCTTGTAGCAGAGCAACATACACCTCTAAAGTGCACATAAAAACAACGAATCATGCGCTTACGGCTATCATCACAGTCAATCCTTACTACTGAAACTAAAATGTCAATTGCAATGCAACTGAAAATCATAAGGGCGCCAACAAGGGAAGACACAGAAGAGATGAGAATGCAAGTGTAATATCAGTAAAGTTGTCCTGCCGTTCGAGGCCGATGGGTACAGTTATGGATAAAAGTAAATGCGAAAACGCAGCGCACAGACTCCGACGCATGCTGCACCATCTGGCTGCAAATTCAGCCAACTGCGCGCATGCGCACTTTTTAGATAGCATTCGAAACTGCGGCCTACGTTCATTTATTGTAAATGCATTGTTGAAAAGCGACGCATGATCGTGTATGTGGAAGCGCCTTTCCACGCGGCGTCGCTACTGAGCAGGGTGATTGCTGATGGGCATCATGCTATCTGCAATTAGGGTACTTCTCACTTTGCCCTGGAATAACAGCTATTAATGACTCCAATCCTGATCAGGGCGATTGAGCGTAAAAAAGCCGCTCAATATAAACGGTGGCTGTCGGTTCTCGATCAAACATTTCCTGTAAGAGTCGATCCCCACGCAATAAAAGCCAGACGAATGGGGACGACAAACACCGCTCTCATCGCATTTGAAGAACCTGAAGTCCGCCTCCTTATGCACTATGGCGGAGCAAAATTTTGCTGCTACCTGCACAAGCAAAAATCGGAAGCAGGCCTTGCTTCGGAGCAGTGGGGAAATGGGCCGACGTGTGCCGGAATCTGGCACCCATCTGCTGACAGGGATGCGGGCAGCATACCTCCGACGAAAACTCCTAATCGTGGACGCCTAAATCCCCGCTTTTCAAATCGAACCACCCTTTTGGAGACAAAAGCTACACGCGACGCTTCAAGCCACCGTCTTTTTTAAGCAAGCCATCCAACATACAGATAACAAGGCAAGACGGGCGCCACCTGGGAAGACAACGCAGATAGGCTTCCACAAGCAAAGGGCCGCTGCTGATCCACCTGCTAGCACGGAGAAGCAACCTGGCGCTACCCGTGCACAAGGCCGTGCGTACGGACCCAAGCATACCTGCCTGAAGATCAACAATTCAACATCCACAAAGGTGAGCTGGGCTCATATGGTAGTTCTCTGAACATCAGTTATTGGATACCTTGCTGGATGTCGATGGGGAAGCGACTGCAGATTCATGGTGCTTCTCTGCAAAGCATATGTAAACGGCTTGCTGCGCTACAGCCTGCCTGTCCTGCAACGGCTGTCGCCCACAAGCAAAAAGCAACTCAATGCGGCTAGAAACAACTGCCTGCGTACCTGCCTCGGCCTTCCTAAGGGCTCAGCGTGTGTTGGCACTGTCGCAGAGGCTGGTTGCTTGCCTTTAGACATTATTAGAATGCAGGAAACATTGAGAATATACTTGAGGCATGCGCTGCACGCAAAATCTAAGTTCTTGGCAGGTCTTGTACAATGCAACAAAATTTCGAGCTTCGCAGAAACTCTAAATAATATAAACCTCTCTGTACCTACCCAACGACGACAACTCATGCCATCTCATTTCCCGCCTTGGACTCTATCACCCCTATGAATAAAATGAAACATACCTGGACTTACATAAAAAAAGTTATGCCTCAGATATGCCTCCTTCAACTAACACTTGCCCATATAAGTGACCAATACTCTCGTATGACCCACATTTTTACTGATGGATCATCTACTCCTGACTGCAGTTCTTCTTGGCTCTTCATTACATCCACCGGCCAAGCACTCTCATACCGTCTTGAGCGCCCAACATCATCTACATCTGCTGAGCTTCATGCCATCAAACAAGCACTTCGCTACATTCTCCGCCAGCAGCCAGCACAGTGGGTAATCTTTACGGATTCGAAAGCAGCACTGCAAACTCTTCGACGTGCCAGCTTCTTCAGCATTCACGAACATATATCCCGCGATGTCTCTTATGTAAATGATCTAGATTGTGTCGCCGGACGCCGCGTGATACTGCAGTGGATCCCTGCAAACTGCGGCATCATAGGCAATGAAAAAGCAGATGAGGCTGCCAAGAGAGGATTGCAACTGCGGAACGTGAGGAACATTTTCTTCACGCAGCACGATGCCTCTAGGCTAGCAAAGGTGCTTGTTTTCAGGGAAAGAAGCACATTCTGGTCTCTCCCGGAAAACCAGCACCCATTCCTGCATCATGTCGACCCAACTTTGGCACTGAGGTTACCGGAGCGACTTCCACGTCGCCTAGAGACTTTGCTCCATCTCTTACGTCTCAACGTCGCGCTAACACATACCTTCCGCTATCGCCTTGGCCTGACCTCGAACCCCTATTGTGACAACTGCGGTTCACCAGAAACCGTCGAGCATATTTTACTGGAGTGTCCTACATACTATCAAGCAAGAAACAACCTCGCACAGAAGATCGAGTCCCTCAACCACAGTTCCTTGACTTTAAAAGCACTTCTGGGACCATGGCCATCTCCCTCCTCTCAGCATAAAGTGCTAACCACATAATTTGAATATCTCAACGACATGGGCGTCGCTGAGCTGATATAGGACAAGACCATTCTTGCACTGTAAAACCGCCGATAGACTTTTCACGTGTCGCACTGACGGACCACAACGCACACGCTCCCTCCTTTTTTTCACTTTTATTTTCTCCTTTCCTCTCTCCCTTCCACCTTTCTTCCTCTTGCAACTTTTTCCCTCCTCCCGTAACCCGCAGAGTAGCATGTCGGCGTAAACATGCCGGCAGACCTCTCTGCTTTCCTCTAATAAAGAGCTTTCTCTCTCTCTCTCACCACCATTATCTGATAGAGATGTAGCTGAGCTTAAACAAATCCTATTGAACACCCTGGAAGGAAACGAAAAGCCGACCACCAGGGTAGCTGAACAACAAAAACAGATAGCCACACTCACCAACGCAAACGTGGCCGAAATCAGTGGCCCCATAAATAGCGATACCAACCCCCCATGGAAAGCGAACTCGTCTTTCCATCACAATCCCTCCGGAGCCCCCCCCCCAAATATGAATCTGTCTGTAGCTTCAGCTACGTGACAAAACTGGAATTCAAGGCAGGTATTGAGAAAATCTCTAAGGAGGTAAAGGGAGCCATGGGCCCGAGCGACAACCCTTTCAAGCGCAGGCTTAAAACTTTTTAAACTATCAGCATTGCAAGCACTACTGGCAGAAATAGAATCTCGACCTTCTCTTAAGAAAGCATCCAAACCATACACTCGCCCCTTCTTACAGACGAAAAAGACTATGGCGCTGAATAACATCATCATTCGGCACTGGAACTGCAGAGGATACCGCCGAAAGAGGGCCATCCTTCAGCAAGCCTTAGAAAACAATCTTGTGGGTTCGATCAAAGATGTAATGTGCCTACAAGAACAGTGCGTAGTCGCCAAATTAGCTGGCTACAAACCTTCAATGCATAAGTCTCGACATTCACCTGCAAGAACCATTCTTACTCGCCGTAATGTGATAACGCAAGAAGACGACTTAGACCGCGAATAGGATAACACATATATCAAAATTGTCAGAAACGTAGGTCGGCGAACCAGCCCATTTACTTGAAATATTTACAGAAGTAGAAGGAAAATGACTCGGCCCTCTTCTTTCCATAATTCTTGGAGCTTTGCGTTCATTGGGTCAGCAACCCATATACATCCTTTGCGATTTCAGCGCGCAGTATTCCGCTTGGGGCGACCCAAGGGCCACAATTAAAGAGCGCCGGCTGTGGGAAACTGCACAAAACGAACACCTAACATTATATACCGACCCCCCGTTTCCCAAACGTCAGGAAAACAGCGTCTGTGTAGATACGACACTTGACCTAACATAAACCAAAAACATAACAGGGGAGGTGAAATGGGCTAAAACTGGGCGAGACTTCGGCAGTGATCATATCCTCATCCAACTCGAGCTAGTCGCATAACTAAAATTACACTAAAAATGCAGCAACACGTTCATCCACTGGGATATCTTTCGTAAAACAACACAAGACACTACACCTACACTCGAAACTCTCTCAGAATGGGAGGAGGTGTTACGCGGCAGGGTCGCAAAAGCCACCAAAATCATACCATCAGACCCCAGCCTTCCGCCGCTAGACTCTTTTCTAAAAAGCCCAGCAATATTCAGCTTCAGCTATTAAAAAAAAAGACAGGGTAGGAAGCTGTTCAAATACACCTCGAAAAGTTTCCTTTTACTGCTTATATATATATATATATATATATATATATATATATATATATATATATATATATATATTTATATATATATATATAGGGAATCAGAATAGGAAATGAGGGGCTCGTTGAAAATAACACAGAAATAAGGGTTGGCAGTCGAGAAAATTTTAATAACCTTCTTTTTAACCCCCGGGTCGTGACTCGAGTGTCTACGACATGTCCAGAGTGGTCGACCAGCTTTGAACCCTCTTAAGCTCCCTTTGGCAACAAGACTGCCAGAACAGTGGCCCTCGCTATGCATGTAGCGAATCAGAATAGGAAATGAGGGGCTCGTTGAAAATAACACAGAAATAAGGGTTGGCATAGGAAACAAACATACCTAACATAAATACCCCAGAAAGTGAATGGGAAAATCGCCCCGCCGGTAGCGTAGTGGTTATCGCACCAGACCGGTATTCTGGAGGTCGTGGGTTCGGATCCCACCTGGCGGGCATTTTTTCTTCACTTTCTTTCTTTCTTTCCAAATTCTTAATCTGTTTCAATGATCTACCTCATCCTCCCCTTTGCTTTCCGAGGTTTTCTCGACTGCCAACCCTTATTTCTGTATATATATATATATATATATATATATAAATTTATTTATATATATATATTTTATAGGGGTTGGCAGTCAAGAAAACCTCGGAAAGGAAAAGGGAGGTTGTGGTGGGTCATAGAGAGAGATGAAGAATTTTTTGAGTCTAAAAGAAAGTGGTGAAAAAATGCCCGCCGGGTGGGATCCGAACCCACGACCTCCAGAATAGAACTAGCCGAGCTCTCGAAGTTATTCAATAGGCGTAAGACAGCTGACATACGGAAGTATATCATGGAGAGGATCGAATATGCTGTAAAGAACGGAGGTAGCCTGAAAGCAGTGAAGAGACGTCTTGGCGTGGGGAAAAATCAGATGTATGCACTTAAGGATAAGCAAGGCAATGTCATCAAAAATAGGGATAAAATAGTCACAGTGGCCGAGGAGTTCTATAGAGATCTGTACAGTAGTCGGGACATACAGGATAATTCCGAACGAGAAAGTAGTTCAGATGAGACAGACATCCCACCAGTAACGACCGAAGAAGTAAGGAAGGCTTTGAAAAAAATGAATGGGGGCAAAACACCTGGTGAGGATCATACAACAGCAGACCTCGTGAAGGATGGCGGAGAAATTGTACTTCAAAAATTGGCAAACCTGCATACGCAATGCCTAATGACCGCAATGGTACCGGAATTTTGGAAGAACGCGAACATCATCCTAATCCATAAGAAAAGCAACATGAAGGACTTGAAAATTACAGGCCGATCAGCTTACTGTCAGTCGTCTACAAGGTATTTACCATGGTAATCGCTAACCGAATCTCTGCAACCTTAGATTTCAGTCAACCTAAAGAACAAGTAGGGTTCCGTAAAGGGTATTCAACAATGGACCATATTCACACGATCAATCAGGTGATAGAGAAGTGCGCTGAGTATACTGAACCCCTATATATAGCTTTCATAGATTATGAGGAAGCATTTGACTCGGTCGAAACCCTAGCAGTCATTGAGGCATTACAGAACCAGGGGGTAGATGAGCATTATATTTATTATATATACTCTATATTTAATTCTGAAATTACACCAGTTAGTTCATGTAAATACCTTGGCATTACCATAACTTCAAATCTCACCTGGTCATCCCATGTCATGAATATTATCAATGACGCTAACCGTGTACTTGGCTATCTTGGAAGAAACTTGCGACTCGCTCCGTCTTCCGTTAAACTTCTCACTAATCTAACACTTGTCCGCCCAAAACTGGAATACGCATGTGCCGTTTGGGATCCCCATCAAATCATTCTTACTAACACACTTGAATCGATCCAGAACCGTGCAGCCAGATTTATTTACTCAGATTACTCCTATCTAACCAGCGTAACCGAACTCAAATCTCGAGCTAATCTTGCTTACCTAGTGTCGCGGCGCAAATTTCACAGACTATGCCTTTTTCATCGCTTTTATCATTCCCTACACCTAAACCAGGCTTTCATTCCTGCTCATCGCCTTTCATGTCGACTAAGCCATTCGAAAGCTGTTTATCCTGCTGGTGCGCATACTGCCGCACACCATTCTTCAATTTTTCTTCAAACATCTAGGGACTGGAATGATCTGACTTCTGACGCCGTGCACCACTCCTGCATCACTCATTTCAAAGAAGCCATCGCACAAATCATCCTTCAGTGACTTGTTTACCCCTCATGTAACGCCCTTAACGGGGCCTTTGAGGTATAATAAATAAATAAATAAATAAATAAATTATGTAAGAATACTAGAAGATATCTATAATGGGTCTACAGCTACCATCATCCTGCATAGGGAGAGCAGTAAAATACCTATAAGAAAGAGTGTCAGACAAGGAGACACAATCTCTCCAATGTTATTCACAGCATGCTTACAAGAAGTATTCAGAACGCTGGATTGGGAACAGGTGGGAGTAAGTGTTAATGGAGAATACCTCAGTAACCTCAGATTTGCTGATGACGTTCCCTTGCTAAGTAACTCGGGGGGACGAATTGCAAAAGATGCTTTCCGCACTGGGCGAACAGAGTAGAACCGTGGGCTGGAAAATTAATATGCAGAAAAAAAAAGTAATGATCAATAACCTCGGCACAACACAGTTGTTTGAGATAGAAGGCGAGGCAGTGGAAGTGGTAAGCGAATATATATACTTAGGCCAAGTTGTGACCCAAGATCCCAAACATGAGGCGGAGATAATTAGAAGGATCAGAATGGGGTGGGGTGCATATGGCAGACATTCTCAGATAATGAATAGCAGCCTACTATTGTCCCTGAAGAAGAAAGTGTATGACAGCTGCATCTTACCGTTACTCACCTACGGGGCAGAAACTTGGAGGCTTACTTAGGGGGTTCAACTTAAATTGAGAACGACTCAGCGGGCAATGGAGCGGAAAATGATAGGTGTAAGATTAAGGGACAAGAAGAGAACAGAGTGGGTCAGGGAGCAAACTGGTGTTAAAGACGTATTAGTAGAAATTAGGAAGAAGAAATGGACGTGGGCAGGGCATGTAATGCGAAGGCAAGATAACCGCTGGTCATTAAGGGCAACAGAGTGCCTCCAACTATCACCTTCATGTTGTAGTTCTATTCCACCATTAAAGAGATCACTCACGTCACGCGGTCTCCTGCTTCCGTTTCTTCAATAGTAAATATCAAATAATTGTCGATACATATTGGCACGAAGTCAAAGAAGACGCAGTTTTCTTGAAGGAAAACAAGTTTATTGGTGCGAACTTGTGCTCCCCTAACAACTCAAAGAATACACAGGCGGCGAAGCGGCAGTCAACAAAATGACGTGTGAAGGCGATCTCCGTCGCTTTGAATAGCACGGCGTTGCTCTGCACGCCTTTCTATTTCGGGGCGACTGGTTTTCAAACCGTCTATTTGCATCCAGAACATTCTAGATCAAAGATTATTCTCGGCTGTTGACGTTACTTCAGAACGCTCTCCCTATCACAAGAGATAACACATGCGGCATAGAAAGAAAGAATGGAACACGCACTTCTCTTGGCACACAGATAACACAGAGCGGCGCAGCCCGTCGGTAAAAGCAAAACATAAATAAACAAACTCAATGCAAGGTTCGTGGCATTACCCCCTTCTAAGAGGGCATCTACCCGATCATAAAATTAAGGACAGTCTGAACAAACAACCCAATGTCCCTGGATCATCTTGCGTTGTAAGGTTTCAGGCGAACCACGTAGACGGCTTCGGGCCACGTGCGTCGTCGAGACGTTCCGGAATCCCCATCGAAGATCACCTCGTAGGTAAGTTGGCCTACACGTCGTAGAGTCTGGTAGGGCCCAAAATACCGCCTCAGAAGCTTCTCACTGAGTTCGCGTCGTCGGGTGGGAGTACAAACCCAAACACGTTCCCCTAGGTGGTACTCGCCGTCTTGACGTTGGAGGTTGTAGTACCCGGCATCCACCAGCTGCTGGTCTGTTGTACGAACTCGAGCGAGCTGCGGGTTTCCTCCCCACGCTGAAGGTATTCTTGGGCGTGGGAGTTCAGCTCGTCGTCTTCTACGTGCGGAAGCATGGCGTCGAGCATCGTAGTCGGCCGTCTCCGTAGACAAGCTCGAAGGGCGTCATCTTCGTATTTTCCTGCATAGCCGTGTAGTACACAAATGTGACATACGGGAGCACTTGGTCCCAAGTCTTATGTTCAACGTCGACGTACATTGAAAGCATATGTGTGATTGTCTTGTTCAGACGTTCTGTTAGTCCGTTCTTTTGGTGGTGGTATGCCGTCCTTCTTCTAAGATCCGTGCTGCTGTAGCGTAATAGTCAGCATCACCTCCGCAGTAAAGGCCGTTCCGCTATCCGTGATTAGGACTTCCGGGGCTCCATGTCGCAGAAGAACTTGGCTGAAGAAGAACTTGGCGACTTCTTGTGGAGTCCCCCTCGGAAGAGCGGCGGTTTCTGAGTAGCTTGTCATGTAGTGTCTCGCTACGACAATCTACTTGTTCTTTGATTGGGATGTTAGGAACGGGCCCAGAAGGTTCATTCCTATCTGTTGAAAGGGCTTAGATGGGACGGCGATCGGCTGCAGAAGTCCGGCGGGTTTCGTCGGTGGCGTTTTTCGTCGCTGGTAGTCACGGCATCTTCTCACGTCGTGGGTGTCGTCGGATGCAAGGCGGGGCCAGTAGTACTTCATCTTGATTTTTCTAATTGTACGAGCTGTGCGGAGATGTCCAGAAGACGGGTCGCCGTGGCACTCTTCGAAAATATGTCACGAAGATGTGCCGGGATGACTAGAAGATAATTCACTCTCGTTTTGTGGCTCAAAATATTCTTAACGAAGACGGAGTTTTTCAGGCTAAATGCAGGTATGTTGGGTTTGAAGCCCTAAGCACGGCGACGTTGCATCCTTGGAGTTCGTCGATCATGACGCGTATACCGGGGTCGGCACGCTGCTGGGTGGTCAGGTCGCTCTCTGTCACGTCTCCGAAGAACGCGCTGTATTCGTCGGAGTCTTGTAATGTTGGGTCGGCAGGGCGCGGGACAGGCAGTAAGCGTCGGAGTGTTTCCTACCGGATTTGTAGACTACTGTAACGTGGAATTCTTGGAGGTGCAAGCTCCACCTACCAAGACGGCCAGAAGGGTCCTTCAAATTTGCGAGCCACAACAGCGCATGGTGGTCTGTCACAACCTAGAACGGTCATCCATACACGCACGGGGAAAATTTTTAAATGTCCCATATAATCGCGAGGCACTCTTTCTAGAGGCTCAGTAGTTTCTTTGTTCCTTGGATAAACCACGGCAGGCTTAGGCGAATAATTTTGGCACCCGCTTTGCTTTTGTACGAGGACGGCAACCAAGCTTATATCACTGGCGTCCCTGTGCATTTCGGTTTCGGCGTTTTCTTCGAAATGCGCGAGCACGGGCAGGCTTTGCAGGCACTGCTGCATCTCGCAGAATGCTTTTTTGGGGGCATTTTTCCAGCTGAAAGGTGTGCTATCTTTCGTCAAGCGCGTGAGTGGCTCTGAAATGCGGGAGAAGTTTGCGACGAAGTGCCGGTAGTATGCGCGTAGTCCGAGCAATCTCCGCATGCCCTTCTTGTCTTTCGGTCTTGAGAAGTTCGCTATGGCGGACATTTTTCCGGGTCAGGCATGACTCCCGCGGCGTTGACGACATGGCCCAAAAACTGGAGTTCCTCGTACGCAAAGGTACGGAAAGCGGCACTTTGCAGGCTTCGGGCGGGTGACATGGGACGGCGGTATGGTGGGGCCTCTTGACGACGGATTGGAGAAGGGCGGGGTCGACGAAGAGCTGCGGAGTAGGTCATCGTTTGTGGCTCACGGGGTGCTTCGGATGGCGTATAAGCCCCCAGTGCCTGTTGAACCTCTTCTCGAATGACGTCAGTGAGGGAAGCTACTTTAGGTTGCTGCGTCGTTGGAAAAAGCTTCTGAAGCTCCTCTCTGACCACGCCTCGGATGGTCTCGCGCAATGTACTGGGGCTAGCAGTTGCGGCATCGATTTTCTCCGAGAACAGTGCGTTTACAGGGCGGTCGTACTGCCTCATTCGAGTTTCGAGAGACTTCTGCAACGCGGCAGCCTCAGACGTGAATTAAGCCACCGTTTTAGGGGGGGTTGCGGACAAGGCGGAGGAAGAATTCTTGGTTCACTCCTCACATTAGAAACCTGAGCTTCTTTTCTTCGGTCATTTCGGTGTCCGCGCGGCGGAATAGTAGCTTCATCTCCTCAACGAAAATCACCACCACTTCATAGGGGTGATGCATGCGCGTTTCCAACAAACGTGCGGCTAGTTGTTTCCGCACGACGGTGGCGAATCTGTTAAGAAACTCGCTTTTAAAGAGAGTCCAGTTGGTTAGCGAGCTTTCATTGTTCTCGAACCACGTCGGGGCTGTATCTTGCAAATAGAAGAAAACATGGCGGAAAGTTTCTTCGTCATCCCAGCTGTTAAAGATGCGGACGAGCTCCACTTTGTCCTCTCCAGGAGATACGAGGAACGATGGTGGTTCCCGAGGCTGTCGCAGGACGAGGGCAGGATTAGAAGCGCTGGTCTTGGTGCCTGCGTTGATTATGGTGGTTTTCACGTCGTCTTCTTTCTTCACGTTGTCCGGAAGCAGTCAAACTCTGGTTGAAGACCTTGCTGTGGGCGGCTGACACGAGTTGGGCTTGCTTGTCCGCTTGACGATGGCTTATGGTTTATGTACCCCGCACCTCTACCAGATGTCACGAAGTCAAAGACGATGCAGTTGTCTTGAAGGAAAACAAGTTTATTGGAGAGACCTTTTGCTCCCATACCAACTCAAAAAATACACAGGCGGTGAAGCGGTAGTCAACAAAGTGACGTGTGCAGGCTAGCTCCGTCGATTCGAATACCACGGCGTCAGCTCTGAACGCTTTTATCTTTCGGCGCGAGGGTTTCTCGATACCGTCTATTTGCAATGAGAACATTCTAGGTCAAAGAAGACTCTTCTCGGCTGTTGGCGTTAGTTCAGAACGCTCTCCCTATTATAAGATATAACACATGCAGCAAAGAAAACAGAAAGAACGGAACACGCGCTTCCCTTGGCACACAGATGACATAGACGGGCGCAGCCGGTCGGTAAAAGCAAAACCTAAGTAAACTCAAAGCATGGTTCGCGGCAATATAAAATGACACACAAGGGCAGCCTCGCACTCAAGAAAAATACAAGATTACTTAGCATTGCAGGGTTCGCCAATGTAAAAAGGGCCCAAAAACAGAGTTATAAAATTTAGCTATTTATTTATTTATTTATTTATTTTTTTATTATTTATTTATTTATTTATTTATTTATTTATTTATTATTTATTTATTTATTTATTTATTTATTTATTTATTTATTTATTTATTTATCATTCGTTAAATACCCAAGTACGGTGTGTTACATGACGGGTGGGCTGTGGTAAAGGTTCTTTCGATGTGGCTTTTGAGCAGAATGGGGCTTGAGTGCTGGACGTGGGGTAGAAGATTATTCCAATCCTTTTTTGTATGAAAAAAAACGAGGTAAGTGGCAGTTGTGCGAACATACGGATGAAAAACGGTGTTATGGTGGCTAGTACGAGAAGAGATTCCATGCGCGCAAATGATACTAGATGCGTCAGACAATGAATGATGCAATTTGTGAAAAAGGGTTAGTCTAGCGCCCTTGCGTCGCAATTACGGGTTTTGAAGTTAGACTTGGTTTTTCAGGTCAGTGACACTGAGTGATCTCAATATTCGAAGTAAATTAAGCTTGCTGCCCCTTCTGAATAGATTCCAACATTTTAGATAGACTAAATTGGTGTGGGTCCCAGATGGCGGAAGCGTATTCGAGTTTAGGCTGTACTAATGTTAGGTAATGTAAACGTTTTACATGAGGAGGGGTAAAGCGAAAGTTTCGTATGAGGTGGCCAAGAAATTTATTTGTTTCGTTACAGATATTTATTAAGTGGGGTGTACAGTTACGATCGGTTGTAATGTTTATACCTTATTACCTATAGGAATCCACGGGCGATAACTAAGCGCCGGAAATAAAGTATGTTGAGCTATGTAATGTTTCCTACTATGAAAAGAAACGATGGACAATTTGTTAATGTGTAAAGCCAATAGCGATTTACTGCACCATGTTTCAATTGTTACTACATTTTTGGAGAATGCAAGAGGCATTGGGGTAATTATTCGCCGATAAATAACGCACTAATCTGCGAATAAACGGGTACTTTCAATCTGCAAATATTCTGTGAATAAACTTTAATTTGCGAATAAACTTTAAATGACTCGATCACTTTATTGATACTATGAAGTTCGAAGATGACGTTAGGCATAAGACGGAAATCAAGGTGGGAAGCACAAGGAAATATATCTTCGGGTTCAACGGTAAAGACCGATCAAAATGTAGAATTTAGTGTTTCTGCAACGTAGGACTCCGGGATTATAACATTTTTGTTGATCGCATAACGACATAGGTCTCGGATAAGTTGGTTAATGGGCGTATGAACTGTTTTGGGTTATTGCGTATCGTGGTTGAGAGGGTAAACGAGAAGAACGTACGCCTAACGTTTGAAATCATGCATTGATAAAGTTTTTTTATAACAGGATATTTTGCCTATGCTTGCTTGGAATTTGATGGCTTAGTCGAGAGGAAATGTCACTTCGTTTTGTTGTTAAGGTGTTTTAACGCGTTGTTGTACAATGAAGAAGAATGACGTTCTGCAATGGTTATGGTAGGAGTATGGGTGTATATTAATTTCTGCATTTTGTCTTTAAAGAGCGCCAACTTTTCATCAACGAAACTTTTTGCAAAAATCTACAAGAGACAAACCGCACAATAAGGAAAGTTTGTTATTCATACTTTCATAGTCGGCTTTGTCATATAGGGGGTTTCTTTTCTTATTTTTGTGGGATTCGGCAAGTTTCATTGGAAACTGGCCTGAATGACAGAGTGATCGCTCAGGCTGGTTAGATGTGAAGCAGAGGAAATTTTATCAGGTTTGGATGTTAGAAGTATATCTAGCAGGCGTGTTCAATTATGGGTTGTTTGTTTAGGAAATTTGATCATTTGGGATAAATTGAGCAGTTAGATAAGTGTATGTACCAAATGACTTTTAATAATATTTTTTGAAGTCGTTTATGCTAAGTTCGACCAAGGTATTGAGAGGAAGTTGGTCTCCGAATAGCAGGAGACGGGAACCATCAAAATCTGAAGTTGCCAGTTGAAGTGCATCATAAAAGTCGCCAATAATAGAATGATCGATGTCAGGGGGTGGTAGCAGACGCCAATTGTAATGAGGGAATGGCAGCTATGCTGCGGATGAAGATAATTTCAAGGCAGGAAGGAATGTCGACCGCGCGGCATTATCAAGTGTGGTAAGCAGCGATTAAGACACCACCCCCCGTTTGTTTTGGCGATCACAGCGGAAATTTCCAAATCAGTAAATAGAGGAACCCACTCTGAGACGAAGATAGATGAATTCAGCCGTGTTTCTGTGAGTACGTCTAATTAAAATTCGGTATGCAAAAGGTTCCTACCTAATGTGAGTAAAAATAACTCAAAGAAAGGTTTTGGATTGAACATGGGCTTCAGTGGTTAGCTATGGTGCACATGGTAGCCCCGTTTGTGTAGTAGGGTAAAACATGTGGGTCAATTTACGAATGGTTATTTTGGGTATGCGCTCTTTTAAGGTCAAAACTTGGGTTTGGCAAATTTAATAAGTCCTTTTTGTATCAGAAGGATGCTGGAAGAGTAATCTAGGGAAATGCTGTATGTAGTCTTTTTAGTTTTTTTACGTCCTAGAGAATACGGTCTTTATCTTTAAAAAGTCTGAACGTTACAATTATCGGCCTGCGTGTGCTTGGTTGGAAAAATAAAAGAAACAGCGCAAAGGAGAGGACCTAGAGTAGAAGACAAACAGGTGGCCCTGAATAAAACCCAAGTGCCGAACAGAAGTGCCTGAACATAACGAAGGAACTACTACCTGATGACAACGTTTTATGTTCTTTAGAGCCCACAATCAAGTTCCGCCCTCAGCATGTGTGCTGGCGTTTTGCACCCCGCTCAGAAAAGGCCTTCTTGCTTTTTACTTCGGCCCACACAAAGATAGTAAAAAAAGGGGTGGTCACTTCATGTTTAAAATCGGCGTTGACCGGTTCGTGCGAGCACCCAACACAACAAAGTTTTGACACCCAAATAGGCAGACTAGAAGCAGCTGGTTATCAGCCCCCGTTACGGGATCACCGGAAGCAAAATCGGAAGAAGCCGTTACTTAACGGTGAAACTGAGAACGCAAAACGCCGTACAAGCGTCATTCTATACGGGCGTCAGGTGAAGCACAAAATTAAAAATATACCGAAAGAGGGGGCGCAAAAGTTCTTATGTCCGCACCCAAGAAACTGAGCAAGCTCGCTGTGATGGTGAATAGCGATAGCAAAAAGCATAACTAATGTAAGAATAACTGCAAAACGAAGTACGTAGGCTGCCGTAAGAATGTCGTTTACGAAATCCCGCTTATTTGCAAACGAAGCTATATTGGTCAGACGGGAAGATGTATCACTCTACGGCTCCAGGAGTATGATAATTCACTATTATAAATTGTAGGAGGTCACCTAGCTGCGCACTGTCGCCAGTGTAAGTTCGAACCAAAATGTGATCATTGTCGTATTATTCGAAGATATGCAAACAAACGCACACGTGAAATTTTTGAAGCCTTTCGCATTAGCCGGAGAGTCAATAAATGTGTAAGCAAGCCTGCTGTGCTTCTGTGTAAAAATGAAATCGTGTATCTTTAAAATGAATAACTAGGCCTTACTTATCGATGACCAGGTGACAAGAACTTATGTGCATTGCATGCCATCTGTACATTTCTTTTCCCTTTCTATTGCTTTGTAGATGTGTATATAAGCCACCTGCAAGCAATAACATTTGGTTGTTTGTTTGCGCCGCGTGTTTACCTTATACTCTACGTCCGGTCCTTTGCGCTGTTTCTTAGAATTTTAAACACGCAGCTACCAGACTGCTCGCTTCTCGTTCTTGGTTGGAACGTTCCCAGTCCGTGTGCGTGCTCCATATCGCATGGGTTAAGCGTCAGATTCAAAGTAGCCTTGCAGTGAGCTCTGAATAAATCCTCGAACTGGGCCCACGTTTCACGTTCGGAAGCTTGGTGTCCACAAACGATAAGGTTATTTGGTCGGGCTGAATCGTTGGAATCGGCAATACTGCAAGCTAGGTGGGCTATTGGCTCGGAATTTTATACAGCGATGAAACGGATTCCGTGGCCGTCTGCTTTAAATGTGTCTACGTTCGTGCAGCCTTTTTCTCTTTTCGCAAGCCTTTCGTTCATGTTCTCCAACGTTTTGTCGTACTGGGAGAGTGTAGTTTAAATGCTTGCCATTTCTTTTTGGAGGAGTAATTGAATTTTATCAAGAGCTGACATGACGTCACCAGCTGTTTGGGTGGAGGATGAACAGGTAGTAGTGACTGGGCTTTCTTCTGTGTCTCAGGAGACCAACAACAGGTTTAGTAAGCACAAGGCCGTAATATCAAAGGGCACCAATGCAATACATTTGGCTGGACAACACCTATCAACCTACAATGGCGTGTAGGCTTGCATATATGGAGTAGCGGTTTGTTACTTGGACGAAAAGCAGGCGTCGCAGGTGAGCGTACGCCATCGTTGCTGTGTTGCCGAGCCCACTGAAGGGGCCATTGATGACGCTGGAGCTTTTATGGTAGCGGTTTCCTGCCGGGGTGGGGTCGGGACATGGTACCACGTGACGTTGAGGAAATCAGAAGGCGTGGAGGAACATCAGGCAGTTTGGCGATGCCGCGGTCATGAAGAGACTGTCCGTGATGAGCGGTAGTAGCAAGTCGATTGGGCGCTGTGGTCGCCGGTGCAGTGGGACCAAGCTTCGGTCGGTACCATAAGGCCCCGTGCAGAAGACTCTAGGAACCCCCCCACGGGCACCTTCAGTAATCCTGGCGACGGTGTTGGTGACACCTCGGACCCCGAGGCCCCAAACATAAGCTGGATCCAACCATGGTGATGTGTTTTAAGGTGAAAAATAGAAACCTCAAACGGTGGCCGTCGGAGACCAGGTGAAGTTCTGGCCGATGGGTTCCCTGTCTGTGTACCAGACCGGTAGCTCCGGCACCTCTTCAAATATCACAGTAAGGCTGACGAAGAAAGTACCCCCGTCCCCTGCTTTTTCTATGCTATATGGACAAATCCAAACCTCCTCAATGCGTGATCGGTCTCTGAAAAGTTGCCGCACCGAAGTTTTCTTCCCATTCCTACCAACAATCAAAATTCTCAAACCCGACAACTATCCCCGTTTTTTGATACTTGAATCATTACACAAATCGAAACCCGTCTCCTCCAAGACGGTATTCTTCGTCTTCAAATTGCTTCAAAGAATCATTGGGAAATTCTTCGACACAAAATCTACGAACAGGCGAAGTGCTAGTTAAAGAACTTAGCAGCAATACACAATCCTCCTGAAACAAACGCGGAATGCAGATATGGAGATCTGCACCCAACCACACCCTCAACAGCTCTGAGGGTGTGATCTCTGACGCAGGTCTGATTTCCGATACCAATGCAGACATTTTGGAAGGCTTAAGGGATCAGGGCGTCACGGCTGTAAAGCGCATACCCATACTTTGCAATGACAAACAGGTAGAAACTAAACGCATTATACTGACATTTGATCGATCCACCCTTCCAGAATAAATGAATGCCGGTTATATACATTGCAATGTCCCCCCGTACATCCCGAACCTATGGCGCTGCTTCAAGTGCCAACGGTTCGGGCATGGCACAATCTCCTGCCGTGGCCGACTTACCTGCGCTAAGTGCCGTCAGCATGACCATCCCTCAGAAAATTGTGAATCCGAAACCTTCACCTGGACTTGCTGCCAGTGGACCCCATGAAGCGTACGCGCGAAAATCAGAAAAGTTTAGGCTGGACAAGCAGATAAACAATGTCAAGGTAACACAGAGCATAACCTTCCCAGAGGCGTGGAAGAGGTTCGCCACTTTCCCTCTGTGGAGGTAGTCCGACGCGGCTCGCGGGGTGGTGGAGCGGCGTCTGCTTTCGGCAGGAACCCAGTCCTGCGAGTAGCACTTGGTCACGGTCCAGCAACCCTCCGGGTTGCCTTGGCAGCCAAACCCGCCTCCGCACCGCTCCATGAGCCAGCAGCGGCTGTGGTGGCAACCACGTTGGTTGGGGATGCTGCTGCATCCATGGTTTCTTCTCCACCGGGCCAAATCATATGCGAGGGCATGGAGGAGGTAGAGACGGAGGCACGCGTGGTAGCTCCCACCCCCAACGCACTGCCTGCGCAATCCGGAGTTTTCCGGAAACCCTATATATTGCGGGTCAGTCAAAGCGCGCCCAAAAATGTGCGTGGTCCAAGGAGCCTGATCACGCACGTGCTCCGAAGACAGCCTACGACGAAATGGACGTCAGACCCTTCTTGTCGGCGGTTCTCCTCAAGGAATGTGTCCCTACGCCAAAGTCTCCCGGCAAGCCAAAAAAGATGAGTCACAGCCCCGAAACACGACACATGAACAACCCAGTCCAGTAGCTCCGAATACTTCTTATGGGAAGAGAAAACTTAGTTGAATAGAAATTCAGAGGCCTCCTTAAAAAATCTTGTTGGTGCATACAAAATATTGCATACTAATTGTGTAATATATGTACGGGAAACACAATGGAATTTAAGCATATTAATTTGTTAAATACTTACATGGTTTTCAGAAAGGACAGGATGGCTGCACACACTCTTCTTGTAGTGTGGCCATAATCACCTGGAATCCTTGCCTGCCATGCGGTCACTCTGAACCCTGTCCTTGAGGCTGTAGCAGTTTGAACAATATTATTTATTGGGTTGATAACGGTATGCTCCATTTATATTCCTCGTGATCTTGCACTATCGAGCTCTGGCTTTAAGGCGCTGGTCGACCTGCGGCCTGAACCACATATCCCAACAGGTGACCGTAATGCACGCAATTCCCGTTGGAATTCTTCTCGCACGGACGCCTGAGGTCGCCTGATAGAGAAGCTTTTAACATCCTATGGAGCACGCCTTCTCAACAAGAAACAGCCTACATACCATAACATAGGACACAACGCACACTCACATCTTGACTTTTCTATCGGCTCCGCAGTTCTCTTTTCTTGTCTTGAGTGGAGCGTGGGCACGGACACATATGATAGGGACCCCTTCCCCAACTCACTAACAAATATTGGTAAAGGCCAAAGGAGTTCATCTTACCAAAACAGGTTAAATGAACAAGAGGTAGCTGGAATACAATAACAGAGACACACAAACTACAGCACAGATCCATAGGACACGTACACGATGAAGAAGCTACGCAAATTCTCACGGCGTACATCATCGAGTCCGCCAAAAAGTCTATTCCCCATGCCTCTGCCGCCTTTGCAGCCAGCGCAGGCCGTGGTTGAATGAGGTTATTTGGCGGGAGGGGAAGGCACAGATGAAGGCGTGGGGCATCCTTCGTCGGTACCCCACGTCAGAAAACCTGTTGTTGAAAAAGGCAAAGGCGATGGGAAAACGTGTGAGCCAAGAGGCAAAACGAGTAGTTGGCGTACATTCATAACATCAATAACTCCTACACAGACACACGTAAGTATGGACCTCACTACGCAAACTCAAGGGACAACAAACACACAGTCTCCCTCTGGTCAGCACAACAGGGGATGCACTCGAATACCAGACTGACACCCTCGCAAAACACTTCCACACGTGTCCAGCTCAGCACACTACACTAACACGTTCATGAAACACAAACAATCGGCAGAAATAAAGTATTTACTTCATAACCGCAAGTCATCATCCTCTCATAACTCCGAGTTATCACTTCATGAGATGGGAGCAGCTCTGAACACTTGTAAACCCTCAGCTCCGTGGCCAGACAAGATCACATACACTATGATACAGCACATACACCCCGACACTTTTCTCTCACTCCTCGTCCTATATAACAAGATATGGCTTTCGGGGCATATTCCTACCTCTTGGAAGGAGGCTATAGTTGTAGCAATTTTGAAGGAAGGGAAGGACCCTTCCTCTCCCGCAAGCTACTGACCCACTGCCCTGACCAGCTGCCTGTGCAAGCTTCTCGAGAAGATGATCAATCGGAAACTCATATACTTCCTAGAGTACAATGGTCTTCTCGAGAGCTGGCAGGCTGGCTTCAGGGCGGGGAGATCCACCCAAGATCTAGTGGTTGCGTTGGAATCATTTGTAAAAGATGCCTTCATTTACAAACACTATTGTAAAACAATCTTCTTTGATATGAAAAAGGCCTACGACACCCCTGGCGGTACGGCATCTTGAGCGACATGAAGTCATTGAGTTCTAGCCTAGAAAATACTGAATGTCAAGCATAAGAGCACGTCAGGCATCAAAAAAGACAGAAAATTGAAAACGCACTTCGCTTTGGACACGCAGAACGCAGCCGTGGGGCATTTTCGCGATTGTTTAAAACACGTAATAAACAAAACACAACCAATGTTTGTTGAAACAGGCAAATCTAACTCTGCATTAACCAGATGCAGAACGGCGCTGTACGGCAAACAATAAAGTGTCTGCTATAAGGAGTTGCAAGGTTTTACGTAAACAACGTGGTTGACTTTTGGCTGCGTGAGTCATCGTGACGTGCCTGAATCCCCGTCGATACTTACCTGGTACACAGTAGCCCAACACATCCTGAAATTATGTGTGGTTTAATATTCGTCACAAAAGCTTCTCTCTTAGCCCACGTTTCGTAATTAGAGTAAAGACCCACACAGATTACGTTGATGATACTCGGAGTCTCACATGGGAGGTGGCAACATCCTCCATCCGACAGCTATAGTTCCGAATTGCGTGCTGAAAAATCTGGCGATACTTCGTCTGCTTCAACATGCAGAAACCTGGCGTCGATCATTGCTGTCGGTTGTCTTGCGTACACAAGCTTCAATGGTGTCTTCTTTGCACGGTCACACATACCTGTGTTTTACACATAGTGGAAAAAAAGAGAGGGCTTCATCCCACGTCTGATGCCGGACGCTGACGTATGTACGGACAATGTGCGCAATCGTCGTGTTCACACGGACCGGTAATGACCTCATTCTCGGGATTATTTGGCATAACACTCCTTCTAATTCTTCTGCAGTGAAGGCAACTCCCAGGTGCATGATTACACCCTCAGAGGGTCCATTTTTCTTAGAACATTAGCGGATCCAAAAGTTTATGCCCTTTTGTTCTGTTACCTTTGTACAAGCAGCGGTGTCGGTGCAGCCCTTCAAGTAGGTTGTCGCGCCCACAGTCCCTTGGTATCGGCTTTTGAAGTTGCAAACTACCTTCAAGGCTCATTGTGATCTGTTAGACGAGATAGAATGACACAGCAATCAGCTTCAGAAGTCCAGCAGTATTATTTGGCTTGGTTTTGCGTTACTTCTTTGCTGCTCTGGATGAAGGGAGAGACTTTGGATGTAATGGCGAGCCATTAGTACCTCAACTTGAATATGTGTTAATTTTGGCGTTGTGCGTGGAAATTGCCACAATATCAGTCCACAAGTTATGGTTCAAAATTTTGTGTCATAATGTTCTGTAGAGATGGCAAGAACTAATTCGTTCTAGTACTCAGTAACACGTTTTCTCTTTCACAGACGCAGTTTTCGAGGCCTAATTCGGGTATGCTTTCTTTAAGGCTATAGTCACAGCAACGCCTTTTCCTCGAAGTAGTCAATCGTGGCGCGCAACTCGGGTTGGCGCGGTGCTCATGAGATAGGCCCTTCTCCGTGACGAATAAAAAAAACTAGGCCGTCTTTATACCCGCCTTGTTAGTTTTCTTCGGGACGAGATGTTAGGTCGGGCTCCGAGTGCGTGCCAGAGCCTTCAAATTGGCGATACCTAGCAGTGCATTCTCGCATGGTATAGCTTGAGTATTCTACGATACATGTATGGGCGACATTTTATCTTAGCCACCATGGTGAAAGTCTATTCAAGAAAATATTACGCGTAATGCGGGACTACGAATTGGAGCAATACATTTACCCACAGCGCTGGCTGCATCTAAGGCAGTTGAATGAATAAGCATGATTGTTGCCGCGGTAAAAAGCGAATCAGTCTACCAGTTTGAAAGAGGTAAATTCTTATTTATTGCTTGAGGTACGTTAACACGAAAAACCACCTAGGCAACCGTCGGAACAAAGGAGCTCCGCTCGAGCAGTGTTTTCTTTGAGGCTGTGACATATAAATGACGCTACTTATTCAAGTTGACAGTTTGGGGGCTGTCATTTAACATAGCGGACATTCTTTGTAGTTATAATATTTTCGTGTGACAGAAAGCCTTAAATCGGGGAACCACCGTGCCCACAAACTTCGTTCTTCTGAACATGCTGTACATGCTCTGAGTTCACTTATAATTCTTCATTTAGTTATGTGCTCCCTAAAACCGGAAAGCTGCAGAAGAAATCCCAGTCCAGCCAAATAATGGTAGCTTTACAAAAACCAAAAAATGAGGTGCGGAAGCCAAGCAGTAGTTTTCCAAGCAAAACCATTTGTAGATAAAAAAATATAAACCAAGTAAACCACTACACTCACCGTACTATGCTATACTATACGATCCAAAACTTACACCCCTTCAGTGCGGGCAGCAGCGGAATAGCGAAGAGGTGAAGGATCAATGTTAAAAATATTAGAGAAAGAAAAGGTTACTTGGCAGCTGGCTCCAACTATCAACATCATTCTGTAGCTCCATTCCAGCATTACAGAGATCACCCACGTCCCGCGGTCCCCTGCTTCCATTTCTTCAGCAAAGGGGTGCCGTGACCAGGATGAGAAGATCTGCACAGTTGAAGAATAGAGTGTGCGGACCGGCATCATCGATGACGTTAGTAAAATGGCTGCGACGTAACTACGGCTACTGACAATGAACCGCAAGCGTCTGCGAAGAAAACATAAGGAATTGAGGACGCCGCAAACGTGTACCGGATACCACGCCCTCAAGAACTCTTACCGATCCTTGTCATACGCATCTCGGAAACTGAAACTCAACGACAACGGCTTCGACCTTCCACCGACCGTGATTCTTCCTGACGACCACGTAGACGTAAACGACGTCAAGAATAGACCTAGAATCCCTTTGCCAAAGATGAAGCCTCTTTCGAAAGAAAGTAACCACACTGATTGACGGCATCAAAACTGAGATGAGCGATGAGTCACTGTCAATCTGTGAGCTCATTGTCTTAAAGAAAAGCCTACTCGAGACACAAGATATTCTAAAGAAGCCTGACTGACAAAATTAAAGAACTTGTTTACTTGGATCATTTAACCACAGAATAATAAATGACATACGAATTCCAAGATTTCATCTTGTTTACCAAATTTAAAAGGAACAGATTGTGTCAAGAGTTGCAAAACCCTCCCGACAATAACATTGTTACCATATCACCGGAAACACAGGAATGTATCTCCTACAATAATGACTCGGCAGTACAGTACACTTATTCTGTTAACAGGAAGAGTGATTGGTTGACCCCCTGCAAAGAAGCTCATCAGGTGACACCAGTAACGCAACAAAGCGCTTCATTCAAACAAGGAATAAAGGCATCACCTGGCGAGACGTCCGCTTCTCTTTCGGCTTCAGGCGATTTCAGTCCTAAAAATCTACATTTTCCAATTTGTCCCCGGAGCAACGCCGAGGCGAAAAGAAGCACAATGCCCCACGAACAACCTCATAAAGGTCTTGGAAGCAGAAAGTGTTGACCACAAACCCCCCTTAAGCGCCGACATATCCACGCAGCCCCAGACTCATCCACCAAGCTTTCAAATTTCTGTCGACATCATAGTTGCACCAGTACCGAAATGATTCTGTTCACCGAGGCCAAAGTTCAGGATTCGATAGCTCCGACCCCAAAACGAGGACGGTGAAAACGGCGAAGACGGAACGACCTACGATAAGCATGTAAGCTTTTCCTAATTAAGGATGCACTGAAATACATGAAAACGTCCCGATTGATCCAAAAGTCAAGAAAGAAAGGAGAAGCCTTGCGTAGAAAAATCGGTAATTACATAAAATGACCAGGCCTACACCTGAATTCTTTTATGATAGTACAGGCAACCCCACGTTCATGTCACACGAAGTTTGGACGGGCACTACAAAGTTTTTATCCATGACAGAAGACGGTCTAGACGAGCCACTTATCCTGGTCAGATTCATCAATGTGCTGTTTCCACTGACGCTCCAAGCATCTTTGGAAGCATAAGTATAGAGTACTCTGATGCAGCTAATACGGGCAAGACATATATCGGGATTATAATAGACCACTCACATGACCTTGAACTAAAATGCTTTAGTGTTGTCTACTCCAATGGCAGAAGCAATGGATGACTGCTGACAAGTGCTCTTCGCGTTATGTTGAATGTTTTCCTCCATTTATTGCGTGCCGGGAGGATGTTAAAAATAGTAGAGCTGCCTCCAACTATCACCTTCATGTTGTAGTTCTATTCCACCATTAAAGAGATCACTCACGTCACGCGGTCTCCTGCTTCCGTTTCTTCAATAGTAAATATCAAATAATTGTCGATACATATTGGCACGAAGTCAAAGAAGACGCAGTTTTCTTGAAGGAAAACAAGTTTATTGGTGCGAACTTGTGCTCCCCTAACAACTCAAAGAATACACAGGCGGCGAAGCGGCAGTCAACAAAATGACGTGTGAAGGCGATCTCCGTCGCTTTGAATAGCACGGCGTTGCTCTGCACGCCTTTCTATTTCGGGGCGACTGGTTTTCAAACCGTCTATTTGCATCCAGAACATTCTAGATCAAAGATTATTCTCGGCTGTTGACGTTACTTCAGAACGCTCTCCCTATCACAAGAGATAACACATGCGGCATAGAAAGAAAGAATGGAACACGCACTTCTCTTGGCACACAGATAACACAGAGCGGCGCAGCCCGTCGGTAAAAGCAAAACATAAATAAACAAACTCAATGCAAGGTTCGTGGCATTACCCCCTTCTAAGAGGGCATCTACCCGATCATAAAATTAAGGACAGTCTGAACAAACAACCCAATGTCCCTGGATCATCTTGCGTTGTAAGGTTTCAGGCGAACCACGTAGACGGCTTCGGGCCACGTGCGTCGTCGAGACGTTCCGGAATCCCCATCGAAGATCACCTCGTAGGTAAGTTGGCCTACACGTCGTAGAGTCTGGTAGGGCCCAAAATACCGCCTCAGAAGCTTCTCACTGAGTTCGCGTCGTCGGGTGGGAGTACAAACCCAAACACGTTCCCCTGGGTGGTACTCGCCGTCTTGACGTTGGAGGTTGTAGTACCCGGCATCCACCAGCTGCTGGTCTGTTGTACGAACTCGAGCGAGCTGCGGGTTTCCTCCCCACGCTGAAGGTATTCTTGGGCGTGGGAGTTCAGCTCGTCGTCTTCTACGTGCGGAAGCATGGCGTCGAGCATCGTAGTCGGCCGTCTCCGTAGACAAGCTCGAAGGGCGTCATCTTCGTATTTTCCTGCATAGCCGTGTAGTACACAAATGTGACATACGGGAGCACTTGGTCCCAAGTCTTATGTTCAACGTCGACGTACATTGAAAGCATATGTGCGATTGTCTTGTTCAGACGTTCTGTTAGTCCGTTCTTTTGGTGGTGGTATGCCGTCCTTCTTCTAAGATCCGTGCTGCTGTAGCGTAATAGTCAGCATCACCTCCGCAGTAAAGGCCGTTCCGCTATCCGTGATTAGGACTTCCGGGGCTCCATGTCGCAGAAGAACTTGGCTGAAGAAGAACTTGGCGACTTCTTGTGGAGTCCCCCTCGGAAGAGCGGCGGTTTCTGAGTAGCTTGTCATGTAGTGTCTCGCTACGACAATCTACTTGTTCTTTGATTGGGATGTTAGGAACGGGCCCAGAAGGTTCATTCCTATCTGTTGAAAGGGCTTAGATGGGACGGCGATCGGCTGCAGAAGTCCGGCGGGTTTCGTCGGTGGCGTTTTTCGTCGCTGGTAGTCACGGCATCTTCTCACGTCGTGGGTGTCGTCGGATGCAAGGCGGGGCCAGTAGTACTTCATCTTGATTTTTCTAATTGTACGAGCTGTGCGGAGATGTCCAGAAGACGGGTCGCCGTGGCACTCTTCGAAAATATGTCACGAAGATGTGCCGGGATGACTAGAAGATAATTCACTCTCGTTTTGTGGCTCAAAATATTCTTAACGAAGACGGAGTTTTTCAGGCTAAATGCAGGTATGTTGGGTTTGAAGCCCTAAGCACGGCGACGTTGCATCCTTGGAGTTCGTCGATCATGACGCGTATACCGGGGTCGGCACGCTGCTGGGTGGTCAGGTCGCTCTCTGTCACGTCTCCGAAGAACGCGCTGTATTCGTCGGAGTCTTGTAATGTTGGGTCGGCAGGGCGCGGGACAGGCAGTAAGCGTCGGAGTGTTTCCTACCGGATTTGTAGACTACTGTAACGTGGAATTCTTGGAGGTGCAAGCTCCACCTACCAAGACGGCCAGAAGGGTCCTTCAAATTTGCGAGCCACAACAGCGCATGGTGGTCTGTCACAACCTAGAACGGTCATCCATACACGCACGGGGAAAATTTTTAAATGTCCCATATAATCGCGAGGCACTCTTTCTAGAGGCTCAGTAGTTTCTTTGTTCCTTGGATAAACCACGGCAGGCTTAGGCGAATAATTTTGGCACCCGCTTTGCTTTTGTACGAGGACGGCAACCAAGCTTATATCACTGGCGTCCCTGTGCATTTCGGTTTCGGCGTTTTCTTCGAAATGCGCGAGCACGGGCAGGCTTTGCAGGCACTGCTGCATCTCGCAGAATGCTTTTTTGGGGGCATTTTTCCAGCTGAAAGGTGTGCTATCTTTCGTCAAGCGCGTGAGTGGCTCTGAAATGCGGGAGAAGTTTGCGACGAAGTGCCGGTAGTATGCGCGTAGTCCGAGCAATCTCCGCATGCCCTTCTTGTCTTTCGGTCTTGAGAAGTTCGCTATGGCGGACATTTTTCCGGGTCAGGCATGACTCCCGCGGCGTTGACGACATGGCCCAAAAACTGGAGTTCCTCGTACGCAAAGGTACGGAAAGCGGCACTTTGCAGGCTTCGGGCGGGTGACATGGGACGGCGGTATGGTGGGGCCTCTTGACGACGGATTGGAGAAGGGCGGGGTCGACGAAGAGCTGCGGAGTAGGTCATCGTTTGTGGCTCACGGGGTGCTTCGGATGGCGTATAAGCCCCCAGTGCCTGTTGAACCTCTTCTCGAATGACGTCAGTGAGGGAAGCTACTTTAGGTTGCTGCGTCGTTGGAAAAAGCTTCTGAAGCTCCTCTCTGACCACGCCTCGGATGGTCTCGCGCAATGTACTGGGGCTAGCAGTTGCGGCATCGATTTTCTCCGAGAACAGTGCGTTTACAGGGCGGTCGTACTGCCTCATTCGAGTTTCGAGAGACTTCTGCAACGCGGCAGCCTCAGACGTGAATTAAGCCACCGTTTTAGGGGGGGTTGCGGACAAGGCGGAGGAAGAATTCTTGGTTCACTCCTCACATTAGAAACCTGAGCTTCTTTTCTTCGGTCATTTCGGTGTCCGCGCGGCGGAATAGTAGCTTCATCTCCTCAACGAAAATCACCACCACTTCATAGGGGTGATGCATGCGCGTTTCCAACAAACGTGCGGCTAGTTGTTTCCGCACGACGGTGGCGAATCTGTTAAGAAACTCGCTTTTAAAGAGAGTCCAGTTGGTTAGCGAGCTTTCATTGTTCTCGAACCACGTCGGGGCTGTATCTTGCAAATAGAAGAAAACATGGCGGAAAGTTTCTTCGTCATCCCAGCTGTTAAAGATGCGGACGAGCTCCACTTTGTCCTCTCCAGGAGATACGAGGAACGATGGTGGTTCCCGAGGCTGTCGCAGGACGAGGGCAGGATTAGAAGCGCTGGTCTTGGTGCCTGCGTTGATCATGGTGGTTTTCACGTCGTCTTCTTTCTTCACGTTGTCCGGAAGCAGTCAAACTCTGGTTGAAGACCTTGCTGTGGGCGGCTGACACGAGTTGGGCTTGCTTGTCCGCTTGACGATGGCTTATGGTTTATGTACCCCGCACCTCTACCAGATGTCACGAAGTCAAAGACGATGCAGTTGTCTTGAAGGAAAACAAGTTTATTGGAGAGACCTTTTGCTCCCATACCAACTCAAAAAATACACAGGCGGTGAAGCGGTAGTCAACAAAGTGACGTGTGCAGGCTAGCTCCGTCGATTCGAATACCACGGCGTCAGCTCTGAACGCTTTTATCTTTCGGCGCGAGGGTTTCTCGATACCGTCTATTTGCAATGAGAACATTCTAGGTCAAAGAAGACTCTTCTCGGCTGTTGGCGTTAGTTCAGAACGCTCTCCCTATTATAAGATATAACACATGCAGCAAAGAAAACAGAAAGAACGGAACACGCGCTTCCCTTGGCACACAGATGACATAGACGGGCGCAGCCGGTCGGTAAAAGCAAAACCTAAGTAAACTCAAAGCATGGTTCGCGGCAATATAAAATGACACACAAGGGCAGCCTCGCACTCAAGAAAAATACAAGATTACTTAGCATTGCAGGGTTCGCCAATGTAAAAAGGGCCCAAAAACAGAGTTATAAAATTTAGCTATTTATTTATTTATTTATTTATTTATTTATTTTTATTTATTTATTTATTTATTTATTTATTTATTATTTATTTATTTATTTATTTATTTATTTATTTATTTATTTATTTATTTATCATTCGTTAAATACCCAAGTACGGTGTGTTACATGACGGGTGGGCTGTGGTAAAGGTTCTTTCGATGTGGCTTTTGAGCAGAATGGGGCTTGAGTGCTGGACGTGGGGTAGAAGATTATTCCAATCCTTTTTTGTATGAAAAAAAACGAGGTAAGTGGCAGTTGTGCGAACATACGGATGAAAAACGGTGTTATGGTGGCTAGTACGAGAAGAGATTCCATGCGCGCAAATGATACTAGATGCGTCAGACAATGAATGATGCAATTTGTGAAAAAGGGTTAGTCTAGCGCCCTTGCGTCGCAATTACGGGTTTTGAAGTTAGACTTGGTTTTTCAGGTCAGTGACACTGAGTGATCTCAATATTCGAAGTAAATTAAGCTTGCTGCCCCTTCTGAATAGATTCCAACATTTTAGATAGACTAAATTGGTGTGGGTCCCAGATGGCGGAAGCGTATTCGAGTTTAGGCTGTACTAATGTTAGGTAATGTAAACGTTTTACATGAGGAGGGGTAAAGCGAAAGTTTCGTATGAGGTGG
This sequence comes from Haemaphysalis longicornis, assembly GCA_013339765.2. Taxonomy (NCBI): domain Eukaryota; kingdom Metazoa; phylum Arthropoda; class Arachnida; order Ixodida; family Ixodidae; genus Haemaphysalis; species Haemaphysalis longicornis. The sequence continues at coordinate 97,012,004 of CM023454.1, read as the reverse complement.
CCAAGAAATTTATTTGTTTCGTTACAGATATTTATTAAGTGGGGTGTACAGTTACGATCGGTTGTAATGTTTATACCTTATTACCTATAGGAATCCACGGGCGATAACTAAGCGCCGGAAATAAAGTATGTTGAGCTATGTAATGTTTCCTACTATGAAAAGAAACGATGGACAATTTGTTAATGTGTAAAGCCAATAGCGATTTACTGCACCATGTTTCAATTGTTACTACATTTTTGGAGAATGCAAGAGGCATTGGGGTAATTATTCGCCGATAAATAACGCACTAATCTGCGAATAAACGGGTACTTTCAATCTGCAAATATTCTGTGAATAAACTTTAATTTGCGAATAAACTTTAAATGACTCGATCACTTTATTGATACTATGAAGTTCGAAGATGACGTTAGGCATAAGACGGAAATCAAGGTGGGAAGCACAAGGAAATATATCTTCGGGTTCAACGGTAAAGACCGATCAAAATGTAGAATTTAGTGTTTCTGCAACGTAGGACTCCGGGATTATAACATTTTTGTTGATCGCATAACGACATAGGTCTCGGATAAGTTGGTTAATGGGCGTATGAACTGTTTTGGGTTATTGCGTATCGTGGTTGAGAGGGTAAACGAGAAGAACGTACGCCTAACGTTTGAAATCATGCATTGATAAAGTTTTTTTATAACAGGATATTTTGCCTATGCTTGCTTGGAATTTGATGGCTTAGTCGAGAGGAAATGTCACTTCGTTTTGTTGTTAAGGTGTTTTAACGCGTTGTTGTACAATGAAGAAGAATGACGTTCTGCAATGGTTATGGTAGGAGTATGGGTGTATATTAATTTCTGCATTTTGTCTTTAAAGAGCGCCAACTTTTCATCAACGAAACTTTTTGCAAAAATCTACAAGAGACAAACCGCACAATAAGGAAAGTTTGTTATTCATACTTTCATAGTCGGCTTTGTCATATAGGGGGTTTCTTTTCTTATTTTTGTGGGATTCGGCAAGTTTCATTGGAAACTGGCCTGAATGACAGAGTGATCGCTCAGGCTGGTTAGATGTGAAGCAGAGGAAATTTTATCAGGTTTGGATGTTAGAAGTATATCTAGCAGGCGTGTTCAATTATGGGTTGTTTGTTTAGGAAATTTGATCATTTGGGATAAATTGAGCAGTTAGATAAGTGTATGTACCAAATGACTTTTAATAATATTTTTTGAAGTCGTTTATGCTAAGTTCGACCAAGGTATTGAGAGGAAGTTGGTCTCCGAATAGCAGGAGACGGGAACCATCAAAATCTGAAGTTGCCAGTTGAAGTGCATCATAAAAGTCGCCAATAATAGAATGATCGATGTCAGGGGGTGGTAGCAGACGCCAATTGTAATGAGGGAATGGCAGCTATGCTGCGGATGAAGATAATTTCAAGGCAGGAAGGAATGTCGACCGCGCGGCATTATCAAGTGTGGTAAGCAGCGATTAAGACACCAACCCCCGTTTGTTTTGGCGATCACAGCGGAAATTTCCAAATCAGTAAATAGAGGAACCCACTCTGAGACGAAGATAGATGAATTCAGCCGTGTTTCTGTGAGTACGTCTAATTAAAATTCGGTATGCAAAAGGTTCCTACCTAATGTGAGTAAAAATAACTCAAAGAAAGGTTTTGGATTGAACATGGGCTTCAGTGGTTAGCTATGGTGCACATGGTAGCCCCGTTTGTGTAGTAGGGTAAAACATGTGGGTCAATTTACGAATGGTTATTTTGGGTATGCGCTCTTTTAAGGTCAAAACTTGGGTTTGGCAAATTTAATAAGTCCTTTTTGTATCAGAAGGATGCTGGAAGAGTAATCTAGGGAAATGCTGTATGTAGTCTTTTTAGTTTTTTTACGTCCTAGAGAATACGGTCTTTATCTTTAAAAAGTCTGAACGTTACAATTATCGGCCTGCGTGTGCTTGGTTGGAAAAATAAAAGAAACAGCGCAAAGGAGAGGACCTAGAGTAGAAGACAAACAGGTGGCCCTGAATAAAACCCAAGTGCCGAACAGAAGTGCCTGAACATAACGAAGGAACTACTACCTGATGACAACGTTTTATGTTCTTTAGAGCCCACAATCAAGTTCCGCCCTCAGCATGTGTGCTTGCGTTTTGCACCCCGCTCAGAAAAGGCCTTCTTGCTTTTTACTTCGGCCCACACAAAGATAGTAAAAAAAGGGGTGGTCACTTCATGTTTAAAATCGGCGTTGACCGGTTCGTGCGAGCACCCAACACAACAAAGTTTTGACACCCAAATAGGCAGACTAGAAGCAGCTGGTTATCAGCCCCCGTTACGGGATCACCGGAAGCAAAATCGGAAGAAGCCGTTACTTAACGGTGAAACTGAGAACGCAAAACGCCGTACAAGCGTCATTCTATACGGGCGTCAGGTGAAGCACAAAATTAAAAATATACCGAAAGAGGGGGCGCAAAAGTTCTTATGTCCGCACCCAAGAAACTGAGCAAGCTCGCTGTGATGGTGAATAGCGATAGCAAAAAGCATAACTAATGTAAGAATAACTGCAAAACGAAGTACGTAGGCTGCCGTAAGAATGTCGTTTACGAAATCCCGCTTATTTGCAAACGAAGCTATATTGGTCAGACGGGAAGATGTATCACTCTACGGCTCCAGGAGTATGATAATTCACTATTATAAATTGTAGGAGGTCACCTAGCTGCGCACTGTCGCCAGTGTAAGTTCGAACCAAAATGTGATCATTGTCGTATTATTCGAAGATATGCAAACAAACGCACACGTGAAATTTTTGAAGCCTTTCGCATTAGCCGGAGAGTCAATAAATGTGTAAGCAAGCCTGCTGTGCTTCTGTGTAAAAATGAAATCGTGTATCTTTAAAATGAATAACTAGGCCTTACTTATCGATGACCAGGTGACAAGAACTTATGTGCATTGCATGCCATCTGTACATTTCTTTTCCCTTTCTATTGCTTTGTAGATGTGTATATAAGCCACCTGCAAGCAATAACATTTGGTTGTTTGTTTGCGCCGCGTGTTTACCTTATACTCTACGTCCGGTCCTTTGCGCTGTTTCTTAGAATTTTAAACACGCAGCTACCAGACTGCTCGCTTCTCGTTCTTGGTTGGAACGTTCCCAGTCCGTGTGCGTGCTCCATATCGCATGGGTTAAGCGTCAGATTCAAAGTAGCCTTGCAGTGAGCTCTGAATAAATCCTCGAACTGGGCCCACGTTTCACGTTCGGAAGCTTGGTGTCCACAAACGATAAGGTTATTTGGTCGGGCTGAATCGTTGGAATCGGCAATACTGCAAGCTAGGTGGGCTATTGGCTCGGAATTTTATACAGCGATGAAACGGATTCCGTGGCCGTCTGCTTTAAATGTGTCTACGTTCGTGCAGCCTTTTTCTCTTTTCGCAAGCCTTTCGTTCATGTTCTCCAACGTTTTGTCGTACTGGGAGAGTGTAGTTTAAATGCTTGCCATTTCTTTTTGGAGGAGTAATTGAATTTTATCAAGAGCTGACATGACGTCACCAGCTGTTTGGGTGGAGGATGAACAGGTAGTAGTGACTGGGCTTTCTTCTGTGTCTCAGGAGACCAACAACAGGTTTAGTAAGCACAAGGCCGTAATATCAAAGGGCACCAATGCAATACATTTGGCTGGACAACACCTATCAACCTACAATGGCGTGTAGGCTTGCATATATGGAGTAGCGGTTTGTTACTTGGACGAAAAGCAGGCGTCGCAGGTGAGCGTACGCCATCGTTGCTGTGTTGCCGAGCCCACTGAAGGGGCCATTGATGACGCTGGAGCTTTTATGGTAGCGGTTTCCTGCCGGGGTGGGGTCGGGACATGGTACCACGTGACGTTGAGGAAATCAGAAGGCGTGGAGGAACATCAGGCAGTTTGGCGATGCCGCGGTCATGAAGAGACTGTCCGTGATGAGCGGTAGTAGCAAGTCGATTGGGCGCTGTGGTCGCCGGTGCAGTGGGACCAAGCTTCGGTCGGTACCATAAGGCCCCGTGCAGAAGACTCTAGGAACCCCCCCACGGGCACCTTCAGTAATCCTGGCGACGGTGTTGGTGACACCTCGGACCCCGAGGCCCCAAACATAAGCTGGATCCAACCATGGTGATGTGTTTTAAGGTGAAAAATAGAAACCTCAAACGGTGGCCGTCGGAGACCAGGTGAAGTTCTGGCCGATGGGTTCCCTGTCTGTGTACCAGACCGGTAGCTCCGGCACCTCTTCAAATATCACAGTAAGGCTGACGAAGAAAGTACCCCGTCCCCTGCTTTTTCTATGCTATATGGACAAATCCAAACCTCCTCAATGCGTGATCGGTCTCTGAAAAGTTGCCGCACCGAAGTTTTCTTCCCATTCCTACCAACAATCAAAATTCTCAAACCCGACAACTATCCCCGTTTTTTGATACTTGAATCATTACACAAATCGAAACCCGTCTCCTCCAAGACGGTATTCTTCGTCTTCAAATTGCTTCAAAGAATCATTGGGAAATTCTTCGACACAAAATCTACGAACAGGCGAAGTGCTAGTTAAAGAACTTAGCAGCAATACACAATCCTCCTGAAACAAACGCGGAATGCAGATATGGAGATCTGCACCCAACCACACCCTCAACAGCTCTGAGGGTGTGATCTCTGACGCAGGTCTGATTTCCGATACCAATGCAGACATTTTGGAAGGCTTAAGGGATCAGGGCGTCACGGCTGTAAAGCGCATACCCATACTTTGCAATGACAAACAGGTAGAAACTAAACGCATTATACTGACATTTGATCGATCCACCCTTCCAGAATAAATGAATGCCGGTTATATACATTGCAATGTCCCCCCGTACATCCCGAACCTATGGCGCTGCTTCAAGTGCCAACGGTTCGGGCATGGCACAATCTCCTGCCGTGGCCGACTTACCTGCGCTAAGTGCCGTCAGCATGACCATCCCTCAGAAAATTGTGAATCCGAAACCTTCACCTGGACTTGCTGCCAGTGGACCCCATGAAGCGTACGCGCGAAAATCAGAAAAGTTTAGGCTGGACAAGCAGATAAACAATGTCAAGGTAACACAGAGCATAACCTTCCCAGAGGCGTGGAAGAGGTTCGCCACTTTCCCTCTGTGGAGGTAGTCCGACGCGGCTCGCGGGGTGGTGGAGCGGCGTCTGCTTTCGGCAGGAACCCAGTCCTGCGAGTAGCACTTGGTCACGGTCCAGCAACCCTCCGGGTTGCCTTGGCAGCCAAACCCGCCTCCGCACCGCTCCATGAGCCAGCAGCGGCTGTGGTGGCAACCACGTTGGTTGGGGATGCTGCTGCATCCATGGTTTCTTCTCCACCGGGCCAAATCATATGCGAGGGCATGGAGGAGGTAGAGACGGAGGCACGCGTGGTAGCTCCCACCCCCAACGCACTGCCTGCGCAATCCGGAGTTTTCCGGAAACCCTATATATTGCGGGTCAGTCAAAGCGCGCCCAAAAATGTGCGTGGTCCAAGGAGCCTGATCACGCACGTGCTCCGAAGACAGCCTACGACGAAATGGACGTCAGACCCTTCTTGTCGGCGGTTCTCCTCAAGGAATGTGTCCCTACGCCAAAGTCTCCCGGCAAGCCAAAAAAGATGAGTCACAGCCCCGAAACACGACACATGAACAACCCAGTCCAGTAGCTCCGAATACTTCTTATGGGAAGAGAAAACTTAGTTGAATAGAAATTCAGAGGCCTCCTTAAAAAATCTTGTTGGTGCATACAAAATATTGCATACTAATTGTGTAATATATGTACGGGAAACACAATGGAATTTAAGCATATTAATTTGTTAAATACTTACATGGTTTTCAGAAAGGACAGGATGGCTGCACACACTCTTCTTGTAGTGTGGCCATAATCACCTGGAATCCTTGCCTGCCATGCGGTCACTCTGAACCCTGTCCTTGAGGCTGTAGCAGTTTGAACAATATTATTTATTGGGTTGATAACGGTATGCTCCATTTATATTCCTCGTGATCTTGCACTATCGAGCTCTGGCTTTAAGGCGCTGGTCGACCTGCGGCCTGAACCACATATCCCAACAGGTGACCGTAATGCACGCAATTCCCGTTGGAATTCTTCTCGCACGGACGCCTGAGGTCGCCTGATAGAGAAGCTTTTAACATCCTATGGAGCACGCCTTCTCAACAAGAAACAGCCTACATACCATAACATAGGACACAACGCACACTCACATCTTGACTTTTCTATCGGCTCCGCAGTTCTCTTTTCTTGTCTTGAGTGGAGCGTGGGCACGGACACATATGATAGGGACCCCTTCCCCAACTCACTAACAAATATTGGTAAAGGCCAAAGGAGTTCATCTTACCAAAACAGGTTAAATGAACAAGAGGTAGCTGGAATACAATAACAGAGACACACAAACTACAGCACAGATCCATAGGACACGTACACGATGAAGAAGCTACGCAAATTCTCACGGCGTACATCATCGAGTCCGCCAAAAAGTCTATTCCCCATGCCTCTGCCGCCTTTGCAGCCAGCGCAGGCCGTGGTTGAATGAGGTTATTTGGCGGGAGGGGAAGGCACAGATGAAGGCGTGGGGCATCCTTCGTCGGTACCCCACGTCAGAAAACCTGTTGTTGAAAAGAGCAAAGGCGATGGGAAAACGTGTGAGCCAAGAGGCAAAACGAGGTAGTTGGCTTACATTCATAACATCAATTACTCCTACACAGACACACGTAACGTATGGACCTCACTACGCAAACTCAAGGGACAACAAACACACAGTCTCCCTCTGGTCAGCACAACAGGGGATGCACTCGAATACCAGACTGACACCCTCGCAAAACACTTCCAACACGTGTCCAGCTCAGCACACTACACTAACACGTTCATGAAACACAAACAATCGGCAGAAATAAAGTATTTACTTCATAACCGCAAGTCATCATCCTCTTATAACTCCGAGTTATCACTTCATGAGATGGGAGCAGCTCTGAACACTTGTAAACCCTCAGCTCCGTGGCCAGACAAGATCACATACACTATGATACAGCACATACACCCCGACACTTTTCTCTCACTCCTCGTCCTATATAACAAGATATGGCTTTCGGGGCATATTCCTACCTCTTGGAAGGAGGCTATAGTTGTAGCAATTTTGAAGGAAGGGAAGGACCCTTCCTCCCCGCAAGCTACTGACCCACTGCCCTGACCAGCTGCCTGTGCAAGCTTCTCGAGAAGATGATCAATCGGAAACTCATATACTTCCTAGAGTACAATGGTCTTCTCGAGAGCTGGCAGGCTGGCTTCAGGGCGGGGAGATCCACCAAAGATCTAGTGGTTGCGTTGGAATCATTTGTAAAAGATGCCTTCATTTACAAACACTATTGTAAAACAATCTTCTTTGATATGAAAAAGGCCTACGACACGCCCTGGCGGTACGGCATCTTGAGCGACATGAAGTCATTGGGTGTTTTGGGCAACATGCTTAACACCCTTTCTAGTTACATGTCTGAACAAACTTTCGTGTAAGAATTGGCACAAGTTCTAAAAAATCAAGTGCCTTAAGCTGGTGTTTTTAGCGGCACACTCTTCATTGTGAAGATGAACTCACTCCCTGGGGCATTGCCACCGACCATTTCTTGTTCAGTTATTGTAGATGATGTCCAAATATCTTTTAATCATGTAATATGTCAATCTGTGAAGGTCAAGTCCAGCTCAGCGTGAACTAACTTGCTGGCGGAGCGGACACAAAACGTTTTACACTAAACCTGGAAAAATTACTTACGTTGCGTTCACCCGTGTGTGCGGGTTGCATGTGAACCCTCACATTACTATGAATGGCGTGTCGATTCCTCTTAAAAAGGAGCACAAATTTTTATGCCTAATATTTGACAAAAAGCTAACATTCCTTCCAAAAATAAAAATGCGTAAGCAAAAATGCCTAACAACAATGAATATCCCCGAAGTCGTCTCACACCAATCATACGTTGCAGACAAGGAGCTCCTCCTGCGTCTTTATACTGCACTGGTAGGATCTAGCTTCGGCAACTAAAACGGCACCTAACCGGTAGGATCGGCAACTAAAACGCACCTCAAAAGCTTGCCCCGGTTCTAAATATCGGGCTTCGCCTTGCTTGTGGCACCTTTCGCACCAGCCATTTTGAAACTGTCTATGCAGAGTGTCAGAAATGGTCCGTATATCACCAGAGGATATACAAGGACTTGATATATGCCTCTAAAATCATGTCTTTGACTAATATTAATTTTTACTCCCCCATTCGCGATGCATCCTTACAGCAGCTCCTGTTAAACCGTCCATTTATTCCCATGCCATTCCTTTTCAGAGTGAGAGCAGAGGCGTCTGACCTAGCAGTGTCATTTTCACACATCCACAAGACACACATCATTTATTTCATCGACCATTCAAACTCAGGGCTGTTTCTTGTGATCTGTCCTTTGCGCAATTCGACAAAACCGGACACCAAGGGCAGCTAATACGCAACATTTTCTCTTCCTCGCAGGAAAAGCACCAGTGTGCAGAGTGTTACTCCGACGCATCAAAGACAGCTGATGCTGTGTCTTGTGCTGCGCATGGACCGAACTTTAACGTGGCCAAAAAAATTACCTACCACAACGGCATTTTTACGGTTGAAGCTCACGTCATTTTACTTGTTTTAAATCACATTGTTCAATGTAAAGTTTTACAGAACCTCGTTTACATGGATTCTCTTAGCGTTTTACGTGCCTTCATGCCCAGAAAACGTTAAAAAGGCTTTGCAATCATTCTTGTTTTTAGGGCCTTATGTCGGCATGCGGCATAAGTCTTGAATGTTGGGTTCCTGGCCAGTGTGGAATAGCCGAGAATGAAACGGCAGTTCAAATGGCCACTGCTGCTTCACTCTTGAATACTGTGGACATAGCAACACTGCCGTACACAGAGAAGGAAGCCACACTTGAGACACCAACTTCGCGACACATGGGAAACCCACTGGAGTGAACACATAACAAGATACACGTAATAAAACCATAGTTGGAATTATACACAACTGACTCACACAACAGACACATTGAAGTTACATTAGCTAGGTTGCGGTGTGCCATACACCTGTTACACACGAGCTTTGGAGAGGTTGTGAGCAGTGGTGTGTGTGCACACTTGAGACACCAACTTCGCGACACATGGGAAACCCACTGGAGTGAACACATAACAAGATACACGTAATAAAACCACAGTTGGAATTATACACAACTGACTCACACAACAGACACATTGAAGTTACGTTAGCTAGGTTGCGGATATGCCATACACATGTTACACACACACACCACTGCTCACAACCTCTCCAAAGCCCGTGTTTAACAGGTGTGGGGAGGGCCTATCCCTAGTCCACATCCTAAGCACATGCAGGGCACTCAACACGAGAAGACAGAGACACTTCAAGGAACTATACCGACAACACATTCCACTACACCCTTCCTTGTTTTTGGGTGACAATGACATAATTTCTGTGCAACGCGTTTTGAATATTTCTCTGATGTTAATTTTTAAGCCTCATTTCCTCTCATAAATAACCAAAACTGGCCCTGTACACAAGCCATCGCCAGTTCCGTTGATTGAATTTATTTTTACTCTGGCTGTAGTAGCCACTATTTTTTTTATACACTTTTATTTGGCGCTCTTTGCCCCAGCTGACCCTGCGCAAAAACGAATTCTAACCATCATTATCAAGACTGCCAGAACACCTGCCCCGGCGACAATCTACACGAAAAACATGCGTAGCAGGTGATCGTTCGACATCGTTGCGGTGTTGCCGAGCCCACTGGGAAATTCACCAAACAGTAACTGTCGGTGGGGGATTTTTCAGGGCAACGAATCCCATATTCGAGATTGGTAGACATCCCGCGTGTAGGGGAAAGAAAAAAATAATACCTATTGATGTACGTGAAATGTTGGGGGTAACCGCTGTGTTGCTAAGGCAATAGGACAGATATGTATATACACGGGTTCAAGGAGGAAAAGTAATAGCGCCATTATCTAAACTTGTTGGTTATACGAAAAAACTGCTGAGTGTTTAAGGTATGCTAGAAGTAGCAAAAGCCAGTGTTGACAGTATTTTCCAGTGGGCGACTTCAGCGAAACGAGGCCGAACGTGTATCGGTTTGCGTGGTGGCATCGCACTGATTGAATACTTAGCGGAATTCAAGCTACGAGCCGTTCTCTAGGCGGCGACGTACAGCGGCAGTATGTCGACAGTGATGAAGGTTTTATTGTGGGCAATAAATTTTGTGTGTTACTTGAGTGGTTTCAGTGAAGCGTCTGAGTCCTATGAAGGTGATGATGATTGAAGTTTGATGGTGCAAAAACAACTGGGCAATAGAGCACCAAAACAATGGTCATGCATGCGCGATGAAGACGAAGGCACTGAAATTGGTTGTTAAGAACACAAAATCAGTCAAACAAAACGGTGAAGGTGGTTTTGAAGGCCATGTTTTGAATAGGCATGGCATAAAAATACATTTAAAAATTTTAAACCTGCTAAATAATAAACTGCGTTTGAAAGATAACAGGATTATATGCAATAAAAACGCTGGGTGTGTGGGTTGTGCTGTCTCTACAGTTAAGTGGAGTGTTTGGGTCCGTAAAAAGGCCTACCTAATCTCCGACGATGAAGTGGTAAGGTTGCGTGAAGATGGCGTGAAGGGGTAGGGACCTTGTCGTCTTGATGTTGTACAACAGGAATGCCACTCGTTTCGGGTGCGTCGGCGTTGTGGGGGCCGTCGTAGCACAGGACGACGATACAATGCCGCTGACCGCAGACGCGCGCCCGTCGCCGCTGGAGCCGCCAAGGCGTGAGTTGGCGCAGCGTCGGGAGACCGGAGCCGAAGCGTCGTCGGCCCGCTCCCGTCCAGGCTTGTGTGGCGACGTCGGTGCCCTGGGTAGCGTCACCCCACGCTCCGCTCTTCGGGAGCCCGATGTCTTCTTCCGCTCCCACCTGGATCTCTCTTCCTCCTCCTCCACTTCCTTCCTTCATCTCCGTCGGCGTCGTTGCGGGGATTGGCCTTGACTCATGACACTACCCCCTCTTCAAGAGTTTTTTTTCCAAAAAACTTTTCCCCAACCTCTCTCAGGAAGGCCAGCAGTCACTAAGTCCACAACCGCTGTTCACTTATCAAGCAGTCGTTGTTCACCATCACATTGTTCTGCCTCACATTGTTCACCATCACGCACTCACTGTTCACCATCGGCGTCACCATTGTTCACCATCACTTTTTTATCTACGTGCACTTCACTGATGTCGCGCACTATTCCCCTTCTGTTCACACAATGTTCAGTAATGTCCCAACCAACCTACCACCGTCTCTCTCACACCACGTTACTCATACCGTTCGATGACAATAGATCACCCCCATCAACACTTCTCTAAATATACCACCATTCACAATGACACACGGGTATGCTGTTTCGAAACTGTCTTCTTTGTAAACTCCACTGTACCGACTAATTTACCCCTCTATGCATCCACCAGTGCTTCTCTAACTTACTGTACTACAACCAGTAGTGCACTACAACACAATAGTTGTCTTCCCAGAAAAGTTGTCGCCAATCTTGAAGCCTACTGTTATGGGAATCCCGTTTCATTTTAACTTTTTTCCGCCGCGTCCATTCAGAACCTTTGGCTACACTGTCACTTAGATTTTCACAATGCGTCCCCGTTTTTTCATCGACATGCGTACAGCCCGAACACTTGCTAACAGGTACTTTTCGAATGCTATGCTTCTGTGCTCTACCCGGAAGACACCTGAGCCACTTTGCCTCCTCCAGCTTCTCGCTCGTTTGAAAAAGCTGGCCCTTTCGTTCAATGCCATGCTTTCGAACTTGCTTACTCAGTGCTTGCAAGCCTTCTTTGCATTGCATCAATGGCCCATGCATTAGATACCGGTCAAACGCGTGAAGTCGGTGCTCTTGCACTACTCTAGACAACTCGGTTCCAGGGCGCTGCCCTACTAGGTCATAAAAAATGGTACTCTGCGGTTCTGTTTTGGCCTCTGTAACAACCTCTGCCCCTGAGCAGTCCACTTGATTGTCCAAAGACGTCGCTCTGGCCTGAAGGACAAAGTTCCAATCCACAGCCATAGGCACTTCTGAAAGCACCTTACTACACCCTCCAGACGTGGTACTGTTCACACAGGCATGCGGAATGGCAGGCACCCCAGTCCCAGTAACAAGTATTTTGGATGCTTCTAAACCACAGAAGTCAGGTGTACCGGGGGCCATAAGTCTTCGCTCTCCCGATGTACTCTCATCATGGTGACCTCCATGCGGCTGGTTTGCTGCCGTGACACACTCACTGCGTTCATGTCCCTGCGGCTGGACTCCCACCGTACCAGAACCACACCATCCAATGCCTAGCGCTTCAAACTCGGCTTCCTCCTCGGTTAGCCGCTGAAAGCCCATTTCGTTTTCTTCTATGTTTTGTGCGCACTCATCACCACATGCGATGCACGTGTCTTGCCTTCCACGTGCGGCGAGTTCGATTCTTTCTGCTGGTTTGTAACTTTCTTGGACGAGGCGCAGCTTCGACTCTAGCCGTTGCACATGTTCTTGCAATATTCTCCTTTCTGCCTCAAACGCCTGCTGCTCTCTGCGACTCTCTTTCTCGACTATCTTAAACGCCTGCTCCTTGTTCAAACCGCGCGTTTGAACTAATGTTAGAAATTTTCCCCAATCCATTCCTCTAAGCGGCAAAGACGCGTGACTGGGCCAATTCTGGCAGGATCGCCAAAATTGTCACGTCAATTCATCATGCGGACTGGACACACAGAAAAAATGGTTTAATCGATGTCGACGGTGTTAGAGCACAAGACAAAAACGGTAAAGAGTCATGGAAGCGTTCTGGCGGTTTGAGTCGCGTTTAAATCTTCAAGTGTGACGTAGCCTCACGTTCCAGTCGATGCGTCTCGTCACGACTCGTAGAGGCTTGCAGGACGTGGGCCCAGCCGATGCTGCGCACCGCCAAGGGAGCGTAGCCCTAGTTGTGACGTGTCGCAGCGTAGCCCGAGCGTCCCCGCCTGTATCTTAGTTGGTAGCCTGGAGCCGCCGACGGTGCGCTGCCGCGGGGTCTCCCTCCAGGATCGTCGCCTGGAACTCCGGTCGGTAGGCCTGAGGCGTCGTCAGGCCCCGATGACGCTGGGGTCGGCACCAGGAGCGTAGCCTGGTCTTCTCCTCTTCTTCCTTCTCCCAGCGCTTGCCTCCTTTTCTTCTTCTTACTCACGTCTCTAAATTCACTTCAACGCTGGCACATTTCACGCCCGTCTATTGGGCACATACCCCTTCGGGAGGTTGCTCATGACAGTCGTATTGTGTGGAGCGCTTTGCATTGATGCAAAACGTGAATCAAGGATAGGCCTGCTCCACACCTGCTACAGAGGAGTCTTAGACATCCCGTGAGCAGGAAGGAAAGGGTTAGATGTGTTTGCCCTATGCGTACCCTGGCTAAGGCGGCTTCGTTGCGTCCATTGTGTCTCTCGGTGGTTTGCGATCTCAAGAGCGGCTATTTTACGTAGTTTGTTCTCTGTCCGTTAATTCCAGTGTCCTGGCCAAGTTTACCGCAGGTGTTGCCTCTGTGTGGCTTCAGGTCGGTGTAGGCTACGGGTGTTTTTTCAACTGATTTAGATGCAACAGAAGCGACCATTTGATGTGCTGTCTCCTCCCCTGCAATACCAGGGGACCTGGCACGCGGAACACGGTCTCTTCGAAGTTTAACGGATAGAAAGAAGAAATGGTATTAAGGAGAAGACTGACTACATTGTTTTTCGAATATTTCTGCCATAGTAATGTCCGCAGAACACTTAGAAATTAATAAGTTTTACATAGGAGAATTCGAGTTGTAAGAATGATTTTCAACAAGGAGTATGCCATAAACGCTGCCGTGAAGATACCTGTATTTCTATTTAAAATTTTACAGACACTAAACGGGCTACCATGCGCATCAAAGGACACAGTGGTGGCTCTTTTCAGGCCGTTGGTGTAAAATGTTGGACAGTTGTATTTTGTTGCCGATAGAACAAGTGCTGCAGTACTGCGCGTTTGGGCTGTTGGTATTTGTCGATACGACTAAACGATATGTCGCATGATACAGGGCGGAGATTTCATGGTGCTATTAAGTCTGGTAAAGAAGTTTTGATGGTTATAAAAGGAGACAGCAAGCTCCGACGCTTCCTCTATAACGCGGTAAAAGAAGGGTGCGGCGAAGGATAAACGGTTTAGGAGAAGTTGAAAGATGCGTATATTTAAAAGCTGACATAAATAGATGGTGAGGCATTGGTGCGCTTTTACAATCATAAAGCAGCTCCGTTTGTGCCCGCTGATAATACAGGGAACTTTTAAGGATACTCATTGTTTTGGACATTAATGCTAAAGTTCCCTGATGTGAGAAACGAGTGTGAGTTAGTGGTGAACCACAACACCTCAAACGTTGTACTTTATGTTCACGCAAATTGATATGCCGTTGAGACTAATGTCTGTGTCCATGTGGACCCTACGTTTCCTGGAGCAATCAACTTAACAGCTCTTTAAAATTTAGAACCATTCTTGTGTGCCCAGGCGCCAAGTTTATTGGCCCTAAGCGCGACTTTACGTTCGCTGATGGACATATTACATGATTTAAAGAATATCTGGGTACCCTAGATATACATAGAATAAGGAATTGTCGGTGGCAATCACTATCCAAGAGAAATCATCTCAGCTATGAATAGAGTGAAACTTAACACTCCCCCTTGTGGCAGATCATTTTCTTGCACGTGAACGCTGGACAGTGCAGAACCCCCTCTCATGCACAAAGTTCCCTCTGACGAGTAACTAGCAAGGTTTTTACATATTACCTGAAACACCGAATGAGTTTACTTAAATAACGACCACATAACGCCAAGTGATGTCATAGGCCTTCTCGATGTCAAAAAACACCGTAATGCAAAGCTTGTTTATGCACGACGCCAACCTTTGTATGGGATTCAATTGCCGCGAGTTGGCCTTTCATGGAGCGCCTTTTCATAAAGCGTGCTTGGCAGCTCTCGAAGGCAGCATTGTACTGAAGAAAGTACACGAATCTCCAGTGTATTGTCTGCTGGAGAAGCTGGCACAGGCAGATGGTAAGGGCAATAGGTCGATAGTTAGCGAGAAATAAAGGGTCCTTCCCCTCTTTCAGAAAAGGTATAAGTATAGCCTGCCTTCATGAACTTGGAATGTTCCCCGAAAGCCATATCCTTTCGCATAGGTGGAGGAGTGTAGTATCATATTATATGTTATGTTATCTGAGCCTGGAGCTGTGAACTACTGGTGCATAGAGCTGTGCTTAGCTCATAAAGAAAACACCCTGAGTTATAAAACGAGCAGGGCTTGATATGCCGTGAAGAGTTCTTTACAGCGATAGTTTGTGTTTTTTTAAGTGTTTGTATATTGTGTAGAGCTGGACACGTGTTGGAAGTGTTCTACAAGAGCGTTCGTCTGGTCTTTGACTTTGCCCCTTTTTTGTAACTAGGGGTAGGGTGCGTGTTTGTTGTCCTTTGAGTGCTTGTATTTGTGTCCACACCTTTCTTGCGTCAGTGTAGGTATTTATTCATTTATGAATGAAGGCCAACCATCTCGTTTTGACTAGTGGTGCACATGTTTTACAATAGTCTTTGCCCTTTTGAACAAGAGGAGGTTATCCGACGTGGATTACGAAAGAAGGATACCTGAGGCATTTTTTCCTGGCTTCTGGTTTGCGCCTACAGTCCTAATTCTACCACTGCCTTCTGTGTTGGCGCAGGGCACCATATTCATGGGGAATTGATTTTCGGTGGTGCCGAAGATGTGTTACGTCAGGACTTCGGTTGCATCTTCAACATGTTGGTGCTATACCTATGTGTAGACTAGTTGAGACTTCTCTATAAATGAATTCTAGTTTGCTCTTGCTTCACTCAGCCTCTTATGAGAAAATAAACTGCTTTGTAATTTACCTATATAAGTTAGGGACTTGTAAATATGGGTCCGTGCCCACGGACCACTCAAGGCATGGAAAGAGAACTGCGAAAGCAATTGCCAAGTGAGGGAGTGAAAAAGTGTTGTGTCCAATATATTGGTATGTATGCCCTTTTTGTAAAGGCATGCTCGCGACGATGTCAAGTATTTCTCAAATACGCGACCTCGAGGAGCCGTGCGGGAAGAGCCCCAGAGTAGATTATGTGCAATAAGGTCACCTAATAGAAGCAACGGTTGGGGCAACTAATCTACAAGTACCTCCAAATGAGAACTTGGAGCTGAAACTCAGGAGAAATGTACAGAGAGCATGATGTTATAAGGCTATTGAAGAATATCATTGGAATTGTCACAACCTCAAGGATGGTCTGCAGTAAAACTGGTTGGCACGCCAAGGTTTTCTTCTATGGAGACCATGCCCTCTGATGATGTACCACCACCAACTACCCTTTCCTTCCAAAATACCATGTTATTATTCATAACGTTCATGTATTTGGATTTAAATTGTCTTTCTTGCAGACATAAGACCATTGGCTTATAGGAATTTAATAGCTTATAGAGATAAACGAAGTATTTATTGAGGCCTTGCGGTTCTTTTGGGTAATATTGTCTCTTCCCAATACAGACATTTAGGAACTACTGTATTGTTTCTGCGTGTTCGTTTGTTCATGCCTCTGCGTGCGTGCGTCCGTGCGTGTGTGTGCGTGCCTGCGTGTGTGTGCGTGCGTGTGTGCGTGCGTGTGTGCGTGTGCGTGTGATTGTGTGTGTGTGTAAGCGTGTGTCCGTTTGTGCGTGCGTGTGCATGCGTGTGCGTGTGAATGTATATGTGTGTGTATACTGTGTGTGCGCGCGCGCGTGTGTGTGTGTGTGACGCGCGTGCGTGTGTGTCTGTGTGTTTGTGCATGGGGTGCGCGTGCGTGTGCGTGTTTGCGTGTGTGTGTGAGTGCGTGTGTGCGTGTGTGCGTTTGTGTGTGCGTGCGCGCGTGTGTGTGTGAGTTTGTATGTGTGTCGGTGTGTGCGCGTGTGCGTGACCGTGCGCGCGGGCGTATGTGTGTGCGTGTGTGTGCGTTTGCGTGTGCGCGTGCGTGTGCGTGGCGTGCGTCTGCGCCTGTGCGTGTGTGTGTGTGCGAGCGCGTGTGCAAGCGTGCGCGCGTGTGTGTGCGTGCGTGCGTTTGCGTGCGTGCGTGAGTGTGTGTGAATAGCTTCTATTCGCAGCTTTCTACTCTACACTCTACTGGAGGGGTTTCTGGCCGTCTAAGTTGACTTGCACGCTTGAGGCCGTTCCTTCTGCTGCAATGCCGGCAGGTACGACCCGACGTCCACTTCATCTCCACATGTTCTTTGGTATTCCCGACAGACAGGGCTTCGTGTACCTGGATGTAACACCGTTTCGGGCGATGTTCGATTTAGCCCCTACCACCGAGACCCGCGCGGGGGTCTGGCCCGCACAGGTAATGCCGTGACGATTGGAGAGGGCGCGGTTGCCTCCGTATCCATTTCTACGATGCTCCCGTGTGTGCCCTAGGCCTGTGAGGAGGAAAGCGTAGTGATTTTAATGCTGTCAGTGCTGGTGGCCTTCTCAACTACGGCCTGTCCGCAAGTGGCATGGTACAGGTGTGGCGGTCAAAGGCAGCCTAGCCAAACCGGGAGCAAGTAAGGTGAGCTGTACTGCGCTGCCGCGGAAACCAGAAGTTGCTCGGCCTCGCGGTGAGCAGTGCCGGTGTACCTTTCCTAGCTAACGAGTGCATGCCTCTTACGGGCCTCCGCAAATCACCATCAGGGCCATCTACCTTGAAGATGATTTTTTTTCCTGTGTGAAATTTTAATGATCATAAACGGAACGTGAGGTCCATGGAAATATCACAAGTGAAGTTAGTATCTCCGTTGTGTGTAGAATGACTTCGAACCAGGTAATCTACTCCGGCAAATGTACGTTCGCTTAATTTAAGCCACAACGTTTGTTTGGCAATCATGGCCGCGTGGGACATCGCAGAAACCTGCCGTAACATATACTGGTAGTGGAGTTCTGGCAACATTTGGGATTACGGGCTGTGTTTTTTTTATTTATTTACCATCTTGTGTTTTTGTGATACGTTGTACTGATGTGACCCGTTGGTCACGCAGTCGTTCCAGGACGTCCGTATCGCTTTTATTGATGAGGCCGATATCACGGATGATGCCTTGAGAAGAGTTCAGGGTTCAGTTTGGGTGGACTAATTTTTAAACCTTAGGTGTTGGCTTATTTGAAAAGCTTGCTTGCCTGCTCCATGTTACTGACTTGAATAAAAGAAACTTTGAGACTAGTTTTTTTTACCTTGCAGTTCTTTCCTGCAATAGTCTCGACAAGACTGAGTTTTCACCTACTGGCGTGTTTATCGTCCACAGACTACGCAATGAGGATGCGAGTCATGTGGTCATTGGTACGGATGTAAATACTCGGCAGCAGTTTGAAAGTTACTTTGGTGCGTTCCTTATCAGGGGCAGATCTTTTTTTAAGGGGGAGGGTTCGAGACTACAATATGGCATGTAGCAAAAACAGGGGATGGGGGTACTTTCTTCAACCGTAATACCTGAAGACGTCCCACAGCTTCCTGCCCAGTAAAAAGACAATGCCATATCCTTCGAATCATGGCAATGGCTAAAACGACCACCGTTTTTGGTTTTTTTTCTTTAAGTTAAAAATTCTTACCCCGTTTGGTTACAGCGTGAGTAGGGGGCTCGGGTATTGAGGTGTCGCAAACACCATCATCCTAAATAGACACGAATCCTCGACCTGTCGTGAGAGGTCAAGACACACTGGACACCATTCGGTGCGTTGTACATGAGTGCTCACGTTTTTCTTCAGCAAGGAGGCAGGTCTGCTCAACTCAACGAAAGCTACGCTATCGGCGGCCTTTCTCTGAGAGTAAATCATGGGCCACTGGCCTTGTCCTTCATTGACTCACAACGCGACAAAAGCGTTCCTGTCATTCCTAAAAACGACGAATTTTTCATAAGACAGCAGCACAAAATACCCCTCACTAAATATCAGTAGCATTAAAAACACTGGAAGTAATTGCTAATGCACCTTACACAGTTAAACACAAAAGTTGATATGTTAATTTTGACCGAGATTGGTGTTAACCACGATATGTGTTTTACACACAGCCTTCCAGGATGTACTTCTTTTTTCGTATGCCGGTAGAATAGATGGGGTGGTGAGGTGCTGGTATTTGTGCAAAACAATGAGGAATCGGAACAAACTGACCTTTCATTTCAGACGGCAGATTGTACAGTAGTGAGCTATTCCTGCAACTGCAGTACATTTGTTCTTTGGGCAATTTATCCCTCGCCGACTGGCATTATTATGAACTTTTGAGGGAATTTCAATTTCTTAACGAAGTTTGTTTGCGCAAGCAACCATACTATTGCTAGAAATTTAAATATGGTTACTCTAAACCTTTCCAAAACCTGTGTCAGCGAGTAGTTTGATATGCTCCCACAATTTTGCTTGTCGAGCAGAATAAATGCAATAACAAGGAAGTGCGTTTAAAAGAAAAATGCAGAATCATGCATAGACCACATTCTTAGCCGGAGAAGTAGTTTTACTTTGCTGCCAGCTGTTATCTCTAAATACAAAAGGATCATTGATACTTTACACTACAGCTACTTGGAGAACGTAGTATTGTAAAAAACAAGAACCCACTACGGTACACAGAAATTATTGTCAATGAAGCATTCGATCAGAAAGTGCGCCATTTCGACTGGAACGATCTGGTGTCAATTGATCACTTAGAAATATACGACCAAATATCTAAGAAACTACAGACCGTTGGTGAAACTTCGCATAAAACGTGAAATTTGAACCAAGAAAACCGGAAAATAGGTGGTTCGAGGATGACATTATAGCACTGTGTCAACTTAAAGAACGAGCCTGGAAAAAGTTAAAACAGCAGCCATGGGACGGGGGTTAAAACAGGAATTTCTGGTACTCAGAAATAAAGAGACAGTTGAGCTCCGACTGCCAAAGACACAGTATTACTTAGATGAAATGAATAAGGCCAAAAAAACATGAACAAAACATCGCTGCCGCCAACGAGATTATGGGCAGGAACACTAATCGGCCAAGTGACTAAGCAATTCGAAAACCTCTCGGACATTCCTGCCAGATTATACCTTTGTGTGACAAATTCATTTTGTTGTTTAATGGTGGCGTCGTACTTCTCAATAAACAAGTAAGGGTGAATAAATCCAAAATTACTAAATGTGCCCAGCACTGAGTCAGCCTTGCTCCCAGACATAACCCTTGGGGACTTCCACGGTATTGTGGATGCAATTTCTATTAGGAAACCAGTGGGATACGCTAAGATCCCACCGCGTGATATGAAAGTTCACATAGGCCAATTAGGCTTTCCGATTTTGTCAATACTTAAAGACATCTTAAAAACCTGTAGGAAACAAAAAAAAATTCTGTAGTGCTCCCTATGCATAAGAACAGTGCTAAAGACCTTCCTGCCAACTAAAAGCCAGTAGCTTTCTTCTATCTTATGCCCCATCTTCTCGAGAAGTATAATTTGACAGTTCCTAAAAGTTTTTCCTCCAAACATTCCCTTTTATCTCATACGAAATATGGTTGTTGACAGGGCAAGAGCACGTTATTTTAGAAGAAAACAGCACACATGGGATTCAGGAGAAGATATAGTCAATTATTCAAGAACTACTTCACGGGGAGGTACCAATCTGTTGAAATAGAAAACGCCATTAGTGTAAAAATATTAATGTAAAACGGGGTTCCATAAAGGTATACAATTGCACCATATATTTATACGAATGGCATTATAATTTATCTCTTTCATCCACTGTGTATTAGTATGCTGAATATACTGCGTTAGTTTTTGAAGTTTCGCTGTACGAACATCCCGTATGAAGCTCTTCAAAAGGGTATAAGCAAAGTATTTTTTTTGGCTGACTGAGAAACTACATACACGTCAACAAAAACAAAACAAAACCTCTTTGTCTTAAAACCCCTATAAGCAACTTGAATTGAAAAAAAAATGTATTTCTTCAGTTTGAAACCTGCAATGATTCTTCTTGCGCGATTTAGTTCTACAGTCCAAGTGTAAAATATATCGATCCGCACTAACACGAGTTTTAAGTGCGATGAACACGCAATGAACACCTAAATGAAGTTTGTAAAAAACGAAGGACAATACCTGCCTACATGTATAAATTACGAGACGGCATAATATAGAAACACGATATCGTGTTTACGAGTCTCTTGCGGAATGCACTCTCCGCTAAGGCCTAACTTTGTACTGAAGCTGCCGTGTAACAAAAAAGGAAAAGATAAACAAGCTTGTTTGCCGAATTGTCAAGAACACTGCATTTGCTACAACCCTGCATGAAAAGTAGGCAACAGACATAATGGGTGAAATGGGCATATTAAATTTTGGTCAGTTGTTTTGATATGCCGTTTTCAGTAGGCACTATGATCTTGTGGAACTCAGAACGTTAGGGCGACAGAACTGTTCCACATTCATAGAATTTTTACGAATTACGGGAAACAGAATAGGCAATATAACAGTCAAACCCGGCTATAACAAACCCGGATAGAGCGAATAATGCTATATATCGAACAAAAATATTTCACTTAGGGAAATACACAGCAAACACATTCCTTATAATGAAGTTCACATCCCATATATCGAACTCTAGGCGCTTAGAATGGCCGCCGAAATGCATGATCTCGAAGCGAAGATTGAGATGTGGATTGGCCACGACCACGGAGCAAGAGCCGCGACTGAGACATTCCTCCTCGCACGGAGCGACGGGACGCCCAATACTTTCCGTAACTGTTTCCTACGCGCGGGACTCGCGACGGAACCCCCCCAGTCAGCGAGTCCGGACCAAGATAGCAGCATCGGTAAACTCTTGGAAGAGCTCGCCAGCGTTCCCGATGATGTCGCGAGTGAAATCCGTGCGAAGCTTATAATGAAGCGCTTTTGGCAGTCGATGTGCTCCGCCAATGAATCCTAGATTTTTGAGGACGCGGACTCCAACTAGTGCAAACAATGTTTCAGGTAGAGAATGCTATGCTAGTTGAAGCCGCCAAAACAAAAGTGAAAACAAAAATCACCGCTTCTTTTTGCAACGTGGGCAGTTAAGGCGGAAAGTAGCTTTATTGCTTGCATTAAATTGATTATTTTGGTATGGTAATGGCTACTGTGCTGTGTTCGTTTCTGCATACGCGAATGGCGGAGTTGGTAAGGGGGGGACCACAGGGGAGGGCTATCGCGGATTGCGAACTCGTAACAATAAGCTCGTTGTAGGTGGGTTCGGCTATATCGAACTATTGGATATATCGAACTGATCCTGGTGCATATTGCAATTTGCTATAAACGGGTTTGACTGTATGTTCCATCCGTGTTTAAGTCGGTACTAGCAGAACTTCTTTATTTATGCAGTCTTACGCAAGGAAAAAGCAATTCAAAGACTTCTGTCTCGAGTTTTATGTTGGACTACGTTTAAAAAAAGAACTCGCGTCCATTTCAACGCGTCGCGCCGGTCCCGGTTGGGTTGCACAAATTGTGATATACAGCTTTATTTGTGTGGCATTACTGCACACCATGGCAATTAGATGCATAGAGGACTGCATATCTCCTTTGCAATTTTTTTCTCTCCCTCTCTCGCCTATTTTCGCGAACTGTTGGCCACCCTTTCATTTCAGGCAGAGATACAAAAATTGTCGTATTTGTTTGCTTGCAGCTGTGAAGTTACATTTCCTCCTCTTTATGCATCATACAGGGATATACCTTAAATCTGTCCTACACCACTGTAAATTGTTGTCGTGATATTGGTATTGTGTAATCTGTTTAGGATTTACTGTTTTTGTTGTTGTTTGTAGCCGTGTTTTCTAACGAATGGAATGCTATTTAGGGCATACACGGATGTATTTTTTATCATTTATTTTTTTGTTTGTAGGTTCCTCAACTTTAAATTTTCTTCATTACCGAAAACTCGCTGCTCCTCGTATTTGCCTGCCACCTCACAAGCACTGGGTGCACAGGTGTCTGCAGTACATATATCATGTACATAAACATTGAATAAAGCTTTATTATAATTAATATTTACAGTCTCCATGCTATTTAATTCATAGCATCCCAACGCAGGGAACACCCCTTTACACTTTGTCCTTACATATTGCTTTATTTTATATTTTTTCTATTTGCCCACTGGTACATTTTTTATGGGTTTGATAGCAAACTAGGCACCCACCCTATTAAGATATTTGCTTTTGGTTTGCGTCTTTTTCTTTATTTCTTCCCTCCACCCTTCTTCCTTCCTTCCTTCCTTCCTTCTTTCTTTCCTTCCTTCCTTCCTTCCTTCCTTCCTTCCTTCCTTCCTTCCTTCCTTCCTTCCTTCCTTCCTTCCTTCCTTCCTTCCTTCCTTCCTTCATTGATTTCTTCGTTCTTTCATAACATCCTCACAAAGCTTATAGCTAACTAATTTTACAGAACAGGAACTTGGCTACTACTAAACTCTCAAAATATCGAAGAGGCAGTATGTTCCCTGGAGAATACTCCAAAGAAAGCGCATTTAAAACTGTGGCCTCTCCAAACCTTTTGAGGGCTCCTTTGGAGTTGCCTTAGTTTTCCGCAAAATCTGAATTTATTATGCTATAAACCAAGACCGTAAGGAAGTAGCAGGTGGCACGAGGGTAGTAACTTGTTGCAGGTAAGAATTTCTCCACACACTATGCGAGCCCAGATTACGAACTCCAAGGTAGTAAATCAAAACGTTCAGGTGATCAAATCCCACAGCCATTTGGCCTGGTTGGTGATTTTTAGGCTCACAAAAAGCGTCAGGGTACTTGTTGCACTTAACCCCAAAAGAGACCTTACAAAGACTCTTAGCCTCTTCGAACAAGGGATTATTTAAAAATTCAAAATTCACCACAACACACAACCCATAAACGCAGAGATCCCGCCATATATACCAGTACTCTATCTCATTTTTCAGAATTAGGTGTAGCATCTCAAGTCTGTTCCTTATTCCTTTTTTCCTGTTAAGTTTTGTGCAAGCAATAGCAGAGCTATCAAACACGTGTGAAACTTTTTAACTGGGGGTTTACGGCAGTTTACGGTTTTAAGCATTTTTTACTAGCGTGTTTACACAAAAAGGTTCAGTAGTCTTTGACAGATTTGCCGCATTCGGCACTAACAAATCTTAAGAGCAGTGCAAAACACAAAATTGTTAACTGAGCAAACTATAAATGCAAGAACGTTAAAAAAAACGTTGCAGCATTCATTAAAAATAATATATGAAGCAGAGAGGAGAAGTAGGACAATGAAATATCACCTATTATCTGACTTCATGTAGCTTTAATAAAATATAAAAACCATAAAATACCAGTAGTCATACAAAACACTTCGTCGAAGGCACCCCTCTATGACATTTGATAAGTATTACCAAAAATATTATAAAATTGTGAGGGGAACCATAAAAACATATCAAATATAAAACATATATCTGAAACAGATAGCTTTGGAAAAATTGCGTTTTTAGGAACACTTACAATTCTCCAACGCGGGTGGGAGTGAATTGCATAACAGTACTGTCGAAAGTTAGGCAGGTTTGGTCTGCGCAGTGAGTACGTGTTTAGGCGCGATAAGCTACTGCGTTGAACAAACTCCGCAGCATTCGTATTTGAAAGCTGCATTGTATAAAAATAAAATAAAAGTACAAGTATTAGGAAGTTGGAAAAGATGTATAAAAAAAATAATATTCGTATTATATTTTTAGCACTAGACAAAGCGTGTACTTTACGACAGATGCTTCTAGTATAAAAATAGGGGTTTAATTCAACTGCGAAGCATGCGTAATAAATGGATTGAAACGCAGTTTTTTGACGCATGAGAAGTGCACCTTACCGCATGTTTATTTACGATAATCTTGTGTCATTAAAAGAGAATAGTTTAGTGAAAAACAGCTAGTTTGGCTGAATGATGACCGGGATCGGACTATACCTGCTGCGCCAATTTGTTTTTTGTGACAAAGTTCGTAATGGTGAAACGTAACGTTCTGATCTGAGTTTGAACCCAGGCGTGTAACGAGACCGCTTGAAATGATTACATTCTGTACAATAGTAATTACTTTATTAGAGGCTGGAGTAATTTTGATTGAACGGAAGAGTATGAAGAGTATTGAGCTGAAGAGGGAAATCAATGGGACTGACTTTTAAATTGTTTTGGCAGTATCAATTGTCTAGTCGTTGTTAAATTGGTAAAGCATGCGTTAAACATGCGTTGGAGTTGTTAAATGAATGCGTCGGATTTAGTGTACAACCAGAAAAACTGAATAATAAGCCACAAGCAACAAACCTTAACACAAAAATCTGCATTGCATGTCTCCACGTTAGGCTTACACCCCATTGTATCCTGAGTACCTCTCAACGAGTGACCTCTAAAACCTGATCTGGTGAACGAGAGCTGCTAAAAGTAAGCAGCTGCAAGGAGCTGCTGGATAGTCCACAAAACTCTAATACCAGATGGCAAAGTGTATCGTAAGAAAATATTGGTTCTGGTCGTTCAGCGGCTCCGGCATTTCTGAAGTAGTAGAAGTAGGCTTCATCTACTGAACCTTTCACCGCATATTCTGAGCGTGTGCCGATCTCTTAAGTGCCCGCAGTTCAACCCTATCCCAAAATTTAGCCGTATCTAATTATATTCGCTAAATAGGCCTAATATTATCCTGTAACTGTCCCTAACAAAGTTTCATTCGTGGAAACTGTTCAAAACAACACCCGTTATACTTGCGGAATTCTCAGAAATTCATCGTTACAAAATACAAGATGCCGACGGTGACCACATCAGCGGGATGTGCGAAACAGGTTTCCCTCTGTATCACTGTAAGGGTCTCCGACACAACTTTCCATGAGAAAGAGGGCTGATGGGTCTTGGCCGCGACTTAGTTCCGCGAAACGCAGTTTTGTATGCCTCTGATCTCCGCCGTGTTGCCTATATCAGCCCAGCCGTTCACCGCACCGCCATGCATACCGGCGGGGGTTGCCCTAGGGACCACGTCTGTGCGGAATGATGTGGCTCCCACCATCTCTACACCACGGTCTCCACGCTCACCCTACAATGCGATGGAGATTACCATGCTCAGCCACGCAAGCCAGTATCACCGCTGCATCATCCCTGCAAAGTTTCAGAACCTAGACGCTTGCAGCGGTGGCGTTTAACATTAAGTGCACCCGAAAAGGTGCATGGTCAAGAAATTACTAACTGTAAGAAACTCCTAAGATCTCTCATCAGCACACGGATCTTATGTAGTACATACCAAGTTCATATATAAAGACAACACAACACATCCTTATATAAAGACAACACAAATTGTTATAGCATTTCTGCCCAAAACGACCACACACCCACCCTACTCTGTAAAACTATGAACACTGGGAAGAAAAAAAAACACAAGGAAATATGTACGTGGCCAGGACCCCTAAAAAAGGCGGTCCGCAGTGAGAGACGGCCTTCTAATCTGGCTTTTCACGTCTCTTGACACTCCGTAACATTAACGACTTCACAGCTGACATGTCGCGCCTCTGCGCTTTGCAGGTGCTTCTGCTGTTCTCGCTTTTTTGGCCCGCGACGGTTTCTTGCTCGTCCACCCATGAAATTTCATGGACATCGGCTTACCAGGCTGACAGCATTAAGCCATCCAACTACACCGAACTTAGACTTGCTTCTGCTGATGCGGTTTGTCAGATGCGGATCGACGTCATCGATGGCGATATGTGCCCCCGGAGAAGATAAAAAAACTCGCCATAACGACAGCCTTTCAGTGGGCACGGGGGCATTCGCGGCTTCATGGCTGACATGTCGCGCTTCTGCGCTTGGCAGGTTAGTAAACTGTACTCATTACACGCTAAAAAAAGCGATAATCATTTCCTTTTTCTGCTCCAGTGCCCACAAATATTTGCAATGTTGCTGGCACGGCATTGTTGCTGCGTTCCGAGGACGTTGAAACAAACCCGGGGCCGCCTAAAACCCGCTTGCAGCTTCTGTAGATGTGGAATCGTCTTTAGACATGGATACTTTGCTTGATAAGCCATCCGAACAAATTAATTCCAGCTTCTAAACACCGACAGCCAGGTTCCGCGGAATCCTCAGAGCGCCAAGCTGAGATTATTGCAGGTTTAAAGGCCATTCAGACAGGTATTGGTTAGATTGAAAACCAATTTGGTTGCATTCAATCAAGGCTAGATGCCTTGGAAGAAACAATTGAAAAGTACGAACCCATTGATCAAATTCTGACCACCATGCAAGACTCCATTAAGACCTTATCCACTCAGCATGGCGCACTGCAGTATCGCGTCGATGAATAGGTAGCTAGATCTTGGAGGAATAATTTAATATTTCATGGTATCCCTGACTCTCGAGAACCATGGAAACAGTCGGAAGATCGCATTAAAGAAGCCCTAAGAGGTGTGGATGATGCCGAATCTATGAACAATTCTATCGAACATGCGCATCGCTTGGGAACGGTCATGCCAAATAAGAGTCGCTGAATAATAGATAAATTCTACTCCTATAAAATGAAAGACAAAATACTCCCTGCTGGAACCAAGCTAAAAAGAAAGAATATTTCGGTTACCAAAGATTTTGCCCCGACACACGTGATGCTCGCTAATAAAGCAAACAACTTATCGACTTTGCGAAAGGCCAACCTAATGCTCCTCAGTTTAAGCTACAGTATAAAAAGCTTGTCCTGAAAACCTTGTCCTGAATAAAAAACAATACATGTATGATCTGCAAACCGAAAGCGTAACAGAGCACACTAAGCAGGTTTTGGATGTCTACCTCTGGATCACATCTCAATGCGTAGGATTGCGCGAGGGGCAGTGGATCAAGCTTATTTCATTTGTCTCTCCTCTTTACTAACATCCGAACTATAAAAAACAAGCGTGAATTATTAACTTTGCCACTTGACACTTGTAACGCTGATATTCTAACACCCACGGAAACTTGGCTGCAACTGGATATACACAACCATGAAATTCTATCGCATGCACACCATTTTTCGTTTTATTGTTGTGATCACAATTCACGTAGAGGTGGCGGGGTCCTTCTGACAATTAAAAGAGACTTCCAATGTCACTGTATTCACGTTAACACTTCACTTAAAATTGTGTGGGCTATTGCCGAACTCGGTTTTTCAAAAATTTTTGATCAGTGCTTGTTACCGCCCCCCTAGTTATTCTTCCGATTTTGTCAACGAGCTTCATGACGTCATTAATACGGTTTTTCTACGCTACTCCAACTTGTCTCTCTTTTTGCTAGGTGAGTTCAATATTGCAAACGTAACCTGGGCGACCACGCCTTCAACTATGCATCCGTTTACAACAATAGGAAACGATTTTCTAAACATTTGTTCTGTTTTTTCACTAACCCAAGTGAATTCACAACCGACAAGACTAACACAAATTACTTGAAACGCTCTTGATCTCGCCCTAACATCTAGGCCTGACCAAGTTTACGACATGACACTCTTGCCCGGCCTGAGCGACCATTCATTGATATCTTTCCGCCTCAACACATTGCGTCCAAAAGGCATCTAAAAAAGCAAAACCTACACCTCTTGATTACAAGAAGGCAAACTTCTCGGCGATTAACAACGAGCTATGTTCATTTCTTTACCGTTCCTTAGAGAGTTTCTTTATGCGCAGCATACAATCTAACTGGGACATGTTTCTTGATAGGGTTCATGACTTTTCTAACCGATATAATCCTGTGCGCATAATTATTGCTAACCAAAATGCAGCATGGTACAACTGAGACATAAGGCGTCTTTCTAACAAAAAAAAACGCTTATAAAAATTAGCGAAAAAATCTGGAAACACTAATCGATGGGCTGCCTACAATTCGGCTTCTAATCAATATATAACAGCAATAAAGACTGCCAAAGTGAACCTTTTACTGAATACGTTGCCATCTATGTTGTCAGCTGATAATAAATACTTTGGCGCACTATTAAACCAGGCGAAAATGACAATATAACCTTTGTTGATATCGTTGGAACTACCGTTCACGCGAATGATTGTGCAACCATACCTAATGATGCTTTTACATCAAATTTCTTGTTTCATTCAAGTAATGTTGTACCTTCCTTCCGCAATAATTAGCGAACCAAGTGGCGTTGGTGCCCTAATTAAGTCGGTAAAACCTTCTTCGTCCGCGGTAGTGATTTATTATTCCCAAGTTTTAATAGGCACTTCTGTGTACTCGTCCATGATACTCTCCACGATCTTTCAGTAGTCCTTTACAACTGTGCCATAGTGCCATATTGCCTTTTCCGTAACTGCTAGTTTGCGCTTGTGTACAGCCTAGCCAAAGTCTGTTCATCCGCTAAGGCGCACCCGGGTACCTGACAACGCAGTCGCGTGGTAGCTTCGGAAACCGGCCGACCACATGAAGCGAACGACGATAACCGCTACCTATAACTTTTCAGAAAAAGTGCTGGGGACGGCGTTTGCTTAAAGTTATGCCAGTGTTTTTTTGACACGGTTAACCGACCTCACACAATGACTCTGGTGTCTGCGTCAAGGCCTCGCTTTCATGGTTTCTCTCTCCTTCAGCATCTCTTCCATATAAGTGCGGCGTCTACCCAAGCGTCCAAATTCTCCAATACTCAGGGCACTCAGGACTATCGCCGCATGTGATTTTCTTGTAGAATTTCAGGTCATATAATATAGTATAGACTTGGCTGCATAATGGTGACGCCTAGCTCGTGATGTACTGTTTTTTTAAGGTGGCACGGAATAATGACACAGGCTACCGCCTATCCAAGATGTGTCTTTTTTACAGCCGTGACTTCAAATCAAATCAAATCAAATTTTATTTTCAACAATACAATGTTGAAGGTCACCCTGGCATAAAAGCTGCTAGACGCAGCTTGATGGGGCCAGGGGGCCCAATATACACTTCAATGACATGCATTCGTACAGTGATAATGAAAAACAAGATTTGTACAATCATGTGATATACCAAGTCTATTTAAAAAAAAACATCTGTGTAAAAGCATCATTGAATTTACAACAGAAGGGGAGCAGGCAATCGCTGGCAAAACGTTTCCCGTACTTTACACTTACTAAAAGCATTCAACAAACAGACCGACAAAATATGCGAATAAAACTCTGTACACAACATTTACTTATTGACATAAGCATCACGAAGGGCATGTCGCGTAAAGTTCTGCCCTGAAAATTCGACGCTGTTTCTGTTTAAAATGGACGGAATGTTATGTGCCAATGCTTGGAAAAAGTAATTAGTTCGGGGAAATGGTACTAGCCACATATCAGGTTTGCGAGTTGAGTAATTCTGGGTCCGGATTGTTAGGCAAGATAATCGTTTCAGGAACTGCTGATTGAGAGCATCAGAAAAGTAGAATTGGAAAAGCAGGCGGTAATCGTATAGATTATCGATCTTTATTAATTTATGCTGTGCAAAAAGTGCTCGAGTGGGATGAAGGTAGTGTACGTTGTTAATGCAGCGAACCGCCTTCTTCTCTAACAACATTAGGGTGGTAATATTATTTTTTGTTGTAGTGCCCCAAACCAATGTGCAATAGTTTAAACGTGATCTAAAAATACAGTGGTGAATTTGAAGTTTGATACTGAGTGGGAAGAAGTCCCGGCACCGATAAAGTACACCCACAGCAGAAGATAGTTGTTTGGTCAACATTTGAATGTGTGCATCCCAGCTCATGTGACTTGAAAGCACCACACCCAAAACTTTGTGTTGCTCTACTAGATCGATCTTAGAATTAGCTAGATAAAGGTCTTCCGTAACGGATACCCGTTTATTTTTTGGTGTGAACAAGATAGCTTTTGACTTTTTTGTGTTGATTTTTAAGCAGTTTGCTTCGGACCACTCGCGCAGTTTATCTAGAACAGCATTAGCAGCAGAGAACAAGTCGGTAACGTTATCTGAGGACAGAAACAGGCTCGTGTCGTCAGCATATAAGACAAACTGTGAGCGGTTATCGATACAAATGAGATCATTCACGTATACGTTAAATAAAAAGGGGCCTAAAACACTTCCTTGTGGTACACCGAACCGTATTTGTTGAAATGACGACTGATACCCATTTATCGCCACGCATTGTTCACGTCCGTTGATATAAGATTGCATAAGTGAATGCGGCACCCCACGAATTCCATACTGATTTAATTTCTGAAGTAATATATTATGATTTAGTGCATCAAAAGCTTTGCTGTAGTCAACAAATATTCCCAGAGTTAGTCTACTAGCTTCAATGTTTTTTATTACTAATTCCTTTTGTACTAAGAGGGCGGACTCGGTCGAACAGCCTTTCCGGAAGCCATGCTGGCATTCAGACAAAATTTGGTGTTTTTGAAAGAAAGCATTCAGGCGGGACAGAATAATTTTTTCTAGAGCCTTTGAAAAAATTGGAAGGACCGATATAGGCCTGTAGTTGGCGGCATCATTCTTGTCCCCTCCTTTGAATATAACCGACACTTTCGCTCGTTTCATTTTAGCTGGGAAGCATCCGGTTTGCAGGGCAAGGTTATAAATATGAACTAGGTAATAGCAGATGACGTCGAGGACATGTTTGACGGGGCGTATTTGTACATTGTCAACATCGACACTTTTGCTATTTTTGAGGGACTCAAAAGTGCGTTGCACTTCTGAAAAGTCTGTTGGCTGCAAGAACGCGGTATCAGGAATGTTGCACTGAACACTGTACGATGAAACACTGGGAGGTACGGTACTAGGAATGGCGTTGATGTAATGGGAATTAAAGTGTTCTGAGAGAGCAGTATTATTCAGCGCTTGGCCGTTAACAATCATTTCAAATTTATCATTTGGCACTGTACGGGCGTTCAGGGCATCATTGATAATTTTCCAGACATGGTCTCCACGCGAAGTTTGGGCCTCATAAAATAGCTTCTGGTAATAAATGGTTTTCGCCTTGCGCAGCTCAGCGGTCACCCGGTTGCGAATTTTCTTAAAGGAAACGAGGGTAGAAATGTTCCGTGTTTTTAAGAATGAGCCATACAGTTTGTTTTTTTCTTCAATCATTTTTATCAGTTCAACACTGATCCAGGGTTTTCTTACACGCCTTGGGGGCTTGAAAGTTTTCATTGGAAAGCAAGTATTGTAGTGCTTTGTGAATATGGTCAGGAAGGAATTGTAAGCATCGTCTGCATTGGTGCTGTTCATAACTGGTGTCCAGTTACTGAAGAGTATGCCATTTCAGAACTTTTGAGGCCGCCATCAGTGATGCTTTGATAGCTAATCTTAGGAGCTATCGGTTTACGTCGTGATGCGCATTCCGAGTAGGCCAGGAACACCGGGCAATGGTCGCTTAAATCAGAGTTAATCGTGCCCGCTGCCGTAACAGGCGTGTCATAATTAGTAATAAAAAGGTCGAGAATTGTGGAACTTGTAACAGTTACACGAGTTGGTGTTTGAATAACGTTTTTAAACCCAGAAGCAACAATGCGGTGAATCATGTCGTTTGAACATGAGCTGTCGCCAAGAAGATTGATGTTAAAATCTCCGCCAAGGAACAACCGGAGCTTTTTGTAGGACGCATACTCAAGTAGGCCATCTACAAAGCTTTTAAACAGTTCAGTGTTACCTGAAGGAGGCCGATACAACACACAAAAAAGCACGTCATGTTGCTGCACACAAAGAGCTTCATAATCTTCAGTTACCGAAGAGAAATGGGGCACTTCCTCGTA
The DNA here is from genome assembly GCA_013339765.2 of Haemaphysalis longicornis. Classification (NCBI taxonomy): domain Eukaryota; kingdom Metazoa; phylum Arthropoda; class Arachnida; order Ixodida; family Ixodidae; genus Haemaphysalis; species Haemaphysalis longicornis. Next base: position 96,979,236 of record CM023454.1, on the reverse strand, counting down.
AAAGCCTGTGTCGCAAGAAATATAGATGGCGATGCCACCACCGCGCGAATTGGTGCGGTTGGCAGAGAAACAGTTGTAACCTGGTAATGTAGGTGCTCTGTTAAAGGAATTAAACCAAGTCTCCGTGAGCATAATGACGTTAAATCTAAATGAAAACTGCTCAAGGAAGAAAACAAATTGGTCGTATTTTTTACTAATGAACGGGTGTTGAGATGAATAAGAGAGGTGGTCTTTTTCGCACGAGCACACAACTTAATACATCGTGGTTGAACGAATTCCTGATAGAGGATGTCATGAGACGCCGACATCACGCCGACGAGACAAGCTATGCATGTGAGTGATACGTAGTATGGCCTACGAAATTTTAGATAGGTCATCTACTGAGTCGATGTGAATGCAATCTTGGCCATCAGATTTCCGTGCCAATATTTTGCCATTTCGGGTCCATACGTACCGCCAGTTGGTTTCTCGCTTCTTTGCAATGGCCAAGGATAGTAGGCGTTTCTGGCTTTGGCATAGGTGTTCATTAACGAAGACAGGAGCACTGTTGTCTAAGGGGGAAGAGCCATCCGCATTCACGCCTGGTTGCCCACATAGCCCCAAGGAGCCGTTAGTGATGCGCTTCTTTTTAGCCTTTTCCAGAACCTGGTCTCGTTTCTGGCAGCTCTTAAACTGCACGATGATGTGACGATGTTCCGCATTACGCGTAGGCACGCGGTGGCATGCTTCAATGTCCTCAGGCAACACTGTCTCCTCGATGGCGGTGCCAACCTTCGCAACCAACTCCGTGACATTCTCAGAATCAGTCTCTATGACCCCTTTCAGTTCCAGGTTGCAACGGCGAGAATACTGCTCGTTATGCAACATCTTTTTTTCTAGCTCTTTGAGGCGTTTTTCATGTTCGTGGCATTGCTGCCGCAGTCGCTCATTTTCCTTTTTTAGCTCCTTGTTTTCTTTGACAACAGTAGCCAACTCTTTTCTAAAGTCCTCAAAAACTTTGTTTATGTGAGTCATGCTTTTGGCCATTTCGCGCATTTCGGCCCGTACATCGCGATTATCACTGGTACAAGGAGTTTTCGTCATCTCACAGTTTTTACAAACAATACAACAATCTATACAACAATCTTGGCAGCAGCAACGACGCTTTTTTCAAACAACAAGACACTTGGCTTTCAAACCAACCTGCGCAATGGGACGAGCCAAGAGTTACCGCTGCGCTCCAGGCGTCGTCGCAGCTGCCAATGGCTTGGTCCGGGAGCGGCGGGACTTTATATAGGCTGGCCGTGACGTCACAATCCCTCGTGGTCCCAGGCAGGTGACGCAGATTGCAGGTTCGCCAGTGATGACTGTCGCCTTTCTGGGTCAAGCGTACCGATGCTGCGGGGCACACGTGGGGACTGCGGACGAGCTGTACAATGACCTGCGCAATGGGACGAGCCAAGAGTTACAGCTGCGCTCCAGGCGTCGTCGCAGCTGCCAAACCGGCCGTTGCTGTAATATTTTTTGCAACATTCACTCTGAACAATTCACCATTACCCTACCGTAACTTAGTCGGTAAACTAGGCGTCGAAGTGCCCTAGGCAAAAACTGGGTCTATCTCGATCTACCAAATACCTAATGGGTCCTGCAAACGTATCGATGCTTCTTTCCAAGGCGTAACATTTTGGCCGGCTTTATACAGGACCCCCATTTTTTTTATTCACCCACAAATTTGCCAAAGGTTGAGAAAGGTGACAATGCCATACCATGACTAATCCCGCATGGCTACCGCGCACCGAGTTCCACCCTATATGCTTGCAATGCAGGCACCACTAATGAGAATGTTTGTAGAAGATTGTGTTCAGTATAATCCCGGTCGGCTCGGACGAGGTGAATTGGATTTGTACTTCCGTTCGCATCAGGGAGCGTTGATTGATTGTTCTCGTTGGAAATATAACTCTTTCTTCTCATTGTGTTCTTTGAAGATAGATGGAATATTTATCCTCAAACGCTTGTCGCCGACTCGGTGAACATTACGTTCCCTGTTGGCCTTCCTTGTGTCCCTACTCTGTCATTACATGGATGACGCATATGTATCCTTTACGCGTTGCAACTTTTCACAGGAAGGACACTGGCTTCTGCAGCCCATTCCCATGCTCACGGTTTCAAATTATTAATATTTCTTTTATTCACTAAGGTAATACCGGAAGCCCTGTGGTGGCCGCACCACATTATTCGTTGCTTACACTTAAATGAGCTCTATCGAAGTGCGCCGTGGGTAGTGCACTGGTAGCGCAGACTTTGTGACAAAAAAGACGTTTTCCCAGGTCATGCAACCATCACAACACCGTCTTCTGTTTTGGGCGAAGCTTTCTCTGGCGATTTCTCGCCAAAAAATGGTGCGACGATGAAGAGAAGCTGAGCTCTACGTTTTCATTCTGTCAGCGCCACGGGACCCCTCCCTTGTAAACCAGCTGTTGAAATATTAGAGAAACAAGAAGTGGCTATTGGCAGGTGCCCCCAATATCACCGTTATTGTACAGTTCCATTCCGTCATTTAAAAGATGACTTACGTCCCGCGGTACCGGCCCTACTTCCAGCCAAAAAATCGTGCCATGACCATGATAGCAAGATCTACACAGTTGAAGAACGGTCTGTGCGGACCGCCACCAGCGATAATGTGAGTGACAGTGCTGTGATTGAACTAAACTGTGACCGCTGACCATGAAATTAGGCGGATGTCACTACCGAAGGATTTATTGAGGGCTCGCCAAGCGACGAACGCTCAGACGTCATCACCAATGCTACCGACTCTTAATAACGGACGCAATCCGCGACCGGCAGTTAAAACGGTGCAGGCTTCTCGCTTACCATGACTCTTATAGGCGCCCTAGATTATTAGGACGTCAACCATCGCTCTGGAGGCCCTTTGCAAACGAAGTAAGCCCAATCCACAACGATGTCACCACAATGATCAAAGACATAAAATCACGGATTACTACTGAGCCACCATCAATCGGTGACCTTATTTTCCTTGAGAAAAGCCTAATGGCAAACCATGTGATACTAAAGAAGCTGGAGAGCCAGATTCAGCAACTTCTCGACTTGGACGATTTAGACAAATAATATAAACCAGCCTATAAATTCAAACATTTTATCCGGTTGACGAAATTTAGAATGGAACGATTGATTGTTCCCGGAATTGAAAAACAATCTAACAATAACACTGTGAAATTAGCCCCGGAGGAAGAGGACGGTGCTGTAAACATCAACAAATCGGCTTTGCAGAACGGTCGGCTTCTAACCAAAGCCAGCGATTTGACGATGCGTATGAAAGCAGCTCATTAGGAACCAAGACTCACCACACCAGCTGCTCTCTTCCAAGGAATTAGCGCTTCAACTCAGGAAGCATAGGCCGCCACTTCTGTCAATTTCTCAGACAATTTCGCTCCCAATGATGAAGTGTACAGAACTAGACAGAAGAGTAGCGGCAACGCAGTAATGGCATATGACGAGTCGTCTTGTTCGTGCTGTCTTTCCGAGGCGGGGAGATCAGCGCGCCACGAACGACCTAACGAAGGCCCACAAAACAACAGGTTCACAAAGTAGCACACCATAAATATCGAGACTTTAAATGATATCTAGGCTCACTGATGGAGACACCTGATAGATGTCGTTATCACAGCACCACAGATTCCACAGGGATTGTGTTGGCCAGGGCACAATGTGGAGGTCTTAACACCGGTACTAAACAGAAAACGCGAATCAAGGTGGACCCACAAAATATAGATACAAGTACCACAAAGAAGGCTCCCGGAAGTGCATGAAAAATTGCCCACTGGTCGACAAAACGAGAAACAAAGAAAAAGCCCTTTGTGAATAGATTGCTGCCCGCAAAACAGGACCCAACCGATACCAGATATCCGCCAAAAAAGCGATCCGACGCACATGTCTCGAGAGGCCTATACGAGCACTGGAAAGTCATCCAGGACAGACGGCGGTAAGACAAGCCTCTTGCGCTGGCCTGACTCTAGAAACTGCAGGTACCACCGACAAACCAAGCATCGATGGAAGCGAAAGAATGGTGTAGCACAGGGAAGCGTCAACGTGCAGGACATCGTTTTGTATCAGGGACTGCTTAACAAAGTTGAAATTCCGCTTGTTTTATGCGACAAAGGCAGTAACGGGGAACGACCGCCGAAAACTGTAATTTCAGCATCCCCAGTAATAGAAAATTAGAGAAAGAAGAAGGGGCTATTTGGAGTTGCCTCCAATATCACCAATACTGTGCAGTTCCATCCACCATTGAAGAGAGCCCTCATGTCCCGCGGTTCCCCCCTACGTTTTTTTCTACACCCGCCAATCAGGAAAACGTTTTTATGGCAAAATGTGTGGAAGCGTGAGCACACGTAAAAACCTAAGCCATGTTGTTTACTTTTCAGATTAAGCACTTTCAATTCTAGGCTAAACTGTTCGCTAGGGCGACGATCCTGTACCCTAAAGAGAGCTCCAGTACGAACGCTAATCTGTTTTCGTCTCCGTCAAGGTTTTTCGGCATGACAGTGCCGTGACCGTGAAGGTGACGGCTGTGTGAATGAGGGCTTAGACAACCATACTGACACGGAGGTAAGGTGTCCATCAAGATTCAAGATTCTTTTATTATCAGCTTAGAAGGATAGAAAGAAAACCTGTTTTTGTTTTAGCGATCACACGCGTAACATATCAGGCATACAGCGGTATTTAAACGCCAAGAAAGATTTTGCGATGACGCTGCGTCTGCATTGTCTTCGTCGGGGAACCCACGCACTGCGATTCATGCATAAGTTTATGGATATTTTTTTTTCGCGTACGGAGGTATACTCGGTAGTAGCTACGCTCCTTCTCACTTTGAACAATGTTACAGCGCGAGTACCTACCGTCTCGATTCTATTAAAAGAAGTTTTTTGTGCCTCTCTATGAAATTAACTACATACAATACTGTAGAACACCACAGTTACTGACACCTCAACCTACCTATTGGCTCAGCAGTGTTTTTTCATGTTTAATTTTGGATGCGAGTACAAACTCATCTTATTTGTTACTTGTCAACTTACGTCATATACAAATGTAAATGCATACCCAGTTCAAGTTTATTCAACAAACGACGATACTACCACCAACCGTACAACTTTCCCATTATTATCTAGGCACAATAAAAATCGTTCAGTGTCACTAACATCACCGTGCTGCAAAACCACAAAACGCAGCACCCTAGATTCCGGGGATTTAAGGTGACAAAGAAGAGAAAGAGAGTCTTAGCCCTATCACAGCAGTGGGTGGGTTTCCCGTGCGGGAGATGTGCCAGCTAAGCAAGGGGATTTGGGGCATCAGGTAGAGGTAAATTAGGATTAACTGGTGACTCATAGTAAGCACGAGGACGTGCTTGGAGTGGGATAAATCCGGTTTGACGTACATGCCGAGAAGACCCGCTGCTGCCGCTGGAATAGGTGTTTCTGATGCCGCTGTTCCTGGATAAGGACTGGGCTTCAGAACAACCAGCGCACGACTCGGCAGTTTTAAGCCGAGACCACGTAGCTCCATTTTCACGTCTCGAAAATCTTCGTGTTGCTGATTTGTAGTGAGTCGTCAGAGACCGCGGGAGCGGCACTCACTAGGCAATAAATTTGAAAGGGCTTTCTACTGGATGCACGCGTTTCTTTTGCCTAGCCAGGAGTGCGCTTGGGCCAGCGGGCATGGCTTCTCTTTTTGCCATGGGCTTTTCAGACACAAACATGGTGAAATTGTCCTCCCTCACACCGATGCTGTCTTAGGTTTTCCACTGCGTGCTCAGCCGTTTCATGTGGCAGGGGTCACCTCTCTCTGTAACAGAATTATTTTTCACCTTTCGGAAGGACGGAAGGTCGGCGACGTCACTTTCTGGCTCTTCATTGTGGGGCGAAACTTGATCCCGGTGGTTTTTTGGCGATCATCAAGTTCAAACTGCTGCACGATGGTGTTGTTGAACGTGGATTTTTCCGTAGTTAACGATTTCCGATTGTTTCCAGGCAGCACATCCACAAGACAACGCTTGCGCTGGCGCTCAAGCGAGCGGTCCAAGGGCTTGGGCTGCCACACTGTGTACCTTGAACGGTCCATCCCAAAACTGTTTCCATGGCTGTGAGAGTGGCAGAAATTCTCGATACTTGCCCTTTTGCCACTTCCCAATAGATGTCTGAACAGATCAACACTCTCACCTGATTCGGTCGATACATTGGCGCAAGTGGGGCATCCGCCGCAACTTGACCGTGATGGGTCATCGCACGGACGATATTTTCGCTGATAGGAGGGCTTGTGACCGGGCAGATTTTGGGGACTTCAGCGTCTCGATTGTGATGTTCTGGCCATCGTGATGACTTTCAAGTGTCAAGAAGACCTTGTTTCACATAACAGGTGCTCTCGGGCGAGTGTTTCTGAACGTAGCGAGCTTTAGACGTTCGACCCTGGTGACGGGACAAGCCAGTGCTCGGGATACATCGCATCGAATGAAGGTCCGCTAGGTGCCAGAATTCACCAAAAAACGAACGAGGAGCTGGCGGCTTGAACAGAGCCCTTTGCACGGCCTGTCTGTAGACGTACTGGCGTGGGTCCTGCACCACTGGTTGAAGCGGATGTGATGGCGTGGGCGCTGTCGAGTGTCACCCCGTCGGTGCGACTGTGATGTGATCTGCTGTCAGGCTCGAACCGTCCCGACGGGATCTGGCTGTCGCAAAGCGACGTGATTTGCCGACATGAACAGTTGTGGCAGACTAGACGGTTGGCTGACCTGCACTGTATTGGAAAATGGTTGCCCTCGCCGCATCTTAGGCAGCAATTGCTTGACCGCAGACGTTACCTCTTCTCCTAGGGCGATATTGGTGCTCTACACGAGGCGATGGCATGGCCCCGAGCGTGGCAAAGCTAACACTCATGTGCCTCCGAAGACGGAGATTGGGTACCAATAGCAATCGTGTTTTGTTGATTGACGCGCGGAGGCGATCACTTCTCTCCCCCGTGTCGGCGGCGCATGCCCGGAACCGAACGATCGCACGCTCTCCTCTCGAATTTCCAGCTGGACGCAGACAAAATCCCGGATCACTTTGATTTTCTTAGACCTGGCGGAAGGGGACACGGAGACTTCCGATCCGTCATGCTGCGCCTCCTTCAGCCTTTTCCGGTACAAGAGGCCCAGGTCGTGCGGCAAATTCCGTAGCAGCACGCGACGAAGCACGACGGAGTACTGGTGCGGGGAGACGCCCAGGCCTACAATGCGTTATTGCAGAACGTGGCCGTGTCGTAGAGGACCCGCGATTTGTCGGTGTCGGGCCAATTCAGCACCGGCTGTAAGACGAGCAAGTTGTCTAGGTTGTCATCCACGAGATGGTATTTCCGATTAATCGGTTGGTAGTGATTTTGACGGTGAACTCTTAAAATTCGTCGGCCAGCCTGATGCCCTCGATCGCATTCTTGACGGGTCTGGTCAAGTACGCAAGGAGGTACCTAACCTTCTAGATGCGAGGCAAAGCAGCGTTCGAGTGGATGCTGTATTCGAACTGCTCCAAGAACCCTTTCCAGTCGCGTCAGTCGCCCGAGAACGTCGGTATGTGTAGCTCCGGGAGTGCAGTGAAGCGGGTTTACGGCATTATCTGAGGCAAGCGCGGTCAAGGCTGGGAAGGTTCACCACGGCAAGGCTCGTCAGAGTCAGCTGCAGCTGCGCTGGTTGAAGGGGCCGGGATAGTGATGAAGCGCACGTGCGTTCGAAGGGGGCTGTTGCGCTCATCGAAGTCAATTGCATCCAAAACGTCGGTGTCAAATTCTTCTTCCGTGAGAGTCGCTTGAATCTGGCTATCAAGCTCGTGCAAGGCTCGCTGCTTGTCAAGAAATATGTCCAGAAGCTTCCTAAAGTCTTGAGTCCATACCGCCGGGTTCTGCAGCAGCGCGCCGAGTGCCGTCATCTTCTTTGTGACGGTTGTGCGTAGAACTCTACGGCAGCGACGAAGCAATTCCATGGCGCGAGTTGGCTGGACTGGACTACTGGGGGTTGTGGCACAAGATATGCGCGTAGTGATAGGTAACGAGGAGACTAGGCGTCCAGCTATCCACGATGGCTACGACCGACTGCCGCATGAGCCGTACTCGTGGAGTGAGCTCCCGCTGGCTGCACTGGTGGCGCGCTTCATCCTATTTATTTTCAACAGTGGTTACGACCCATAGCTCACAACGCAGCTCATGCTTCCTACGGCCGTAAACAGGCCACTGCTTAATTCAGTTCAGAGATACCTGTAGCAAGGCCAAATCTTATCCCCACAACTACTCAAAAAGCCCAGAAAGAAATACTGGCCCATTGCATCAAACTCACAAGGGCCGGTGTTAGTATAATCATCGCTTTAGCAAGAAAGCCTAAAATTGTAACCAACCCTCTTCAGCTATACGGAAGAAGAAGAGAAGGCCATCCGTAGAGAAGGCCGCGAGCTGCCAACCTGCAGGCCTTTGTACTGCTGTCGCCGATAAAACCACGAAACTGGGGTTAATCACTTCTCCTAACTACGAGTGTTCGTGCGTCACAAATGTCTTTGCGGGTTCGTCAAACTCAGCGCGGCGAATCACTTCAGAACGATGACCTAGCGGTTCACTCAGTCTTAAAATACAGCCGGAGAAGAAAGGTGTGATGACGTCTTTTGCGGTAGCCCTTTCGAGACGCCATAAAGCAGGCCACTGAGTGACTTCATCAAGGGCTGTGAGGCATTATTGGGAACGTCGGACTATTGAAAGTAGGTAAAAAATGCCGAAGTGGACGTGCGGAAAATGTTTCGCAAAGCCGTTTTACGTACACGAACACTTTGGGCGTGGCCTAATGGCCGATTTGAAGGTGTGTGGAGACGTAGAGCAAAGCTCGAGACAACCTCGAGCCAGGATGTGTCAGGCTCGCAGATGATGTTGTCGCCTTCTAGTGTCGGTGAAGCTCTAGCCTCCGTTTTCCCAAACATGTATGCACTCAACTTCACACAACATCAACACGTCCACTACCTTTACAAACGATGCATTCTGCCACTCCCAACAACAATTTATGCGACCATTTTGTATACTTCAACGTTTTCTTGTGTTTATTTTTGAGGTTATAGCTTTGTGGACGGTTGATCTTACTTGTTGTGAAGCTACTTACCACTAGCATGCCAATATTAGCAAAAATAAATATCACGTAAAATTTTATGCAACATTTATTTCATTGGCAAAACCATTCCATGCATATTAGTTTTCACGCTTTCATTTTAGCGTATGCCTAAAATTAGAACGGGCCCCATGATGGGATTGCGCCAAGCTTGATGATGATGATTGTCGGAGTTTTTGGCGCAAGCCAGCTGGGGCAAACAGCGCCAAACAAAAGTATCTAAATTTCTTACACAATACAAAAATATTTGGACCGATATCCGAAGCCTAGTGCCCAGTCCAAAGCATAACTGCATTATTGAATAGCAAAACAAAGAACAACGCTTAAAATAAAAATACAGGGCATACGTAATCAGAGAAAAACTTTACAGGTTTTTTAAACAAGAAAAACATTTTAGACCAGAAAAACAAGCCATACGGAATCGAATAAAACTATACACGTTGATTAGACAAGAAAACCGTTTTACAGGTAAACTGAAAATTTCTTGCAAGTTTAGTTTCGATTGTTAGCACATTCCAGATTTTCGCACCAAAGAAGTCAATTAACCTTTCACCATAGACATTTTTACAAATCGTGAGGTTGAAATTACCATTTGTAGCTTTTCTAGTGTTACCAATGGGTAAAGAAAACAAAGTTAAGGGCAGGTGATAGTTACAATTGATTATGGTGTTGACTACAAGAGAAATTTTGTAATCACGGAAAGATGTGAAACAAAGCATTCTAAGTTTATTAAATAATGTGTTGCTCGGATGATCGAATGGAGAAATTGTTATTATTCTTAACGCTCGTTTTTGTAATCGCTGAAGCAGAGTTAAATAGGTCACAGAGGTAACACCCCACGATTCACTACAGTAGCATAAATGACAGTATTGGAACGAGAAGTACAGACAGCGGAGAATATCAAGTGGAAATGTTGACGGGCCTTTATTAGTGTGTAGCAACCAAAGCAAGATTCTTCATACGCTATCAATTTGTTCCATCCAGTGTAAGTGTTGGTCAAAAATATTTCCTAAGTATTTGATGGAAGACACACTTTGAAATAAACAATCCTCAATGGATAATTTAAAAGTGTCATAATTAGGGTGGTTTGACCTTAAGTGAAAAATATATGTTTCGCTTTATCAGTATTTATAGTCAATTTGTTATGTAAAAACCACTCCGAAAGGTTTTGCAAATCAGCGATTATACCACTTCGAAGAGATGGAAGAGCGTCACCAACTGCGACTAACACGGTGTCGTCTGCGTACAATAAACTTCAGAAAAAGAAACAGACTGGGGAAGATCATTTATGTAAATTGAGAATAAAATAGGCCCCTCCGCAGAGCCTTGAGGTACTCTGCAAGTAATGGTGTTATAAGTGGAATGAAAATTGCCAATTACTATTTTTGTTGTCGAGAGGATAAATAGCTGTGAAAAAACTGTTTTCAGTCATTAACGATTCCATAAGTTTCCAACTTCAACAACACAGTATGAGAAACCGTATCGAATGCTTTCTTAATATCAAAAAAGATTCCTATTGCGATTTTGTTTTCATGAAAGGCGGAATTAATCATTTGAGATAGGTTTAGAACTGCTTTTGATGTAGACCTATGTGGAACAAAACCATGCTGTTGAGGACAAATTATGTGGTTGGCATGAAGAAACAGATTTAGTTGTATTGCAATTAGTTTTTCAAAAAGGGTGTTAATTATGCTTAGTATATATATCGGCCGGAAGCTACAAGGATCATTTGGATCCCCTAATTTAAACACCGGTATGACCTTCGCTATGTTCAGTATGTGAGGATAAGAGTGAGATTCAATGCATGGTTAAAATGTGACACAATGGAGTGCAAAGGATCTCGATGTTATATTTCAAAACCTGATGTATGCCGTCATGGCCGATTGCTTTGTGATACGGTAATGTACTTACAACTGACAAAATTTTATCTTCTCTAATGGCACGAAAATGAAAGTTGTTATGGACCTATCTTGGCAAACATGAGTTTGTGAGCGTGGATGGAAATATGCCAATAAGGCTATCACCTATATTGGTGAAGTAACTGTTGAAATTATGCGCGACTTCTACAGTGACGTCATCGGGAAAAATACGTTTCACTTGACCTATACCAGTTACGTCTTTTATAGTTTTCCACAGCAGTTTAGAATTCCCCTTTTGCTGATTGATTAGGTTCGTGTAATACTGCTTTTTTGCTTTCCTCATCATCGCAACCGAAATATATTTGTAATATTTGATTTGACTATGATAATATGTGTTTGTTTTATCACGCTTCCATCTACGAAAACAGGTGCCTTTTTTCTTCAGTATTGATAATATGTCCTTACTTACCCAGGGGCATATGGCATAAATGTATTGACGACGCGAGATTTCCCGCGTGGATTTATTTAGTACGTTCTTAATACAGCGGATGAAATTCTCACATTCTGTGTCAACTTCAATATCATGCAGGGTTGCAAAATTAATCAATTTAAGGAGCCTGTTAACATTTCCGTAATCAACTCGGGTTGCCTGTTCTGCTAGTTTTTCGCAAAGAGGATATAGATATGTCCGAGGCAAGAATATAAAAGTAGGATAGTGGTCAGCAATCGGAACCTCATAAACACCAGCCCGCACAGTTATTTCAATGTTGCACAGTACATGGCCAATTAACGTTGCAGATTTTGATGTTACATGGGTGGGCGCACCTAATTACATTTTTATTCTAAATGATTGCAACAAGAACACATAACCCCGATCAGAAGCAGTTAGTAAGGCAATATTAAAATCTCCGCATATAACTACAGGAGTAGTCCGAGACGTAAGAGGATCCAAGATTAATTCCATACCAGAAATAAACTAATTATAACATGAGTTGGGTGGCCGATAAACAACACCAAGGGATTCAACAGTTTTCCTACTGCAACAGCTTTCACTCAAGCACTGGTATTTTATTCCACACTTTATGAAAAGAGCAACGCCGGCTCAACGAGACGCACTGTTTCTGGGCAAAGACAAACACTCGTAGCCTGGTATTTCAACCGTTTCGCCATCTTTGAGCCAAGTCTCGGTTGCTGCGATAATGTCGTAAACAAACAAGTGTTGGGACAGAAATACAACAAGCTGGTCAACATTTTTACGGATGCTACAAATATTACAATTCAGTACGGACAGGTTATCTCGTTCAAGTCATGATTCTTCAATTTCCGTAAAGCTAAAAGACATTCGCTTAAACGACCTGAGCTAGGTCTTCTGCACTTTAATTGAAAAGCACTCGAGATTTTTCAGCCTTTCGCATCAGTATTTTGCCGTCTCGCACCCATGTGAACTTCCAGTTTTTTTCTGTTTTCGCTTTCAAGGCTTTACAAAGAAGGATCTTGTTTGCCGGGCACATGTGATCATTCATGTATATCGGGACATTACATTCGAAGCCAAGTTCAGGAACTTTTAGCCGTTGCTTTTTTGCAGCAGTAAGAAGTTTATCTCGGGATGCTCGTGACACAAACTTGGCAATGATGTTCTGCTGCTCCGCATTTTTAGTTGGCACTCGATGAACTATTTGGATATCGGTTTCTTCGAGTTCAGCGTTCACACAGACAGAAATGGTCTTTACGGTGGCGATAAGGTCTTCTCCTTCGACAATCGCAACCCCTTTTATCTGTACTGCTGTAAATCAACCACTTCTTGTCTGACCGCTTTCCGCTCGCTGAACAGACGGTCGTTTGCACTTTTCTGTTCATGATTATCAGTTTTGAGCGTGTTAAGTTCTTTGTTAACTTCGGCCATGTTAGTGTTGAACTCCTCAAATTTTTCATTTATGAAGTCCATTGATTGCTTGATCGCCTTGTGCTCAGAGACGAACACATCTAACAACTCTTTTTTTAGTTCTTCGTGTTTAACATCTAGTCGAGCAGACAGGTCAGCCAACGCCTTCCCAATTCCTTTATCATTGACATACTGACAACCATTCACGGAGCAATCCAGGAAACACTGTCAATCTACTACAAAAAGCAGCGCGTAGAATTTAGTACATACCTGCATGAAAAGGAACAGGCACTTAACAGCTGCTCGATCGTGCGGTTGCCTAGATTGCTCCGGAATAATGACGCCGCGGCGCCGATCCGATGCCTATATAGTCGAGGTGTCCGCCTCCTTTTGGCCAGGGCAGCGCAGGCGCAGTGTCCGTCAGGCGAACCAATGCCCGGCGCTGACGCCTGCCTCAATGTAGCGCGATGCGAGAGCAAGTCATCGTCCAAAGCCTCAGACCAGCCGCACTCCGCCGACGAAGCACTGCATAAAAAGGAACAGGCACTTCACAGCTGCTCGATCGTGCGGTTGCCTGGTTTGCTCCGGAATGATCATTGTGGCTACTAAAGCCGGAAAATCAATAAAATCAATCAGCGGCAATGGTGCTGGCTGGGTTATAGGGCCAGTTTTGATTATGAGTGATAGGAAATGAGGTTTCAAAACTTAACGTCTGACAAATACTCAAACACACGGTTCACGGAAACCATGGCATCATAACCCAGAAACAGCAATGAATGTAGGAGAATGTGTTGTCTGTAGGGTTCTCTAACGTGCATGTGTCGTGTTGTGTGAAGTACCTTGCATATGATTAGTATTCGCTCTACCGAGAGGGCCTCTCCGTACATGCTGCACTAGGTTCTAGAAGATCCCGTCAGCAGATACGAGTGCGTTGCAAGGGTGTGCCCTATCCGCCGCCTACCAAAGGTGACTTCCGTGTGCCTGTTTTGTGAGTCAGCTGTGTACCGTCCTAAGTGTGGCTGTATTACATGTAGTTTGTTGTCTGTCTGTTTATTTCCAATGGGTTTGCCATGTTCTGTGCAAGTGTTGTCTTATGTGTGGCTTAAGGTCTGTATATGGTACGCTTGTTATGCCTACAGTGTTCCTGAGTGCAGCAGCAGCGGCCCTCTCGTCTGCCAACTCGTTGCAAGCAATCGCGGCTTGTCGTGCGACCCAGCAGAGGACAAGCTGATGCTTCTGCGCATATACAGATATGATGCTGTTGAATACAAGATTAACTATGTGGTTTTTGGGTAGTTTATGCCATGATAGTGCGCAAATAACACTCCAGGAATCTGTGTCGGGGATAGACTTCGGAATATGATTTTCAAGTATGTGTCGACCAATGAGTAAAATTCCATACGCCTCGGCTGAAAAAAATGTTGTGTGCACGCTCATGGTTCGGGCTGCATTCAAATTCGGACAATGAAGAGTGCAGGACATCATAGTGGAGGTTTTAGAAGCGTCACTGTAAAATTCTGCAAGGGGGTATTTAAAGTGTAGAGACAGAACGTACTGCAGTATTGCAGATCGCTGTACCCGATTTTTGTATAGTTTTATAAAAGAAAGGAAACAGGACACAGGGCAAACTTTCCAGGGCGGTAAAATGTTTGAAAATAATGACCTGTACACATCTCAAAACGATGCGCTGAGATCTGAGGTTCGCTCTCTCACTCTAACGGATGGGCGATTTACAAAGCGCACAGATGTGGATGTGTTGGTAAAGACAGGATAAAAAGAATGGTTATTCAGCGATGAAATATTAAAAGCATAATGTAGGTCCGTGTACGTCCGTTGGTTCTGAAGACTCCACTTATTACACTCGACATACAGACTCTCGACAGGGCTAGTGCGAAAAGCACCCGACGCAAGCCGTAGCCCCAAGTACAACACTGGGCCAAGCATTCGCAATGCTGTTTTAGTTGCCGACGCATATATCACACTGCCATAGTCTAAACGAGAACCAACCAAAGCAGTATAAAGCCGTAGTAGGTCTGTGTGAGACCCATATGATTGGTGGGACAAGACCTTATGGATATTCATTGTTTTCAGACATTTATGCATAATTTTCTTAATATGTGGGATGAATGTGAGTTTTTGGTCACACACCACACCTGAAAACGTGTGCTGCTTGTTCACAGGAAGCGACACGCCACTAAGAGTAATATCTGGGTCCATATGAACCCCGCGCTTCTTGGAGAACACGACGCAGGAGGTGTTTACAGGATTCAATTTAAAACAATTCTTGTCTGCACAACCGGCAAGTTTATTTACTTCGAAGTGGACTTAACGTTCGCATATTGGCATATTACATGATTTCAAAGATGTCTGCACGTCATCTAGATACATAAAATATGAGATTGTTGGTGGCAGTGCCTTTCCAAGAGAGTTCATCTTTACAATAAAGAAAGTGCAACTGAACACGCCACCTTGCGGCACGCCATTTTCTTGGACGTAAACTTTTGAGAGTGTGCAGCCAACTCTTACACAAAACGTACTCTCCGACAAGACTATAGCAATGGGTTTCAACATGTCACCCGAAACAGCGAATGACTTGAGTTCACTAAGGATCCCATAACGCTAAGCGGTGTCGTAGTCCTTCTCGAGGTTGTTAAAGAGAGTTACACTGTAATGCTTATGCACGAAGGCATCCTTCATGCCTGACTCAAGTGCTACCAGTTGATCGTTCGTCTATCGCCACACCCTAAAGCCTGCCTGGCAGCTCTTGAGAAGACCGTTGTACTCGAGGAAGTACACGAGCCTGCGATTTACCATCTTCTCGAAGAGCTTGCACTGGCAGCTCGTAAGGGCTATAGGACGGTAGCTTGAGGGGGACGCGGGTATTTTCCCTGCTTCAAGAAAGCCACTACTATGCCCTCCGTCCAAGAGTGTGGGATGTGCCCCGAAAGCCATATTTTATTATATAGATTTAGGAGTGCTTCAAGTGTGTCTGCGTGTAGGTTTGTACCATTGCATTGTAATGTTGTCTGGGTCTGGAGCTGAGGGTTTGCACGTGCTCAAAGCAGACCTCAGAACATGCCGTGAAAACTCTGAGTTATACGATGTTGACCTATTTTTATCTAGTAAAGGCTTCCTTTCGGCCGTTTGTTTGTGTTTTATGAAAGTGCTTGTGTAGTGGGCTGAACTGGACACGTGTGGGAAGTGTTGTGTGAGGAGTGTCAGCCTGGTCTTCGAGTGTGTCCCGTGTTGTGCTGACCAGAGGCAGGCTGTGTGTTTGTTGCCTTTGAATTTGCGCATTCTTGTCTATACTTTCCGGGTGTCTGTGTAGGAGTTTATTGATGTTATGAAGGAACGCCAACTCTCTCGTTTTCCCTCACGGCGCACACGTTTTCCTAACGCCTTGGCCCGTTTGAACAAAATGGGGGTAGCCGACGTGGGGTACCGACGAAGGATACCCCACGCCTTGTTCGGGGCCTCTCGCGCCCGCCTACAGTCCTCATTTCACCATGGCCTCCGCTGTTTGCGCGGGGCACCAGATTCGTGGGGAATAGACTTTTCGGCGGCATCGACGATGTGCGCCGTGAGCAGTTGGGTAGCTTCTTTTACGTGTAGGAGCCCTATGGATGTGTGGTGTAGTAAAGATGAACCTGTAATTGTATTCCAGTTTGTTCTTGCTTGATTAAACCTATTCTGGGAAGACGGGCTGCTCGGGCCTTTACCTATATCTGTTAGTGAAGTGGGGAAGTGGTGACTACAGTATGGGTCCGTGCCCACGCCCCAATCAAGAAAGGAAAAAGAACTGCGGAGGCAATTGCCAATTCTAGGAGTGAATAAGTATCGTGTCCTATAGTATAGTATGTAGGCTGTATCTGTTTAAAAGGCATGCTCGCGACGATGTTAAGAATTTCCCAATGAGGCGTCCTCTAGCAACCGTACAAGTAGAGCCCCAAAGAGAGTTATCTGTATTCAAGTCACCTATGAGAATGTATGGTTCGGGTAACTGATCAACCAGACCCTCAAAATCTGGAAGTCAGGAGGGATGTACACAGAACATATTGTTATAAGCCTATTGAAGATTCTTGCTCGGATGGCGACAGGTTCAAGAATGGTCTGCAGTTGGGCTGTGTGGCACGCCAAGGTTTTTCGGGCAATGACGACCACACCACCTGAGTATGTACCACCACCACCCCAGTCCTTCCTAAATATAAAATAATTGTTGAAAAAAATTGTGTGTTTCGAGTTTAAATGCGTTTCTTGGAGGCACATGAAACTTGTCTGTTTGCAATAAAATATTTCATAGATATCATCAAGATTTTTGATGAGGCCTCTGAAGTTCCACTGGATGATGTTTTCTCTTCCCATTATTTAGGTTTAGAGCAACAGGAGTATGTGTGTTATTTGTCGACTTTAGAGGCTCGGACTCTTGGGAGGGGTTTTTTCGACTTGTCTACTGACCTGGACGCCGGAGCCCGTTCTTTCCACTGCGATGAAAGCCAAAAGGGCTTGGCGTCTATGTCGTCATCTGAAGGGAAGTGGGTCCACTTGACTTGGTACTCTTTCGGGCATTCTTTGCCCGCACTTCCAGTGTCGAAAGGGTGGGGAGCACCCCAGATGGCCCAGGCAGTGAGACGAAGAATGAGGTCGCTGCTACTACCTCCGTCTCCATCTCTTCCGTGCCCTTGCATGTGCTTTGGGCAGGTGGAGAGGAGGCTGTGGATAGCCACCACGTGGTAGCCACCACAGCCGCTGCTGCCTGGCCAAGTGGCGTGGAGACCAGGGCAGCTGCCACTGGCAGCCTCGTGTGGGGCGGGCGCGGGAGCAAATCAGCTGCGCTGTATTGCGTCGCCGCCGAACCAGGAGCCACTCCGCCTCACGGCGAGCAGCGTCGGCATACCTTCCGGAGCCGAACAGTGAAAACCTCTTGCGGGCATCCAGAAAGCTGATGTTCTCATTGACGTTCAAAGTGATTCAAAAGTTCAAACAGGAAAAACAATTTTTTTTCCTGTTTGAACTGTTCGCATGATCGTGAAACGCGGCATGAGGTCCATGGCAATTGGGACAAGTCAAGTTGCCAGCATCACAGTTGTCTGCAGGATGGTCAGTTTGCCCACACTACGCCCATGTGAGTGTACCGCGGCAAGAGTTCGTACCGCTCCCATAACGCTGGAACTTGAAACAGCGGCATGGATTTGGCACATACGGGCGAGTGAGACATCGGAGAAAACCAGCAGTCACGGCTTCCGGGAGTGGGGTTCTATCAAAAGTCAGAATATAGTGCTTTGTTTTGACTTCTTTGTTGCCTCGCCCTATTGTGATGCGCCGGACTGCTGTGACCCCTTGGTCACGCAGTCCTTCTACGAGGTCAGTTTCTGTTTGATTGATGAGATCGAGTTCAGAGTTGACGCCTTGGGAAGAGTTTAGGGTTATATGGGGAGTGACTGTTATTTCAAGATCATAGATTCTGGTTTGTTGCCGAAGCTTATTCGTCTGGTCTTTGTGGATGACTTCAACGAGCACATCTCCAAGAGAAATTTGTTGCCTTGTAGGTTCTTTCCTGCAACACTCTCGTTGAACTTTTATACGAGGAAGACTGAGTTTTCACTTACGGGGATTTCTTTATTTACAGATTGCCTCACGAGGAAGCGAGGATAGTTGTCCTTTCTTCGGAGGTCAATGGTCAGTTGCGGTTTGAGAATTACATCGCTGCAAGCCCTCTCCAGGGCCCGATCATTTGGAGGTGGGTTTTGGCAATAGCATATAGCATAGTATTGAAGCAGGGGACGGAAGTACTTCCTTTGCTCGTGTTACCCTGATACCGAGAGAGGTCCCTGAGCTCCCTGCCTCGTAAACAGGCACAGAGCCCATCTGCCAGAGCTTGACCTGGGCTCCGATGGCCACCGTTTGTGGTTTCTGCCCTTCACCTTAAAACTCGTAGCCACGGTAGGTTACAGCAAGAGTATGAGGGCTCGGGGTGCGCAGTGTGGCCAACACCGTCACCAAGATTCCTCAAGGTGCCCTGTGCGGGGTTGCGCGAGGCTTGTCATGGCTGTTCACGAGGTGACCGAGGAAAGGTGTATGGGACCTGCACTTACAAAACGAGGTGTCCGAGATAAGGTGTACTGGACAAGCATTTATATATACAAATAGCATTGAAAACTCACCAAAAAACGCTCTCAAGACAAAGAATAAACAACTACGTATAGGATAACAAGCCGAAAGCAGTAAAAAATGAAGAACAAGCTTCACACAGTACAATCGAAATTTGAACCATAAACTTCTGATTCATACTCCTGTTTCGCAGAATTTGTCTTAGGTGCAATGCCGATAGGCCAGACACATGAGGTGCGCGCCAGTTTCGTGAACTGGGTATTCAATAGCCCCGTGTAGCTGGTGTTGGGAACCAATAGCTTTTTATCTAAATTTTCATTCAATAAAAGAAACGCGATACAAAACCCACGTACACTTTCGAAAACTTTAAAAAGTATACGGTCTCAGCCACTCATTCCGTTTTAAATTTATAAACACGTTTTTTGTAGATCTCCGAAGTTCAATTATCTGTACAACCGCGCTTTAGTTAATACTGAAACTGCCTTTATATTTACGGAAAAAAAGTTTTTTGTAATCCACGACGGATTTATTTTGAATCAGGTGCTTTCTTGTCTCCTGCTGCCTTAGTTGGCTTTTGGTCAACAAACGATAATTGCCCTGCTTATTATATGTGCAAATTATGTAGTGTAATAAATACATTTTACAAGTGACTCAACAGTTAAAACTACAGATCTATTTGTCACTTCTCTGGAGTAAACGTATACATTAAAAACTATTTAGTTTTGTTTTGTAACGCAAAATTCTCCGGTACAACAAATGGAGGTGCAATACCCACGTGAGAAATTGAGTAAGACTGCGTGTATACACCACATTTGTATTCACTAATATCTAACAATATAAAGCAACACTCGTAGTAGTGCCAACAAAAAATACAATATTCGAATTTGACATAGAAACTTGCGTGAGCAAGCTGCAAAAAAAGACAAGTGATGCATAAAGATTTAACTTTTTCATCTTCACGAAATATTCATTTGCTACGTTTAGTTTTGTTTCTAGAAATACCTGCGATATAAAGAGTATACATTGACAACCACTCGACAAGATATGAGCACCCACTTTTTCTTAAGCAGTCAGAGTACTCATCAGTTTGAAAACGATCCCCAAAACGAGTACATATTTAGGAAAATTTAACAACCTCGCCATTGAGATGCAAACACTGAAGTTGTTGGTGGCGCTCAGTTCGAGTGGCGCTCAGTAGATTTACTTTGGGTTTTTCTTCGAATCCTTTTTCTTGGAAAACATATCGTTCAATTGCATTTTTTGTTGAAACTCCGGTAACTCAGTCTCCAATTGCCGCTCATAGTGAAGAGAAGTGGCTCAGGTCTGAATTCGGTGCCAACTACACCTAAGGCGAAATTCACAGATACACGAGGGCGCCAACCACATTTTCACGAACCATGTTTTCAGTTTTTTCAGCCGACCGGCTGCGCTGGGCTGTTATTTGTGTTGTCCGTTGGCCAAGTCAAGCCCATGTTCAATTCTTTAGGCCGCATGAGTTATCAGCTTTTTGATAGCGTAAGTGTCGCGAACTAACGCCACCAGACTAGAATATTTTTGTATGATCGACAATGTTCTCGATGCAATTCGACTGTTCGAAAAGGCCATGCGCCGACAGATAAATCACACCAGAGCAGAAGCAGTGGCATTCGACTCACCTCCCCTCGCCTCCGCATTTCCCTTTGTTCACTTCTGATTCGCCACCTGTGTATTCTTTGGAAGCAGAAGTTCGCTCCAATAAACTTGTTTTACTTAAAGACAACTGAGTCGTCTTTGGCTGCGTGACACCTGGTGAAGGTTCGGGGTACATGCACTTTAAACCATCTGCAAATCGGCACGCAAGCCCCACTCGTACTAGCCGCCTACAGAAAACCCTCCCACCCGAACTCTTGTCTGCTCCTGGAGACAGCGAAGAAGGAAGACCTCGCAACCAACAACATATTCAACCAAGCCCACCTCCAGTCGTACTGCAGCAACCTCGGGAGCCCCAATCATTCCGAGGATCTCCCGGGGAAGACCCCGAAGATTGGCTGGAGAAGCTCGAGCGTGTCCAGAATTTCAACCAATGGGATGGCGAAGAAACCTTGAGACAACTGTTGTTCTATCTTGCAGAATCGGGTCGAGTGTGGTTTCGAAATCAGGAGAGCACGATAACATCATGGAGCATCTTCAACACAGAACTTTTAAAAATTTCACAACTCAGGTGCGCAAAGAACGAGCTGAGCTATCGTTGCAGACGCGAATCCTACACCCAAACGAACGTGTTGTAGTGTTCGTTGAGAAGATGAAGATGCTGTACCGACGAAGTGACCCCCAAATGGTGGAAAACAACAAGCTGCGCTTTCTCTACCGGGCGTTAAGCCAGAGCTCTTCGCTGGACTAACTGGCAATCCTCCAAGAACCGTCGCTGAGTTCGTGACTGTGGCGGCCATGACCGAGAGACCCGGGACATGCGTTCAAGGCAGTACGATCGACCACTCAACGCGTTTTTGCGAACCCAATGAACGCCCCTGGATTCCTTGCAGAAGACATACGGGTCTCAACAATGCCGTAACCCCAAGTCGCCTTCCTGACCCACGTTATCCTTGTAGTTCTACACTTACTGAAGAATTGTGTGGCATCAAAAGCGCCCCATAAGCCACAAGCTAAGGCCTACGCCGAAGCTGTTCGTCGACCGCGCCCTGGTCCAAATCGTCGTGAAGAGGCCTCGCCGTACTCCCGCCCACTGTCGCCGCCCAGCCCCCTGTAGTCCAAAACGAAACCCAGAGAAAGCCGTACGTATACTGAACATCCGATAATTGTCTCCTGTGCTACCACGGTGGAGAGGGTGACCACATCTACCGTCGCTGCCCCTACAAGAAAATCGGACTGCGTGGTTTCTCTCTACACACAACTCGCCCACTCCCTGGCGAACGACCACATGAGGTCGACTATTATCTATTCGAAACCAGCCATGGCAAAGACCGTTTAAGCCGTTCTCCATCGCCCTACCCATACGAGTTCGCGAACCGCCGTAGCATTGTTTCCTTTGCACGTGGAAGGTCCCAGGACCACGTTGGGGAAACTAAAAGCACCAACTTCGGGAGGTAAAGTTTCACAGCAGAGGAAGAATGAAAACTCTCTAACGACGCAGCGACTCGCTGAAGACCATAATTCCCGACATGCCCTCAGGCCGACGACCCGATCTAACGCGGACGTGACTCCCGAGCACGACAACTACACACCGCGAAGAGTATTAGACATGACCACGCCTGAAGCTGAGAAAACGACGATATTGACGACGCATAATGCCCAACCGCCAACACGTTCAAGCCGAGATGCGACGCCCCCATGCACAAGAAACTCGAGGAAAGCAGCGTCCGACGTCCAGTTGTCCCTCGACGGCTTTGATGTGGTCGCCCTCATACATATTGCAGCCGACTACGCAGTAAGGAGCGGACCTTTTGCGTCCAAGCTGAAAAACTTTATCACAAGACGGGGCGGTCAGCACATACGCACAGCAGGAGGCCACCTCGTGACGCCCCGTGGAACGTGCTCATCCCGCGTCACCATAAAAGGCATGACGTACCATGCCGCGTTCGTTATCTTGCCTAACTCTTCCCGCGACGTAATTCTCGTAATAGATTTTTTGACGGACAACGGCACAATAATTGTTCTGCAGACCAAGTCGATAACTTTTTCATCCGATCACTCTAGGACGCCGGAACCGAACCACAAACACCATGTCGAACCAGAAACTTGCCGAAGCACACCGAACCACAAACCGAACCACAAACTTGCAAGGATCGCCAATGATCATGGCACGCTGCCACCCCTCGCAAGCTTGATGATCACCATCTACTGTGAAGATGCTCCTCCTGATATCGACGGTATCGTGAAGAGTGACCAAAGGTTGCTTCTCGACCACGGTGGCTCTATCGCAAAAGGCATTGCGCAGTTTTTACAACGAAATTCCACGTTTTAGGGACCATTTTACTGAGGAGTACCAGTTAATAAACAAGGGCGCTGAACTTGCGTTCCTGGAAGAAACGCAAGAAGCAAGTGACGCGATGGCAATCCCCGACTTTGAACACACACCCGAAGATATCTTCAAGCTCCTGCATCCCTTCGACGTGAATCCGGCCCAACCGTGAAAAGAAAGGAACAAGTTATTGGCTTTGCTGCGTCACTACAGCGAATGTTTTTTTGTTGAACTCAAAATACGTCAGACACCTCTGGCGAAGCACCGTATAATAAGTGAATATGGATCCCGACCTGCCAAAGAGTCACCGTACAACGTCTCTTCACACGAGGGCGAAGCCATCCGGACTCAAGTCGACTAAATTGTCAGCGACGACATTTTACGGCAGTAGAAAAGTCCGTGGGCTGCGTCGGTCGTACAGTTGACGGAAAAATACGGTACATTAGGTTTCTGCGTTGACTACCGGCGACTGAAAAAAAAATCACCAGAAAGGACGTGTACCCCCTGCCACGAACCGACGACGCCCTCGACCACCCCATGGATCTGAACACCGGCTACTGGCAAATTGAAGTGGACGAACGAGAGAGACCGACAGAAGACCGTATTTATAAGCCTGTGGGGTCTATACGAGCTCAAGGGGATGCCGTTTGTACTGTGCACGGTGTCATGAACGTTTTAAAGAGTCATGGACACTGTGCTTGTTTGGCTTGAAATGACACGCCGGCCTGGTATACCTCGACGGCGTAGCGGTATTCGCCCGGACTTTCGATGAACACCTTGAAGGGTTGGGGTCTCTAGACGAGCCTATGCGCTCGTTGGGGTTAACGCTGAAGCCTGAAAAGTGCCGCTTCACTTATTAGGAACTGAAGCCTTTGGGTCACGTCGTCAACGCCGCGGGTATCCTGCGTTGCCCGGCGAAAATATCAGCCATAGCAAACTTTACAAGGCGGCCAAACAAAAAGGGGGGGCGAAGATTTCTCGCAATGTGCGCATAATACCGGCGTTTCGACGCAAACTTAGCACGCGTTGCAGTACCCCCTTGGCCTCGGAAAGCAGCCAGGAAAAAGCATTCTGCGATCTACAGAAACGCCTGCAAAACTATCCCGTGCTCGCTCATTTCGACAAACACGCCGAAGCGGAAATGCACACAGACGCAAGTGATGTAACGTTGAGTGCCTTCCTCGTCCAAAGGTGAAGCGGCTGTGAAAAAGCAATCACTTTTGCAGGCCGCATTCTTTCGAAGAAGAAGAAAAACTACTCAGCCTCCGAGAAAGAGTGCCTTGAAATGATATGGGCCATTTCAATATTTTGCCCATGCGTGTACGGTAGATCGTTAAAAGCTGTGACTGATCACCATGCCCTGTGTTGGTTCGCAAATTTGGAGGACCCTTTGTGGCCGTCTTTGGCGGTCAAGCTTGCGCCTCCAAGAGTTCTGTGTTACAATCGTCTACAAATCAGGCAGGAAACACTTCGACACCGACTGCATTTCTCGCACCACCATCGACGCACCACCACAAGACTTTACGGAGAGCGACCTAGCCACCCAGCAAACTTCGGGCACTGACTTGCGCGTCAATGATCGACTATATCGAAGGACGCAACGTCGGGATGCCTGGGGCATACAAGTGGAACTTACCAGCATTCAGCCTAAAAACTCCGTCCTCGTAAAGAATAATTTTAGCCCCGGAACGAGAACGTCGTATCTACTTTATTATCCCCACAGACCTTCGTAACGAAATTTAGGAAGAGTGCCACGACGAACCATCTCTCGAACACCTCGGCGCAGCTCGCACTATTGAAAAAATTAAGGCGAAGTACTTTAGGCCACGCTTTACATCCGACGTCACCCACTACGTTCGGAGTTTCCGTGACTGCAAGCGACGAAAAACGCCGCCCACAAGAACCGCCGGGCTTCTGCAACCGATCGCCATCCCGTGAAGGCCCTTTCAACAGATTAGAATGAACCTTTTATGCCCGTTTCCTAAGTCGCGATCAGAAAACAAGTCAATTGTCGTAGCCACAGACCATATGACACGCCACGCAGCTACCGCTGCTCTTACATAGGGACAGGACAAGAAGTTGCCAAGTTCTTTATAAACCAAGTTGCGCTGCGACATGGAGCCTTTGAAGTCGTTATCACGGACGACGCAACGGCCTTCACTGCGGATCTTATGAAAGGAATGTTACGCTACAGCAACACACATCACCGAAGAACAACGGCGTACCTCCTTTTACCGCACAAACTAACGGAACGTGTGAACAAGACGATCGAGGATATGCTGTCTATGTACGTCGACTCAGACACTAAGAATTGGGACGAACTCGTTTCATATGTCAGGTGCGCACAACACGGCTATTGACGAAACAAAGAAGATGACACCGTTCGAGATTGACTACGGAAGACGGCATACTACGAAGCTTGCAGATATGCTTCCCAACGTGGAAGACGGAGTCCTGAATGAGGACGTCCAAGGACACCTTCAGTGTGCAGAGTGGGCCCGCCAGCTCGCCCAAGTACGCATAACTGACCTGCAGCTGGTGGATGCTGGAGGCTACAACCTGAGGTAGGCGGAATCACTCATGTGTCCACTCTATCAGACTCATTTAGACTCAAACTCGCACATGAGTTTGAGTTTGAGTGAGTGCAAGGCTAGTGTGGCAAGGTGATTTTGAGCTTGAGTACGCCTGAGGCCAAATCAGTGGTCAGCCCATTTCGAGTTTGAGTACATTTTGACTTTGAGTACATTTTGAGTTCTGAGAGCATATGAGCACCGCAAGGGGCAGCTATGGTTGGCGGTGCATTTTGATGTATGGCTTTGGGCTGGCAGTTCAGGTTAGCTGCGGGTACTGCAGCATTCGGGATGCACATGATCGTTTGGTGGAGAGCTGGGGGGGAGAGGTGGGTGTCAAATTTAGCGGCTTGGCTTGTGAATAACAATGCCCTGGTGAGTTCATAAAAATGTATTGCACCTTTTCCCATTGATGGATCCTGTAACAAGGTGGGAAAGCGTGGTTGGAAAGCGCACGGCTTACTTTGTTTTTGTTTGCTCGCCTGCTTCTGTTAATGATTTCATTTGTATAGCCAAAAAGGAAGAGGTGAGCGACATGGGTGTCCCCTCCGCTGTTTCGAATGAGTTGTGAATTGAACTGACTGGGCGACGCCAAATTAAATACGATAATCACCGCATTATGAGATACAGTGTGCAAAAAAATTAAAAAAGATGTCGCTAAGGCGTGTAAGGTATTAAGATAAAGGTACCGATTAACCGAATCAAGGGAGGTAATTTTTAAAGAATGCTTCTTGTGTATAGTCATCAGACAGTCACTATGTGTTATAGATTGTGTCAGTTTTGTGGGAGAATATTAATTACAAAATGAAATTTTTAACGAGACTAGTTGTTTATCACACTGGAAAACCAAATAATACACACCCAATAAGGTGAAGAACAACGGGAAACTAAAAACAATAATTAACGGAGACAAAACTATACGAAACGGCAAAGAGGTCGCGCTACCGCGAAACAGTCAAAGTTGGGCATTTGAAAAAGTCAAAATACGTGTTGGCTGCTGGAACGGGGTTGTCCCACGCGTCCGAGAAGGAGCGCCATGGAGTTGCTGTGTTGCGAGGTCCATTCGACGTGTCGTGGCCGCAGAGGTAGAGCGCGCTATAAGCTCCCGTCGTGCAGTAGCAGACGCAGCTCTCTTTGGACGTCGTGGTCCTCTACCGATGTCCGGCGAGACGTCTTCCTGGTTCTCCTTTTGGGCATCCAAGAAATGGTCAGCAGTGGTCGCGGTCTCAGAGGGTCTTTTGCACTCCCTCTCCCGTACGAACATCGCGAGTTTTCTGTGGCAGTTAAAGAGAAGTTGCCCAGTGATTAACAAATCAGCGAGGTTCCCGAAGCTTTTGTCTATGCTAGATAGTTCTACCCACCCTTCAAAAGAACATTTCAGTCGAGTGGCGTATTGTTTAGCGGTTTCGTCCTTCTCCGGCTTGGAGTGACGGAAGCGCTCCCTATAGCCTTGTGTGGTGAATTGATACTGCTGAAGTAATGCAAGCTTAAGCTGGTCGTAGTCTAGCGACTCTTCTGGGGAAAAGCGGAGGTATACTTTTAGTGCCTCTCTCGTAAGGCACGTACTGATGGCGATGGCCCATTTCGACTAAGGCCAGCTTTGACTTTGAGCAACACATTCAAACCGTTTAAGGTATGCGGCGAGAACATCTCAAGCATGCTCACCAGGCGGCAGGAATTTTTCTGCGCTGAAGCTTTGCGGGGTGGCGGCCTCAGCCTGACCAGTGGTTTCTCCCTCGCCATCTGTTTGGGCCCCCTCTCCTCACGCTGAATATAGTAAGGCCAAGCAAATCCGCAGCTGCAGATTGCCATCTTTGACTTCTGCACGAGCCCGCTCTTTTTCGCCTTTCGCCCACTCCTGTTCAGATTTCACCCGCTCGTGCGCGCGTTCTAACGCTCTTTCGTTGAGGAAGTGCTTCTGTTCCGCCTGGATCCACTGCCGCAAATGCTCGCCACTTAAGCCCAAGCATTCGCCCATGGCAATGAGCTCCCGTGTATGAAATGTGGGTTTAATGGGTATTAAAAAAATATCTGGTCTTGTCCTGCAGTGGACGCCGATTATTGTCAAGTTCGGGATACAATTTGCAGTACAAAAAAAATTGCAAACGAGGCTAGTTGTTTATTATGCTAAAACCCAAAACAATACACACCCAATAAGGTGAAGAACAACGGGAAACTCACAAACGATTTGTAACTGTGACAAAATGATACGAAAGAGTCAAGGGCTCCAGCGACAGCGAAAGAGTGAAAGTTGGGAATTGGAAAAAGCCACAATATGCGTTCGGTGGTGGAACAGGGTTGTCCCACGTGTTCGAGAAGCAGCGCCGTGGAGTTGCGGTGTTGCGAGGTAGAGGCGACGTGTCTTGGCCACAGCCGTAGAGCGTGCTGCAAGCTCCCGTCACGCAGTAGCAGACAGCGCTACTGGGGTGTCATGGTCCAATACCGATGTCCGACGAAACGTCTTCCTCGCGGAGATGTCCTGGAGATTGCGGTTTTGGAGGACTACTTGGGGCACGGCACGGGCCTGGTCACCCAACTGCCGCGCATCCCTGTCTCTCGCGTCCCTACGGGAGTTCTTCTATGGCTCCCCTCGGCCGCCAGCAGCCGTAGCTGGCTGCTTCCGATTGGCCCGCGTCCGGTTAAAGCTCTTGTTCTAGTCTCGAGCGCTCATCGCCGTAGCCCGGGCAATGACTTTGGCTCTGCGAACCATACGTCTTTTCATTTTCTTGCTACGTTTAAAGTGTATTCTTCTTGGAGTAATGTTTTCTGTGGTCGTGTGATTTCTTTGCTTGACAATGAAATAATATTAAACATTAAGCCACGAGAACGTGTGGGGAATCATATTCAAGGCCTACATGAGGGGAAGTATGTGGGACAAAAATTCTGTATAGTTATATATTTACCCTGTATGGCTAGTCACAAATTGGGGGTAAATTCAAATTCATAGCAATATGGCATGTGGCGTATGAATTTCTCTATGAGGGGACCACGTGGGAGAAAACTAGTAATGCTTCCTTTATATTATCACATGACATAGCAATAATGGGTCAATGGGTCAATAATGGGTCAATTGTGTTAACATTCCAAACGATACCATTACGGTGTACGGGGCATAACATTGAAGGTTGCGGTGAGGGCAAGCACACGGGAAAAATGCGGAATAGATATATCATGAGCTAGTTATGATTAGTTATTATTTTAGTTAACATTCGAACTGGTGCCACTAGGATGCGTTGGGTAATAAATTATTGGTTTCAATAAGGGGAATCTTGAGATGAGTACACTCCGCCAGAATGTGCACCAGGGTGCCTTCAGTCTTGTTGCAAAATGGGCAGACGGAGTCGTGTTCCGCCGGAAACATCTTCTGCAATAAAGCTGGGCGCACCAGTGACCCCGCTTTTGCGCGGCGTATCATCGTATGTTGTTTGCGTTCGAGTTGCTCGTGTGGTCTGGGAAGCCTGCACCTGGCGCTCCTGTACGCCGGGTAATAGCTCGTAATTGGGTGCGGTTGCTCCGACTCGTCCTCGGCCCGGTCTGCTAGTTCGCGGGCGTAGTGGTCAGCGAGGGCGTTGCCTTCCACTGTAGAGTGTGCCGGTATCCACACGAGCTCTACGTCTTGTCCAGTTGGGCGGGAGTTTACTATAATTGCTCGGGCCGCGTGGGACACGATCTTCTTGCGGTAGTTGCCGTAAGCCGTTTTGTAGTGTGTGACGATCGTCTTCACGTCCCTTTGAGGGAGGGCGAGAGCGATGGCCACCTCTTCTGCTTGGCTGGCGTCTGTTGTCCGTACCGACGCGCTCGTCACCAGTGTGTCGATGGTTGTTACGGCGGGAACTGCTTTGCTGTTGTTCTGGGGAAGGGAGGTGTTCACGTAGAGGACCCGGGCTTGGTCCAAGCTGTCGGGCCAGTGCCTGTGCCCACGAGGCACGCGTCTCGTTATTCCTGCCTGCATGCATGTTGCATGGCCGCGGCTTGGTCTTGATTGCTTCAACCTGCGGCGCATGTAGAGGGTGCTTGGGTGTCTGTGGTTTGATGGGCCACGAAATTCCTGGAGGACTCCTCGGCCGTGCTCATTCTGGCTCAGTCGCACTCTCTGGCAAGACCGATGAGCCACTATGAGCTCGTCTACCGTATTGTGTACCACATGTCAGGTTTTTGTGCGTAGGCGAGCACTGGGGCAGGCCCATAGCCGTCTCGGTGGCTTTCTTTACAGTCGTGTTTAGCGTGTTCCTGTTAGCCTTCATTAGCTGAAGATACGGGGCCTAGTAGGTGATGCGGGACACGATGAACGCCCTGACCAGGCGGAAGGCGTCCTCTGGTTTAAGTCCTTTGTTCTGGTTGGCAACACGTCGGATCATTCCTGTGACCTGCGCGGAGGCCGTCTAGAACTTAGCAATAAACGTTGCCGCCTTGGCGTCTCGTTGCCAGAAGAGTCCAAGGAAGCCAAGCTGCTGCGTTGGCTTAATGTCTACGCCGTCGATGGTAACGACCACGTTTCTCTCGGGATCGTTCTTGCGTCTTCTGGGCTGCAGGATGAGAAGCTCAAACTCCTGGGGTGCACAGCACTAACCGCAGGTCCTGGCGTATTCGTGGACCTTAGTTGCCACCCGCTGCAGGTCCTTCTTCGCCCAGGCTTTGGACCCCACGCGACTCGTCCACTACGCGATGTCGTCGGTGTAGAATGCGTGGTCCACGCCGTCGATCTGTTTCAGTAGATTTGGCAGCGGTGGGAGTGTCAGGTTGAATAACAGGGGCGACAGGACGGAACCCTATTGGGTGCCACAGTCTCTAGTTCTATCGGGTCCGAATTCCCTCCTCCAATCTGTATTACCACCGTGTGCTTGCTTAAAAAGTCCTTAACGTAGCCGAACGTGCGTTGACCATATCCCGTCTTCATGAGGTTACCAAAAACGCTCGCGTGGGACATTGTCAAATTCCCCCTTTAAGTCGAGGGCCAGTATCCCGAGCGGCAAACTTCAAGTGGCTTTCTTGATCACGAGCTCTTACACTTACACCAAGATGTCGTGCCTTCCGCGGTGCTCCTGGAAGCTGTAAATCATTTCGGGCATTTTGTTTGTCTCTTCTAGGAAGGTTTCGAGTCTACGGTGCACCATGTGATTTAATATTTTCCCCACGCACGAAGGCAGGGAAATGGGTCGCATGTTCTCGATTGTGAACATGCGAACATGAACATGCGGCTTTGGGGATCAACCGTAGTTGCGCCTGTTTCCATTCTATGGGCAGCCGAGAGGTCTCCCAGGACCCGTTAATTTGGCCCAGGAGCCTCTTGACCGTCCGGTAGCTCATATTTCCGAGCAACTCGTAAGTGATCGTGTCTCCACCAGGAGCACTGCGTCTGTTGCTTTTATCGATGGCCTTTCAGAGTTCCGCCAGCATGAAGGCTCGTCGAGTTTGTTGTTCGCTTGGCAGTCGTACATCTCGGGGATCTAGAACTTACCCCTATCGGTCTTCAGATAACGCGCCGTCCGCTAAGCGACGAGCTTGAGGCCGTCTCCATCGCAGGTATTTATCACCTTAGTGAGGTCGCGATGCGTTGTGGTCTTGCTGCCCAGAGGGTCGATCAGGTGCCTGAGGAGGCCCCGGATCTAACGCGTAGACTACACGTCCTGCCGTCCGTAGCACATACTCCACTAGTTTTCTCTGCTGAGCTTAGCGGCGTACTCGGAGATCTCTCCGTTGAGAACTGCACTTCGGCGAGTTAGCCTTTTGTTTCTCCGCTGGCGCTTCCATCATCTTGTGAGTGATTGCCGAGCCTCCCACATGTGGGCCAGCCTCGCATTGACGAAGGGCATCTGCACCGTCCTTGTAACCACTTGGGTAAATTTGGCGAGCCCCGTCCTCTGATCGCGCGCCCATTCCACGTACGTCTGCTTGTCTTCTTTGTGCTCCCCTTTATTTTCCAAGTAGAGGCTTGCCTCGTCGGTGTACTTGCGGAGCTTGTCCCAGTCCGTGATTCGGGCTCTTATGAGCGCAGCACAGAACCGCGGTCTCGTGATTTCTATGCCGATGATGGTGTGCTTCGATCTGAGGTCCGTTCCTTCGTCCCGTCTCGTCGCGTGCAGGTTACCCTTCAGCCACGTGAAATCGGGCGTCGTGACAGGGTTGACGGTGTTCTCTTTCCTCGTAGCCACCCCAGACTCGTTCAGTATCTCGAATTCTGCCTCTTCCATGGTTCTGTGTAGAGCTCCTCCTCGTGTGGATTCGTACTTGTATACCCATAGCGTTTGGGGGGGGGGGTTGAAGTCGCCGAAGATCAGAAGCGTCCTGTTCCCCGCCAACCTCTTCGCCAGCCATACCATTTTACCAAAGTGGTACTGGCCCTATGACGGTCTGCAGTACGCGCTCATGATGAATAGATTCTTCCTGTCTCCTATTGTCCGCTTGTAAATTTAGTTCAGCGTGTGCTCGCAGCCGTGCCGTGAAGTTACGTACTTAGTGGCCGCGAAGTTAAGTGCGTCGGTGCCGTGTATGAATCGTATACCGGCACTTGGAGACGTCCGTGCGTCTTCGGCAGAGCCCCCACGTCTGGCTTCTGATCGAGCCCTTCGATGTGTATAAACAGTTCGGCGTCTTTATTCTGATACCCCTGCAGTTCCATTAGTAAATGAGTGTGCTCTCCTCTACACGAGGAGTCCTGTTTCTATTCTTGTTCGGATTCGGAGCCATCGTCATTTGCCGAATGCACGTGTACTCGCCCCTTCGCGATGTATTCCTTCACTTGATTTGGACTCTCCTGGCGGAGCGCGGCTGTCTTGCTCGTGGTCGGTTTGGAGAGAGTGAAGTCCTTGGCGGCGAGGCGTTCGTGACGGACCCACAGCACCTCCATTCACATTTGCACTTGCCTAAAGCCCTAAATAATTTGCCTAATTGCCTCCAGTATGTTCTTCAATACAGTGGTTGTCTCGCTGCCCAGCGAGGCTTGTTGTTTCTGTCGTTGCTGCAACACACTGGCCTTCGCAGCGCTCTCCGTGCTGCTCTCCGTGTCAATGACATCTTGGCTACTCGCGCTCTCGGCGTTCGCCGTCCCCACCAGCTATAGGCAGACGAATGGCGGGTGGTCTCACCGTGGCACTTTGCGCTTCTCACTCGCAGCGTCCGACCGCTCGCGGTTGCGGAGCTACCGCTTGTCAGCACCTCAATCTTGTAGAAGAAATCGCGTATCTTTGCGTTCTTCTCCTTTATTTGGTCTTTTTGCCTTTCGAATACTTTCTTGATCTCTATGCATTTATTGTCGCGTGACTTGGCTACAGCGCCCTGACCGGGAGGTTAGACGGGGTAAGGAGAGGGAACTTCGCCCTTGCTGCTCGTGATCGTGAACGGGACCTCTGACGTCTTCCGCTCGGGCCTTGTTTGCCACTGCTCCCCTTCTTGACAGTCTCCCGGTGGCGGTTCTCCATGGGGCTGGTCGATGGTGGCCGGCCGGCCCCGTGGGGCCGCAACGGGACTCGGATCTCGAAAGTTGACGGCTCTGGTGGCCACTCTTGTGGGCCGGCGTTCTCGATCGGCTCCGCGACGACGTGCTACGGTGGGGTCGCCATGTGGGACCTATTTTATATTGACTTGAGTTTCATACTTGGGCTCGTCGGCGGTCGTAGCCCCTGCGCCGCGCCACATACGGCGTCTTGAAGCACGCCTTGCAGTCCTTTTTGGTGGTGAGGTGATGTCCACTGCGGAGGCAGCATTGCTGCACGCACGAATGTTCCCAGTCCGGATTGGCAGCGCCACAGTCCCGGCCGATGCGGTCTTAGGGGTTAGGGCAGACGTTCATCCTGTGGCCGAGCCGCTTCCCGGTTTCCACAAGCAGGTTCCCATAGCGTACGTAGTTTGGGACCTTGGTCCCCGCAAAGGCGATGAGCACAGATCAAGTCTTGCCGATCCGGTTGACGCGGAGCTCCGTGGGATTGTGCTTGTGTACTACGTAGTCCTGGATTTCTTCCGCAGTGTCCTCCAATGGGATGCCCCGAATGACACCTTTGAATGTCCCACGGGGGGCGCACTCGTATGCACTCACTTCATGGGCCGTCCCTCTGATATCGATGCTGGTCACAGCTGCCTACAAGTCCGCGTCCTCCTGCTTGGCATGCTTGTGACGAATATGTTCTGCTGAATATTGAGGCAAATGACATCATCTCTTAAGTTACTTGCTGCAACTTGGGCCGCCACCGCCATCGCTCGGCTAACTTCCACACGCGTGACTTCGCTGATGCTGTAGGTCTGGCATCCGCGCGCTCTTAAGAAGTCTCCCTTTGTTTGCTCACATCGCCTCCTTGTGGCATAGCTTATTTGCAGAAACGCCGCGGGGTCACCATCCTGGCCATAGGTTTTTTCTGCAGCTCCGACTTCGGGGCCATCTCGGCGGACGTGGATTTCTTGCGTTAGGCGTACCTGACTGCCGCCGCTGACATTCAAATTCTCGCATTCCGTTTTCCAGCCTTGCCCCATGTACACGTCCTCTGGCGACATTTCTTGCCCTTCCACTTCGATGCGCATGGCTGTCGACATCTTGGGGTCACCTCGAGTACGGCAATTACCTGCCTAGCTCAACGGGCCTTGGCTAGGCCTGCCGCTTCCCTGGCCGAGGCCGGCTCTGCTAGGATTAGTTGCGGGTGTGCCGCGTGGGAAACAAAATCGGTTCTAATTTCCAACATATGGGCTCCCTACCTCAGTTTCAAGTATCCGCGACGTACCCGTAGGCTTATACATCCAGGCGATGCAGTACTATGAAGAGCCAGGCCTAATAACCGGGCGACAACCCGTCCCACCGCGTCGGCAACTCCTCTTCTTTTGCTCTTTGGCGTTCCCATCTTAGCTTGCGTACCACGTACGGCATCTTATATCTTGCTTTACACTCCTTGTCCGCGGTTAGTCGTCACCCCCGCAGAGGCTGCACTTGGGATTCTATTTGTAATTTGCGTTGGTGTTCTGGACGCCGCAGCCGCGGCAGATCCGGTTAGTTGGGTTCGGCCATACATCCATGCGGTTGCCGAGGTGACCGCACTGGTAGCACATGTTGATCTCCTTGCAGTGTAGGGAGCAGTCGACCAGCCGGTTATAGTATTTTACGTAGTTTGGTACCTTGGAGCCTTCGAACGCCTGACCACCGACATGGACTTGCCTATGCGGTTGGCTTGCAGGGCTGTGGGGTTATAGTCGTGCACTATGAAGTCGTTGATTTCCTGAGCGGAGTCCGTCAGCGGGACTCCTCGCATCACCCCCTTGACGGTGCCATTGAGGGCCGATTCACATGGGCTAACCTGGTGTTCGGTTTTGTTATGATGAGGTTACTGACCGCTGCGTAGGAATCGGCGTTTTCCCTCATCGGGGTGCTCATGAATATAATCTTTTGTGGCTTTTTCGGGCATATCACGTGCCTCGCTTCTTCCCCGCTCACGTTCGCAGAGGCGACGATGGCTCTACTGATCTCGATCATTGAGACTTCGATTACGTCCAGTTCTCCCCTGGATCGCGTGATGATCTGAATGTCATCCCTTGGAAATTTTGGCATTCTTGCTGCCTTAAGTAGCTTGCTCTAGATATTCTTCAGGCGGTGAATGCCCTCTTCACCGCCGCCGACGTCTGGCTGGGCACCATTTTAGACTGCGTAAAAAAAGCAAAAACGCGACCAATACTCATATTAGGAGACTTCAACGCCGCACACACAAAGTGTGGATACAAGTACTCGTTCAAGAGGAAAGCAACTCACAAAGCGCTAGAAGACCCAGACTTGACGGTGGTAAACGAGCCGGGCGTACCGACCAGGACGGGCACGGGCCGGCGAGAGCCACAGCGTCGCACCTGACGCTTGTACAGGCGGACCTCGGTGTTGCCTAGCCCAACACCAGGCAGAAAACCTGGTCGGACCACGCCGCGATCTGTGTGACCCTCAGGGGACCCGGCATAAAGGCAAAACTTGGGTACGCATCACGGACTGGGACAGCCTTCGCAAAAATGTCGAAGTGGAAGATGAGGTTCCACAAAGCGACGTCGAAGTCAAGACGTATCGGGTATGGGTCGAGAAGCAGCGCCACCCAGTTGAGAAGTGCACGCAGAAGATGTCCACAAAAACGCAGGTTCCCTTTGTGGACAGCTTGCTCGCACACATGTGGGAGGCCAGGCACGCGCTCACCCGAAGGTGGAAGACCAGAGACACAACAAGAAGGTGTGGAAGCGCATCCACGACCTCAACAGACAAGCAGCCGAGTATGTCACCAGCCGAGTATGTATGAGCAGGGAGATTGGCATGAAGGTCTGCGACGGTCTCCAGAGAACCCTGTCGACGAAAAAGACGTGGAAACTACCGAGGCACCAGATAGACCCACTGAAGAGTAAGAGCGCAGGTGCCCGCGATCTCGCCCGAACGATCAACAGCTACGAAGGTGACGGGAAGAAGAGAAGCTCATCCGAGAGCTCACACGGAAGTACCTTAAAACCAAAAAGAGCGGAAAACCGTCCCTCGAGTGCGAAGGGGTGAACAACGAAGACATGGATGGAGATTTCACCGAGGTGGAGTTGAGCGCATCCATAGAAGAAAGCAACCAAGGCATTGATGAGCGACGAGAGTCGGACGGAGCTCCAGGTCCTCGCCAACTGGACGAAAGCGGAGGTGCGTTTAATGCCCAAGCCGGGAAGCCACCTCACGTCGACAATCTGCGGCCCATCTCTCCCACGTCCTGCACGGGGAAGGTGGTCGAACGCATGTTATTTAAGAGACACCAGAAGCACCTAGACACCACCCACCAGATGCCACCCACCATGTACAGTTTCTGATGGCACCTGAGCACGCAAGACGTTCTAGTGCAGATACACGAACTGGTGATCAAAAAGGCCAAGAACTTTACCCCGAGGGCGAACCTGGCGCTCGACCTCAAGGGAGCTTTTGAGCATGTAACCCACGACAGCATACTCTGTAACCTGCGAGAGACAGGATGCGGAGAGCGAACGTTCAAGTACGTCCGAGACTTCCTCAGTAAAAACGGCAAATATCAAGATCGGGGATTAGAAGTCGCGACCGATAGCTCTGGGAGGCAGGAGAACCTGCAATTATCAGTCCTATCGCCCCTGCTTTTCAACCAGGCGTTACACCCGCTCCCAGCCCTGCTCCAAGGAATATGGTGCATTTACCACGCTCTCTTCGCGGATGACATCACTGTGTGAACGTCTAGAGCGGGGTTGGATAGTTGGATGGAAGAGACCCTTCCAAGATCGGCCGACACCGTTCACGACTACGCAAAAACATGCAGTCTCGACTGCTCGGCACAAATGTCAGAGCACCTAAAGATAAAGCCACGAAGAAAGAAAGGAGATCAAGAGAAGGTGTTTATTAACATAAATGGGACGAACATAACGCCGACCACGCAAGCCCGAGTCCTGGGAGTAATCTTCCACAACAACGGCAAGGCAGTAGCGGCGCTAAGCAAGATCAAGGCAACCAGGCAACAGATCAGGAACATGCTCCGAATGGTCATTAAGAGACGAAGAGTTCTGAAGAAATACGATGCACTCATGCTGGTTCGGGGCTCTGTGACGCCGCGCATCGTATACGCGGCGCTACTCAAAAAAGACAGAGATAAACTGAATGCGATCCTACGCAAAGCAGAAAAGGTGGCGCTAGGTGTTCCGCGCAACTCGTCCACTGAGAAGCTGCTAGACATGGCCAAACACAACAC
This sequence comes from Haemaphysalis longicornis, assembly GCA_013339765.2. Classification (NCBI taxonomy): domain Eukaryota; kingdom Metazoa; phylum Arthropoda; class Arachnida; order Ixodida; family Ixodidae; genus Haemaphysalis; species Haemaphysalis longicornis. The sequence continues at coordinate 96,942,009 of CM023454.1, read as the reverse complement.
AGTGGAAGAGTTGGTAGAGGCCCACCTCTATACCCAGAGAGTACGGCTCAGAGTACGAAAGCAAAGCCCTGCTCCGAAACATGAGACCGCGTCGCGACGACGGGCTTAAAGCGTCCAGGGTGAGGGCTCTCATCGAAACGCTAAGACAAGTAAAAGATCATGACGCAACGGGGGTCACCCTCTACACGGACACTTTTCTACGAAAGTTTTCGACGCGAGCCGCGATATCGGTCATGACTGAAGACGCGCTAGTAACGTGCGCTTCTGTCAAAACAGAGCTTCCATAAGAAGCTGAAGAGGCGGCAATAACCTTGGCAGTCACGCTGCCTAACGTGAGCAAAATATTCATTGTCTCGTATTAAGCGTATGTTAACTATAGAAAAGAGAAGGTGTCTCTGCCGGACTGAGAATACTAGAGGAAGAAACACGCCGCATACCCGGGCAGAAAGTCGAACTGATATGAACACCCGCGCACTCATGTCTGTAGAGAAACGAAATCGCCCACCAGCTCGCCCATGAACACCGGGCCGACGAGCACGACTCGCAGGCCATAACGACTCAAGGACTTAAGGGCACATACAGGTGAGGCAGACAGCGGTACCCTGAACCGCACAAAGCGTTCAGCACAACGCAGCAAACGATCTGTAGGCAAATACAAGCAGGATTCTTCCCGCACCCCAATCTCCAAAGCAGAATGTACACCGAAAGATACAAGAAAGAGTGTAGCTTCTGTGGGCCATTGGGTACGCCCCGGCACGTCATCGGAGAGTGCGAATTCACCGAGATCATCACCCAACCCTTTACCCAACCATCCAGCGCTGCGCCCTTCCCACACCCCCTAACGAGCGATGGGAGACCTTGCTAACCAGGCCCTGCTTGGACGACCAGCTCGTCCTGATCTCCAGAGACCAGACAGCCGAGGAAGCATATGGGTCTCGTGAAGAGGGAACCACCCCATCAAGCACAAACTTTCCGTAATTTTTTGGCTGAATAAAGTTGTTCTCTCTCTCTCTCTTAATAACCTGGGCAATTAGCAAGCAAAGACAGGGATCGCGGAACACGTCCTCTTTCTTCGTATTCGTCTTCCTTCCTTCACAGCAACTGGAACTGCTTGTGTAATAGGGCCACAACAATTACAAAGTAATATTTTTAAGACGCTGTTTATTGTTGATTTATAAACTTTTTTCTTGGTTCACCTTGTACCGCGCTTGATCGGGTTAGAAAACAAGATAGCGAACTTATTCGAAGTGCTTTACATCTGAAAAAAATGGATGAGGTGGTGACAGTGGTTTTTTTTTTTAGTTCTCAGTTTTTTAGAGGTGAATGCAGAAAGGGCATATAGACTATGAACAATTACATGAATAAAAAATTCTGTAAAAGTTGTCCTGAAAAACCAAGAGTGTCACCACCGCAGCTGTTCAACATGAAAATTAACGCAAGAGCGGTCACCAAGAAATCACTAGAACAAACAATGTACGACACAAACAAAAAAAAACCGTTTTCAAAATACGGCTTCCTAGGTTTCAACATAGATATCATTCATGAAAATCGCGAGAGCTGTAGTCTTTTCTCTTCTTGTCAACATGGGGTATTTGGGCTGCATTGTCTTTAAATTAGAGTGCCTTTTGCAGCTTTTTTTCTTTCCTTAAAACATTATTTTCAGCTTCTGTTTGAAGAGTACATTGCCCCGTTCGCGGACGAAAATTGGGAGATAGCTTTTAACGCAAAGTAAATTAGCTTGTTACCTGTATTGCACTGGACAAGTTCCATCTGCAGTGTTGCGATTATGACAACAAGTGAAGCGAGTGCTTTACTTGAATTTTTTAATTAAATTTAAAACGGGAGTTTTTTTATTTTTCTTTTATTCTTTATTTTTATTATATGCTTTAACTTTGCCTGGAGCAGCAACTTTGTACTCGTACGCGCATGTGTTCATTGCCAAAATTTTACATACCACAGAATTACAAACGGGCCACCTTGAGGGTTGGTATATTATTCTGTGTAACCCCAACTTCAATGATGCACATTTTGTTTGTACCCTTGACATTCAGAGCATGCAATATTCTTTGCACCACAACCTATATGCACTTAAATATAGGTGTATGCATTGGTCATAATAATTTCCCTAAAAAATTCAATTTGTTAAATGCGAAAGTAAGGTGCATTTTTAACGCCGTCAACATGTTTTTATTCCAAACTCAAACATGTTTCCATGATTACTTCAAGTGCACGGGAAACGTCGCGAAAGAAAGCACAATGGCTCGTCCGCCTTGCGGCGCTTGTAAACCGCGACAGGTTAGACTTTTTTATTCCTGAAATGGCCATACAGTCCGCTTTTATGAATAAATATATAGTCAGGAGAAATATTTCCAACTACTGGCGTTTAATCGTACCAGGTTGCGCATACCAGGTTGGGTGTCCTCACCTACAGTGCGTGTGCTAAAAACCAGTCCCCAAATGGTTCCATTCAGATCATCTGGACCCCCCCTCCAGCTTCAATGGAGGGCAACAAATACGCCAACCAAACAAGCCTGCGCTTTTACCTCTTGTGCTATGGAGCTGCACGAGGATAGTCACCCGCTTGTCACGTTCAGGGAAATAACCCAGCATTATCGCCTTCCGAGACAGACCGCACCTTCGCCTTACCCTGACGTTTCCAGAGAACAACTACCCTACAGCTCATGCAATCCGGGCTCCTCCCACAGGCTATATGTCTTCACTTATTGCATCCGAATCGCTACGACACTAAATGTAAATTTTGCTCAGAAGTAGGAACACTCCACCACGTAATCTGGGTGTGTGACTTTAGCCCTGAGCACGCTCCTCGCTTTCCGTCAACTACCCAACATGAGCAATGGGAGAGGCTGCTGTCCAGGCCCTTTTAACCTACCCAGCTTCAGCGGGTGGACAGAACACCGGCCGCGCGATCTGCATATGGGCCCCACAGAAGAAGGAATCACTCCCCAGGGCTGCACTCTGGGCCGTGCAGAATTCTTAACAGAAGTTTTTTTTTCCTCCTTCTGTTCCTTCTCTGCCGCAAATCCCGTCACCTCTGTCCGCGGCGCAGAGATGGAGAAGTCAGATCGTCTAACACCGGGTTGGAGCTTTATTTTATAAAAAAAGTTTCCATGCGTGTGCTACACCAATATAACTCAACCAAAGCCCGTTCATGCATCATGCATTGATTTAACCTTACCAAGAATATCTCTTTGAAGTAATAAATGCTGTGGGTAAGTGCAATTCACTTTTCTCTGGTTTTACTATGTGTAGAGTGATGTGAGTGAATATAATTGACGTCTCATGGGAAATCATTACGGGTGCCGTTTACAGCTTTGCTTTCCAACCACATTGAGGGAGTGGATTGGCGCGATTTTTTTGTTTTAGGGATAAGAACGCCAGGATGGGTCCTGATCTTAAGAGCATGTGAATAATTTCTCATTCTTTTTCGGTGCTGCAGCTCCTTCACACGGTTGGCCTTTCGCAATAAACTGAGAAATGACGCCATTTATTCAGACATGGCAGGAATACTCTTGCCAAAATAATGCACTCATCATAGCATTGTTACTACTTTGTGCTTGGATAACGGGGCAGGCTTCTTGGCAACATATTTTTCGATGATCTTTCGCTTGAGATAACGATTTCAACATATTTTTTTCTTGCGAGCTAATTGGTCACCACCGCCTCTTGAGCTTAAAACCGGCTAAACGTATCGCTCACAGTGCTATTTTAGGAGCTCTTTGACTCCGCTTTCAGCGTTACAAACAATAGAACATGGTGTATGTTCACTCGGGTGCTTGGGAATGTTGTACACTGCACAGAGTTCTATTTGAAACATTTCCGCAGAGGAGCGTAGCTGAACTCAAAGTCTGGGCAATCTGAATTTTCCATATTCCATATAGAAAGTAAAAATAAAACGTAAAAAAAAACCGCAAATTTTTTCGAAATTTATTCCAGGCTTGTGCTACCCTCTTTCTAAAACCTCCTCGAAGTAGTCACTTCTCAGAAACTGGTGTTTTCGTTTAATCTTTCCGTTAGTGTGCACCGGAGGCAAGCGAACGCTAATTTTTGCATCATTGTTTTGGAAAAATGGAGCACCGGACTCACCATTCTGCTGGTTTCTGCATGTTCACATTTATACTCTTGCCCTCAATGAACTCGTTTTCGACGCAGAAAAGGGACCTCTCTCGCGTGTGGTATCCGTCACGCTGTCGTTTCGGAAGGTTCGGTGTTTTATTGCGCTCTTTTAAGGACGTTCGACAGTGCCCGCACTTTTGAACAAAAAAGAGAATAATGGTAGTGCGTGCGATTGAATACTTGTGTATTTTTAAAAAGTGTGGGCATGTGTCAGCATGCCGAAGCGCTCAAAAATATAAAATCCAGACACCTCGCGGGGATTCACAGCCACCGGCTCCCACGGGTAAGTTCTGTTTTCGCTGTTCTAGATACGATCACCTCGTGCCATCGTTTGCTGTCTGGACGCGCTCATCACCGAAGATTGGAGCCGTGATCATCTAACCCTACACCAGTCATCGTTCCTGTGACATCATCTACTGACGTCACGACAAGGGCAGCGCCACTGTACGCTACAAGAGGAGCTTCTGCCATCAACTGCTTGGGATTTGCGGCCACTGGCTCCAACGGCTAAGTTCTGTTTTCGCTTTTTTAGGTAGGCATGTAGTTTCGCACACGCTGTTGTTTTGGAAACGCTTCTTCGTGTTTTATGGCCGCTGATCCCACCTTGTTGTCTTTTTGTGAAAAGTGTCATGGGTGTTGACCTGTATACTTACCGCGTGAGGATTGGCTCTATTGTTTCCTGCCGGCAGCCGAAAAACTTCCGCAATGATCGCTTTGAATGTGCAACCGCCTTTGTCCGATCCCAGACCCCTAGACCCACCATCCTGCTTCTAGTTTCTCTGATTTCACTAATCCTGCTTTGTTCTGGGGATGTGGAATCTAACCCCAGCCCAAAGATCGATGATGTTCTGGCTTTAATAAACCAACTTCTTGAGGAAACCACGGCTACCCTAACTAAAAAACAAAACAGGACATCCGTAGTAATAATTCAAAAATCTGTACAATCGAAGAAAATTCAAGCAAAATGCCGCAAATTGAAACAAAGTGTGGAAATGTAGGTGATTCAGTGCGCGAAGTGAAAACCAGCATTGTAAAAGTAAACGAGAAATTATTTGACGTTGTGGATGATATGAACAACAAGATGCGAAGAAATAACTTGATTGTCAAAGGCATTGCCGAAACAGAAAAGGATGGGTACGAACAGTCAGAAAAAATCGTTAAAGAATTCTTTGCCACCCACCTCGGCATACAGGCTGGTGACATCGAACGTGCTCACAGGTTGGGTCGGTGGCGCTCGAACTTTGACCGCACCATATTCGTAAAATTGCAGAATTTTAAATCAAATATGGACGTTTTGCGAAATGCTCCTAAACCTAAAAAACTGGAATACCCGAAAGTTTGGCTTGACGAAGACTATTCTCCCAAAGTACAATTGGCACGCAAAAAGCTTCGAGACTTCGCGAAATTTATTCGCACTGAAAATGAAAGCTATTCAATCCAACTTAACTACCTTTCCAGACGTGGTAGCACCTTCAGGTACGAGTCTCCCACAGATAGCATTGTCGAAGTGCCATCCAGGTTTGAAGATGTTGCGAACGAAACTACAACGAATCAGAGTGATGTAGACGTAACCGGTAACCGCCAACCATTAACGACATGACAAAACGTCTCAGGCGATTCATCAGGCATGCAGAAATCAACATTTAAAAATAGGCTTTCCGTAATTCTTGCAAACTTCCGCAGGATATTTGACAAACTGGACAACCTGAAAGCGCTAATGTATGCGTGTGATGCTGATATTGTCCTGGGCACAGAGACCTGTCTATCTGTGGACACAGAAAAAATCGAACTTTACCTTCCTGCTGAGTACGCAATATTCCGTCAAGACAGAGCTAGCTCTCGGGGCGGCGGGGTAATTATTGCCATTAGGTAAACGTTCTGCCCTTTACCTCTAGTCTGCGATTCAACCCTCGAAAGTTTGTGGGTCACTGCGCGCTTGGCGCATGTGACGTGTGTCTTTGGCGTGTGCTACAGACCACCTGATAGCCACCCGGAGTTCTTTGAACTTTTAAACGATTCCCTTCAGCATGTTATAAACGAGTACCTCAACTTCATTGTTATTCTTGGCGTGGACTTTAATTACCCTGGTATAGACTGGTCTGCCTCCACTGTTAGCTGCACGAGCCATCGCCAAGAAAGTCTGAATTTTATGCACCAAACGCACGAGCATCACATGTCACAGCTTGTGACGGAACCTACGCGCGAAAGGAACATATTAGACCTAATACTTACTAATCACCCTGATAATGCGGTTACCCATGTTGTGGAAGAAATCAGCGACCACCGCGTCGTACATTGCTCCCTATCTCTACCACGCTGTGATAAAATCATGTCAACCAAACCGTTACTGAATTACGCACGTGCAAATGTTAAAAAAATGAATCGTATGCTGGCAGACTATACACCCCGTTTCGAAGCCAATCTTCAAAATCCTGCAGCAAATGAAAACTGGATTGAATTTCGAGACTTCTTAAAACAAATCGAACATAGCTGGGTTCCAAGAATGACCATCAGATCAGAGACAAACGACCCATGGTACACGCAGGATGTTAAAAGAAGTTTGAATAAAAAGAAGCGTGCGTTTATAAAGGCGTCACGCACAAATGCATCAGAAAATTGGCATAACTATAAGAATCTATCTAGGGAAAGCGAAGTCATCATCAAAGGTGCCAAACATAAATATTTTAACCACACGTTACCTGAGCTCCTGAAAACTGACCCTAAAAATTTCTGGCGCGTAGTTAACCCAAAAGACTCTACCGACCCGACTGTGCTGGCCGACGACCTTGGCTATTCTTTGTCGCCAGAGCAAACTGTAGAAATATTTAGAAATCAGTTTGCCTCCATATTTTCCGATGAGCTTCCAATAGACACAAAAGCATTACCAGAGACTTTCATCCACGTTTCCTTTTCCCCTATTGTCCTTACAGAAAATGGTGTAACACAAGCTATTGAGCGACTTGAATACAAGACTACTCCAGGGCCTGATGGAATAACTGCTAAACAACTGAAATTGACTTGTAAAAATCAGTGTACTTATTGAAACTAATATTCCAGAAGTCTCTTGACACGGGTTGCGTCCAAAGTGATTGGAAATCGGCATTTGTAAAACCTATATTTAAATCTGGTCTAAAATGTTCAGGTAATAACTACAGACCTATCTCGCTCACTTCTATTCTATGTAAAATAATAGAGCATATTCTGTTTACGCACATAATTTCCCCCCCTGAATACAAACAACCTGCTAATGGACAACCAACATGGCTTCCATACTAACCGTTATTGTGACACCCAACTGTTTGAATTGCTGACAGACCTGCACGATTCTATGCATAACTCTCGCTACACCGATGCGATTTTTTTGGACTTTTCCAAGGCATTCGATCGCGTGCAACACAAACGGTTAATGGCTAAAATCTGCAATCTACACTAGATGATAAAACAACCCAGTGGAACAAGGTCTTCCTTGATAACATGATTCAGTCAGTCAAACTGAACAACGTTATCTCTAGTCCCAGATCCGTCAAGTCTGGAGTTCCTCAGGGTTCCGTGCTCGGGCTTTTATTGTTCCCAGTGTACAATAATGATATCGGGTAGAACATTAACTCTTCACTGCGCCTGTTTGCCGACGACGTCGTTTATCTACAAACCCATCTCTAAACCTAACGACGTAACCATCTTGCAGTCACACCTGACAAAATTATCGGAATGGTGCCGTATATGGCAAATAGAAATTATTGCTAGCAAAATCAAGCATGTCCATTTCTCATCTGTTGCAGATCCTTCGCCTTACGTGTGTGCCATGACAACATAGTAATTCAGACTGTTCCATCCATAGAGTATTTAGGCATTCTTTTTCATTTCGATTTATCTTGGACTAGCCATGTAGAATATATAACCGGGAAAGCCTTAAGAAAGCTCGGTTTTCTAAACGTTGTTTGAAACTCGCGAACAAAGACACCAAACTTCACGCATATAACGCAGTAATCCGGCCAACCCTAGAATATGCTGCAATAGTATGGCACCCCCACACAGCAGTCCTTACCGAGATACTTGAATCGGTTCAAACCAAAACCGCACGGTTCATCTTGTCATGGTATTCCCGTTATGAAAGTGTGGCAGCCATTAGGCAAACTTTGAATGTCTCCCCACTTGCCATGCGCAGAAAATTTTCCCGCTTATCTTTCTTCTACAGGTTCGCCGGTTCACACTACAGGTTCACACTGATTCGCCGTTTCGTCGCACTTTCATTCACCCGGCTTCATACACTTCTATGCTTATCGACAATGATTATAAGATAGAAACAGTATTTTCTCGCACAAAAAAACACCAATTTTTTCGTCTTGCTTTGTCAATAAATGAGTAGAATTCACTACCTGCTAGCGTTGTCGCACACTCTCTGCAATCAACTTTACAAACTGCGTTACTTGCTTTTCTTGAAACCGATAACCAATTATAGTAATTGTAATCTCTTGCTTGTGTAAAAAGTACTGCTTTCGCAATGTGTTTGATCTGTGAATATTTTTTGCGGTTATTTGTTTTTTTTTTAATTTTGACTGATTATATTTCTGTACCCTGCATTTTTGAAGCAATTTGTTTTTATTCCAGCTGTGTGTCACCACTCTTATGTAATGCCCCATTGGGCCCTTAAGGTATATAAATAAATATAAATAAATAAACTCTTAAGTAAACCTGTAGACTGTGCTAGTTGGTAATTCATAATCATCAAATATAGCGCACCAGAAACACAAGGGACGGAAAAGCGACACACGGATGAGCGCTCACTTCCAACCGATTGTTTATTCACATGACGGCAAATTCATAATAGTAGCCTTAGCAGGAACAGTAAAAAGGTGAAAAAGAACACAAAAAAAGTATTTCCTTTTTGTTTTCGGTTTGTTTTTTGTTTTTTTTTTTCAAATGAAAAAAACAACCAAACCCAAAGCCAGTATTTTTTGTTGTTGTTGGTTTTTCCTCTTTTCATGTCTCCAATCTCTCATGCCTCCACTAATGTGACATCTGTCATGACTTCCAGAAACGTTTTTTTGCAGTTTCAGACACGACAGAAAACTGCTTTCATACGTCTCATTGCGCTGAGGTGTGCAGTACACTTACAGTTCTTGAATGGTGGTCTCAAAGCGATTTTCTGTCATTGCAGAGTGCCTAAATCTGCTGCAAACATCTATGGCCGTTTGGCCTACAACGTGTAGGAATAAAGCAGTTTTTTATCTTGTCTTGCGGTCTTTGGCGGTAGACTTTATTTGGAGTGGAATGCACTGCTTCAACTTGTTCTTTTTTCCGCTGCATTATTCGAGAGAATGAGTCGGTCAGGGGCGGAAGTATTTTATCTCTACTTAGCTAAGCAAAGCCGAATGCCGATTACTCTACACATGCGGCGCTTCTGAGCAGCTCGCCACATGTGCCAGAAAGTTTGAATGACGACAGAAAGCAAGTCACTGACCCGGGGAAACTGGTGTTTCTTGTATGGCACTCTTTTTTATATTTACCCACACGGACACAATTTAGAGACAACTAACCGGTTTTTTGGTATTATAAAAAAGTTCAGGTCTCTTCAAACATTTTTCAACGTCCAAGTTAAGCAAATTCCTGAAAAAAATACGAACAAAAATTTGGGTAGGAAAAGGGGTGTTGTGGGCGTTCTGGAGAATCACCTATCCTGCTCTTCGTTGCATACATGCGGTTTATAAATTTCAGTTTTACTGCATGAGCAAAACCTTGATTTTTAAGAGCTAAAATAACCGTCTGCATTGAACAGGGATGAAAACGTTCACATTGATTCATGTCATTAAATATCCCCACAGCACGTTTTTCGGTGTTGTAGGACCCAATTTATTAAGCCTATGAATGCTGTATAATAAAGCATGTGCAACTTCGAAATGACGCCCGGGTACTTGTCCTGCCTTATTGTAACATTGATTCCTCACCATTTCAAGGAAAATATTTCAATTGATTCCACAGTAAATATTTAGTGGCAGTTGGGATAATATATATAAAAACCAGTAACGGGGACTCCTCGCGTCATATGACGATGACGTGCTCGGTGAAGACGGGACTTAAAAGTGCGACTTCGTCCACGCCACGATGAACAAATGAGATGGATTACAACCACGTAAAAGACTAATAAAAGCACGGCCCTCTTGGCTGGTTTCATTGTACAAAATTAAAAAAGATTAGCAGTTTAAAGTCGACTCCCTAAAGAGCTCTGCACCTAAAACATAACAGCCTAGGGACAAGGAAAGAGGAAATTCTGAGTTCAGGTCTTCACTTTGCTGAAAGAGAAGAGCGGTGTTGCTTTGGGGTACCTGGGTAGAAGTCGACGAGCTGGGCCATGCGGTTGGTCTGAGCAGTTTTGGATTTATGTGGATCGATAAGGTGACGAAGTAGGAACCAGGTGCGCTTCATGGTTAGGGTACATTTGAGTGCGTCACAGATTTCTCCCCATCAGGTGTAAGCCCGATCCTAATAAAATGTTTATCTTTCTCTCTCTCTCTCTCTCTTTCGCTTTGCTAGGGTTGTCTTTGACCATCCGCGTACGAACGACACCGCCCTTCAGTGCCACTTGATACAATACAGCGCAGCTAGAAAGAAAATCAGACGACAACATCCATTATTACCCACACCGGGGCAAAACACCAACGATTGCTTATGTAAATGGTGTGTTTCAAAGGTTCCCCTTACGGTGGATACACGTGGAGGAACGTTTTGATGCTACCCGCTGAATAAATGTCGTAATGGGTAGACTCCGCTTTTACGACACTACGCTGTCAATCTCCTGATTTCACGAGAAGTCATTTGGCTGGATAGCATGGTATACATCGAGACGAAAAAGCATTTGAAAGAGACGATACTGCTGACAGTGACGCAGTTTCAGTTGTGTGATTACCCAATAAAACAGAAGATTTTTTCAACCTTCTAAAGATCACACCGAAAAGTTGCGGGCGCCCACTAATAATTTCCACAACTGGCATAATGTTTCAAAAAAGAGAAAGGGAACAAGAAGGCATTGAGCCAAAGCTTTTAAACGTCTAGAAACGGAACTTAGAAATCTTGACATACAGAAGGCAAAATAAAATGTAAGAAAAAATATTTCAACTTTTACACATTACACAATCTTACACAATCATTACAGATTACAACACAACATATACTTTGTAAATCTGAACAACGCAAAATACTTTGTTCAGCGCCGGTGCTGACAAATTGGGTCAGGGTTTTATAATATAGTACAAAATAAAAGAACAAAAGTACACCGGGTTCCCGTGGGAAACCCTTATGAAGATGCGAAGCATCACGGAAGTTCCGCGTGGATCCTTCGTGTTGCTGTTATGTTGAGTGATCTGGTATTTTGTAGCGCCAGAGAGAATTCCGCGTCCGGGTCCATACCGCTGGCAAAGACACACTAGTACTGCTGCGCAACGGTGAGTAGGCGGTGGTTCTTAGGGCGCCGAAACTCGTCCATTATGCTCTTGTCGATTTGTCGTCTCTGAGGTAGAATCGGTAGTCTCCATCAGCGTTCGTGAGGTAAAGTTTGTGTTCATCGGTGCACCGGCTGAGAACAACGTACACGCCCTCCTCTTGGCAGCTGTGTCTTCCCTTTCTTCTTCAGCGGTTCCCCTAGGAGAAGATGAAAACGGTGGTTCAACGCGAAGCTATCTCGTGATGAAATTTTTGATTGGCCAATTCCTAGGGGTATCTTGCCACAATCATCAATAGAGGCGCTGCGGTAGGGGCATGGACGCGGGACATCCCCCTGAGCAAGAGACGCTTCGCATCTAAAAAATCAGAACGTAGATTCAGAAAGTAGGCATTGCTGGAAGGTACCATTGTTAAAATTCCAAAAGGGAGGTTGGTGGACATCTATTACGGCGAAATAAAACTGACCACGCTCACGTAGTAATCCAACATTCCAACAGGATGGAAAAGAAGAATCGAAATCAATTATGAGATTAAGAGACTATATAAGACTACCAAGACTAGAATTCAAAGATCTGTCTTCTTTTTAATATAAGACGAAATGCACTTGTGAAAGTTTTTGTCGACGTGACTCATTTAAACCACAGAAGCACCTGTAAGTAGTATTTTACTATACTTTTCTAAGCTTTGTCGGCCGAATACCAAAATAACTTTATTATACCAACATGGGGACATAAAAACGGAAGGAGTAGTGGCGTGACGTTGAACCACAGATTGCCGGCTTCGATGCCGTTTGCAATGCAGCAGAGTTGGTGTTTTGTGACCCGTAATACAGAAAAAAATACATCGGTTATCGGTGGGGAACCGTCACACCACGTGAACGATGACCGCCGAGGTATGTTGCCACCGACACGGAAAGAGCTAAAGCTAAAACAGGCCTTCTGTTTTTACACGTTTGTACAGCTTGAAATGCTTTTCAGCGGGTACTATGGATCTGGTGAAAATCCCCCTACCTACTTTGTGCCGCAACGTAAGGGTGGTGAAGAAGAGCTTCTTTTTAGTGCATCTGTATGAGCAGCTGGAGCACCTGCCGCTTACGTCTAAATAGTGCTGCAATAGGTATATTGCAGTTTACGACAATCTGATATACTTTTTCAAGCCAACTTGTTTGGCGCATAGGGTACCCGTGAGCTTTCACCGAATATTCTATGTCTCCTCTTTCGACAAACTAGGTTGAAGTTATTACTTGTGGCGATATACCTAAATGTCTTTTAAAATTGTGCGATTTAAACTTGTGTAATTCTTTCCGGTCCTTTGGTATAATCAGTGAATCGTGCAGCTTCGAGTATTGCACAAACCTCTCTTTAAGATACAATGTATAGAGCATACGTCTTTCACTGACTAGCCTTCAGTGAAACCCACTTTATTCTGTGGATAAATGTGTTCTCGCATGCACAAAGAAAGACATAGCACCTCGAAATTTGTTCCTTCAAAATATAACAAGAGAGGCCATTTCCCAGCGAAGGAAACCAAGTAGTCTGTGTGTTTACTGTATGTTTGTTAGGAATAATGGGGAACCAACAAACGGAAGGGGTGACCCATTCCGATTGCACAGTCAAGTTTATTGTTGATGGCTTATGTAGGATCTGTGCTGCCTCACTAGTTTAGTTTAAGCGACGCCGCAGGGGCAGCGGGAGTTTGCTAGGGAGGTTCCACTCATTTATCTTTGAGCGTTATTATCTAGGATGTTTGTTCCAAGCTTGCTGTTAGAATAGGCTTGAGTGATTATTTGAATACTAATTGCACCATCTTTTAATTGAACAATAGTTTTTGTATTCCTGGTTTCTTTTGTGCCCTGATATTTTACACAAGTTGTTGAAATGCAATGCCGCAGAATAGGGCGTCCTGAGAGATAGTATGTTAGAAGACGATAAAAGTTCCTGTTAAATACTGTGCATTTTCTCCGTTCTGTAAAATGTAAAATTGTGCCCTGTGGTGAAAATGTTTTGGCGACATTAGGCCAAAGCTGAATTTTTTGGTATATGATGTTCTTTTTTATTATTCGGCTGAGGCTCCTTAATACTGTAGCAGTTTTTGTTGGAAATGCAACTGAAAAGTGTGAGGTTATTACCTGAAGTGTCTCGTTTCTTTTGTCTTTTCCGTCTGGTAGATAGTGTCACTTGTTCTTTCGTCATCGTTGTAGCCCGTAGCAAAGAAAAACAATGCTCTAGGAGCAATGAAGACTAAGGTTTTCAGTGTGCCACGTTGTTATGCATCGACAGCGTTTCATATCTCTGCGAATTCACCGCTCCTTGTGAGAGACGTAGTGAGGCAAAAAACTTGGAGATTTTGAAAAGATTGAATGAGAATTAGGGGCAGTAATGAGCATCTTGCCCTTTTGTTTTTTTTTTTTGGCCAATGCCTGGGTCAATGACCCTGAAGGTAATATTGTTCTTAATTTTTGTGGTTCGGTCTTGACATCAAACTTTGTAATTGCAAATATGGCTCAAAGGTATCACATTTTCGGGCACAAGACGTGTATTGTTGCCTACGCTGAGGTAATATAGTGCATGTACTTTGATCTTTTTAAGGTGTGCATACTGTCACGAAGACAAGGACAATGCAGTTGTCTTGAATGAGAGTCACGTTTATTGGAGCGAACTTGTGCTCCCCTAACAACTCAAAAGAATACAGAGGCGGCGAAGCAGCGGCAACAAAGTGACTTGCGTCAGTGAGCGTCACAGAATCGATGTCCCGGCGTCCCGCACTGCGGGTTTTATCTTTTGGCGCGCGTGGTTCTCGAAACGTCGAGTCGCATCGAGAACATAGATAGATCCAAGAAGAATATTTTGGGCTGTTCACGTTAGATCGGAATGCTCTCCCTATCACAACAGATAACACATGCGGCACAGAAAGAAATAATGGAACACGCGCTTCCCTTGGCGCACAGATAACACAGACCGGCGCTGCCGGGCGGTAAAAGAAAAACACAAATAACAAACCCAATGTATGGTTCGCGGCAATATTTCAGCTTTTAAAACACATCCATATCCCAACTTCTAATAAATCTGTGGCAGCTGTACAAAGACGAAGAAGACGAAGCACCACTCTGAGGCTCACTGCGCGAGCATAGTGCGGCGAGCGGTCAGCGCTCTTAGGAACTCAAGGGGTTCGGCAAGGTATAGCTGCCGCTGGCCCGTCAGCTGCTGTCGTGTTCTAAATTTATACGTTGTTCTTTGGCTCGTCGTTCTCATTTCCTCGTGTTGCAACAGAATTCCTCACCACGGACATCGCACATGGCAGCCGACAGTACCGACGCTTTAGATGCTTAGCTCGGAGCAACCGCTGCAGATGACAGACATACAACAGTCTCTGCTGCGCAGGGTGATGTGGCTGCATTTTCGTTGTAGCTTCCCCGTACTGGCTGGAGGACACACTGCTCTGCCTCGCCAAGTTAAACATCCGGTTCGCCATAGGTAGCATGTCGTCCAAGAGTAAAGATTACCTGTACTTTGGAAGGCAAGAAGCGAATGCCAGTCTTGTCTACACTGTGGCCAATAAAGTCCACATTGTGAGCACCCAACTCGCAGTTGGCTCTAGTGACGATAAGGCCGCACTCAGCAAGGGGACTGAAGACTCAGCGAAGATGCTGAATATGTTGTTCTGTGTTACTACTGAACACAAGACATCGATGAAGCGAAGCAGAAAGGTATCCTAGGTTTACCGGCGCAGCCGGGTGGTAAAAGCAAAACACAACTAAGCAAACCCAATGTATGGTTCGCGGCATTACCCCCCCTCTAAGAGTGCATCGACCCGATGGTAACATAAGCGACAGTCCGAACAAATGAAAATAAAGTTCGTCATCGTCCGTAGAAACGTTTTTAAGCGAACCACGTGGACGACTTCAGGCCGCGTGCGTTGTCGTGATGTGCCGGAGTCACCATCGGGGATCACTTCGTAGGTAAGTTGGCCAACGCGTCGTAGAATCTGGTAGGGTCCGAAATACCGTCGCAGGAGCTTCTCACTGAGTCCGCGTCGTGGATGGGAGTCCAAACCTACACACCATTCCCTGGTGGTACTCGGCGTCGGAGGTAGTAGCGGAGGTAGTAGCGACCCGCATCCACCAGCTGTTGGTCCGTTTTACGAACTCGAGCAAGCTGGCGGGCCTCCTCCGCACGTTGAAGATATCCGTGGACGTCGGCGTTGAGGTCGTCGTCTTCTACGTGTGGAAGCATGGCGTCGAGCATCGCAGTCGGCCTTCTACGGTAGACAAGCTCGAACGGCGTTAGCTGAGTCGTCTCTCCTCGATAGCCGTGTTGTACGCAAACGTGACATACGGGAGCACTTCGTCCCAAGTTTTATGTTCAACGTGAACGTACATTGACAGCATATCTGCGATTGTCTTGTTAAGACGTTCTGTTAGTCCGTTCGTTTGGGGGTGGTACGTACGCCGTTTTTTAGGTGATCCGTGTTGCTGCAGCGTAATACTCCTTGCATCAACTCCGCAGTAAATGCCGTTCCGCGGTCTGTGATTAGGACTTCCGGGGCTCCATGTCGCAGCACAACTTGGCTTATAAAGAACTTCGCCACTTCTTGTGCAGTCCCCCTCGGAAGAGCGGCGGTCTCTGCGTAGCGCGTCCTGTAGTCCGTCGCTACGACAATCAACTTGTTCTGTAATCGTTACGTAGGGAACAGCCTAAAAGGTCCATTCCAATATGTTGAAATGGTCTTGATGGGACGGCGATCGGTTGCAGAAGTCCGGCGGGTCTTGTCGGCGGCGTTTGTCGTCGCTGGCAGTCACGGCAGCTCCGGACGTAGTGGGTGACGTCAGATGGTAAGGCGGGCCAGTAGTACGTCGGCTTGATTTTTCCAATAGTGCGGGCTGTGCCGAGATGTCCGAAAGACGGGTCGTCGTGGCACGCTTCCAAAATTTCGTCACGAAGGTCCGCGGGGATGACGAGAAGGTAATTCGCTCTTGTTCCGGGGCTGAAATTCTTCTTCACAAGGACGGAGTTTCTCAGGCTGAATGCTGGTACGCTGCGTTTGAAGGTCCTAGGAACTGCAACGTTGCATCCCTCGAGGTACTCGATTATTACGCGTAAGTCGGGGTCGGCATGCTGCTGGGCGGCTAGGTCGCTCTCCCCCACGATCCCGAAGAACGCGCTGTCTTCATCAGAGTCTTGTGGTGGTGGGTCGACGGGGGCGCGCGACAGGCAGTCGGCGTCGGAGTGTTTCCTGCCGGATTTATAAACGACTGTAACGTCGAACTCTGCAGGCGCAAGCTCCACCCCCCAAGACGGCCAGAGGGGTCCTTCAAATTGGCGAGCCAACACAGCGCATGGTGGTCTGTTACAACCTTGAATGGCCTTCCATACACGTATGGGCGAAATTTTGAAATCGCCCATATAATAGCCAGGCACTCTTTCTCAGAGGCAGAATAGTTTTTTTTCCTCCTTCGACAGTCCACGGCTGGCATAGGCGATTACCCTTTCGCAGCCGCTTTGCTTTTGGACAAGGACGGCAGCCAAGCCTATATCACTGGCGTCCGTGTGCATTTCTGTTTCGGCATTTTCGTCGAAATGAGCCAGCACGGGTGGGCTTTGCAGCCGTTTTTGCAGCTCGCAGAATGCTTTTTCTTGGTCGTTTTCCCAGCTGAAAGGGGTGCTATCTTTCGTCAAGCACGTGAATGGCTCTGCAATGCGTGTGAAGTTTGCGACGAAGCGCCGGTAGTATGCGCACAGCCCGAAAAATCTTCGCACGCCCTTCTTGTCTTTCGGCCTTGGGAAGTTCGCAATTTCTGAAGTTTTTGCCGGGTCAGGTAGGACTCCCGCGGCGTTGACGACGTGGCCCAAGAACTTGAGTTCCCCGTATGCGAAACGGCACTTTTCAGGCTTCAGCGTAAACCCCGACGTACGAATGGCCTCGAGTACAGACTCCAACCTTTCAAGGTGTTCGTCGAAGGTCCGGGCGAATACCACTACGTCTTCGAGGTATACGAGGCAGGTGTGCCACTTAAGGCCAGCTAGCACAGTGTCCCTGACTCTTTGAAACGTCGCTGCTGCTGTGCACAGCCCAAACGGCATCACCTTGAACTCGTATAGACCGTCTGGGGTTATAAATGCAGTCTTGTCTCGGTCTCTCTCGTCCACTTCAATTTGCCAGTAGCCGGTCTTCAGGTATATCGATGAGAAGTACTTCGCGTGGTAGTGGTGGTCGAGGGCGTCGTCGATTCGGGGGAGGGGGTAAACTTCCTTTTTTGTGATCTTGTTCAGTCGCTGGTAGTCAACGCAAAACATTAATGTGCCTTCTTTTTTCTTTACGAGTACGTCGGCGCAGCCCAGGGCTTTTTGATGGCTGTATAATGTCGTCGCCGAGCATGTCGTCGACTTGAGTCCGGGTGGCTTCCCTTTCGTGTGAAGAGTCGCAGTACGGTGACTGTCGGGTAGGTCGGGCTCCATCTTCGGTTATTATTCGGTGCTTCGCTAGAGGGGTCTGACGTAGTTTTGCGCTCGACGAAAAACATTCGCTATAGCGACGCAGCAAAGCCAATAATTTGTTCGTTGTTCTTGGGGTACCGCCGCATTCACGTCGAAGTGCTGCGGGACCTTGAAGGTTTCTACGGGTGTGCGTTCAAAGTCGGCGACCGCGATCACGTCACTTGCTTCTTGCGTTTCTTCGAGGAAGGCAATTGCCGCGCCCTTTTTTAAATGCTGGTACTCCTCGGTGAAAGTAGAAACCCAAAAATGTGGGATTGGTGTTCCTTGAAGCGCGCAATGCCTCTTGCGAAAGACACACCACCGTCGAGAAGCACCCTTTGATCAGTGTCTTCGATAGCGTCAACGTCAGGAGCAGCATCTTCACAGTAGACTGCGACCATCAAGCTTGCGCGGGGTGGCAGGGTGACATGATCATCGGCAATCCTTACAGCAGCACGTGTTCGGGTTTGGTTCCGGCGTCATGGAGTGATGGGGGGAAAAGTTATTCACTTTTATTGCGCCGTTGTCTATCAAAAAGTCTACTCCAAGAATTACGTCGCGGGAGCAGTTAGGCAGAACGACGAACGCCTCAGGGTATGTTGTGCCGTCTATGGTGACGCAAGATGTGCACGTTCTACTTGGCGTCACGAGGTGGCCTCCTGCTGTGCGTATGTGCGGACCGTCCCATCTGGTCATAACTTTCTTCAGTTTAGACGCAAATGGTCCGCTCATTACCGAATAGTCAGCTCCCGTGTCTACGAGGGCGACTACGTCAAAGCCGTCAATGGACACCTTGACGTCAGATGCAGTCTTCCTCGAGTTCCGGGTTCGTCGGGGCGTTGTATCTCTGCTTGTACGTGTTAATGGTCGGGCACTGTGCATCGTCGTTGTCGTCGTCTTCTCACGGACGTCTCGGTCACGTCGGGTACGCATCGCGCCGTCTAGCTGTCGTCGTGTTCGGGAGTCTCGTCAGGGTTAGGTCGGGTCGTCGGGATGAGGGCATGTCGTGAATCACTGTCTTCAGCGCGTCCTTGCGTCGTTGGAGGGTTTCCAGTTTTTCGCCGTAGAGCAACTTCACCTCCAGAAGTTGCCGCCTTTAGTTTCCCCCGCGTGGGCTGGGAGACCTTCCACGTGCGAAGTCAGCACTGCCACGGCGGTCCGGCGACTGCTACGGGTAGGGCGACGGCGAACGGTTGAAACGGGCTGGTCCACGGCTGGTGTTCGACAGGTATTCTTCAATCTCAGATGGGTGCTGGCCGGGTCGTGGGCGTGTTGCGTCGATGGAGAAACCACGTAGTCCGAGTCTCTTGTATGGGCAGCGACGGTAGATGTGGTCGGCCTCTCCGCAGTGGTAGCACAGAGGACGATTATCCGGTGTTCGCCATACGTCAGTCTTCCTCGGCGTCTGGG
This sequence comes from Haemaphysalis longicornis, assembly GCA_013339765.2. Lineage (NCBI taxonomy): Eukaryota > Metazoa > Arthropoda > Arachnida > Ixodida > Ixodidae > Haemaphysalis > Haemaphysalis longicornis. The sequence continues at coordinate 96,922,555 of CM023454.1, read as the reverse complement.
TTTGTGCTTCCGGGGGTCGGGCGGGCGACAGTGGGCGGCGGTAGGGCGGGCCCTCTTGACGACGTGCCTCTTGACGACGTGTTGGAGCAGGGCGGGGTCGGTGAACAGCCGCGGAGTACGTCATAGCTTGGGGCTCGCAGTGTACTTCGGATGCCACAGAAGTTCCCAAAGCGTTTTGAACTTTTTCCCGGATCACGTCAGTTAGGCAAGCGACTTGTGGTCGCGGCGTCGTCGGGAAAAGCTTCCGCAGCTCCTCTCTCACTACTGCGAGGATGGTCTCGCGTAGGCTATCAGCCGGAATCCGCATGTTGTCGACGTATGTTCGCACTGGCCGCGCCAACAAAGTTCCTGTCATACTGCTTAGCACGCATTTCGAGAGCCTTCTCAATCGTGCTGGCTTCGGTCACAAATTCAGCGATGGTTTTGGGCGGGTTGCGGACAAGTCCAGCAAAGAGCGCCTCCTTCACACCGCGCATCAAGAAGCGTAACTTCGTTTCTTCCGTCATTTCGGGGTCCGCGCGGCGAAATTGTTGCTTCATCTCCTCAACGAAGATCACGACCCCTTCGTTGGGGTGTTGTGTCCGAGTTTCAAGCAAAAGCGCAGCTCGCTCTTTTCTCACAGCGGTAGTGAATGTCTTAAGGGACTCCCTTTTGAAGTGAGTCCAGTCGGTCAAAGAACTCTCATGGTTTTCGAACCAAGTTCGAGCAGCATCTTCTAAGTAAAAGAAGCCATACCGGAAAGTTTCTTCGTCGCCCCACCTGTTGAAGATGCGGACGCGTTCCAGCTTCTCCAACCATTCTTCGGGTCTTCAGCGGGGGTTCCCCGGAACGATGGCAGTTCCCTGGGCTGCTGCAGGATGATTGGCGACGTTGTTTTTTGCACCATGGTGTTGGTTGCAGCGTTCCTTTTCTTGGGCCCTTCTGGCATCAAACCGAACTCGGGTGGTAAATCTTGCAGGCGGATGCTGGCTCTTGTTGGACTGGCTTGGCGGCTTCCCGAGGTTGTAGTGGGCATGAAGGGTGCGTACCCAGCACATCCAGCAGATGTCACGAAGACAAGGACAATGCAGTTGTCTTGATGAGAGACACGTTTATTGGAGCGAACTTGTGCTCCCCTAAAAACTCAAAGGAATACAGAGGCGGCGAAGCAGCGGTCAACAAAGTGACTTGCGTCGGTGAGCGTCGCAGAATCGAATGCCCCGGCGTCCGCACTGCAGGCTTTTTATCTTTTGGCGCGCGTGGTTCTCGAAACGTCGATTCGCATCGAGAACATAGTGGATCCAAGAAAATTATTCTGGGCTGTTCACGTTAGATCGGAATGCTGTCCCTATCACAACAGATAACACATGCGGCACAGAAAGAAAGAATGGAACACGCGCTTCCCTTGGAGCAGAGATAACACCGACCGGCGCACCCGGGCGGTAAAAGCAAAACACAACTAAACAAACCCAATGTATGGTTCGCGGCAATATAGTTTGTTCCTAATTTGCAAACCTTTCCTTTCTGTCATGCAAGAATCTGTACCACATTATATTACTTGTTTGGCAATGGAGACCAACCACTTGCAAGCATTTTAGCCAATACCCTGCGTTTCTGGTACCACTAATCCACACTTGCCAGTTATGGCGTGCTGGATGCGAGTTTTAAATAATGTATATCTCTTCATGACCCCTCAGTAGTAAAGAAAGCCTATTAAAAGCACCTTGGTGTCCTGGGCCAGCAGTCAGCATAAAATACTTGCTATACGCTTGGTTGCATCTATGCAACGACAGTGCAAGACCAGTGTGCTACAAATGCAGCCTATTGCAAGGTTATCGCATAGCTGAATTCGGTGGGCTTCTTGTCGATTGTGCCTTTGTCGTTGTTGAATATGTGGAGATGTCAGAAACACCTGCAAACTGAATTGATTTTTCTGGCAGAAGAGGCGAATAATGATTCGCAAACATGTACATTTATTTTATAGTTTTTTTGTTATTTTTTTTGTAATTAATTTTTTTGCATAACATAGAGATTTGTATGTTAACACAGCAAACAATGATTAACCCAAAAAGCACAAAACGTTTGGTACAAGATACTATGTAGGAGAAATCCGACATGCACCCTGTACTGTACTGAGTCCGCTAATTTCCATTATTCGGTCTTCAATGCGTTTATCAACTAGTGCTTGCCGCTGAACACCAACATTTTGTGCAGGGTACCCTAAAGTCCACTTTCCCAAGAACCTAAATTTTTTATCTTACTTGTTTTTCTTTTTTCTGGCCGATCAGCCCTCAGTTCGATAATAAGAAATACTTCATCTAGAGGGCTAGATCCGCAGTTGTTGCTCTTGACTTGCTGCACTAGTAGAGGGCGTCTATGTTTTTTAAAATTTTATTGCCTCAAAATAAATATTTATTTACACGCATTGCCTGGCCCCAAGCTGCGCCACTGGTACGTTTTGATTTTCACAAGTTACTCAAACCAATCGTTTTGTTTGGTTCTTGGTTAGTATTATTATCACCATTAGCATTCTTGTGGGGTTTGCCAGCTTAACACTTTTAAAAATGGCAATATATTACACACGTTTTGCAGTGACTCGTGCGTGGAGTTCATTCTGTTAACTGGGCAGCCACATATTGGCAAAAAGTTGTATTCGAATCCACCGTTACGTGTAAAAGGGTGCCGTTTATCTAACTGCGAACCGCTGAAGCATGGCTGTGCCAACATTTCCCACTTAAATATTTCACGCTTCACGAACAAAAGAAGTAGTTTTATTTTGGTTCAGTATTTCGGTATCTTTACTCAGTTTTGCGACATCATGTTTGCCTATAGCGCAAAAAGCATCCAGTACAGCCCTTATGGCAAAATATTCGGCCAGTACTATATTGCACTTGGTCTTCTTCAAGTACTTCAAACGCTCCGCAGTCACAACGTTTGTCAAATAAGTACCGCACTGAAATCGCAGACCTTGGACATACTTTTATTACTTTTATTGCAAATCATTTGCCGTTACAATAAAAATGATATACACTGGCCAACAAAACAGACAATGCAATGTTTTGATTTGCCTACGGGAGCTAAGATTTCTGCAGTAAAGCCAAAACATCGTTCTTCTCTTTAAATGTTTTTTGGCCTACGCCTGTTGTTTTCATTTCTGTGTTCGGGTCTAACAAAGCACAGCCCGCCACAAAGAACAACTTTTGTAACCCACTCCCGATTGAAAATAGTTCGTGTTGTGCAAAAACAATACACATTTTCTAAACATAAAGTGCAACTTTTCACATATGCCACCAACCCATTTAAAACAAAACGGAATTGCAAACATGATACTTGGGGTACTCATTTTTTTACTTTCCGCTGGAAATATAATTGTTACACTTCGACGGTTTGTCTTTCTTGCTTGGTCAGTCGTGCAGTGTCGCGTTACAGAGACACAATTCTATAGCGACGTTTCGCGACACGACCGTTTCGCTTCAGCGAATGATATTTTCCTGTTCATGAGCTTTAATTTCCGCTATGCTCTTTTTTTCTGCTATTAAATTTGTAAAACCCAATGTTTGTCTTCAGCCTCTTCATGCTGCATGCTATATTTAGGCTACCTCTCCGAATGCGGCTTCCTGCGTTTATGAATGCGGGGTTATATGCAGACAATAGAGTCACTCTTTTTCTTGTGCAAGGTGTGGGCATCAATGGAGAAATATCTTTACGCGGAGATGAAAACCTGATAGCGATTACGATAGTGGCAATAACTGCAACGATGATGTTCCTGATATAAATGCTTCAGACGTATAATGAGCGTGAGATACGAATTAAACAGAGGGCGATTTCGGCAAACAGCACACAGCTCAAACGCTGGCGTAATATAACTTACAGCATAGGCCTGCAATGAAGACGCCGCATTTCAGTCATTTTTTTGAGTAGAAAGTAATTTGTACGGAACTGTTCTTTCAATGCCTTCTTGGCAAATATACACTGAAGAAGTGGACAAGGAAAGCTGGAGTGAAATACACGCAATATTTGTATTTGTGACATTCTGGAGCTGACACCTTGAGAGAAGAAAACTGGTTGAAACCTTTCGACAAGGTTTTTATAATGCAATTTTAAGAAGAAGTCAAGATACGCAATTGGTACTAAGATACTCTGGGAGTACCCATGCTTGTTATGATTCCCTATAGACTAATGACAGTGTAGATAACAGACGTTAAATGCTTGGAACAATATTTGCCTGAACAATCTTGAAACCAAGTCCTATTTTTCAGATTCCGAGCTTTAACAAGAGGAGTAGGACCTCCTCAAGGCAACAGTGACATTTCTTTCTCATTGAAGTACTAGATATTACTTAGTGGCAGGTGGTTGCTACTGAAATTGATAGAGCATGGCTTACGTCCGTGGCGCCATGGTTGGCCCAGGAGCTTTGGCGGGGGCAAAAAGACGTTGGGGATTCCTCCACGTCCATCTCTTTGGCGCCCCCAGGTGAACTGCGGGCAGGGGAAATAGAGGCTGAAGGAGCGGCACCTGTTGGTTCATTGTTCATTTCCAATACAACCGCTTTGGTCTCGCTCTATGTTGAGGTGACACGTGTGGCTTCCGAAGGCATCCTAGGCGTATGCAGTTGTCGGACAAAGTTAGCTGTAGGCATTTGGTCTCCTCCAACTCAAGGCGCGGCTCCAGCATCTTCGCCGCACAGCGTCCGCATAAATCCAGAAGAGAAGAGTGCAAACAACGCCCGCTCTTCCTTAAAATTGGTGCTTTTATTGATGTTTACTTTTCGTGTTTTTCATAGTTTGAATTTATTACATGATTGTGAATACGACCTTTCAAGTCTGCAGAAGTTAAGGCAAGTGAATTTGTTACTATCACGCCTGTGTGTAGGGTGGTCAGATTGGGCAAAGGTCCCACATGTAATAAGAATATAAAGCAAGTAGGCATGTAACTGATAAGAGTGTGGACATACATGAACGGCCAGAGTGCATGACTGGATCAGACCTTACACAAATGCCGGCGATCCAGAATGACACGAACTAAGCAACAAACGTTTAACTATGACAGAAATATTGGAGCAGCTACGGGACAGCGCTAAAACGGTAGATTGCAGTAAGGTATTACCACAGCCTCGATATGGTAGTAGGGTCAAATAGGTATATACAAATGGTAAAACAATTTGTCTGTTGAAAAAAAAAGTTGCGCAAAGTGATGGGGCATGCCAAATTGTTTTTCTAGCGATAGCTTCAGAAGCACTAATAGGCATACTTCATTCAACTGTATTCATACTATGACATCCGAAACGTTTTATAACTAAGGCCAGCAAATGGTGGTGATAGCGCAACTATTGCAATTGTGGAAAATAAATTGCAGCCTCTGCTTTGCAATTATCTCAGGAATAGTAATTACCTTTGGAATAGTTTGGATACCGAAAATCAGAACATTGCTTCTCATATATTGCTTAAAAACGTGTCAAGGAACAATATCTGTCTGAAAATTATACGAAAACAAAGTGTTTGTTCTTTCTTTTTCAATTTTGTTGGAATCGACATTACCAACGTAGTTTAACAGATCAAGATCTTGGGGTTCACACCTTTTGCTGTCAGGCGCCTCTATATATTATAAACGTAACCTTTCTGTTGGTTTAAATTAGTAAATCCAGGAACTTACCTTCAAGGACTTGAATAGCCTTATTTTTTGAGCCATGTGTAATGGTGAGAGGTAGTTTCTTATAGAGAGGTTGAAAACCCAATATCAACCAAACGCTGAAATTTGTGCTTAGCCATTTTATATTTCTTCGAACAGACAGTCGGCATGCCACCGCGTGCGTCTATTGGAGTGGTTGGCTGACTGGGTTCGTGTGCTTGTGGAGAACGCTGCATCTGGTAGGGGGAAAATTACATCATTAGATATGTTGGGCGGAGAGGCCATGAGTGTGCTGCAGGCGAGTTATACCGATCCCTTATTTGTTTGTCAGAATTTATGATAGATTGGACGCATTTACGCAAAACTAGTCGCATTGACGCATGAACTCGAAGATAACAAAGGCGCTAATCACAGATGATGGCAATGCCGCACATGATGCACACTTATGCATCAGAGCACAGAGGGTCGTCGAGACGAAGGCACAAACTTGAGGTAGCTAGGAATCCGATCTCTTGTCTTCTTCCTGGCATCAGGCTTGTTCTGAAATATAAAGTAACGACGTTTTAAAACTGGAGAACGGTTCTACAAACCCGTTAGTGTGATGTCAGCTCCCTCAATGGCGTGTTAGGTGTCCGTCACAGAATTTTTTAGAGAAGCGAATTGATATTTCTGTTAACAAATATGTCTCCGTTCATGATTTGAATGCGTTTATAAAAGGTTGGCATTCGAGAGATACCACAAAGTTGTGACGCTGTGGGGAAAACCAGTTATTTGGCAGAGACCATACGCTGAGATTGTACTACCGCCGCATAGCTCTAAATGCAGCCAAATTACGAAACCCAGTACCAGAAAACAGCGTGGTTGGCACCGCCGTAAGCAATACCGCAAATTGAGCTAGCTGGTGCATGATTGAGCACACAAAAATGGGGGAGACAGGAGCGACACACACAAGCGCTTTCTTCTAACTATCAGTTTATTAAAAAAGCACAAAATTTGTGCAAGAACACAAATCCCAGATTACACAAACAAGGTGCCGATTAGCGCATGCTCCTTCCGTTGAAGAGTGATAGATGATTTGCTTACACACTCGTTAATATGTTCCTTCATAAAGAAGGCATCAACCAGCTCCCTGACAATGTGATAATTATGCCTGTACAGCACCACACTCTCATCAAACAAAGGGCGACACCCACACTTTTTACTATGCGGACGACGATCGGCACTTGTTAAATTTGTCATCGCGGACGCATGCTATCTCAGACGGACGTTTATATAGTGTCCAGTCTGGCCACCATACAGAGACTTACATGACAACGGAAATCTCTAAACGATGTCAGACACACAATGAACAAAATGCTCTATATGTCTGACGCCGAACTCGTTCGTCCTTTTCAAATACGATCCTTGTTTCTACCAATACGACAGAGACGGACCAATTTTATTTTTCTAGATACCAACACCTTTACGGGGTATAGGCACCCCAACTTCTTCAAACCGTGCGCAATTTTTTGGACGCACGGTTTGAAGAACGCGGGCACAAGAGCACATTTTCTGCCATAGCGGTCTTTCTCTTCCCGAGAAAATTTCAACTTGATTTGGCACACAATCCTTATATTTTGCCGTATTGCCCTAGTGAGAGCGGATCTCAGCGTTACGTAATGCCTTCAGGACATTTCGTGGCGTATCTACAGGTAGGTGGATTGTTATTTGTCCTTTCTGCGCGGTGAAGAACCGAAGTTTTAATTACATATTATCCTGAAAGTGTTCGACAAATGTGGGGTGGGCCTAACCTTCACGTTTGAGCAAACAGTTGAATGCTCCATACAGTTTTGCATTTGTGTCTTAAAGTCTCAAATCAGCACCCGTGTTGGCGTTATCACCCCCGTCCGCAAAAGCATTTGCTCAAATACGCATCTGGCCATTCCAAGATTTTACAATGAGGAATAGCCACGTCATGTTTTGGGTCCGCTGTTAAAAAGTCATGTCAGCATTTTGCTGGAGATATTTTTTGAAGCAGATCACCGACATTAAGGCGGCTGGATTGTATCCTCCTGAGCTGTCGGCAGTGTGTGGTAGCCTCGTGTGCCAGATCAAGTGCAAATGCTTAGAGGAAGAGAAAGACCCGCGTCACAGAAAACGTGCTGTAGCCTTTCAAATCCATGTTACGGTCTAAGGGCGTTCTTCTCTGCAAACACGAGACAATATTGCGATAGGACCTCGTTAGAAATGTACGAGCATTTTCGCAGAACCAAAAGGGCATTCTGGTGAATTTGAAATTGCTAAAAGAGGCAATATTTTCGTTAATTTATCACTGTGCGTTTCCTCTGCAACTAATCCTGTTGTTTTCGAGATGAGGATTTATAAAATGGTAAATGCAATGCGTTTATTGGTGATTTCTCTTATAGTGGTAATCAGGCCCTCACGGAGGGTAGAAGGAATGTTAAAGTAGCGATAATCCCCGTAGTGCCTGCAGCTTTTTTTGCTTATTTGAAACTTTACATAACGGTTTGGTTCAGTGGCCCAAATAAGGGCGGTGATTTCCGAACTCGCACATGCTGTAATATCGCAGAACCGCAAATTCCTGCATCTTCTGAGCGTTGGACATCTTACGTTTGGCGTACTTTGGCCGGTCGTCCGAGTATGGTACACAATGGGATGCATCACAGTTTTCAGTGTACAGGTAAAATCAAGGATAAGTGGAGAGAGGTAAAATCTAGGATAAGTAGAAGAGACAGACACCCCCGTTGCCTTAAACGCAGAAGCCGAAGAAGCTCAAAGTAAAAAGGTTCCTGGTAGAGGATTCGTAGCTGACCAATGCAAGATGTGGCTGTTTTATATCCCTCGGGCTATGCTCAACCATCACATTGATCCTCATCATCGTAATTGATTGATTGATTGATTGATTGCGAGATTTATTGCCCGTACGATACACAGGCGATGAGGCGTGCCACAGTAGGGCGTTCCGGATCAATATTGACCACCTGAGGATAGTCACCTTTCGCCCAAACTTCTAGCACACTGCTTGTCACCTGTATCAGCAAACCAACCGCCGGGGAATGGAATCCAGTCTACGTGTTTTAAATCCTCAGCACAACGCTTTAGCACTGAGCCACCGCGGCGGTTTCCGCATAATCGAGAACTCGCTCTGTCTTAGAAAGTATCCCCCTTTCGCCATCTATGGATCCGTCTCACTTCTATTGTTTTTTCCGTTGCATTTCGATTCCGAAACCTGGGACAGTGGCCGTGTGGTTAGAAGAAAACCGCGTACAACGGGCCTCGATCTTGAAGTTAAAAGCTGTTATATGGTGCAAGCGCCTTCGGAGATACAAGAGACAGAGGTTATGTGCAGCTCTACAAGCACCTTCTAGAACATAAAAATCTTGATGGTGTTGTTACTATAATTTACATAACATGAACTATGTTGTGGGCCTGTGAGAAAGTAAAATTCTCACACGGGTATGCCCCAGAACGAGGGGCATTTGTTGCATCGTTGTAAAGCTCCAAAATACTTCATCCGCAGCATGATGCTTACTCGCTGACCTCGGGCACACGCTTTCAATGACCTGCGGGATCAAGTGCTCGAATGTCCGGTAAATACCTATGATAGACAACAACACGGGGACTTTATCAAGGTGTAGTGCCATCTGGAAAAACATTGATCAGCCTACAGGTTTTGCGTGCCATTTAAAGCTCGTAACTACAGCCAGGCGCGAGGGTTCGGGGAGCGGGAGGTAGTCAATCATCCACTAGGTATTCGCCAGTCCTCACATTATTTCTCATCACAGTTAGCTGCTAAGTGAACGTCCTCGTTTTGAGCAGCCATACCAATGGTGTTTCTTCCATTTTTATACCTGGTATTTATTGCACTAGATGCCAATGCTCAACGCGATATTACAACGCATATTTACAAATTTGTACACCTAAAAAGTGTTGATTACGTACACCTACAAACGAGTTAATTAGAATGTGGAAAGCTAAACACTAACACAATAATCAATTGTGTACACTTAGTTTAAAACGAAGGCAACCGCGATTACAAATAAAAATGGAATACGAACGAGGTCGATAATAATGTTATAGACGTCTCTAAGATGACTGATGACTTGGCAGAAGTGTGCTCTGGGAGAAACCATAGGCTTTGCGCGCCCATCCAGCTTTCGCGTTTTCCATAAACTATGCAGAGCAATCAAAAAAAGAACAACAATATAGCACATCACCATCGCGTGTGATACGAGATACCGTGTACCATGTAAAGTCAATTCAAAGTCCTTCTTAAGAGTTTTTTGCAGGGCATCCCAAAAAGGTATGGCGTACTTACAGTTTATGAAGCGGCGCTCACTTGCTTCCGGTACAATGCAGATACCACAGTTCACAGAAGACACAAACATATTGCGGATGACCAGCCACCTATTTGCTAGGCAGTATGATGAATATTTGTTGAGGGAGAAAGTGGCATTTTGAGCACACGTAAAAGCACATCCTGTTCATCCACGTTAGAATACAGTTCTATACAGTGGTGCTACGGAAATCATTGGAATGAGGTCCTCGTAGAGTCGTTCTTGCTTTACAGTGGCGTCCAGGATTCCTTTCTGGACATGTCAACTTGGACAGCTGAATGAGAAAAAAATTACCTACAAGTAGAGCGCCAGTAAAGTTGGGCGTGAAAACAATTCAGCGGAGGTGGTGATGTAGGCCCATCTTCACAAACAGCGTTTTTGTTCGGTACACGAAGATTCTTGATTTGTAAACAGCCTGTAGGCACCGCATTGTTGTTGAGTGCACTAACAAGAATTTGTGTGGTGCGCGCTCACGTTATCAATAACATCAACATGAAAACGTAATCCCCTTGTTATTCTTGGTCCAATATAGAAATACTACTTTCGCTCGCAGTTGAGTCAGTCTTCGTGGCTTACGGTCCCACGTGCCGTCCTGTGCTCAGCTGTAATTTCTTAGCCACAAATGAGAGACGGTTCATACCTTAGACTGCAACGTAAATTTAAGAGCACGAAAAGTGTTGCTTCAGGTTCTGTATCCACAAAATTGGTATTTGGTTCTACCAACAGTCACTGGGAAATAACTATGCTAAAGAGGTATGAATGAAGCACCCTCTTCATATCTTTTACACATGCAAGAACAAGCAGATGAACACAGGTGTCGTAGATTAGGGTTCAGTGATTTTCACGAAGCCTACAAATTCTGATAGAGCATATTAAGAGCTCTCGTTAATTCACAGTGGATTCCGAAATAATATTTATTTTACTACCCCTACCCTAGCAAACAATGGTATCAAACCATAATAGCCATCAGGTGATGTCATATTGGTAATTGTAATGGTTGATTTAAAAATTCTGGGATCTAACACACCCAAGCTACACTTGTGCAGTGACGCGAGCCGTAGGGGAAGACTTCAGAATAATATTGATAACTGGGGATCTTTATCGCCTGCACAAATCCCGAAACAAGTGCATTTTATATTTTAGCCTCTTAGAAAGCTGCTACTTCTGCCGAGCAAGAGTTCCGCAGCATTGGTTTCAGAAGGAAAACGTCGTAACCACTGAGCCACCACGGTGGGTAATAATGTTGGCGCATTTTAAGGTATTCCAAAAAGAATTATAGCCTGAAAGAGCATAGATGCAATGGTGATAGAAAAACAAAAAAGAGAAAATATTTCAGAAACAACGTTATGTTAACGATTTCGTAGTGTAAATAAGTCAAATAAAATGAACGTTGGCTTGACATTTATTTCAGTGAGATAAAAGCCAGCAACATACCAAAATAACAAGAAAATGAAGAGAAAAGAACATGTGGGATGGAAGATAAAAGATTACGATGTGATGCAAACAAAATATTCACTTTTTTTAGAATACATTAGCGCTTCGTTTTCTATTCAAAACGCTTGCACCGTGGAGTGGACATAGTTTATACTGATTGGTACGGGAAATACAGTTGTGATGTTATCATCATCATCGTCGTCACCATCGTCGTCGTCGTACTCAGGTCACCACGTGAGAAAGGCCTTCCGAGTTCCTCTCCAACCGCTCAGGTTCTGTGCTGAGAGGGACCCCACTTCGCCCGAATTACCGTATTTAAGCTCTCTATCATGTTATTGACACGACAGGTCTTCACCAATGTCTTTATATCCATTCTCTTAACCTACTTGTCCACAGGTTGTCATTTTGTTTCACAACAAGCGCATCCCAAATTCATTCTTTTTTATTTGAATTTTCATATCATTGATCCAGGTACCTAATTTTCTGTACTGAGTGTTTTTCTAACATTATTCTTTCCATGGCCTGTTGTGCCCGCCCAAGCTTGTTTTCTAGATATTTAGTAGGCCCACAAGTTTTTGCTTCATATACCGTCACCGGCATTATGCACAGGTTGTATATTTGTTTATTGAGAGGCAGCTTACAGATTGACTATTCAAAAGTGCTGCCGAGTGCTCCCCAACTCATACCTATTATGCGACGAAATTTTCCCTCCGAGGTAGGCCTCCGCATTAAAATAAATAAAAACAGATACCGAAACCAGGAAAATGCAATGTAATAGAATGCTTCTGATTACACAAAGTTAGCTACTGTTGTTTAAAAGGTTGGTGGTCCAAAACTGTTTATGTCTGCACGGTCATGCGGTTCCAATTTTGCTAAGTAGGTGGTGTGATTGTCTGCAAAAAGATGAAGGAAGCCCACAGTAACTCGCAATACCTTGAACTAGAGAGGTTGTTTGCAAGCAAGCTTCACGACTGTATCGAGGGTTTTATTTCACGATTCCAGAAATTTGCTACGTCTTCGCTGCGGCGACAAACTTTACGCTAAATTGTTGGTAAGAGTGTAATATTTCTGTTTTTGTTAGTGAAAATTATTGAATATCGCTGTCTATTGGCGTAGGCTATGACTTCTGTTTCTCGGAACATTGCTGGCGCTAGGCTGGACAAGGACGACGAATTACACACAACTGGAGCGCACTTGTCCAGCCTAGCGCCAGCAATGTTCCAAGTAAGAAACCAACTAGCCCCATTTCAAGCTCCGCTTCTGTTTCTCCATCCGGGCAAGTGTTGCAAACGTTAATAGACACGCTCGAACTATTTTGCGCAACCTTGGCCAATCTCGCTGAGCCGGAGACGTTGGACCGCTGCAGCGAGGCACGCATATAGTTGACCTCTACATTTTCATGCTTTTTTAACTACCGGCCGATATCCTCGACGCACGCGTTCACACTCACTCCTAATTTCCTTGGTATTTTTACCTGCGGACACAAAAAAATAACGATTTTGTAAACAGCTCGCTGTAAAAGTGTTACTTCCACACGATGGCAGGCCGACTTTAAGGACATAAGTTATACCGTAAAGTCGGCGTAAATTACACCGACTTTACGGTCAGAAATTATCTATTTTTTCCTACACAGAAATACCATTGAAATTGCATTGACTGATTAATAAGTCGTTCCTTTTATATATTACACGAAAGATTACCTAATCATCGTCAAAGGATAGAATATGCGAAGTAACGGACAGTGGCAAGTCAGTATTGTAAGTAACAAAGGCAGGGGGGGTTCAAACATATCCTTGATGCACTCAAGAAGAGACGTTCGGTCGAGGTAAAACGTTTTCGTTCTCTGAACCATGCTGAGAACAGTAAGAAAAAAACAGTCATCCCGAAAAACGTTTCCAATCGAGATTAGCCTCTGGTAGTTTATGAAATAGCACCTTGTTAAATACTAATCAAATGCTTTTGAAAACTTTAAAAAAATGCAATCAGTGATAGATGAACGGTCACAAATGGCATTACGTCTGTGTGTGACTGATACAAGATGAGCTTCGCAATAACAATTTGTTAAAATACTGTGTTTTCGTTTGAAAAAAAAAGAAATATATTCAAGAGAAACCTCCCAGGTTGAAATAAAATATATGTTCTAATATCTCCCAAGGTGTGCTGGTTGGCAAGATGCGCCGTCATATAAATGTTGAATTTTTGGTATCCGTTTAAAGTACTGCAGTGGCCTTTCCAATCTTAAAGTCAGAGGGAAGACAGCCATTGTTAAAGGACCGTTAGAATATCTTTGTTATATAATTGAACAATAGGAGATTGTATTTTTCAAAAATTTTAACAGCTGGTATCACACCCGGGAGATGAGGAATGCTTTGACAACGAGTACACTTTCTGCTCCAACGTAGTAAGTAATATTACAAAGCATCGTGGGTAGTCACAACGGGGAGCTGTTTCAGATAGGGACATGTGTTGTTACTGAAAAGTGTCTAGAAAAAGCCTAACTAAGGGCTTCCGCACACAACTAACGGAAATCGCGTTACCAGCATTGTCAACCAGGGCTAACTTTTCGCTAGCTTTGGGGTTACTAACGCGTCAAAACATCTTAGAGAGAGGTAACATCTTAGCGGGTAGCGTGATGTTAAAATACTAATATTTCACATGTTCTTATTTCTGTGAGGCCTTACTGCAGTCTTCCCATCCAGCATTGCTCGACAATTAAATAGAACGGTTTTTGAAGAGACGCCCAATCTGTACATTGAACCAATATAAGTCACGGTGGGTTGTGACAGTGTAAACAGGGACGTATTTTAGATACGTTGCGTCTTATGCTCGGGGGTATGTCCCGCTACGTCGGCGGTGGTCCGGCGTCCGCACACAACCGTTTCTTGGCCAATCCCCCACGTCTTATACTCGGGGGTATGTCCCACGCCGTCGGCGGTGGTCCGGCGTCCGCATACCACCGTTGTTTGGCCAATCCCTGACGTGGGTACGGGCCATAGAGAGGAACAACAACTCCAATTGTGCTTGCGCTTGACTCCGTGATTCTTCAGATGCAGTAGGACGGAAGCAACGGCCCCGTCAGTGAGTGTGCTAACGCAATTTATTGAGAGCATCTGCGCAGTGACAGCAATTACACCCAACTACCATCCACGAAAAGTGTATCGATCTTGTCTTTACCAACTGCGACGGCGGCGACATCATACAACCGCTGCTACGAGATCCACTGACTGCACTTCAGTGACCATAAGGCCGCCATACTCAAAGTAGGAAGACGTGCAAATCTAAATAAAGACCTTAAGATACCACTTCAATCCCGTCTCACTCGCGTATATATGCATACAAAAAGAAAAATTGCACCCATCTCCCCGGAAGGAACCATAAGTAGGATATATGAGCATTATGGGGCTCACTACACTTCGACCAAATTTGGCTAACAAACATAACAGAAACGCAAAAGAAACCTTCGTGATGCTCCGCATCCTACTCATGGTTCTCTTCGGGGAGATGTGTGTAATTTTTGTTATTAGTTCTTTCACCTTATTTAAAAATTTTCCGGGTTGTTGGACACTTCGACCCTCAAAGTTGGAGAGGAAGCTTTAAAAATGTATGAAGTTCATTATTATTGAAGATAAAATTAGCTTGACCGTATTCATGAACTGCTTTGAATGGTTTTACGACCTAATGACGAAATGAATTATGGTAGCTACGTTTTCGCGTTTTTAATGTCGGTGTAAAGAAATGCTCTCCGATTTAGTTTTCTTCAAGTGCCCTTCAAGTTTCTCTAGCATTCATTGGACGGCACGGTGTTTGCTCCAGGATATGGGGCATTTGCCTCTGCATGTTCCCTGTTTTTCGATCAGGTATTGGTACGTAGAAGGATTGTTTTTATTTTATTATGAGCTTATTTTGCCAGACTGGATAGCATGTTTCCTTTGACTGAATCTTCGTGAACGCCGAAAATGGGTTTTGAGCTTCACTTGTTGCTTGTGATGATACTTCATTCACACAGGCGTCTTTTTGTTTACGATTTTACTTCTTTTTATTTAAATAGCGGATTTTAAAGTAAATATTAATTTTAGCAGGTCAAAATTTCGCAAACTCGTAAGCCCGCTCGACGCCATTTTGAAAAAAAAAACGCGTCGAATACTCCTGTCAACACTTCCATGGGGCGGGCTTTATATTCCTCGGAAATTTCATTGGAGTATGGCATACCATAAACGTTAAGTAATTACGGCGCGACCGGTCGTCTTCTCCACGAATACGTGATTTCAGTGAGTCAAACTGCTCTTAGTTGGCCGACATACACTTAATTGTTGTCTATTGGAGTTATCATCAGGCATGTTAATCGTACCTTCAATCGCTTCCCAACAGATAAAGAGAATTCAATCTTCTTTATGCTCCTCAGACTAGTCTTGATCAGTTCTACATCAGCTATCATTCCTGCCTGATACTTTTCCAATTACAGAAAGCCCACGTGAACATTATTCAGCAGATAATAAGTAGCATTCATCCTTTCAGACGGTTGATAAAGCAAGTTTTAAAGTTGCACAAAGACGGATAACGTGTAAAGGCCGATGGCTTGCTCTGAACATCGCAGGGTCGCAGTAAAAAGAAGATCATTAAAAACTGTAACAAACAGTTACAGACATCACGTGTGGGAGCGGGAGCAGAACAAAAAACCGGTTGGACCCATTTCCTTGGACCCACTGAAGAGATTGGCACGCATGCAGCAGTGTAAACTGTCCGCATATACTTATAGATTTGTAGACGAGGGCGATGCAGAGAAGGCCTCGCGCGTCCACGAAGGCAGACGGGGAAAATATTTATGTAGTTGAAGTTGCTGGCTGGCGTATTTTCAGCACAGGCAGCTTGATCCCGACACGTTCCGTGGATGACGACGATGGCGACAACAGCACGAGAACAGAAAGTAAAACTTACGTTGGCGAGAACCGACGCGGTTTACGCATAGTGTCGGTGCTGCTCCATCTTCCACTCAAATTGTACCTTCCTCTAGCATGCTATAAATACTCCTCCCAGGCATACATACCCTCTCCACCCCTCGCCAACATGCTGCGTAAGTGCTGCGTAAGTGCAGCACTGCGTCGAGAATTTTCAAGCTGCTTCACTTCTTGAATCATATACAACACTCCCATAGTCCACCCGAGAGCCTACCCGGCCTGTAAACGCCCGCAGCGGAAGTTTGTCCGCACCATTCGAGTGATGCTACCGGACCTTGAGAATAATAATCGTTCCAAGACATTTTTATTCTAGTTGTTTCATGTGAGGAAAAAAGGAAAGTTTTTTTATAAAGAACTACACCTAGGAAGTTGTGTTCTTTTTTGACTGTAATCAAAACACCATTCAGTTTGATGTGTCGATCTGGCCTGATCCCACTCCTTTTGGAAAACTCAACACAGGTGCTTTAAATTGGGTACAGCCGAAAGCTACTTTCATCAGCCAAGCAAGCTAGTTTGTTGACACCAGATGGACTTGGCGCTCGCAAATGAACAGATTGCACGACTTAAAAAGGCATTTGCAGATCATCTGCATACATTAAGCAGGAAAAAGTTTGTGCCATTGCCTTTCGAAGTGAGTTCTTTTTGCCTATGAACATTGTGAAGCTTAGAACGCCGCATTGAGGCACTCCATTTTCTTGCTCAAAAACATTTGAAACCTA
This sequence comes from Haemaphysalis longicornis, assembly GCA_013339765.2. NCBI lineage: Eukaryota > Metazoa > Arthropoda > Arachnida > Ixodida > Ixodidae > Haemaphysalis > Haemaphysalis longicornis. The sequence goes on along the minus strand of CM023454.1, from coordinate 96,905,503 downwards.
AGTTCTCACCCTTACCGGAATGTTCATTCCGCCACGTAGCTAGAAAGAGTGTTCAACATACTGCCTGAAACACCGAATGAATTTAGGTGGCGAAGTATCGCGGGTCGCCAAGTGGTGTCGTAGGTTTTCTCAAGAATAAAAACGACTTCCGCAAAACTGTTTCTGGTTGAAAGCATCCTTGATGTACCACTAAATGGCGGCTAGTTTGTCGTGTGTGAATCGCCGTGCCCTGAAACTTCCTGACAGCTCACGAGAAGACCATTGTACTTTAAAAAGTACACAAGTGTGCTCTTGATCATCTTCTCGAGAAGCTTGCACAGGCAGCTTGTGAGGACTATGGGTCTATAGCTGGTCGGAGAGGAAGGGTCTTTCCCCTCCTTCTGACAAGCCAAAACTATGGCTCCCTTCAAAACGCTGGAATATGCCCCGAAAACAAAACTTTGTTGTTAATCGACAAACATCATTACTTTGCTTAGCAGAATATTTTGTTGTTTAGGTGTTGTATAATGGTGTATGCAATCGTATCTGCACCTGGAGCTGAAGGTTTACTTGTGCTTAGGGCAGCCTTCATCTCGTACAGCGCAAATTAGGAATTGTAGCCGTCTTTTGACAGGCTATTGTCACGGAGGAACTTCTTTTCACAAGCGGCTCTGTGTTTCAGGAAAGTGTTTGTGTAGTGTGCTGAACCGGAAACCTGTTGGAAGTGTTGGAGCAGTGGGTTAGCCTGATGTTCGAGCGGGTCCCCTGTTGTGCTGACCTGGGGCAGGCTGAGTGTCATCATCATCATCATCAACAACATCACCAGCCTATCTGCGCCCACTGCAGGGCAAAGGCGTCTTCCATAATTCTCCAATTACCTCGGTGCTGTGCCAACTGTGACCAATTTATCCCCGCAAACTTCTTGATCTCATCTGCCCATCTAACTTTCTGCCGCCCCCTGCAACGCTTGCCTAATCTAAGGATCTACTCTGTTACCCTTAACGACCAGCGGTTATCTTGCCTTCGCATAAATGCCCTGCCCACGTCCATTTCTTCTTCTTAATTTCTACTAATATGTCTTTAACACCAGTTTGCTCCGTGACCCACTCCACCCTCTTCTTGTCCGTTAATGTTACACCTATCCTTTTCCGCTCCATTGCCCGCTTAGTCGTTCTCAATTTAAGTTGCCCTCTTAGTGAGCCTCCAAGATTCTGCTCCGTATGTGACTACCGGTAAGATGCAGCTGTCATACACTTTCATCTTCAGCGACAATGGTAGGCTGCTATTCATTATCTGAGAATGTATGCCATATGAACCCCACCCCATTCTGATCCTTCTAATTATCTTTGCCTGATGGTTGGGATCTGGGGTTACAACTTGGACTAAGTAGATATATTCGCTTACCGCTTCCACTGCCTCGCCACCTATCTGAAACTGCTGTGCTGTCCCGAGGTTATTGATCATTACTTTAGTTTTCTGCATATTGATTTTAAGGCCCACGGTTCTACTCGGTTCGCACAGTGCGGAAAGCATGATTTGCAATTCTTCCCCCGAGTACTTAGCAAGGCAACGTCATCAGCAAATCTGAGGTTACTGAGGTATTCTCCATTAACCCTTACTCCAACCTGTTCCCAATACGATGTTCTGACTACTTCTGGTAAAAATGCTGTGAATAACATTGGAGAGATTGTGTCTCCTTGTCTGACACCCTTCCTTATAGGTATTTTACGGCTTTCTTTATGGAAGATGATGGTAGCTGTAGACACATTGTAGATATCCTCTAGTATTCTTACATAATGCTAATGTACCCCCTGGTTCCGTAATGGCTGAATGACTGCTAGGGTTTCGACCGACTCAAATGCTCTTTTATAATCTATGAAGGCTATATAAAGGGGTTCAGTATACTCAGCGCACTTCTCTATCACCTGATCAATCGTGTGAATATGGTCCGTTGTTGAATACCCTTTACGGAACCCTGCTTGTTCTTTAGGTTGACTGGGATCTAGGATTGCAGAGATTCGGTTAGCGATTACCTTGGTAAATACCTTGTAGACGACTCACAGTAAGCTGATCGGCCTGTAATTTTTCAAGTCCTTCATGTCGCCTTTCTTATGAATTAGGATGATGTTCGTGTTCTTCCAAGAATCCGGTAGCATTGCGGTCATTAGGCATTGCATATACAGGTTTGCCGGTTTTTCAAGTAAATATTTTCCGCCATCCTTCAAGAGGTCTGCTGTTGTCTGGTCCTCACCAGGTGCTTTGCCCCTTTCATTTCTTTCAAAGCCTTCCTTACTTCTTCTGTCGTTACTGGTGGGATGTCTATCTCCTCTGAACTACTGTCTCGTTCGGCATTATCCTGTATGTCCCGGCTACTGTACAGTACCCTATAGAGCTCCTCGGCCACTGTGACTATTTTATCTCTATTTGTGATGACATTGCCTTGCTTATCCTTAAGTGCGTACATCTGATTTTTCCTCATGCCAAAACCTCTCTTCACTGCTTTCAGGCTACCGCCGGTCTTTACAGCGTATTCGATCGTAGCCATATTATACTTCCGTATGTCAGCTGTCTTACGCCTATTGATAAGCTTGGAGAACTCAGCTTGTTCTATTCTGTCAGCTGCGGTTGAGATTGTCATCGTTTGCCGTTTCCTGAATAGATCTTTGGCCTCCTGTGAAAGTTTACCAGTATCCTGTCTACCCATTGTGCCCCCGACTTCTACTCCACACTCCGTGATAATGCGTGTAAGGTTGTCGCTGGTTTCCTGTGTCGTAAGCTCGGCTTCCTCGTTAAGGGCGGGATATCGGTTCTGCAGTGCGATCCTGAATTCTACTTTACGTCTTACTGTTTGCTAATTTATCGGCTTCTTTCGTACTAGCTTGTTGCGGTCCCTCCTCAAATCTAGCCTAATTCAAGATCTTACGATATGGTGGTCACTGCATCTTACCCTTTCGAGCACTTCCACATCCTACACGACGCCAGGGTTATCGCATAATATGAGGTCTATTTCACTTTTGTGTTCCCCATTCGGGCTTCTCCAGGTCCACTTCCGACTCTTCCGTTTACATAGGAAGGTATTATGCGTAGGTTATTCCGTTTTGCAAATTCAACTAGTAGGTCCTCCCTGCTATTTCTACAGCCCAGACCATAGTTCCCAACTGCCTTGTCTCCAGCCTGATTCTTGCCTACTTTAGCATTGAAGTCCCCCATAACTACGGTATACTGTGTGTTTAGTTTAGCCATTGTCGTTTCCACATCTTCATAGAAGCGTTCCACTAGTTATTCGTCGTGGCTGGATGTGGGCGCGTAGCCCTGCACCACCTTGAGCTTATACCTCTTATTGAGCCTAATTGCAAGACCTGCTGCCCTTTCGTTAATGCTATAGTATTCGTCTATGTTGCCAGCTATGCTTTTATTGACTAGAAGTCCCACTCCCAGTTCTCTTCTGTCCTCTAGACCACGGAACAAGGTGCGTGTCCATTTTTCAGCACCGGAAAGGCTTCGCCTGCCCTCCTAACCTCGCTAAGCACTATTGCATCCCATTTAATGCCCTCTAATTTCTCGAACAAAACCTCCAGACTTGCTTCGCTAGATGAGGTTCGCGCCTTAAACGTTGCCAGGTTCAGATTCAATTGGCGGCCTGTCCGGATCCAGGGATTCTTAGCACCCTCTGCTGCGTCACAGGCCTGACTTCCGCCGTGGTCAGTTGCTTCGCAGCCGCTCGGGACTGAGGGGTGAGGGTTAATTGGCGTGTTCATGGGAGGTTGTGGCCGTCACTACACCAGTGTGGCCAATCCTGCTCTGGTGAGGGAGTGCATTACCGGCAATGGTCGCCGGGGTCAGGCCGCACCCCAAGCCCCTTTGTGCAATTCCACCAATACGCGGATTTTTTTATTCCGGTTGGAATTGTCCAGCACCGGGATTCGAACCACGGTCCTTCTGCACTCGAGGCGGGTGTTTTACCTCTACGCCACCGCTGCACCCCTGAGTGTATGTTGTCCTTTAGGTTTTCGTATTTGTGTCCAGACTTTGGGCATGTCGGTGTATGAGTCGATAGAAGGGAGGAAGGCGTGCCAACTCTCTCGTTTTGCATCGCGGTGCACACGCTTACCACGTCCCTTCGCTCTTTTAAATGACACAAGGTTATTGGATGTGGGGTACTGATGGAGGATACCCCAGGCCCTGTTCTGGCCTCCCGTGCCTATCTACAGTCTTCATTTCACCATGGCCTGATATGGTTTCACTGGGCACCGGAGTCGTGGGGAATCGACTGTTTGGCACCGTCGAGTATGTGTGCCATGATTAGTTGGGCTCCTTCCTCCACGTGTAGGTGTTTTATGGACGTGTGGTGTAGTTTACATGATTCTATGTAGGTACTCCAGTTTGCTTTTGATTCATTAAAACTATTGCGGGAAGATGGACTGCACGGGCATTTACCTATATACATTAGTGGAGTGCGACGTGGTCACTACCATATGGGTCTCTGCCCACACCCTAATCTACACATGGAAAAAGAACTGCAGAGCCAATAGCCAAGTCAAGATATGAGTATGTATTGTGTCCTAAGTTATGGTATGTGGGCTGTTTTTTGTCGAAAAGGCATGCTCCAGAGGATGTAACAAACTTCTCTATCAGGCAACCTCGGGAATTCATTTGGGAGGTGCCCCAAAGATAGTTGTGCGCATTAAGGTCACCTGTGAGGATGCATGGTTCGTGTAGCCAGTCAACCAGTGCCTTGAAATCAGAGCATACAAGTGCAAAATCAGGAGAGATGTAAATGGTGCATACCGTTAATAATATAATAAATAATATCGTGCGTATTGCTACAGCCTCAAAGACAGTCTTTATAGACACTGGATTCTATGGTAATGATTTCTGGGCGACAATGGCCACATCGCCCAAAGAGTGTGGGCAGGCAACCCTGCCCCTTCTGAATACCCTGTACCAATTTCGGAAATTTGTTGTTTGGAATTGAGGTGAGTTTCTTAGAGACATATAATACTTGGCTGACTGGCTTAGAAAATTCTCATAAATATCATGAAGATTTTTAAAGAGTACTCTGAACTTCCATTGGATGATGTTTTCTTTTCATATTATTTACATTATTAATGACTGGAGTGTGTGTGTGTGCGTGCATGTGTTGTCTTTCGCGGCCAGCACTCCCGGAAGGGGCTTTTGGAGCCTCTCAGTTGGCTTGGACATTGGCGTCCGCTACTTTCTCTGCGTTGCAGGCAGGAACGGCCGTACACCCGTCTCCTCATCAAAAGTCAGAGGTGTGCCGACTGACCCGGCTCCCTGGAGTTGGTCCCCTTGAAAGGCCCTTTGCTTGAGTCGCCACCACCGAGGACGTTCGGGGCGCCAAATATGGCAGGAGTGGTGCGGTGGCGGTGGGAGACGATGCGGGGCCAATGGTGTCCATCCCGCGGGCACCCTACAACTAATTAGAAGGCGAGGAGGTAAAGCACCTTGCGGAACAGCGAGAACTAACAAGGACAGAGGCTTTTCATGGTCAGGTCTCTAGGCTTAAAGGAGCAGCTTTTCCTTGCACCATACTCAAGATGACGGCAGAGGAACTGCTCAGGCTGCTAAAAAAGCACGAAGGTGCTGCAGAACCTGGGTCCTCAAAGAAAAGGAGTAAAATGTTTGCTGTGTTGCCCTACGTACATAGTATGTTGCACGGGCTGAAAAAGGGGTCAGCACCGTTTGGGGTGGACGTTGTGTTTTCTGCCCCGGTTAAGTTAAACGGCATTTTTCCGGCCATCCACCAGCGTGCTAAAGATGAGCTGGGAAAAAAGAAAAGTGTGTGTAGAGTAAATCATGTATCACCCTTTGTACCATGCTGTGTGGCTGTGTACACGATTCTTTTATCTTGCAGGAAAATATATGTAGGTCAGACAGGTCACTGCGTAAACGTTAGATTAATGGAGCATCGCAACAGGCTTAAAAAAGATGAGTACTCACGTCTGGCTGAGCATTCTCGTACGTGTAAGCACCGTGGTATCCGCTGTTCCGCGAGACTGATATCCTGTACAAGCAGAAAGACAGGCTTATTAGAGAGGTAATGGAATCGTACTAAAGTAAAGCCCACTTATATCAAACAGCGCGAGGATTGTAAAATAGTTCGATATAGCAAAAATTCGATATAAAAAGTGAACCAAAAAAATTTACATGAGAGCAATCCTGCCGACGGAGTTACGAGCTAACGCTGAGCTCTTACCACCCTACTATTAGCTATTGATACGACACTTTCTAGGTAAGAAAACAATCATTTTTGGGGTGGACGAACTGCGTGAGTGTAGCCTGCTTCTTGGAGCGCAACGCGTTGCAGGTGGCGGTTTGCTTCATGGTATGTAAACAGTAAACAAGCACAAGACCACTGCCCTGAATGGCATTGCAGTATCGGCGTAGCACGGCCATGGTAGCGACGGCTTCGCTGGTGCTCGGAAGCGAAACGGAGCCCTCGGCGCCTTCGACAGAGCAGAGACCAGCACGAATACAAGCGAATAACGGCGAACCCAGGGAACCGAACAAGTGTGGGCAGCGAATGGCACAGACTTGAAGATCGGTGACACTTCAGCCCGCATCGCACAATGTGGCTCTTGCGGTGCCTACCGGATACATTCGTGCACCTGGTCTACTCTGCCACAGCCTGTTTAATTTGGACGCGCTCGAGCTTGCGCGAGAGTCGAAAGTGACACCCGCGCCACCACTGCGCGCTTATGTATAGCGGGAAAGCCTGTCGCATGCATAAGGAGAACGAGGAATCCGTCGCATGACAGTTCGATATATGCATTGTGAGCGAAATTGCGTTCGATGTAAAAAGTTTAAAATGCATGATTTTTATCAAAATGACACAAGGGTTCGATATAGGCAATATTTCGATATATCCGTGTTCGCCATACGTGGGCTTTACTGTACATCAGAAAATGTGGGAGTGAATGTATCAGTGAATAATCAGTTGTGCTGCATGAAAAAGAATTTCTTTATTTGGAACGGTCTTTGTGATAAAGGTTCCAGTGTTATGAAGGGTGCGTTGTAAACAGTGGAGTGTTTTGCTCGCATTAGAATGTCATCGGCTGGTGTGGGCACGTGGCGCGGTAGGGGAGGATTCTGTGTATGCATAAGTAGTTACGATGTCTTTTGCATTAAATCTAGTTGAAAGTCCGCGATTGTCCTGTTCACTTTTTTCTTACTGTTAGCGCTGTTCCCCAAGATGCAAGTACACCAACTAGCCCAAATCGCCACCCTGCGAGGAGGTAAATGGCGAGAGCGGATACGGCCCTAACAGAAGCGGTTGGCACCGTGTGTGCTGTTGCCTTAGCCGGCGGTGTGGTTACGAGTTGGACTGCCTGAGGCCACCCAGCGGGGGGCGGGGGCAGGACCAGGTCAGACTCGATGATCTTGTTCCCCATATAAACCAGACGCCTCTCTGACCACCGGCTGGTGGCGGCAGCGTACCTCCCAAAGGGGAAAGAGGCGGAGCTCTTTCGCGCCTCTACGGTGGTGAGGTTCTCAGTGACATTCACCTTGATGATCTCACTCTCCTGTTTGAACTTCTCGCATTTCCTAAGTAGGCCCACTGAAGTACCCGGCAGTTACTACCGATTAGGGTTTACGATGGGCAGTTGTCACATGAATGATCGTCCTGGGGCCACTTTGCACACGTAAGTCAGCCACAGCAGGCGTTGGTACTATGCCCTAACCGCTGGCATTTATAACACCGGCGCGGGTTGCGTATGTATAGCCTGACATGGAGATGAATGAGACCTGCATCTACTGATTCACGAACTGTGCAATGGTCGAAAGGTAATATCCAGGTTTTGTTGGGATTTCCTTATTATCTCGACGATTCATGAGACCCCTCACTGCTGTCACATCTTGGTCTCTACGGCCTTCCAACCGATTGGTATACGTTTCATTAATCAGATCTGGCTTAGAGATCACACCCTGGGAGCTATTAAGGCTTCGGTGAGGTGTGACCCTGATATCCAAATCTGCGATACGAGTTTGAGTCAAGGGATTTGTAGCTTGTTACTTGTCGTTGACCTTAACAACAACTCCTCCGGTTGTACGTTCTTTTCGCTTTGTAGGATTGATCAACGATTCCCTCAAGAAATTTCATCATCAGGAAGACACACTTTGTGGCAAGGAGGTTCAACGCATCAATAGACTTCATTACCAAAAACCTACCATAGCTCTCCGGCTTTGAGAAACTCGTCCTTGGCAACGGAAGAAAGGATACTTTGGTGCAGCCCCTTTCAAGGGGGCCGATGTTTGTATTTAGAAAATGTGGATGACTCATAGCATAGCATAAAAGCCGGGAGACGGGTAAGTTTGTTCGTCACCCTTACCCTAATAGCTGAAGAGGTCCCGGAGCTCCCTGCCTGGTAAGCAGACAGGGAGCCCATCCGCCGGACCTTGAACTGGGCTCCGACGACCACCGTTCGTGGTCTCTTACTTTCCATTCATAAACACATCGCCACGGTTAAATACAGCTTAAGCTTGGGGGCTCGGGGTCCACGGCGCCGCCAAAACAGTCACCAAGATTACTCAAGGTGCCCCGTGCGGAGCATTGATTCGTTTGTAAGGGGCTGTCCTGCCCGTGAATTCCTTATATACGTGTTTTGAAAGTGTTATGTAGGTTACCTTGTATCTTTCTTTATTGCGCCTTCGTACCACAGGACATCAAAGGAATGAAAAGAAGTATAAAACAAAGAAACTGGTGGAACGGAAGCGGCGTCATTCACCATAGAGTGCTAATAGGCCTACCTAGGCTGTAAAGTCCAACAGCTGCATGTAAAGAAAACCACGCATCTACCAATGACAATCAAGCGGACGACATGGGTGAAGCCCTGTGGCTACCATGTTTTGTGTTCTGCCTCTTAGGAGTCCTGGATATGTCCCGTGGAGGTGGTCAAACGTCGCTCCCGCAATGGAAGCAGTGCAGCACGGGAAGGTTGTATAAGTAAACTAAGGCTTGAAGTCCGTGTTTCACAAACAGAAGGTGCAAGCACCACGCGCAGGTGAATTCTCTTGCGCCTGACAACCTCAAGGTGGCATAAGCAGCCAGGGAGGTCAGTCTCAGGCGCATGAAGAAGGGCACACGCGGACCGTCCAAGAGAACCGTCCTGTAGTGACATCGCCAGAAGCGGGAGCAGGTACATACATAGCTGAGTATGAGCAGCCAAGTCGACCTCGACGTGGGTGGGAGTGCTACGCTTTGTGTCGGGTCTGGAGGATAGAGACAGGGCACGGAAATGATTTCACTATCCAGTGCACAGCTTATATATTGCCCAATATGCTGTGTACACACCGTATCTCACCAGTTGCCTGTGTTGCATATGTGTAGATGATCGGACCAGGTGGAGCAGAGATAATCGGACCAGAGCTGATCGGCATCCCTGATGTATGCCGATCAGCTCTGTGAAACCGACGGAAGTGGTACCTCTCTAACATAGGTGCATGCGTGGTTTGCAGACAGTAGTGCAGGTCAAGCTGTGCTCGTGCAGATGATGTCAATGTCCCCACGCCTGTATCCACGTTGGCCTGGTGACCAACTGCTGTGTCTGTAGGCAGTAGTGCTGCACTGGCCGATACTATTTATACGCCCGAGACGCCCCTTGTCGGTGGCCGGTGGACGCTGCGATGGTGGGGCCTCCACTGGACGTGGTATAAGAGGTGATCCTAATATTAAACAATTGCGGCGGCAGCAGGCATCGACTTAATTATTAGAAGACTAGCCGATCATTGCTGATGTACAAGTTTTTTGAAAGTGTTATTTGTGGCTCCACTTGAAGGGTCGCCATCAAGGCCATGCGAGGAAGGCCCGTGATCTCTAGAATTGCTTCCCTGTTTAAGGTTTTCAAACTATTCCGACTGCGTGCAGTGAGATACTGGAACCGGGCTTGTTGATGATACAAGGATGAAAGGTTAGAACACGGAGGCAAGTAGAGCCCGTACACCCTGATTTCTGGCCGGTGTTGCGCAAGAAGTGTAGCATGCTGGCTGATTTTTGTAAAGTGGAAGAGACCATGAAGCATGAAATCCTGTTGCGCCTATTTCCTACCCCAATACACGCATCTGAGAAGCGGTATCTAGAGGTCGCCATTCAAGGACAAGAAAATTAGCGGCTGCGACAACCGGTGTCGACCTCTACCTTTGGTGACTAACATGTTTGTAGTCTTTGTAGAGGAAAGATGCAAACCAACAGTATGTCTGAGGCAGTGTGTAGACTTGAATGTTGCCAGTGCAGTTCATTGTGTAAAAACCGCAAAGAGACATTGTCTTCATTAATGAGGCAGAAAGTGTCGGGAATTTCTGCTAGCTTCCACACCAATGGCAACACCACCACGTGAAATGGCACAAGAGGCCGCACCGAGGTTTTAGGCACGTTTCGCCCCGAAACAAAGTGCCCCACTCTTTCCCTCCAATACGGATGGAGAAAAAGCTGCTATGCAGAAAAGGCGCCACGAAACGGGATACTTCGTTTCGAAGGAGGAGAAACTCTGCAATATTGAATATTGCAGAGTGCCAGATGTTGGCACAAGTCTCTTAAACGATGATTGCCAGAATAGTGCGGGTTTTCTTGGATCTGCCAAACAGGCAACACGACTGAGATCTGCCATAGGCCGTCTTCTCTGCCCAGGTGCATCTAAAATCCAATCTGAGCCGGGTACTACCATTGGTGTCAATCTAGCCTCATAGGTTGTCGCGTGGCTAGCATCCATTAAATCATTCATTCAAGGGTCGATGTTAGTGAAATCGGGCGAATATTAGTCACACGTTATGGAGGTTTCTAAGCATTACTTCGGTGTGCAAAGGTACCGGAGCGTCAGCAGAGCCCCAGATAGTCCTCTGCCAGTGGAGTAGCCCCTGTTCACTTGTACCTTCGATGATCTTGAACACGTTGTAAGTCACACCGTTCGGGCTGGTGCTGTGCATAACATTGACTTGCATTTCCCGATAGGATATCCGCCATGGGGAATGGTTCGTCAATACCGTCCGGGTCTTTCTGATTGGTAAGCGAAACGGCCTCTGGCCGCAGAGTAGGTTAGCAGAAAAATTGTAGTGGACCTTGCTCGTAGTTTAGGAAGAACGTGTTAGCAACATGTGGAGCAAACTGGCACGAGGTACGTCCAGATACCGGGCCCGCAGTGACAGCCAGATATCGGGGCATCCACTGAGATCCATACGACGAAAGGTTTGGCATATCGACATTATTGTAGAGAATTGCCCTTGTTAGGCACACGAATACAGCCACTGTGGCGGATATATAAATTATCTACTCCCTGGGATTTTTTGCGCTTTTGACGCAGCTGCGGTGAAGTTCGTAATCAAACCGCTTCCTCTTAATAGATCAATTTTTTGTAAAGGGGTTTATGTGTACTCTGCGGATTTCTCTATCACATTATTACAGCATGGATGGGATAACTGGTTGAGTACCATTTCCTAAACCAAACGTCCTCTCTGGGTTCCTTAAAATCCAGACTGTCACATATATGGCTATTTATAACTTTCGTACACATCTCATAATTAACCAAAATATGCCAGGGGTTCAGAAATTCTTAACGTCCTTGTGATCGTCTTTATGATGAACCAAAATATTGCTGTTTTTTCTTAGTATAGTAACTTTTGGAGTCTGCAATTGATCCTAAAAGAGTAAAGCAAGATATTCACTACGATAACTCCTCCCTCCTGCAAAAATGCACGCTAACGGCATTGTCACCAGCAGCTTTTACTGTTTCGATGCCTTCGAGAGCGTTTCCATCTTCTGCATTTACTGTTAGGACATGTAAGGTTGATCTCGTCCCTCATTAATTTTTCTAGTTTAATGCCGCTGGCATACAACCCGATTTATAATCTTTATGCTGCCTATATTATCCAGTCGATCTTGTGCGTCATTCTAGTCTGTTCAACTCTGATTGCGTATAACTGGTATTTACCAATTGGTAGCTTTCTCTTCATTGCTTTCTATCTCCATCGCTTTTGCAACTCTTGCTGGATAAGGAAAGATAAGAGCCATTTTACATGCACAATTGTCATTTCTTTTGCTTTGGGTAATCACTTTAGAGAGCTTGGTAATATTATAAAATCCGCTGGGTTTGACACTTGATTATCCTTATTTTTTACATTTATTTCCACCATTTTCTTAGTTTTCCAATTTATTCCCCGCATGTCGCCTCTCCGACAGGTGCAGCTAATTGAGTGAGTGCCATTGTTAGGTGGTCATTTACACAGCCTACACTGACCTCGTTCTGATAACCCGAAAGAGTAGAACGAGAAGAGTTCCCGCACGGGGCAAATTCACAAAATCTTGGCGACGGTATTGGCAACACCGCGTACCCCAAGCCCCCAAACATAAGCTGTATCCAACCATGGCGATGTTTGTAGGTGGAGGGTGAGAAACCACGAACGGTGGCCATCGGAGCCCAAGTGAAGCGCCTGCGGATCGGCTCCCTTTATCTTTACCAGGCAGGGAGCTCCGGGACCTCTATCGGTAACAAGGTTTTACGAGCGAAGTGAGTACCCCCGTCTCTTGCTGTTATACTACAGCATATGGTATTTCCAAACTCCCCCCAAATGTGATCGATCGCAAAAAAGGCGCCGCACCGAGGTTTATTTTCATTCTTTTCCTTCGATCTGGATCCAAAGCCATATAATTTACCGTCTTTTTGATTGTTGAATCTGTGGAGAAATCGAACCCGGTTACCTCTCATCCGTAGTTTTTCATACTCATCGGCAAGACATACGACGTCAAGAAGCTAAGAACTGTGAAGTGCTTGTTGAAGTAAAAACTCAGCGGCAATCCGCGATCCTCCCGAAAAAATTCGCATGGCAGATCTGGAGATCAGGGTCACACACCACCGGAGCCTCCACAGCTCTCAGGGTGTGATCTCTGAGGAATATCTGATTTCAGAAGCCGATGCCAACGTTTTGGAATGCTTAAGCGATCAGAGCGTCACGGCTGTAAAGCGGATATTCATACACCGCGATGATAAAACGATACAAAATAAACACACTACCCTGACCTTTCAACAAACCGCCCTTCCAGAATCCATAATTGCTGGTTGCATCCATTGTTGTGTACGCCGGTGCATACCGAACCCACGACTCTGCTTGGAGTGCCAACGGTTCGGGCATGGCACAAACGTTTGCCGTGGCCATCTTACCTGCGCTAAGTGGGGCCAGCATGACCATACTTCAGAAAATTTGGAATTCCCAACATTCACCTGTGCCAACGGCCAGAGACCCCATGCTGCGCACTCACGAAAATGTGACATTTTTAAGGAGACGCATTTAATCAATGTTAAGATCACCGAGAACATCACCTACCCAGAGGCGTGGAAGAGGTTCGCCTCTTTCCCATTGGGGATATACGCCGACGCAGCTCGCCGGGACGCAAAGCGGTGTCAGGTTTCGGCGGGGACCAAGTACCGGGAGTCAGACATGAACCCGCGTCCCCCCACCGTGCTGTCTGGGCCAGCCCAAGCCGCCTGTGCACCGCTCGCTAAGCCTGCAGCGGCTGTGGTGGCAACTACGTTGGTTGGGAATGCCGCTGCCTCCACGCCACCACTCCACCCGACCAAAGCATACGCGATGGCACGGAGGCGATAGAGACGGAGGCAGCCGCAGCGACCCCCTGCTCCACCTCACTGCCTGTGCTATCTGTGGTGCTCCCCTCGGCCTCGGAGCTGGCAGCGCAGGCATAGGAGGCCCGAAAGGGTACCAAGTCGAGGGGTCCCAGTGAGCTGGGCGCCCCTTAATTTGAGATGAACATAAGAACGTCGAGCCGTTCCGGCGTGCACAACAGGGAAAGAAACGGGCTCCGGCGCCCAGGTCAGTAGAGAAAGTGAAAGAACATCTTCGAAGAGTTCAAACCCCGAACGTTCACACATAACTACGCGCATATTCCAGTAGCTCTAAACTTCAGCGATGGGAAGAGAAAATATTATGCAATGAAAATGCAGAAGCCTTCCTCAAAATCTTGAGTTTCTATGAAAAATTGGATTCCAATCAGTAAGAGTTGTGTGTCTCCAAGAAACCCATTTAAACTACCGGTACACACATTTCTTCACTATTTGCTTAGTCTTTAGGAAGGACAGAGATAATAATGGCACATCCTCAGGTGGTGTGTTTATCATTACTTGAAAATCCGTGGCATGCCGCAGTGTACAACTACTGACCATCCTATAGACTGTGGTCATTCTAACCATATTGTTTAATATGCTTTTAACACTATGCTCTCTTTACATCCCTCCTGACTTCCAGCTCTCGATCTCAGATTTCGAGGGTCCTGTAGACCAGTTACCTGAACCGTTCATTTTAATAGGCGATCTTAATGCGCACAATTGTCTTTGGAGCTCTTCTGGTATAGATACCCGACGTCACCGCGATAGAAATTCCTAACATCTTCGGGAGCATGCATGTTCCACAAAACCCCGCAAGGGGCTACTTGAGCAATCTTCGTGACGGCATTGGCGACACTACGGACCCCGAGCCCCCATACATAAGTTGTGATCAACCATGACGAAATGTTTTAAGGTGAAGGCTTAAAACCTCAAACTGAGGTCGTCGGAGCCCAGCTCAAGCTCCGGCAGATGGGCTCCCTGTCTGTTTGCCAGGTAGGGGCTCCGGGACCTCCTAAGCTATCACGGTAAGGCTGATGAAGAAAATAGTCCCGCCCCCTGCTTCTATACTGCGATTATGGTATTTTCTAACCCCCCGCACAAACGTGATCGATCCCTGAAAGGGGCCTAACGGAAGTATCCTTTCCTCTATTGTCTTCGATCTCTATTCCAAGGTCCGATAATTCCTGAAGCATTTTGGTAATGGAATCCCTAGATAAATCAAAACCATTCACTTCCCACCCTCTCTTTTTTCTTTTCTAGTTTCTTGAACACCTTGTAGGCAATTCGCACAAGGCTTAAAAGTCACAACGGGAGAAGTACTAATTGAATTTCAAAACAAAAAATCATTCCTGTAGATTCATAAAGCAACGCACATGGTCGATGTTGACATAAGGATGACACCCCATCGCGGCCTCAATATCTGTCAGGGAGTGATATCTGATCGAAATCTAATAAATGATACCTAAGCAGATCTGCTCGAGGGCCTTCCAAATCAGGGCGTGAAAGCTTTGTGGCGAATCACGATACGCCGAAACGACCAAATATATACAACAAAATTTCCCGTGCATATAAGCTGAATCAAACTCCCACACTCGTTCTTTCTTCTATTAAAGTCCAGTGAATCCTACATCACGACGGCTAGTGAGTTCCATGAATCCTTCTCTTGTGCCTCTAATGTACGTGAACACTTTATTATCCCACCTAATATCCAAGAGCTTCTCAAGTAGGACAAATACGCTTCCCTCACTAGATAAGGTGCGTGCATAAAACATTGCAGGATAAATGTTACAAAAACGGCCGGTTGGGATCCAGAGTTTCTTATGACCCTCTCCTGTATCTTTGTTCTCACTGTCCGCCTGGATAGGTGCCCTACAGGTGGTTCAGATTGAAGGGGGTGAATTAACTTGGTCGGTCGTTGCAGTCGGCGTCTAACTACTACACCAGGGTGGCCAGACCTTTCTGTGATTAGGGAGAGCTGTTTACGTGCTTAAGCACCTTTCTAGTATGTTTCAAACGTTTTATTGCAGACCATTAGGTATGTGGAATCGGGACTACTCCCAGAGCACGCAGCGTTCCGTACTTGCATGAGTTAGGCACAGCCATCCAGTATAAAAGGATCGAGAGAGCGAGAGAAGCTTCCAGCGGACGACGTGGCCGCGCACGCCTGCGGTGATATGGAGCCAGGTGCATTACCATCTTATTCTGCTATTTTGCAAAGGAGGCTTCGCCAAATAGTGGTAGAGCGAGTCTTTTGTTCAAATTTCAGATTCTGCTCTGAGTTTACAATAAATAGTGCCCAGCGAGCTGATTTAACTTGTCGAACTATCAGAACAGCCGCAAGGTAACGCGAGTAAGGCCTTGAAAGTGTCATCCTGTCGAGGAAGTTACCAACGTTTGTTTTACTTCTCATAACAAGATTTAGTCAACATGGTAGCCATCACCCCAAAAAACATATATATATGGCAATTCATGCTATTCGTGGTAGAACGTTCAATTTTTGTGCAAAGTTGCTTAAGAAATTAAGCAAAGATGAGCGGGAAGGGATAAGAAAAACACAAGCGAGATTCATTTTCCAAAATACGAAAATTCACGCAGCTTCGTCTAAATACGTTCGCGATGGCAGGAAGCTTCAAAAAAGATTTTTGCAACACTCCTAAATTATCGTCTCAACAGAGCAAAATTATAACACATAAATAACTTACGTTATGTTTCTGCGAACAATACAAGGCCCTTGTTGTCACTTTATAGGTAGTTTATTGTATTCTCTAAAAACCTTGTCCTAATAACTTTTACCAGGTAGACATTCCACACATAGACATAGTCGGTAAGACTATAGTGTTGCGGTGGTTCTTATTTGCTACAATTTTTTCTTAAAATAGAGGCTTGAAGAAGGGTAAAAGATTAGAGTTTATTCCAAAGTTATGTCATCACATCCTTGGATAGCAAATCACATCCTCACGTTTTATGGAAGATACACTTATTGGGGACAGCCGTATTTTATACCCTCACTAAACACGAAACGCAATTACCACGACAGGATTCAAGAAATATGTGATAATATTTACAAGATCATCCCTATAACGTAAGAAAACGTGGTCTCTCTGTTCTACAAAGATGCCTAATACCTCACAAATGCAGCCGTAATCATTATAAAGCAGGCTCAATTTCTAGAAAATATTACTGCACGTCGTTTCACACTACAAGTTAAGTCAACAACGTTAGAAATTAAGGGTTCGTTGATACTAACGCCATCAGCCTAACTCCCAAAATTTCAGATGACAAGGAGGAGGGCCGCTAGGGGGCCGAGCGATGCAGGTTCACTTCACGTCGGCTCCGCAATTAATCGACAGTCTGGTTCAATTAGTGGCTTCACCGAGATACATCGCCCCAGTATCGGATCCGTGAAGTTTCCGCTTACACGGTATACCAATTTTATGTCCTTGTGCCTCTCCAAACGCCGCCAGGGAGCGATTTTCCTGGACGCACCGACCTCCCGCCGCTAAGCCTCGCCAGGAGTTCGACACACCAGACAAGCCGGTATCCACGCGCCACGCGCCACCCGCGGCCGGGCGCAGCTGCTGGACCGCTCTACCCCGCAGATCAAGTGCGCGGCTACGCCACGCCCACATCGCTCGAGATGGCTGAAAATGTGCTCGCCGACTCATCAGGACCTCACCGCCCGGACAATACCACCGCCAAAATGGATATTACGCCTGAAGCCATGGATTTTACTGTTGCCACGATCGCTTATCTCACCGCCACGTCGCACGCAGCCATGTAGCCGCCGGCCCCGGGCATCGCCAGTCATCTCGGCCGGACTGCCGTCGCTGTGGACGGCTTCGACGTTTTACCAAACGGATGGAAAACCACCGGCAAACACGTAAGCCGACGCCTTTCGGCCACTACTTTACCCAATAATTCTACCACACCGCCCATGAGGTCTCCACCAAAGATGCTGCCGTTGCCCACCGCATATCAGCACGCTTAACTCCCGCTGCTCGCATGCCAAGGATTTCGCCGAAGGAGGATACTAAAATCGTTAGGCGACCATGTGGCGGCCTGAACCTCAGCCGAATCGAAGCTAATATAGTCATGTCCGCGGTACTTACCGCGGTAGGCACGCCCAAAGAATGTGCGCGAGAAGATACCATCTGTACGAACATTGCACGGAATATTATTGTGGTCAGTACCCCCAACGAAGCACGTGCCGTGAAGTACACCTGAGTCCGCCATCTTTTTATTGGAGGCACCCATTACGAGACGCATGCCTACCGATCGGCTCCACACGGCACAGTAAACGGTGTAACATGTTGCATCGCCGTAGAAGACACAGATTCCAACATTCAAGAAAATGTGGTCAACCCCGCCAACACCCTGGCCCTCGAGGCCCACATAATTGGCAACACCACCACAGTGGTTGTGCTTTTCGCTGGTCCTAAGGTGCCCAATTACGTCAAGTATGGGTCAATGCTATTGCGATGTGGACTATACACACAGCACTACGACGTTTGACGCCACTGTGGCCAGATAGGACACCGAGACGA
Source organism: Haemaphysalis longicornis (assembly GCA_013339765.2). Lineage (NCBI taxonomy): Eukaryota > Metazoa > Arthropoda > Arachnida > Ixodida > Ixodidae > Haemaphysalis > Haemaphysalis longicornis. Next base: position 96,887,352 of record CM023454.1, on the reverse strand, counting down.
CGTGTGCCCGAACACAAACGTCCGAGTGTGTTTTGCTGTGGCACGCCCAACCCCACCCAAGATCACGCGAACGCCTGCAAGCCTCGCTGCAAACTCTGCAACGGCCCGCACCCGACCGGCGAAGCCGGCTGCGGAAACAAATACAAGGTTCCCATAGTTGTCACTCGGAGGCGCTGGGAGCGACGAGCGGAGGCACAGCGCCAGCAACTGCCTGAGCGCGGAGATTTCCCACAGCTGCAGCCGCCGCCGGCACACCAATCGCACGCGCAGCAGCTGCAGCGCTTCAATGGCGGCCGCCAGAGCCGCTCTTGCCAACACAGCAACGGACGAGAGCGATCGGCCAGTCGGGGACGTAGCGCGCGCCGCTCCGCGTCGCGAACGGCACAACGCATCGGCCGAGCCAAACACCATCAGCTGGGCAGACGCCGCTCGCCCACAAATCACGGCCACCCAGAAGCAGAAGAAAGCTACCGGAGCTAACCCAGAGAAGCGACAGCTACGAACAGAGAACGCACACCTCAAGCGTCACGTAGAAGAGCAAGACGCCAAGCTCGCAGAAAAGGCTGCAACGATCGAAGCCATCAATGCCAAGCTCGCTCAGCTCTTGTAGCTGCAGCGCAACCCGCCACGTGATTACTATGACAGCTCTGCGGACGCCCACGCCACCACATCACCGCCCAAACCCGAAGACACCTCGGAACCCATCCACGAGGACAGCGAAACCGACAGGCCCCAGTCCGACCGCAACAACGCGAACAAGGCCACCCAACCACAACCCAAGCGCCGCGCGCTACAGAACACCAAAGAAAGAAGACTTCTCGCGCGTGTCGCCCACCAACAAGATGGACAGGACAGACTCGAAGATGCAGTAAAGTCACATGCCGACGGCCTCACGGCGCTGGAGAACACGTGTCCACAAATGATGCACACCATGCAGAACATCCAATCTATGGTGCTTCAAATTCGCACCCAACTGCAACCCGAAAATGCACCGCCACCTCCGCCACCGCCGATGATACAACCGGACCAACAGCCACCATACGCACCCACCCCTGCCAATCATGGCCCGCAGCCCCAGCTCATCACGCCAAAGTCTAAGAACGCCAGGCGACTGTGGTCCATCGCGCCATCTCACGATGTGGCAGTGGAACGCTAACGGAGTCCATAGCAAGAGAGCTACACTACAGCAGTACTTAAACCAAGACCCCCAAAGAAGCCCAGACGTCATTCTCATCCAGGAAACACACAGTAAAACCCCCTTCACACTCCCCGGCTACCGCACACATACCAGCCCGCTCAGCGCCCGAGCCGCCGGCAAGGGTGCTGCCCAAGGCGTGTGTACCTTAGTGCCCAAAGGCCTTACTTACATCGAGCGTGAACTCAGCCTGAACAGTGCTATAGAACATACGGCCGTAGAAATCGTCACCGGTCGCAAGAAAGCTAAGGCCAGTCTCTACATAATTAGCATCTATCGCAACCCGAAGCAATATCAACAGCGATTCCGCACTGTCCTACACCGGGCCCACCCTCTGGCTCAAGAGGAAGCAACCTTGCTGTGCGGCGACTTCAACGCCCCCCCCCCCACACCACCTGGGGGTATCCCAAGACCACAGCAAAGGGCCACCGCCTCTTTGACGAAACGACGGAGGCGGGATAGCAACTCCTCAATGACCCGGCCGTCCACACCCGGCATGGGACGTCGGTCCAACGCGACACTAACCCCTACCTTACGTTATACAAATCCCCCAAGGACCGCACGAGAGCCACATGGCGGAACACTGGGGAAACGATCGGCGGCGATCACTGCATCCTCAAAGTCCTTGTCCCGCTGAAGAATCGCCTACCAACCCCGAGAGCGCAACCACTCACGGACTGGCAGCAATATCGCCGCCACCTCGATGCCAGCCTTCCGTTTACCAAACGACTGGACAAGCGCTCTGCATTCTGCCACCCACAAGGCCACTGCACTGATCCCCATCGACACAGACGCCCCACTCGCCGACAGCCGCCTCGCTCATCTCACAGAAGCCCAAACATCTATACGAACCCGCTGGAAACGCCAAAGACACAACCGAAGCCTCCGCAAAAGCCTGGCGCAGCTGAACCGCGAGAAAGAGGCTGACAGTGCAACCCTCTGCCGTGAACATTGACACGCCATTTCCCAAGAGGCCGATGGCCAGATGCACAAAAGAGTACATGGCAATTGCTCCGACATCTCCTCGATGAGAGCAAGACCAAGAGCACGCAACGGCATGTCCTGGCCCGCACCCTCCAGAAAGCACTGCGTGAGCTCGGCGACTCAGTGGTCTGTCAACGCCTCGATGACAAATATCTCCCAGCCACCCCCCAGACCCCCTTTCATATTACGTGGGGGCACCTAACCCGAGCCTCGACGCAGACATCGAGGAATGGGAGGTGCGGGCGGCACTCCAGAAGCTCAACTGCAGATCGGCAGCTGGACCGGACAACGTCACCAACCGAGCCCTGCGAAACATGACCAACAGTGCAATCTCGGCGCTCACAGCCTACTACAACAAGTGCTGGCAATCGGGCAACCTAGCCCCACAATGGAAGAAAGTGTGCACAACGCTCTACCCGAAACCGGACAAGCCTCCACACATCGATCACCTCCGACCGATTTCCCTTACATTCTGCCTTGGTAAGCTGCTGCAGCATGTTCTCCTCAATCGCTGGCAGACGTACCTCGAAGAAGCCGACCTGTACCCCGACACTCTGCTGTGCTTTCGGACTAAACTCAGCACACAAGACGCAATGCTCCTCATTCAACACGAGATCCTGAACCCACCCGCCGGATCCCTCGACAACTTCGCTCTACTGGGCCTGGATTTTCACAGCGCATTTGATAAGGTGCACCATTCAGCAATCCTGGCGCAGGTCTCGCACCTCAAGATGGGAAATCGCACTTTTGCGTATATCAAAGACTTCCTCGCTAACCGCACCACACAAATCGTGGCCGGCGACATCGAGCTCCCAGAGAAGACCCTGGGTAGCACCGGCACACCTCAAGTATCAGTGATATCTCCCCTATTGTTTAACCTAGTCATGATAGGAGTTACCCGCACACTGGGCAGCCTCCCTGACGTCAAACACACCATTTACGCGGATGATATCACCATATGGAAGGCCGGTGGCAACGACGGACGAATCGAAACCGCCCTGCAGCAAGCTTTTGACACCATGGAAGAGCAACTCCAAGGTACGGGACTCCGGTGCTTCCCGGCAAAGTCTGAACTGCTCATCCTGCCACCCACTGGTACGCGCAACAATCGTGAAGCACCCCCTAACATCAAGCTGAAGACGAAGGACGGCACCCCCATCCCGCAAATCAAGTGCATACGGGTACTCGGCATGTACATTGACGCACTCCGCCACAACGGACACACGTTACAACGCCTCAACGCGAAAATTACCAGGGCCATGCAACCCATCCGCAAGGTAGCCACACGATATGCCGGCGTGAGAGGAACCAGCCTCCTCCGGCTAGTTCAGTCTTTCGCCGTTAGTCTCGTCGCATACGTGGCGGCATACCACAATTGGAAGCCGGCGGAGCGTCAGAAAATAGACGCCCTGATAAGGAAAGTATACAAGACAGCACTCGGTCTCTACGCGTATACCAACACGGAGAAACTCCTCTATTTAGGCGTTCACAACACGCTCGCCGGGATCGCCAAAGCCCAGCGAACCACGCAGTTCGTAAGACTCACACAGACAAAGACAGACCGCGCAATCCTGGCACGCATCGGTTACAACCGCCCCCCGGCCACATCAGCCCTACACCCACCGGCCCACTGCCACTAGTCTTCAGCCGACGGATCAGGATCTCCCCGCTGCCCAAACACATGCACCCCGACGCCAACCCCGAACGTCGCCTGGCCCGCGCGAAGGCCCTGACCAAGATGTACGCACAAGACACAAGCGCTTACTACGTCGACGCCGCACCATACCCTGGCAGACCCGATGCTTACGCCGTCACCGTCATATCAGCTGCCACGGGAGCCCTCAAGACAGCCGCAAGCATACGTACAACACACACGACTCTGGCCAAGGAGTTCGCTATCCCTCTGGCCCTCACCCAACTTCCGTGCACCACGATCCTCAGCGACTCTCGCTTAGCTATCCTTCGTTTCGCCACAAACCAGTTATCCCCCACCACCCTACGGATCTGTACCCCCTTCCGGGCACCCGCAAAACTCGCCCGACTCACATGGTTCCCGGCCCACACCGGCCTACCGAACGGTGGAACTGTTAACAGGAATGCGGAGGCGGACGCTACGGCACGCGCACTCCCGAGTCGCGCAGCCGTACACGACCCCGCACGTTCCGTCAAACGGCCCCTCCCCTAACCCACGCCGCTCCTCACATACGGTGAGATTCTAGCCTGGTACCACGTCACAAGACGAAAGTACCCACCGCCGCACCCCGACCTCCAACCAGCGGAGTCGACGATACTCCGTCAACTCCAAACGGAAGCAATATGGACCCCCGTATTCGCCAAGGACATCTGCCCCACCGTTTGCCCGACCGACCTTTGTCAACACTGCAACGCAGCCAGGGCTACAACACCACATCTTTTATGGGACTGCAGGCCCCCAGAAGACACCCAAGACGCAATGCCACCAAGCATGGCACTCGCCTTAAAAAGCGACGACATCGGCCATCAACGCGGCACGGTTCGGCAGGTGATGGACATGCTCGCGCGGCAACGGCTGAAAATGCCGTCTCCACCGAGACGCGCAGTGAGTAGGCGGCCGTAGCGGGGAGCTCCACCACACACCTCGCATCTCCATTCCTTCTTTCCCCACCCCACTACTGCTGGACGTGATAATAAATGTTTTATCTCTCTCTCTCTCTCAGAGGCCAATCAGGCAACAAAGAGGGCTCGAATGTCGTGGGCGTTAAAAGGGAAAGACACACCAATGTTCCATTGTCGCAGTCTCAATGAAACTGGCGACCTTTTTATTTGGGATTGCAAGAATCAGCAACCAGCAGAAATGGTGGTCTTCACTCGATTTACCGTAGATTATCTTGAGTTTACCTCCTTCGTAAAATAAAGAATTTTAAAAATTTCAGTGAAGCTTGCACTCACACGCGGATTTGTATGGAAAAGCTGCTGCGGGTGTACGTTGCTGGACACATAGTTAAGTTTGAGTATCATTGTTCATTTGCCTATTTTATGTGGTAGTAATCAGGTAGCCGTCTTTGCGTCACTCGGTGGGTGCGAAATCATCCTCAGCATTGCGGACTTCCACCAACTCTTCGTCATCGACTTGATGACGCGGTGGGCGGATGTCAAAGGCGACTCGGGAAGTATTCGCACACTTATACATAGGTCTCCAAATATCCATAAACGCTTCTAGAAAATACGGGCTCCTCAGTGACCTTTCTACTACGGAGTGTCACCCATAACATTAACGCTTCAGTTTTCTAGATGTTCTATACCGCTTGAAGACAGTCTTGGGGTCTTTTATTACGGTATGAGTCGTTGCCCTGAGCCCCGCCGTGAGGCTCGCACTCTCGATCGCTCCCCATGTACTAGCTCCTCGAAGTTTTTGCCATTTTCTTCGCCGAAGCCACTGTGCAGCCGGGTGCCTCAGCGTGGTTGCAGCTAGGCATGCGCTCAAGAGCACACGGCCTTTTCGTGATATTTTTCCAGCTTTAATAGAATACCCTCCTGAAGCACTAACCCAAAACTGTCAAAGTCCGAATCCAAACTTCAAATCTGCGAAAGTTCAAAACCAATGCCAGGGCTATGTACCAAAGGTACGTTCTACGCGACGTCCCAATGCCCTTGATATCGAAATCATATCGCCCGATGTCGAATCGAATTCGGATCGACCTCCTTAGACGGAGTATCGATTGCGAACATCGGAGGCATTTTTTACCTCTCTGACTATGTTCTTCTTCGCCGCTGCTAAAACTTTACACATCAAACTTTTGGGATAGGCGCGTTTTTTTGTGGCTGAATTCTCGGCATTGATGTCCCGGCAACAATTTCGGAGACCTTACTAACCCCCTTATTTCTTGAGCCGAGCACTACCAGTGATTGCTCATGAGGCCTCACTTTTCGGAGACTAGTGTTTTTCCACCTAGCCACTTTGCCAAGCGAGATTACGTGTTAACGATCCACTCATACAACAGAAAACTGGAAGATTTCTGTTTTCTCATGCAAGAATACTCAAATGTCAACAAACAGGAACCAGTCAAAATAAGCAATCTATGATTTTGTGCCAACGTCATCAGACTGGACTTACTGGAAAGGACTTTATTGAAACAATTCCTGCAGCAGGCAAGAGCAAGGTAACAGCTCCGCCTCGACGTGGCCTGGCGTTGGGTCTTCATCTGCGACCCTACTGGTCACAAGCCGGTTTTTCGGAGCCCGTGCCTTTGCAGCGTGGCGAAGACCTGCTGGATGGCCCATGGGTGGTCTGTCTTGCTTGTAGATTCGATGGCTCTCTGGAGTTCCTCTGGATACTCTTCGAAGTGCGTGTCGCCTGTGTCGGCGGCACAGTCCCAGATGATGTGCCACCGGTTGGCCGGTCCTTTCTTACACAAATTGTACTGGCCCAGCACTCTGATCACCGAAACCTCGGGAATTCTGTGGCCCATCTTCGTGACCTGCTCCATGCGATCACGCTATCTTGGGGGCGGCGGCTGCCCTCCCTCCTTTCGAGGCGAGTATACCAAGAGCTCGAACTTGGACGGTGAACATGGCAGGCCCGTTCCATATAGTCGTTCTTCGATGGCCGAGATCACCCTCTGCAAAATATTCTTTATACCGGCATCCGTGCCGCAAGTAGTCCACAGGGTAAGGTCGTCCGCGTAGATCGTGTATCTCACGCCCTTGGCGCTCGACACCGTTTCTAAAACCTGTATCATCACGACGTTGGACAACAACGATGAGATCACCGTCCCTTGAGGCGTGCCCACGCTGCCGATGCGTCGGTCCTCTAACTTGATCTCCCCCGTGTGCAAGCGATTTTGCGGTCCTATAGAAAATTTCCGATGTAGTCACAGCTTGTCTTTCCCATGTTGAGCCGCGACACCTGCCTCAGGACGACCGAGTGCTTAACCCGGTCATAGACGCTCTGAAGCTCGAGGCCCAAGATCACCGTGCTCTCCTTCGTCTCGTTTGTGATGATCTCCTTCTTCAACTGCAACATTGCGTCTTGAGTGCTCAGGCCCCTCCAGAACCCGATCATCGAGTCCGGATACAGTCCCTCCTGTTTGAAGTAGTTTTGCCATCGTGTTGCCAACACGTGCTCGAGGACCTTCCCCAGGCACGACGTCAGCGAGATGGGCCACATGTTCTCGATGTTCAGCGGCTTGCCCGGTTTCGGAATCAGCACCGTCTTCGCCTTTTTCCATTGGTCCTGCTGGTTGCCGCTTCGTCAACACTGGTTGTAGTACCGCGTCAGCGCCTCGATCGACGGGTCGTCCAGGTTCCTCAGCGCCTTGTTCGAGACCCGGTCAGATCCCTCCGCTGACCTAGCGTCCAGTTCCTGCAGAGGGGTCACGACCTCGGCCGTCACAAAGTCTCAGTCTAATATGCCGTTGGGAGCTCCGGCATACTCTGGGTATTGCTCTGTCTTTGTCTCCGGCAAGTATTTGTCACTTAGACGCTTGATCGGCTCTTCCCTGCCGAGACTCTTGTCGGCTTCGTGCATGACCCGAGCCTTGCGGTTATGTTGGTAAGACTTGGTCGTGGTCTCGTCGAGCAAGGGTCTGATTAGAGACCAGTCCCTGCCCTGGTGAAGGCTGCTGTCGATGCAGTGGCAGACCTCATCCCATTGGTGTCTAGAGAGCAACGCACTCTGTTTCGCGATTGCCCGACTTAGTTCTGCAATCTTCTTCCTCAGTTTTCTGTACCATCGCTGCTTCTGACAGCGTTCCTTCATCGACTTCTTCGCTTCGATCAGATGCGCCAGCTTACAATCGACGCATGAGATGTCCTCGCCGGTCTCGATCTTCTTGGTCGCTCTTCTAACTTCTTCCTTCAGCCCCGCCGTTCACTCTTCTATATCTGCGATATCTTGCGCCACCATGCCGTCCCATCTCTGCTTACGGAAGGCGTCCGTTTCCGTCCACTTGTGCTCGATCTTGCGACCTCCGGTGCCGAATAATTCGACCTCCAAGTTGTAGTGGTCAGTTTCCAGATCTTCACCGGTGTTGCACCACGTCACCTCACCTCCGTTCTTGACAAAGGTTAGATCTGGCGTAGTGTCCCGTTGAAGCGAGGTGAGGCATGCTCGCGCGGCTTGCTTGGGATTCTTGATGAGCGTGTACCCCGGCTCCGTCGCGTCGTACACGAGGTCGTTCCCTTGGCCGTGACTTGCTTGTGATGAGGAGCGTTGAAGTCACCCCTACCCCCAGTGTTTCTCTCTTTGCTTGGTTGCTAGCCGCTCTTAGAAGGGTCTTGAATTCTTGGCCGTAGTCTTTCGGATTGCTGTACACATCACCGCGAATGACCCTTGCTTGCATTCTCTGCGAGGTACGATCTCGACGCACACGTGGTCGCACTTGTCCTTCTTGCCCTTGCTCAGCTGGTGGGCCACGGCAGCCAGACCCTTCCTAACAAAGGTACACACCCCCGCAAACCGGACGTGTCGGCGTAAGCTCTGTATCCCGGCAGGGTCAGTTCCTTCACGACCGTTTCTTGTACCATGATAACCTCCAGCTTCTTCGACACACGCCTTACATGTTGCTGAAGCATCGCTTTCTTGTTACCGAAGCTATGGCAGTTCCACTGCCAGATTGTGAGCGACTCCATCGCCGCTCTCGACCTCACTGCGCAATGGGACCGCCTTGGCATGGTGTTTGCGCTGGTGGTTGCTGCACTTGCTCTTGGAGATACGGGTGATTAACGATCTTTGCCGCAAACACCGGACTTCGTACCATGGGTGTCAACGTCTGCTCCATGTAATCAAGCCGCTCATTCAAGCTCCTCTGCAATGCCGCAATTGCGGTGATCATTTCTTCCAGTATCGGGAACTACTGATCCGACGCCACCGCCATGTTCCCTGCCGTGGCCGTCAGTTTCTTGAGCTGGGCTTCGTAATTCTTCTTCGTCACCGTTTGTGCTCGCTTCTTGGGCGCCTCTGACGTTTCTTTATCTTTGTCACGGACGACCTCCATCGCCAGTGGCCTCCTTACCTTGTTGTTTCTCTACCTTCTTCAGCTGCTCTCATGGCTCAGTTTCTACCTCGATGTTGATTCGCTGACGAAACGGTCTCTTCTTTGATCGTCGGTCTCGTTTGCCTTTGTTTCTGCTGCTGCTGTTCTAGTTGTGATTGCAGGCTCCACAGTCTATTTTCCATCTCCGCCAGCTTCCTCGCCAGCGCCTCATTGGCCGCTCTTAGTTGCTCGCAGCACTGGTTCTCACCAGTCTTGTTCCCGTGCACCGCCATGTTGCCTTTTTCCATCGTGGCGTCCGCCCAGCTCACTCCCTCTCGTGGCTGCTGGCTGCCAATGGCGCGCCCGCGCGAGGCGCTGCGCGAGGCATGACGAGAAGGGTGGCGTGATGGGCTCCGGGATGTCATCCGCTGATGGCGTGATCCATGGCGTGATGCACTTCGCGATGTATGTTGGGAAGCGTGGCGTGATGCGTGGTGGGATTCACTCGCGCCCTGTGACGTTACGTCTTCGCCTCGTGCGCCTCCCAGCTGCGGGAAGGAGACCGGTGACAGCGCGCGCTGCGTCTGTTGCTCATCGGCGTTCCTTCGTTCCCACCGTCTTCTTCATACTACAAACGGGATCTTGAATCTCGCTCTTCCCGCCTTGTCCCCCGTTGGGGGGCCCTCGCCGCATAAGTTGCACTTGGGGATGCATCTATGGCTGTCTCTCGGGTTGCTTGTATCGCACGCCATGCAGACCCTAGCGTTGCGCGTCGCACACACGTCACTGCGATGCCCAACTTTGCCACAGCTCCTGCACACCTCAATTTGCTTTCGGTACAGACTACACTGGTAGAGCGTCGACCTGTACCTCACCTATCTTGGGACTTTCTCGCTCTCGAAGGCGACGATGTCCGTCATCGAAGTGCCTATGCGCTTGGTCCTCACCGCCGTCAGGTTGTACTTGGCCAAAATATGCTCGAGGATCTCTTTCTGTCTTCCGTCGGAATCCCTTTGATCACTCCTTTCACTGTGCCGTGCCTGGCTCTCCCGTACGCCTTTACCTCGTACTTCGTTCCTTGGACCTGTATCTCTGTCACTCGAATCTATCCTTCCCCTCGTTCTGCGCTGGGTGTGCTGACCACCATAATGTTCTGTTGAAAATTGGGGCATGCCATGTCGTCTTCTCGACATGGCGTGCCCGACTCCCGCGCCGCCATGATGGCCGCTGCGACGCACGCCGCGCCTCTCTTTGCTATGTCTAACCCTACTCGGGGTCCCAAGACAATCTTGATTTCTTCTGCTGGCATATTTGGCATGCGGGCGGCCCGAATGACCTCCTTCCTCACGTTCATGCCTGGCGCAGTATTGTTGCTAAGCGCTGAATTCTAATTGGCGGTCGGCTCAGCTTGGACGTCTCGTCGATTCAACTGTTTCTTCTTTCCGTGCCCGCCGATGTGAAGCCACCCAGTCGACTTCTGAAACTCTTCGAGTGTAATTTCTTCACCTTCCATTTGCACGCACATGTGGGTCATTGACCTCTCCAGCGCTGACTCGGCAGGCGACTCTTCGGCCATCTCGCTCGGCGAGGTGCCGGCGGGTTGGTTTAGGAAACGCTCGGCGCGTGAGGCTTGGCCGCACCACGCCAGCGACGAAAGTCCGACGACTTCGTGAAATACGCACCTTTTGCCGAACATCCGGTACCGGCTGATGCCCCGCACCTTCACGCACACATTGGCAACGAACTCTTTGTGATTAGAACCAATTACTACTGCGTAGTTGGGCATTAATTATGGAGCCGATATGAACACGCACTCGGCGGCAATCGCAGCGCCTCCTCCGCCAACGTCATTGTCGGCTCAGTTAGAAATCTAGGACACTTAGTTTTGTACATGTGCTTTGAGCCTAACATACCAAAATGCTGGTTTTAGCTCCTGTTTCATATAGTGAGGTGCATGCTGGACAGCACTGACCAAAGCTATAGTTAAAAACAATATGCGATGTATGTACATAAGTACACATGGTGGCATATAGCGGGGAACAGGAGCGCAATGCAAAATGCATCGCCGCACCATGTGACGCTGCAATTCCGGTGTCAACGTATTATGAAGTATCATGTACATCAATCTGCACTCGCTGCATGTGTGTCTTTTCAATCCCTTTATGGGACAAAGACGGTCAAAGGCAGAGTTTGGTGCTAGGATATTCTGCGAATTTTACGTTGACTTCATTTTTATGGCTCTTTAATTTTGTGGAACATGCTTGTGTGTAATACAGGCCTTTATATTGTTAAAGCTTTTCCGTTTTTTTTGTGTCTAATTTCTCCTTGCATACTTATTTTAGTAGGTAGGTAAGGTTACCAATTATCACAAATTACTCAAATAAAATTATTCTCCTCCGTTTTGTTTTTGGTCCACAAATTCACAGATTTCAACCAAAGGAATGTCCTGATCAAAAAAGTAGCAAATTTTCTTCGAGTCAACGCAGCTAACCTTAGATATTCAAAACAAAACCATTACATAGTCGGATCGAGTGTTGGCTAACCATTGATGTACAGGTAAACCTCGTTGTAACGAACCTCTATGTAACGAATTCCTGGATTTAACGACGTTTTTTTCCCTATTGACAGAACCATTGAAACCCATGTTTTTACGACCTCTATATAACGACGGCGTTCCGATGGTTAACCTTGTTGTAAAGCATTTTCTACAAAAATTTTTTTTGTTGTTTTTCCGCTCATGGAAAATCACTTCAACACATTCATTATTTTGTGACTTTTGCCCGCATCGCAAACTACCGTGCGTTTGCAGGTGTGGTAATGATGTCGGGTACGTGCTGGCCTTCCTTCCTGAGTGTAGTTTCCGCGTCCCCACAGAAATCTTTGGTATCTGTTCGTCGGTGTAGAATTTTTTTAGTTTGTCTTTCCAGCACAAGCTCGCAATGTAAATGCTGTCCCCGACGGCGCAAAATAAGTGCTTCGCTGTAATGTACAGCCTCCCAGCTGGCACCCTATCACTAAAATGAAGCGCGAAAAATAGCAATAAAAGCGAGAAAAGGCAGTCTTTCAGCATAATACTGAACAACACGGGGAATAATACTGTGCTAAGTGACCTTGGTACTATCGAGAGGCTTGTATTGGCTAAGCTCGCGGATAAGCAGCATAAGCAAATCCCTCTGTTTTTCGCAGTGAAATAAAAAGTTGATTTGTCAGCTCATCATGCGTTATCTAGCAATTTGGTTTCCTTCCAAATACATTCACTCTAGCCGTAACAGGAAACCTGCATGAAGCGAAAACCTGCATGTAACGAAATAATTTGCGTTTTGTTATATAAACGTTTAACTGTAGCTGTATTACGGACTACACATCAGGCCGTTTGGTGCCGTGCAACGCTGACACAATCAGGCCGGGCCTCGCTTCCATTCACGGCGAATGCGGCGTTCCTCTTCGCTGGGTTGAAGACCGGTCACGTAGCCCGAGACGACCAAGCGGAGCTTGTGTGTGAGGCTGAGGGGTTGGTCGGCAGCCTATCAGCTGAGCGACCGTAACCGCCGCCGCTCAGCTGATCAGATGAGGAGAACATCAAAACAGGGTCTTTGGGTCAGCATCGAAAGCTACACGGCCGTCACGTGATTCGTTGCAAGGGGTTTGTCGCAGGGGGTCGGTGTTAGGTCACATAAAGGTGAACTTCCACGTCTTTAGTGAAACCGCTGGGCGAAAAGAGTAACGTTTCGCTTTAAAACCCAAGTTGGAATACTTGTCGCACAAATTTCCTGCAGTACTGGGCCACATAAGTTATCTGTCGGATCGGGACAGAGCAAGCCATGCGCACTTCTACCTCACCGCCCGCCGCCGCCGTCGAAGTTTTTGAAAGCGAAACTTGTTGTGCAGCGGTTGCCACACGTGGCACCCAAACGCTAAATGAGATTTGCTGTGCGGATTCAAGTAATGGAGAAAAAAGGCTGCGAGCACAGTTAGATGAGCACGTGCACACCAATGTTGTGACAGCGGAAGAGACAGAAAAAAAACTTTATTTAAGAGTTGTTCGTTGCGAACTCCACTCTGGACGGAGGTGGTTCCCGGTTCACGGGATTCTACATGCTGCTCTCGCCGCCTGGCCTCTGGTGACCAATAGTAACTGATTCTCCAGGGCGGGGCTGGTCAGCATGATCCTCCATCTCTCGTTAAAAAGTAGAGTGGAGTTGGTGGGGCGAGACTCGGGTAAGGAGGGCGGGTGCTTTGGGCAAAACCTACACTCTCCTCTCATGTGTTGGACAGGGCCTAGTTTTTACAGTTTGGGCAATTTTCTTCGAATTGGTTTGGGAACATGCGGTTGACTAGACGGGGGTGCGGAAAGGACTCTGTCTGGATTTGCCGGTTTATAGTTTGCTGTTCCTCCGTGATTGCTGCGTGTGGTGCTGGTAGCGTCCTCCTGTCGTGCCTGTAATAAGTGGTTATTTCTTGGTAGGTATGCAATGGGTTGTTTTTTGCCTCTACTGCGGACGTGGGCCGGTAAGCAAACTCGTTACCCTCCACCGTAGAATGGGCGCCGGTACCCACACTAATTATACGGGTTCCTTCGGAGCTTTTTCTCCTTGAGCACTCGGATGGCCAACCGGGATACCCAGATGCACTGGAAGCTTCTGTAGGCCTGTTGGGAGTCCGTGACCACCTTGGTCTTGCCCGGTCTGGTCTTGACCAGCCCCGCCAGAGCAATCGCCAGCTCCTCTGCCTCTTCAATGCTCTTAACTACAGCGGGTGCACACGTCAGCAGCTCGTTCGTGGTTGTCACCGTTGCTGTTGACCGGTTCATACCATCATTCATGGAGGCGTTCGTGAAGATAGCCCCTTCCTCTATTGCAAAAAGCGTGTTGAAAGCACGAGCTCTTGCCTAAAGCCTGCCGCTGTGGTACGCTGGGTTCATGTTCGTTTGGATGGGCTTGACTTTGATGGCTTCCAGCCATTCATCTCGCAGCTGGTTCTAGCCGATTTTCTGCAAGATGCGTACCCGCTTTTCTTTGGCTCAGCCTTTTTTTCTGATTTTGCCAACAACATTGCGAATTCGTCCACATCTGCGGCTGCCTGCAGCGTGTCTTGGATCCATCTTAAAGCGCCTACTTTCGTCGTCCAGAGCGAGATGGCGTTTGGATAATTTGTATGCCCCAATCTTTCCATCGCCCCGAGCCCCTTTGGCACCAGGTGCGCCATGTTGAACAAAAGGGGTGACAAGCCAGATCCCTGGGGGGCCGTTTGGCTTCCCAGTTTCACGGGAGGGGATACCTCTGCCCAACTTTGATTCTCGTCTGGCGGTCAGTGAAAAAGTCCCGTACACATTTGTATGCCCGTTCTTCGTATCCGGTGCCCCGGAGGTTCGATAGGACGCTGGCGTGAGAGCAAGACGTGAGGGAAATGGGCCTTAGATTTTCAAGGTGTGGAAACGTTCCGGGCTTGGGTATCATTTTAATCTCGGCCTCCTTCCACCGTCTCGGAAAGTTGCCGCTCACCCGGGCCTCGTTCATGTGCTGCAAGAGATCCTTCGTGGCTGCGTCACTATAGATTTTAGGTAGCCTATACATGATGGTATCAGCATCCGGGGCAGTATTCTGACGGCTCTCGTCAATTGACACCTTAAGCTCAAAATCGGTGAACGGTTTGTCTAGCGTCTTGTTGGGTGCTCCCGAATAAGATCCTGGCCGCTCTACAATCCTGTCCGTATTGAGGTATTTGTATCTAACAACCCCAAAGAGCCTCTTCACATCGTCATCATAGTTGTTCAACGTTCTCCTCATATTTCTTTTTATCTCACCCTTGCTTTGCAATGGATCACTTAGATGTCCAAGGAGCTGCCACGTCTTGCGAGCCGATGAAGTTCTCTGAAGTTCGTCGCACAGGCTGAGCCAGCTTTCCGTGGATAGCTCCGCAGCGTATTTTGCAGCTTGTTCGCTGACTTCTTGGATTTTTTTGTGGAGCTTTCTGTTGTGTCGCTGCAGCTACCAGATGTTGGTGAGACTGCGCCGAGCTTGCCAGAGATGTGCCAGTTTTGCGTCGACATGTGGGGTTTGGTTTGTGCTTGCAATTATCTCGGTGTGTTTTTCCAACAAGACAATTCCCTCTTCTTCCCAGTGCTCGTGGAGCTTGCTCTCTGTCATTGTCACTTCTACCCCCTTGTCCTGTTCCTCCCTAAAGTTGTCCCAGTTCATTATTCGTGCTATTGTTAACTTCGCCCTGAAGGCGGGGCCCCTTACTGTGATCTTCAGGACGTCGTGGTCGGACCCCAAGTTCACTCCGTTGTATTGCCACGTAGTGTCCACGATACCTGCCATGAGCGACAGGTCAGGCGTGATATCTCTGGCAGTGCTACTACCCAATCGTTTTGGAGTGCCTCGTTCATTGAACAAGGGGAAATTGTGCTGATCCATGAGGCTAGCTAGTTGCCTCCCTCTTTTCAAGCAGAACTATACCCCCCTCCGTTGTATGCGCCGCATTGTAATCACCAAGTGAAGCAAACGTCTCTAGCCGAATTTGTCCATGGCATCCTGAATTCTCCCTGCCAGGTCATGGTCCTTTTTGGAAGGTCTGGAGTACATATTGAGTATAAAAACGTTTGGTACACTTCCTATGCCTCGGCTGTGGATTTCAATCAAGGTGTGCTCGCAGCCTCTTTGTGTTGTTAGATGTTGTGTTGCCGCTATTGTGTTCCGCATCAGGCCTGCAGTCCCTCTTTCCGTCAGATCGACGTACGTATGTTTGTTTCCTGCATAACAAAGATGTAAGGCTTGCTGTCGAGTGAGTCCACATATTGTTGTCACTCGCCTATCTTGTCTCTAAAGCCACGGCGATTGCACTGGAGAATTATCGTGGTCTCAGGTTGCTTTTTAGTAGGACGCCCCATCTTGATTTAGGGTGAGGCTACTGGTTGTGTGACCACCCCCAGATCCTGTCTTGGCATACGGTATCCCCTTCCTTGTCTTTTGCGTCAGTAGAAGCTGATTAACGTTCGCTTCAAGCTTGTCTATCGCAGATACCTTTGAAGTCATTTGCGTCACCAGTTGTGATACGTGGTTTGCGAGCTGCGTATTGGTGCTGTTCATTTCTTGCATGGGATGCACCCACTCTGGTTCGTCCTTTGTGGCTTACATTGGTGACTTTTGGTGTTCCGCTTCGTTACCTTACTCCGTGCGTTGGTGTCCGCCCTTTGGCTAAAGCTCCTAGTCTCGCCTTTATTTAAAATAGATCCATACATATCACTTAGATTTTCTATTTGGGCAGTTAGTTTAGCAATCTGCTCATTTTGTTTAGTACCAATGACTTCAATTGTTCGCACTCTTTACATTGCTTCTTAGGCTCTTGCTCTAGTGGGGAAATTGGTTGTCATTTATGATGGAGGACATGCCTGGCCAGCCTACATGTTTCAGGTTGCTCCTCGCTGGTGTCTTGTTCGTGGATCTTGATCTGGACCTCGACTGCTGTCTGCCGCCATCAGCGCCACGTGATGAACCGCTGTTGGAGATACTCCTCCCTCTTATTCTTGGAGTAGCCGATCGGTCCCTTCGACTTTGGCTCGAAGACCAGTCCCGCCTCGACAGCCGCTGTTGCTCCACCGACGCTTTCTATTTCAGGCCTTGTTGCGACTTGTTGCGACAGGCCTTGTTTCGGGCTTTGCGCCTGTCGTCGCTGCTGCTGCTCTCTCCGGAGAATAACGTACGGAGTGACGAAGCGCCTCAAAAATCCTTTGGCGCCCGTAACGTGAGCGCCTTCGCAGAGAGAGCACTTTGCCACGCATGTGGGGTCAGGACCTGGGTTGCGTGTTACGGACGCCTTGGTACGGTGGCCCATCTCGTAGCAAACACTGCACTCTGGTACCGTTTTCTTGTGGAGTGTGCACCGGTGTGCCGTTCCGTACAGGTAGACGCAGCGGGGAACTTGTGACCCTACGAACGTCAGGATCACAGTAGTTGATTTTTTCCCCTCCGCCTTGCGGCGTAACACTCGAAGCCGTCACGTTTGATGTTTTCAATGATATCTTAAATTGTGAATTGTTCCAGAAGTCCTCGAATGACACCCTTCGCTGAGTCATCAGGCGCCAGCCCGTCAACCTCCACAGAATGTTTTTCATCCTTGATTTTGATGTCAGTTACACCGATTAGTTTCTCGCCAAACTGAACAGACGGCGTGCTTATCGTTGCAGTATTCTGGGCTTGGTCGATCTTCTCGTGTATCTTCGCTTCAGGCCAGGTTGTGCTTGCGGCGTGTAGTAGAGCCAGGGTCAGCTGTGAGGGTAATGTGAGCTGCAAGTTGAGCCCACCGCGGGGTATCAGGACTAGCTTGCAATGGTCCCTTCACAGAGGCGTAAACCAATGCCTGGGTTGACGAAGTGTTGGTCGCGACTACCGCCCTGGTGGCGAAGGCAATGGTGCTTGCTTGGTTTCGTATTCGGTTATATGTAGCTGTCTATGGTCCCGGCGTTGTTGCGCTCTTGATATCACCTCACTCCAAGTATTCAATGACCCTGTCTTCCCCTTTTCGGATAAATTCTGGCTCTATACCAAACTCTCATTGTCTTGATGGATGTAGTTATCTTCTTCGTCGGCCGAGTCGTGGGCTTCTACGACGGCCGCATCCCCAACGGCGCCTGGCACGAGCTCTTGTTCCATTTTCATACTAGCAGCTGGCCTACTACGCTAAATAGGACTAGCCCTCCATGTCGAATAAAGTGTGCTAATAGCGCCAAAAACGCGCTAACGGGTAAAATGTCGGTGTCTTCAGGTGCCCCTTACTTAACTCAGTCCGATTACAGGAACAAGTTCTCATCAATCTCGATTTGGCCGATGTTTCTAGTTATCAACACCGAGCCCAAAGAGAGACGGTGCTGCTACCGGCTCTTCTTGCTGCATTTTACTAGCGAAAAATAGACACGGACGAAGAAGTACACCGGACAATCGCTAGACTACAACTGAAATTTTACTTAGCGTCTGAGAAACAAAGAAAGATAACATATCACCACGACCTACCCCTACACATCCCCACACACGTCAGCCTATGTGTAACACATAACGCCCTCGTAGGTAGCCTATCTCCTTATCTGTAAGAGCGATTCCTTGGGTGCTCACACACTTAACTCCTTCCCTGTAGATATAAAATGCCTCGTTAATCTCGCGACTAGTTTGGTCACATTCAGATCCTAACCCACGTGTTTTATCGAACGCCGGCGTACAACCAGGGCACCGCCTGCAATGATCGGCCAGAGGGCCTACCACTGCAACGAAGATACTGCTGCACGGTGCTCTCTAAGCCTGTCGTTTAAACAACGCGCCGTCTGTCCCACGTAGCATTTGCCACAGGACAGCGGAATGCGATAGATGACACATTCTTGGCATGTGACGAAACTGGTGCCACGTTTTTTGGTACAAACTTGGCGTGGCTCCTAGTTTACGGAGGGCACATCCTTATCAGCTTGCAGGCGCGGTAGCTACCAATTCCACGCCGCATTTTTCCCCACTTTTTTGAGGGGGTGAGTGAGCTGATCTACGTAGGGCATGGCTACGCGTCACAACCTCTCCTGGTTGGCGTCCTCTTCCCTTAAAGAGCCGTTGCCGGCTTTAACATCTTTGAGGAGGCTTTCTGCGACCGAAGCCACCGACTCGAAACTGAAGCCCACATGCGTCAGACGAGCCACTTGAACTTGCACACTACCAGCTACCTTGTGAGCACACGACTTCTGGAGGGCTTCACGCGGGCAGTTCGCCGCTATGCCGCGTTTAACCACCTAGGAATTGGCCGATGCGTAATTCAAAATTTGCTTTTTTGAGCGCGGTTGGTACGTCCAGCTAATGTGCCCTTCCCTGAAACAAAGCTTCACATCAAGAAACGGAATGGTTCCGTTATCAGATTCCTCAAAAGTGATCTTCAGGCCCTTTGAACACGTTCTAAACGCATGTAAACACTGTCAATCACACCCTGTCTATCCTGGGGGCTGTCCACATTCACAAACACAATAAATTCATCAACCTTTCCGAAACACCTAACTATTCTGTGGTTGCGCAGTGCTGCAATGCGTTTGTCACAATCGGCTAAAAAGACTTTGCAAAGTATTGGGGCAATGCAGGAACCCATACAGAGACCTTCTTTTGTACATAGTACCGATCATTTACATAGTACCGATCTGGAGTTGACTCCAGATAAAACGTTAAAAGATCAATAAACCCTTGAGAGGACATACCGCTACCCCTCTGAAAACGAACCGGTCCTCTTTCTTCGAGAAACGTTCTCACAGCGTCAATCAGTTCTTTTTTAGGGATACCATGGAACAAATCTTCTACGTCTATACAGAATGCAAAATTGGCCCCCTTCTTGTGCAAGTCCGGCAACACCTCAACTAGCTCGTTGGAATTGAGAATTCGAAACGGGTCATCAACGCAGATATGGTTCAAATGCTTTTGAATCTCCCTAGATATAACGCCCAACCAGGAACATTTTCAGAAACTATATTCCTAAGTGGCATGCCTTCCTTGTGGGCTTTACCCGAAAAGAATGTTTTTCAACCTTCATTTTTATCTGCCTCAATATTCTTTCCGAGGTGAGCAAGTTAAGATGTTCACACAAACCTAAAGCCTGTAATTTAACTTTTGTCTTCCGACCCCAAATGAAACAAAGTTCTTTGCAATTGCCTGACTGGCTTTTTATTCGTAGATAGACAAAGGCATCACTACAAACCTCCTTCTTTATCAGCAGTTAGCAGGGTAAGCTCTTTATCACGCAGGTAGTCAATAGTCTTTTTGACGCGCAATGGTTTACTTTTTGTTCCCGCTTTCCTGCCCATTAGGCAGTCAACACCCTCAGAAATACATCTATCTTTTTCGTCCAGCTGCGCTTGATGGGCCACTCTCCTAACCATTGAAAGCAGACTGACAGGGTACTCGTTAGGCTCCACACAGCCCTTCTTGGCTTGGCTTCCCTGCTACAAAAGAAGCGGAACATCATTTCACAGGCCCGTGCATTTTGCTGTGCGCCTCCTTGTTTTGCCGCCCGTGTACATGGCGACCCAGAACTTCCCCTGCGGTGGTCGCGCCATCTACTTCGTATTTTTTGTCGTCACCTTAGGTAATGGCGCTGTCGGTTATTGTTCTTATATACGAGTCCCTGGATTGAGCAACCGCTCATGCCGAAGCCGCGCAGAAGTGACAATTGTGATGAAGATAAACGATAGGATGGCAGTGAATAGTGAAATAATTTCCGTAACGCTGTACGGTTACTTCTGAGGGTGTCTGGCCCTGCCATTCTCATCTTTTGAAGGCATCGATGGAAAGTCTTGCATAGCTTTATCGGCGTTGGGCAAGGGGCTGGAGATACAGCGTCTCCGCTGCGACTCGTCTAGTATGGGGCTAGTCTTGAGAGGTTGGTCACGGGTTCGGGACAGGAAGCCGGGCGGGAAGCGTGGTTTAGTGCTGGCGGCTGCGGAACTCGCGCTGCCCCCATGGCGCTTGTACCCTCGACGATCTCGTCCACTGAGATGGGGTGCGAAGACGAAGCCACTCTAGGGTTGAACAATCATTGCAACATTCAGTACAAAACGTGGGGTTCAACATTACACCAAAAATGTAGGGTGGCTGCTGGGCCGAAGTCTGAAGAACCAGGCTGAGAATATTAAGTGAAGCTTTTTACACTATGTACATTGCGGCCATAAGCAATCCCTCGTAAGGCACCCGCAATACACTTTGTTGTCGTATTCTTGGGTGGAGACGTGGACAGCCATTGCACGAATATTCGATTTTCGTCGCGATACATGATTTTATTGTTTGTTAAGAATGTTTACCATGGTTAGTGCGAACAGCACATGCTCCACGTTAGATCGTTTTACCTAACTTGCGGAGACAATTAGAAAAACATTTGATGATGCAGTCATCTGACCAGCAGTAAATTTTTGGTACAGAATGAAACTTATTGCATATTCTGTTTTCAGAGATATTGGTTGCATGTCTCTGTTAAAAAAGAAGCGAAAATATTTGTTGGTTGTGACATCTACATAGTAGAATAAGTAGCCATGAGGACACACGACCACGTTTTTAGGACACTTTGACTTCCTTTGGCCAATCATAGGTAAGCACTCCCCACCTTGTCGTGCGCGCTTACTGCTGTATCGCACGCGCCATTATTTTTGAGAGTGCAGTTGTTGTCTTTTGAATTCAACTATGCATAATTAGAAGGAGGAGGTTTTCTCACAGGTGTTCGAACAATGAAACTCCCAGTAGGAGGCCACATTTTTATTTTATCAGGGCAAGATTGGTGGCAGACAATTAGAGACTAAAAATATTTGTTCGCAAGGTTAGTTACAATTCGGTTACTTGTTTTTTTGTTACAATTATGTTAAGCAATTAGTTGTTTCACAACAAGGAAAGCATAAAGCATTTCTATGTGTTGTATTTTGCAAATCTCTGCTCAGTTTGCAAACATGGTTTTAAAACGAAACATTCATTTCAAAAGTGGCAAATTCACTTAGGTCCGTGGGCCTCCCTTCGTAAATCCTCAAGGTTGGGAAAGCCCTCAAAGGAGCCAGAGTAATTCCGGTCATTGTACCCGACGTCTGCTGCCGGTAAAGTCAGAGCAAGTGTAGTTTTGACGCATTTTGAGTGGATATTGGACGAGAGCAGCGTCTTCTGGTGTAACGAAGCGGCTTCACCAGCACCGCTCCACGATTGACTCCCTTGGGCATGTCATCTCCTGGAACAGTCCCACGTCGACACGAATGTCGCCTTCTTTCTAATGCTGGAAAATGCGGTTGGCCGTCGACATAATTGCCAACGTTACAATCCCCGATGCCAAGGATGGCAAAGACATTGTGGGATATCACACCGATAATATGGTATCGTCCGACAGCCCATAAGACGCGCGGCGGGCTTGGGAACAATTGCTAAAATAGCGACCCCCTTTCCTGTTTGTTTCCCACGGCGGCCGCGACGTATCAAAGATAGCTGGGTCTGAGGGTGTTTTTACGGGTTCCTGTGTTCTCTTTCATATTGCTCATAATAGTACACATCGCTGCAATGGACCGGCGGATCACTGTCTGCCGTCCGTAAAGTCTCTATTGCAACGCATTGGGCGGACTCTTCAAGGGGTGCGGCATCTTCCGTTTTGAAGCAAAGACTGGCCACACCAGATGGCGCAGCGCATGTTCCATGGTATCGACTGGCGAACTGAGGCAAACGGCCATGTTTACCAGCCCTATTACTGTGTTTTAACAGGCTCTCTTTGCTGCCTGCCCCGCCTTTACCCCCGCTTGAGGATGACGGCTTGCTCAGTTCCCTGGTATCTACAGTATCTCTGCCTACCACTTCGGTTCCAACGACAGGACGACCGCACGTGTGGTACAGCTCCCATTCTCTGGGCCACTACGTGGCTCTGCGCACCGTGACTGCACAGAAAACTGAAGCTAGAAATTCCGGACTTCACCAATTCTTCATCAGTGGGCACGTTAAACTGAGACCAATGGCCATGTTTACCAGGGCTTGCTTCTTCAGGTTAGTTGTGCCCCTAGCCGTGTAAAATCGAGTAAAGGGTTTAATAATATTGTGCCATGCCCAATGAGTAGTTTGCACATTATAGGCAACTGTTACCATGTTTGCAAACTACCGCTTTGTGGCGATGTTGAGTTAAACCTTGAACATACTAAAGCTGATGTTCTGGATGAATAAAAGGTCATTCTTACAAGCATTAACGAGATGAAAGCACAACAATGCACGGGGCACCTGGAGTAATCTTGGTGACGGTATTCGCGAAAACGAAGACCCCGAGCCCCCAAAATAGGCTGTAACCTACCGTGGTGATGTGTTTTAAAGGGAAAGGTAGGGACCTCAAATGGCGACCATTGGAGCCCAGCTCAAGCTCAGGCGGACGTATCAAGCAGGGAGCTCCGGGTCCTCTCTCGGTGAGGGGTACCCCCGTTCTCTGCTTTTTTCTACGCTTCATGGAAAACTCAACGCCCCACCAAACCGTGATCAGTCCCTGAAATGGGCCACACCAAAGTGTTGTTTATCCCACTTCCAAGAAAGCTTCCCGAAGCCAGACAACTACATTGGTTTTCTTGTTATCGCATCTCTTGACAAAGACCGCCCTCTTACATCACAATCAGTATTTTTTATTACCAAAAACTATGACGGAATAATTGGGAAAAACTACAGTGCCAAGAAAATGCACAGGTGAAGTCTTTGTTGAGGTAAAGAACCAGCAGCAGGCCACCACAACTTGTGGTCACATAAAAATGGTCCATTTGGACATCAGGGTCCCAATATACCGCAGCCTGAATAGCTCGCTGGGTGTGATCTCTAGCCAGATCCCCCTACCGAGACAGATGCGGACCTTTTTGAAGGTTTATAGGATCAGGTTGTCACAGTCACGCACCGCGTCACGATCCGCAGGGACGAAAATATTACCCATGAAATAAATAATACACACCTTCAACCATTACTCGCTTCCAAAACACATAAACGGCGCCATCATTCGATGTTCCATTCGTCCTTGCACTTCGAAGCCACGCTGCTGCTTTAAGTGCCAGTGGTTCGGGCACAGGACAAACTCTTGCCGATGTGAAATACCCTGTGCGACATGCGCGGCGCAGGACCACACCACCGACAAATGGGATTCTGATAAACTAACATGGTCAAACTGCACCGGTGCACATGCGGCCTTCTGCAGTAAATGCGAGACGTTTGAAGTAGAAAAGAAAATATTCAATCACAAGGTCAGCCTTCACCTGCACCTTCCCAGAGGTGCGGAAGAGGTTCGCCTTTTTCCGCCTAGAGAGGTACGCCGACGCAGCTCGCCGGGGGCGAAGCGGCGTCTGGTTTCCACAAGGACCCAGTCAGTGTATCTAACTTGGTCCTTCCAAGGCACCCCAATAGGCTACCTCGGGCTGCCCAACCTGTCTTTACCACTACAAGAAACAGCAGAGGTCGTGGTGCCATCCGCTTCCTGCAGGAGCGGTGCCGCTACCGCCCCTAACTCGCCGTCCTCCAGCGCGTTGGAGAGTGCAGAGGTGATGAACACCATTGGCCCAGCATCGGCTCCCACCGCCACTGCACCACCCGCACCTTTTTCGGGCTTCTGACGCCCGCGGGGGTGGTGGGTCAAACGAAGGGCCCCGACGAGGGGCCAAATTCGGGGGACCCGGTTCGAGAAGTACCACCATGATATCTGACGGCCAGATGGACGTCGTGCCGTTCTTGCCTGCAACGCAGCTCAAGGAGCGGCTTCCGAAGTCCAAGCCAATAGAAAGGGCAAAAAACCCCCCTCCAAAACTACAAGCCCCGAAAGACACATAAACACACATACAAACACACCACAGTAGCTCGTGAACCTTCATAATGGGAGGAGAAAGTATTATTCAATAGAAGTGCAGAAGCCTCCTTAAAAATATTGGTGATGTATATGAGATATTGATGATGATGATGTTTGGAACCTAATGGCGCAAGGCCTACTAAGAGCAAAGAGCGCCAAACAATATGATTACATGAAAGTGACGTGGAAGTAAAAGTAGAACATATAAGTACAAAAAAACAAAGTAAAACACAACGTAATGAATATAACTGGTGTAAAGGGCCAGGTTGTCGATAAGAAATGAAATGTAAAAAGTTTACTCGGTAAGAAACTCAAAAACGCGTTTGATTGAAAACATGGCTTCATCTCATAAGAAGTATGACGGGTGTGGTGGAATATGTCGCGTGTTTAGCTGTGAGAAGTATTTGTGCCGTGTGGTGTCAACTGCCTTACATTGTATAAGGATGTGGATCACGGATAGGCCCACTCTGCACCTGCATCACAGAGCTCTTGGAGACACAGTGATAACGTGCGAGTGCGTTGTATGAGTGTGCCCTATCCGTAATCGAGCGAAAGCGACTTCAGTGTATCTATTACGTGTGTCGGTGGTGTATGATCCCAAGTGTACTTTTATTACGTGCAACTTGTCTATTTGTTCACTCCAGTGTGTTTGCCATGTTTTGCGAAGTTGTTGTCTGATGTGTGGTATCACGTCGGTGTAGGGTAATGTGGTTATGTCTACTGTATTCAAGAGTGTAGCAGCAGCACCCATTCGATCCGCTGCTTTGTTCCTGGCTATACCACAGTGGCCAGGGTCCCAGCAAAGAAACAGTTCAAATTTACGTACATACACAGACATAATACCCTTGACGATCACATTGACAACGTGGTTTTTAGAAGGCATTGTTGACGACAGTGCCCGCACAACACCGAAGGAATCTGTATAGATAGCGGATGGTGGGATGTTGCGTTCAAGTGTATGATTAACAGGACGTACACCGTAAGCCTCTGCCGTAAAGATTCTAGTATGACTATTCAGAGTTCTAGTGACATTAACACCGGACCCATGCGCCGTGCACGACACAGAGGTGACAGTTCTAGAGGCGTCAGTATAAAATTCAGAACGCTTATACTTCTGCTGCAAATACAAGAAATGCTGCAGAAATGCACATGTGGGAGCTCGGGTTTTATCTACATATGTGAAAGATGTGTCGCATGACCCAGGGCGGAGATGCCATGGGGCTATAAAATGTGTTCGAGAAGTTGGAATTATATCTAAAAAGGAGACACCAACCTCTGACGCTTCTTCTCTAACTCTGTAAAAGAAGGGCGCAGAGAACGATGGTTCATTTAAAAGGAGTTCACTCATGGGTCTGCCATGAAAAACTGATTTAAAAGGATGGTGAGGCACGGATAAAATTTTAAAAGCGTAAAGGAGATCTGTGTATGCTCTCTGACGTTGTAGGTTCCATTTGGTCCACTCGACATACACACTTTCAACTGGACTAGTCCGGAAGGCGCCACACGCCAAGAGGAACCCTAGATGAAGCACAGGGTCCAGCATCCTGAGGGATGGGTAAGTGATGATGATGATGGTTGGATGTTAATGGCGCAAGGCCAACTAGGGCAAAGAGCGCCAAAACAGTGGTTAAATATGGGGGATGGGTAAGTCGTTGACCCATAGACAACGCTACCACCGTCCAATCGTGAACCTATCAAGCTGATAAACACACGTAAAAGAAGTACCTAAACACTTGTGTTCCTTTTTGACAGGAACAGAGACACCGTGTAGTCGAGTGACTGGATCCAGCCAAATGCCACGCCTCTTAGAAACCAAAACACAAGTGCACTTTTTTGGATTAAATTTAAAACCATTGCTATCTGCCCAGCCGGCTAGCTTGTTCACACCAAGCTGCACTTGACGCTCGCAGATAGACAAGTTACACGATTTGAAGAAGAGTTGAACGTCGTCTACAAAGATTGAACAGGAAATCTGTGGTGGCAGCGCCTTCCGATGAGAATTCATTTTTACAATAAACAATAGGCAACTCAAAACTCCACTTTGCGGCACGCCGTTTTAATGCACACGAACCCCAGAGAGTGCAGCTCCAACTCGCACGCGAAACGTTCTTTTAGAAAGGTAACTAGGAAGCGTGTTCATCATGTTACCCGACATGGCAAAGGACTTCAAATTGCTGAGGATGCCGTACCGCCGAGCAAAGTCGTACGCCTTTTCAAGATCAAAGAATACTTTACTACAGTACTGCTTGTGGAGAAAAGCATCTTTATTATATGACTCTAACGCAACGAGTTGATCGTTCGTAGATCACCCCGCCCTAAAGCGTGACTGGCAGCTCTCGAGAAGACCGTTGTACTCGAAGTACACGAGACTCCTGTTTATCATCTTCTCGAAGAGCTTACACAGGCAGCCTGTCAGGGCAATGGGACAATAACTGGCGGGAGAGGATGGGTCCTTCCACTTCTTTAGGTCAGCCACTACTATTGCCTCCCTCCAAGAGCGTGGAAAGTTCCCCGAAAGCCATATTTGATTGTATTGGTGTAAGAGTGTTTCAAGAGTGTCTTGTTGTAGATGTTGTATCATGGTGTATGTAACCTGATATGCGCATGGACCTGAAGTTTTGCGCGTGCTCACGGCAGCCCTCAGCTCATACAGAGTGAATTAAGAGTTGTTAGAAGTATTTGATTTGATGATGATGGTTGAATGTTTATGGCGCAAGGCCAACTGGGGCAAAGAGCGCCAAAACAATAGTCATATATAAGGGTGAATCCTTAACCACTAAGTAAAGTCAGCAAAAACAAAAGTAAAATCACAAAACGACAATGGGCATGGCTGGTGTATATGGCCAGATTTCATTATGCATGATAGGAAATGAGGTTTAAAAACTTGACTTCTGACAAATACTCAAACACACGTTTCACGGAAACAATGGCATCGTCACCTAAAAAACATGGATGTAGGGGAATATGTTTTCTGTAGAGTTGTCTGAAGTGTTTGTGTCGTGTTGTGTGAAGTGCCTTGCATGTGATTAGTATGTGCACTACGGATACGGCCTCTCCGCATCTGCCGCACTGTGGTCTAGAAGATACCGACAGCAGATACAAGTGCGTTGCATGGGTGTGCCCTATCCGCCGCCTACCCAAGGCGCCTTCCGCGTGTCTGTTGTGTGAGTAAGTTGTGTATCGTCCCAAGTGTGGCTTTATTACGTGTAGTTTGTTGTCGGTCTGTTCATTCCACTGTGCTTGCCATTTCCTACGAAGGTATTGTCGAATTTGTGGCTTAAGGTCACTCTGTGGTAGAATGGTTATATCTACTGTGTTCCTGAGTGCAGCAACTGCGGCCTTCTGATCCGCCACCTCATTGCCAGCAATTCCAGCATGGCCTGGAACCCAGCACAACACCAGAACAAGTTTTTGGGCATATATTGACATGATAGTGTTGAAAACCATATGGAGAATTCTGTTTTTGCATGGCTTGTATGATGCCAATGAGCGCGCAACGCTCAAGGAATCTGTATATATTATGGACTTCGAGATTTTGTGTTCAAGAATGTGTTGTGCAATGAGTAAGATGCTATATGCTTCAGCTGAGTAAATTATGTTGTATGTGCTCATGGTTCTGCTTGCATCAAAGTTTGGTCCATGAGCAGCGCAAGACACTATGTTTGCAGTTTTTGATGCGTCACTATAAAACTCTGCACATTGATACTTGTACTGCAGGGAGAAGAAGTGCTGCAAAATTGCAGTTTGTGGTACCCTGGTTTTATCAATATTCATGAAAGACAAGTCACAACACACAGGTTGAAGCTGCCAGGTTGGTAAAACGTCAGTAAAAGAAGATGTATAAATGTCTCAAAAGAAGATGTAGAAATCTGAAGCTTCCTGTCTGACTCTAAGTGAGAATGGCAAAGGAACGGACCGGCGATTTACAAACACTGGTGATGTGGTTGCATCATTAAAAACAGGTTTAAAGGATGGTTATTCATCGATGAAATTTTGAAAGCGTAGCGCAAGTCCATGTACGTTCGTTGGTCCTCAAGGCACCATTTTTTTCCATTCAACGTATAGACTCTTTTCCGGGATAGTGGGGAACGCACCCGACGCCAGGCGGAGCCCCAATTGGAGTACTGGGTCAAGCATTTTTAGTGCAGTTTTTGATGCCGACCCATACACGACGCTTCCGTTGTCTAACCGGGACCCGACCAAGGCGGTAAAGACCCGAAGAAGTAGTTCTTTGTCTGCACCATAGGATTGGTGGGAGAGGACCTTGAGAATGTTTAGTGTTTTGAGGCATTTATGTTTAAGTGCTTTGACGTGAGGTACGAACGTGAGCTTGTTATCAAATATGACACCTAAAAACTTTTGCTCCCTTTTAACAGGAATAGATGCACAGCCAAGAGCACTCTCAGTGTCCGCACTAAGCCCGCGCATGCGGGAGAACAGAACACAAGTACTTTTGCCCGGGTTCAGTTTAAAACCAATTCGGTACGCCCATCCAGCAAGCTTCTTAACACCGAGCTGTACTTGATGTTCGCATATTGACAGGTTACAGGATTTTAAAGATATTTGAACATCGTTTACATAAATGGAATGGGAAATGCTTGGTGGCAATGCCTTTTGGAGGGAGTTCCTCTTAACTATAAACAATGTGCAGCTTAAAACTCCACCTTGCGGCACACCATTTTCCTTGACATGTATCCCGGACAGAGATGACCCACCTTAACACGAAATATCCTCGTGGACACGTAGCTAGAAATGGTATTTAACATGTTACCTGACAACGAAAGGACTTCAGGTCGCTAAGGATGCCATATCGCCAGGCTGTGTCGTAAGCCTTTTCACGATCAAAGAACACGGCAAGGCAGAACTGCTTATGAGCAAATGCATCTTTTATGATAGATTGCAACGCAACAAGTTCATTGTTGGTAGATCGCCCCACCCTAAAGCCTGCCTGGGAGCTCTCGAGAAGACCATTGTACTCAAGGAAGTACACGAGCCTGCGATTTACCATCTTCTCGAGCAGCTTGCACAGGCAGCTTGTCAGAGTGATGGGACGATAACTGGCGGGAGAGGAAGGGTCCTTCTCTTCCTTCAGGAACGCCACTACTATGGCCTCCCTCCAAAAATGTGGAATCTGCCCCGAAAGCCATATTTTATTGTATAGGTGTAGGAGTGTTTCAAGAGTGTCAGGGTGTAGGTGTTGTATCATGGTGTATGTAATCTTATCTGCCCTGGAGCTGAAGGTTTACATGTGCTCAGGGCAACCCTCAACTCACACAGTGTAAATTCAGAATTGTAACCAGATTTTGACCTCTTATTTTCATGTAGGGACTTCTTTTCACAAGTATTTTTATGTTTTAGGAAAGTGTTTGTGTAGTGTGCAGAGCTGAAAACGTGTCGGAAGTGTTGTGCAAGTGTGCTAGCCTGGTCTTCTAGTGTGTCCCCTGTTGTACTGACCAGGGGCAGGCTGTGTGTCTGTTGTCCTTTAAGGTTACGTATTCGTGTCCAGATTTTGTGAGTGTCGGTGTATTATTTGATGGAAGTGAGGAAGGCGCGCCAACTCTCCCTTTTCGCGTAACGACGCACACGCTTCCAAAGAGCTTTTGCCCGTTTAAAGCAAATGAGATTACCTGGCGTGGGGTACCGGCGAAGGACACCCCACGCCTTGATCTAGACCTCTCGCGCCCACCTACAGTCCTCTTTCTACCAGGGCCTCCTTGGGTTGCGGGACGCACTGGAGACTTTTCGGCGGCGTCGAGTATGTGTGCCGTGACGATTTGGGCTGCTTCCTCCACGTGTAGGTGTTTTATGGTTGTGTGGTGTACTTTAGATGTTTCTGTCAATGTGCTCCAGTTTGCTTTTGATTCATTAAACCAGTTATGGGAAGATGGACTGCATGGGCCTTTACCTATGTACGTTAGGGAAGTGGGAAAATGGTCACTACCATACGGGTCTCTGCCCACACCCCACTCAAGACATGGAAAGAGAACTGCGGAACGAATAGCCAAGTCAAGATGCGAGTATGTATTTTGTCCTACGTTATGGTATGTAGGCTGTTTTTTGTTGAAAAGGCATGCTCCAGAGGATGTAAAAAACTTCTCTACTAGGCGACCTCGGGCATCCGTTCTGGAGGAGCCCCAAAGAGGGTTGTGCGCATTAAGGTCGCCTGTTAGTATGTATGGTTTGGGCAGCTGGTCAACCAGTGCCTCGAAATCAGAGCTCAGAAGGGCAAAATCAGGAGAGATGTAAATGAAGCATAAGTTATCAACCTATTAAATATTATCGTACGCATTGCTACAGCCTCAAGGACAGTGTTCAAGTGACAGGGTGGCAGGCTAAGGATTTCCGGGCAACAATTGCCACACCTCCTGAAGAGTGTGTGCAGGCAACCCTGTCCTTTCTGAATACCATGTACCTATTCAAGAAATTTGTCTGTTTAGAATTGAGGTGGGCTTCCTGGAGACACATGATACTTGGCTGGATGGCATGCAGAATCTCATACACATCGTCAAGATTTTTAAGGAGGCCTCTGCAGTTCCATTGGATGATGTTTTCTGTTCCCATTATTTAAATTTAAGAATAACTGGAGTGTGTGTGTGTGCGTGTGTTTGTTTATGTTTCCTCTTTCGGGGCTGTTATTCTAGGAATTTAGGCTTTTCTGTCGGCTTGTACATCGGAGGCCGCTCCTTGCGCGGCGTTGCAGGCAGAAACGGCGTTACATCCATCTTGTCGTCAGATGCCAGAAGGGTGACCAGCAGACCAGGTCCCCCGGACTTGGCCCCGTAAAGGGAGCCCTTCGTTTGAGCCGCCACCGCCGAGGGCGTCCGGGGAACCAGAGGTGGCACGGGAGGTGCGGTGGCGATGGGAGCCGATGCGGGGCCCCCGGTGTTCATCCGGTCGGCACCCTCCAATGCACTGGAGGAAGGGCAGGCAGGAGTGGGAGCGGCACAGGTCCCTACAGAAGAGGTTGCCACCACAACCGCTGCTGCCTCAGCAAGCGGCGTGGCAATAGATTGGGATGCCTGAGGCACCCCAGGGGGGGGGGGGGCAGGGCAGGGACCAGGTCAGTCTCGCTGAACTGGGTCCCGGTGGACACCAGACGCTGCTCCGCCCCCGGCTCCGCCTCGGCGTACCTCCCCAGGGGGAAAGAGGCGAACCTCTTTCGTGCCTCTGGGAAGGTGATGTTCTCAGTTACCTTTATGTTGATTATTTTTTTTTTCCAGTTGGAATTTTTCACACTTGCGGGAGTACGCTGCATGCGTCCCGCCGCAGTTCACACAACAGAGGGTGTCGGATGGACAGTTGTCAGTCGGATGATCGTGCTCCGCGCACTTTGCACACGTCGTTCGGCCACGGCAAAAGTTTTTACCATGCCCGAAGTGCTGGCACTTAAAAGAGCGCCGCGGATTCGGGATGTACGGACGGATGCAGCAACGGATAAAACCTGCATGTATGTGTTGTGGAACAACTGCACGGTCAAAAGTCAAGAATATGTGCTATGTGGGAATCTCCCTGTCGTCTCTGCGGATAGTGATGCGTCAGACAGTGTAGTCTGAGCTAAAAGCTTTCCAGACTGCTGCTTGTCATTTATTTCGATAAGGAGTTCACCAGACCTTTGTTTTTTGCACCTATATGATTTTCCTATTATTGCTTCAAGGTACTTGGCGATCAAGAAGACTGACTGAGATGCTAGAGGGTGGGTTGGATTGAGGGACTCCATGACAAGAAATTGAGAGTAAATATCCGGTTCAGGAAATGTCAAAGATGGCAATGAAGGAAACGATACTTCGGTGCGGCCCCTTTTAGGAGGCCGATCACGGTTGTGGGGGGTTTTAGAAGATACCATACGGCATAGTATAAAAGCAGGGAGACGGGGGTACTTTATTTTTTGACCTTACTCTGGTATTCAAAGATGTCCCGGAGCTCCCTGCCTGGTAGACAGGCAGGGAGCCCATCGGCCGGGGCTTGACCAAGGCTCCGACGGCCACCGTTAGAGGTTTCTTCCCTTCACTTTAAAAACACATCACCACGGTAGGTCACAGCTTATGTTGGTGGGCTCGGGGTCCGCGGTATCGCCAGTACCGTCACCAAGATTACTCAAGGTGCCCCGTGCGGAGACGTTTTTATTTGTCTTTGTCTTGTAAACGCTTTTTTTCTGCCGATGTTTTGTGTTTCATGAAAGTGTTTAGTGTTCTGAACTGGACACGTGTTCGAAGTATTTTGCATGTGTGTTAGCCTTGTCTTCAAGTGTGTCCCCTGTTGTTCTAACCCGGGGTAGGCTGTGTGTCTGTGGTCCTTTTAGCTTTCGTATACGTGTCCAGACTTTGTGTGTGTCCTTGTATGAATAATGAATGTCAAGGAGGTGGGCCAACTCTCTTGTTTTGCCTCACGGCGGACACGTTTTCCTAACGCCTTCCCGTTTGAACAAAAATGAGGTCACCCGACGTGGGGTACCGATGAAGGATACCCCACGCCTTGTTCTGAGCCTGTCGCGCCCGCCTACAGTCCTCATTCCACCACGGCCTCCGCTAGTTGCGCGGGGCACCAGAGCCGTGGGGAATAAACTTTTCGGTGGGGCCAAGTCAAGATGTATGTGTTGTGACCTATGTTAAGGTATGTTCTTGAAAAGGCGCGCTCTTGAAGATGTAAGAAATTTCTTATCAGGCGACATCGGGCATCCGTTCGAGAAATCAAGCCAAGTCAAGTCAATGTTTATTTCCACATAGACATGCTGTTTTGAGGGGCACCGACAAAAAGACTTTTTTTCTTTTCTTCTTTACGTTTCTTTTTATAAGGCTTGACAAAGGTCTGTGCCCCGTATATAGTTGCAGCAGCGTTGTGGAAAATACGTGTGTCCTAAAATTACATAAACCAGAAACAAGGCACAGCATCACGATTATAATGTCACATACAAAGACATGAACAATAGGTGAGGGAAATACATGCCCCACAAAATAAACCAGCGTAAAGGAACAAGAACAAAAATCATGTCACGTTACAAAAGCCAAGGAGTGCCAAGGAAACAGAAAATATAAGAGTACATGGTTAAATCGGGGATGCATTTACTTTAACAAGTAAGTTAACTCTAAGCATATGTCTTCCGTTGTCCGTTCGTATATATGGTATTTTCGAAATGTCTGTACAGCGTGTGTCGTAAGTGCTTACCAGATATGTTGGAGCAGCAACGTCTCTGAATAAAGAATCATTTGTTATGGCAATATTGTGGCGCGTAAGTAACTATGAATCATATAAAATTTGCACCGGGAGTAGTTCAAGGTTGTAAAAAGTGCCCAGTATGTGCGTCGTAACGAACATTTACAAGAGCTCTAACAGCTTTTTTTTCAAGGATGTGAATTTTATTTATATTTGTCTTTGTCGTAGTACCCCATACAAGAAAACAATAGCTTAACGTAGAAGAAGAGGGAATTATCAATCAAGATTTTCACATTTTGGGGTAGGACAGTACGCACGCGGGATAATACACCAACCGTACGGGCAAGCCTACGGCACACACTTTGTACATGCGGATTATATGACATGCATTCATTAAATATTATGCCTATATTTTTTACAGTTGGAACTAGTTCGATGTTACATGTACAAGGGTTAAGGATAATGGCATGTAAACGTTTTTATTTCTGGGACGAAAAAGGACTGCTTTAGTTTTAGATACGCTTATACTTAGAGAATTTGTTGGGTGCATGAATTCAATAATGCTAGCACTTTGTTTGCCTTTGTTTCAAGTTCCGTTATTGTGTTCTCAGAAAAATAAAGAGTGATATCATCAGTGTACAAACAAAACGACAGCCTTGATCAATATATGCGACATCATTGACATAGATATTAAATAATAACGGTCCAAGAATACTTCCTTGTGGTATACGCCCCCATAATGAAAGAAAAGTTGATTTGGAACCATTTATTATTACTTGCTGCTTGCGGTGATTCAAATAGCTGTTTAAAAGCTGGAGAAATTGTCCTCAAAAACCCTAGTGTTCTAGTTTTTCGCGAAGGGTTCTACGATTTATTCTGTCGAATGCTTTTGAATAGTCCACAAGAATCCCAAGCATGTAAGATTCTTGCTCGAAATAGTTCAGAAATATTTTCTTTTTGAACAATAATGCGCTTTCAGTGGAATATTTTTTTATAAACTCAAATTGGCAAGGTGTCATATTGGTATGTATGGTCTTAAAGGCTGTCATTCGTTTGTGTATCAGTTGTTCAACGACTTTCGAAAATAAAACCAAAATAGATATAGGTCTATAATTTGACATTATGTTTCTATCGCAACCCTTGAAAATTACGGATACTCTTACTAATTAGAGTCTTTTGGCTACTTTTACCTGTGGAAACGTTTGATTTATTATGTATTCTAAAACATCAGCTGTAGTGTCAATAGTGTTTTTAATTGGTATATTTTGCGAGTCTTCTATGTCTCGGCGTTTGCTGTTTTTTACAGAGAGCATTGTTTCTCGAATTTCTACACCTGTGGTATTATATCAAAAGGCACTTTTCGTAACTTAGGCCTAAAATTAAGGAAGCGTGTACAATTTGGGTGGTGGGTGCTATTTGTAATGGATACAATTGAGAGCAAGACGTTAAAGAGCGACAACGACAGAAACTTCCCGCATACGCCGTTTTGCCGACGCCTTCAGTGAGAATAATACAGGGATTTTCATTTCTGCCTTTATTACACGATGTTCCGAAATAACTAATTCAGCGGCGGTCTTACTGGTGAGATCCCTTTCCCGTCTGGCCGTTGGAAAGGTAAGCCACTGCCACACTCGAGTCTATAGCTAGAAAACACAGCTTGCTTGAAGCTCAGCTTCACAAAAAGACTGATGGAGATATAATGGAGTCCTTCCACACCTTTTTGTTATTTCTTTAAAAAGGAAACTGTTTATCTTGTGCTCTGCCAACAACGATGACCTTTTGGCAGCGATACGCAAAACACTGTTCTATATAAAGCTTGGAAACATTGGGACCACGACAGGGGTGAAAGGACATTATTTTTATATTTTTACAAACAAACCTACGAAATATCAAGGTAGTCCTTGCTCGAGCACTCGCGGCACGTGGTTGTAATATTGTGTGCGCCCATTTATTGTCATGTATTCAAATTTTATACAACCTAGACGTATCACCCTGGAGTGTCATCCTATTCCTAGCCCAGTGATGCCGTGGCGTTTTCGTCGTATTTAAGTTTTACCCTTCTTAACTTAGTATCCTATTGTGTGGTATGCCGTCTCTAGTTTGGCCGAAAAGCCTTGAAGAGTGCCAAGGAAAATATCTTATTTCAAATTTTTCCTCTCGGCTGGGCCGTTTGGGCTTGTGGTTACTCCTGGTTCTTTATATAGCGTTTGGACCAGTGCTATTGATGCAACCTCTTCTTGTTTCTAATGGCCTGTATGATGCAGTAGACATATTTTTGGTAACCCTAATGAATATCCGCCACGGGTGAATTACATGCATATTCTCCTATGCTGGAATGCCGCTTTCGCCAGAAATACCTCAAGCGACTGCTTTGTTCGCATTTCGGCTTTTGGTTCTTAGTTATATCGTTAAAACTGTTAACCAATTGGTGCTAGGAGGCTCACGTTTGTATAACGTTGCTCTAGAACTGTATGAGAGACAAATGGAGAGCAATAAAAATTAGATGGCCGAATCCCCAACGAAATAATAAATTTATTGCAAAGATTTTAAAGACTCACCTGGACAGAGCAAAATGCTCGCGAAAGTTTAACTTACGAAATGTTTCTGCAAAAAATACCACGTTCTTAATGTCGTTTTCTGACTAAATAATACTACCATGTACGAAAGGTTCGAAAAGTAATACGGGAAACATTCCCGACGTGGACAGGGAGAGTAGGACTGGAACAGAGTGACTCTTTGTATTTGAAAAATTTCTTGAATATAGCACCCTAAAGAAGTCGAAGGTGTAACGGTTTAGGCGAGGACAATACCACCGCAGCGTTGGGTAGCAGACGACCTTCAAACGTTATTGGGTCATCATGACTAGATACACTTGATACGCTCCCCCCACCAATTAAAATACCACGGGCATTAACCAGTACAGGATTCCAGAAACTAGTCACAATACTTGATATAGCATCATTATTCGTTAAGAAAAACCCCGGGTTCCCTCTGTTATGAACATGTGTACTACCTTGCCTATGCAGCAGTCATCTCTTAAAAGCCGGACAACGCACTAGAAAATACCTTGTACATTTTGATTCTCGAAGTGAACTCATAAAGGAAAGAAACCAAGGCTTAATTCATAATGAAGAAAGCTGACTAGCTAGGGAAACTATAGAAGATTGTGAGGTAACAAAGATCACTGGTATGGGTGTTGCAGAAACGTTGAGGGATAGGAGTTGGTAAACAGACATCACAGTTTTTGCAACCTTGCATTCAAAAAACAGTTCGCGCAATAGGACAAATGTTATATGCTTGAGTAATTGTGCCGAACGTTGAAAAGTATTTATCATCTTGTCGAGCAAAAATATGTGAATTCGCCAAACTAGGTTCAGATTGATGCCAATGGGGGAAGGTCTATTTGAGGGATTGATGCTTTATATTATTAGGGTGATTTTACATCAACCTAAACAGGCATAAAACGTTTGATTGGGTTGCAATGACGCAGTTTCTGGATGCTCGAAAGAAGCTTTTGGGCATATAAACGATCTCTTAAACCAGCTCTTAATCAGTAAATCTCAGTAGATAAGAGCGATTAACAAAGCGATTTACCACATAAACAAAAACGAAGGTCTTTCGTACGTAACTTATGTACATTAACGATGCTCAAACAACTACGAGGTTTTTGAAGTTCAAGTTGAAGTTTATTTATAAAAACTAGACGGTTACAAAGGAAGTTTACAGACAAAGGTCCCCATGTAAGAGACTGCAATGGGACCCTCGATGATGAAGTACACAAAAAACGTTTCAGAAGCAGCAGTGGAAGCAAAAACAAGTGCAATAAAACATTAGTGAAGAAAAATAAACAAGAACATGTAGTGCATGGTTTTCATAAGGAATTTACTAAAATATTAGTCTATGTACATAAAAACGGCATTCAAAACACAAATTATCATTATACACAATTAAATACTAACAGTTTACAAAAGTACACAACAAACTACTGTGCAAACAAATTACGAAAGTCAAACCAGCATAACAAAGAAATTAAGACTTATTAGGTTAGAAGAAGATTTTTTAGAGATTTTTAAAGGCTGTGTAGAACGTGATCATTTATTATTAAGGGGTAGGCGGTTCCATAGAATAATGGCGGCAAAATGAAATGTTTGCTGACCATATTTAGTTTTTACCTGAGGTAACAACAAGTTATTATTGAAGGCAAATCAATTGTTGTGATGATTCACTAATGTACCTACGTCAACAAGTTGGAAACATAATTTGGTTGTTGAGTAGTTTGAAAAAATAAATACCTAAGTTATAATCAAACAATGCTGTGAGATGTGAACTTAAGGTTAAAATCAAGAATTATACCAAGAAATTGGACGCAGTCGCATGATACGATCCGATTAGAGCCAAGTCTTATTTCTGGCAGCATACCTAACACTTTCTGGGGGCTTCTAAAGATGATAAATTTATTCTTATAAGGAATATAATTAAATTGTTTCTGCAGCACCACTCAGTGACATCTGTTAAAGCCCCGCACGGGGCACCGTGAGTAATCTTGGTGACGGTACTGGCGATACCGCGGACCCCGAGCCCCCCAACATAAGCTGTGCCCTACCGTGGTGATGTGTTTTAAGGTGAAGGGTAGAAACCTCTAACGGTGGCCGTCGGAGCCTTGGTCAAGCTCCGGCCGATGGGCTCCCTGCCTGTCTACCAGGGAGGGAGCTCCGGGACCTCTTTGACGACCAGGGTAAGGTCAAAGGAGAAAGTACCCCCGTCTCCCTGCTTTTATACTATAATATATGGCTCCCAAATTTTCCAAATCCAAAGATCGGCCCCCTAAAAGGGGCCGCACCGAAGTATCCTTTCCTCCGTTGCCAACGACGAGTTTCCAAAAGCCGGACAACTATGCTAGGTTTTCGGTAATCGAATCTGCTAATGCGTCGAACCCCCTTGCCACAAAGTCTGTTTTTCCTGATCATCAAATTTCTTGAGGGCATTGTTGGTCAGTCCTACACAGCCAACAAACTCAGAACAGAAGTTCTTGTAGAAGTGAATAACAAGCAACAAGCTACAAATCTCTTGACTCAAACTCGCATTCGCAGATCTCGACATCAGGGTCACACCCCACCCACAGCCTTAATAGCTCCCAGGGTTGATCTCTGAGTCAGATCTAATGAAATGAAACTGACACCGATCTGTTGGAAGGCCTTTAAGGACCAAGGTGTGACAGCAGTGAGGCGTATCATGATTCGTAGAGACAACAAGTGAAATCCTAACAAAACATGTAATATTGACTTTTGGACCATCCACAGTTCCTGAATCAGTAAATGCAGGTTTCATTCATTGCCCCCGTCAGGCCATACATCCCCAACCCCCGCCGGTGGTTTAAATTCCAGCGGTTTGGGCATGGCACTACCGCCTGCCGTGGTCGACTAACATGCGCCAGTGTGCACAACACGATCATCCATCAGACAACTGCCCATCGCAAACCCTCATGTGTGCTAACTGCCAGGGGCCCACGGGCCTAATCTAGAACATGCGAGAAATTCAAAAGGAGAAGGAGATCATCAAGGTGAAAGTCACTGAGAACCTTACCTTCCCAGAGGCGGGAAGAGGTTCGCCTCTTTCCCCTGGGGAGGTACGCCGACGCAGCTCGCCGGGGGGCGGAGCGGCGTCTCGTTTCCACAGGGACCCAGTTCAGCGAGTCTGACCTGGTCCCTCCCTCGCCCCCCCCCCTGGGTTGCCTCTGGCAGCCCAACCCGCCATCACGCCGCTTGCTGAGGCAGCAGCGGTTGTGGTGGCAACCTCTTCCGTCGGGACCGGTGCCGCTCCCGCCTCTGTCTCCCCATCCTCCAGTGCGTTGGAGGGTACCGAGGTAATGGACACCACGGGCCCCGCACCGGTTCCCGCACCGGTTCCCACCGCCACCGCCACCGCCCGTGCCACCTCTGGCGCCCGGACGCCCTCGGCGGTGGCGGCTCAAACGAAGGGCTCCCGAGGAGGGCCAAGTCCGGGGGGCCCGGTACGTCGAGCACCCCTCGGACATCCGACGACGACATGGATGTCGGGCCGTTCCTGCTTGCAACGCAGCGCAAGGAACGCGTCCTGACGCCAAAGCCTCCCGACAAGCCAAAAAAGGTGAGAGTCACAGCCCCGAACGACGACACATAAACAAACACACACACTCCAGTAGCTCTCACACTAAATAATGGGAAGAGAAAACATAACTTCAATGGAACTGTAGAGGCCTTCTTAAAAATCTTGACGATGTATACGAACTACTGCATGCTAATCAGCCAAGTGTAATGTGTGTTCAGGAAACACATTTGAATTCCAAGCACACAAATTTCTTGAATAGTTACATGGTCTTCCGAAAGGACAGGGATGGCTGCACACACTCTTCTGGCGGTGTGGCCATAATTGCCCGGAAATCCTTAGCCTGCCACCCTATCACTCTGAACACTATCCTTGAGGCTGCAGCAATTACGCTTGATAATATTAATAGGTTGATAACGGTATGCTCCATATACATTCCTCCTGATGTTTCACTTTAAGCTCTGACTTCGAGGCGCTGGTTGACCAGCTGCCCGAACAATACATCCTGACAGGCGACCTTAATGCTCACAACACTCTTTGGGGCTCTTCTCGCACGGATGCCCGAGGTCGCCTTATAGAGAAATTCCTTACATCTTCAGGAGCATGCCTTTTTAACAATAAACAGCCTACATACCATAGCATAGGACACAACACTACTCATGTCTTGACTGGCGATTGGCTCCGCAGTTTCTCTTTCCTCTCCTCGAGTGGGCTGTGGGCACTGACCCATACGGTAGTGACCACTTCCCCACCTCACTCACATACATAGGTAAAGGCCCATGCAGTCCATCTTCCCATAATAGGTTCAATGAAGCACGAGCTAACTGGAATACATTTAGAGACATCCAAACTACACCACACATCCATAGGACACCTACACGTCGAAGAAGCTACCCAACTCCTCACGGCGCACATCCTCGACGCCGCCGAAAAGTCTATTCCCCACGCCTCTGGTGCCCCGCGCAACCAGAGGAGGCCGTGGTGAATGAGGACTGTAGGCGGGCGCGAGAGGGCCCAGAACAAGGCATGGGGTGTCCATCGCCGGTACCCCCACGTCACATAACCTCATTTCTTTTTAAACGGGCAAAGGCTTTGGGAAGCGAGTGCACCGTGAGGCGAAAAGGGAGAGTTGGCGCACCTTTCCTCACTTCCATCAACTCATACACTGACACCACACAAAGTCCTGGACACGAATACAAAACTAAAATGACAACAGACACACAGCCTGCCCCTGGTTAGTACAACAGGGACACGCAG
The DNA here is from genome assembly GCA_013339765.2 of Haemaphysalis longicornis. Lineage (NCBI taxonomy): Eukaryota > Metazoa > Arthropoda > Arachnida > Ixodida > Ixodidae > Haemaphysalis > Haemaphysalis longicornis. The sequence continues at coordinate 96,846,402 of CM023454.1, read as the reverse complement.
GAAGACCAGGCTAACACACTTGCACAACACTTCGAACGCGAGTCCAGATCAAGCACACTACACCAACACTTTCATTAAACACCAAAGCATCATGTCAGAAGAAGTCCTTGCGAGACACTAATAAGTCGAACTCATCCTATAACACCCCTTTTCACTTCATGAGCTGAAGGTCGCACTCGGTACTTGTAAACCTTCAGCTCCAGGTGCAGACAGGATTTCATACACAATGATACAACACTTACATGCAGACACACTTGAAACACTTCTTTACCTCTACAATAAATATTTCTTTCGGGGCACTTCCCACGCTCTTGGAGGGAGGCCATAGTAGTGGCTTTCCTAAAGGAAGGGAAGGACCCTTCCTCTCCCGCCAGTTATCGCCCCATTGCCCTGTCAAGCTGCCTGTGTAAGCTCTTCTAGAAGATGATAAACAGGAGACTCGTGTACTTCTTAGAGTACAACGGTCTTCTCGAGAGCTGTCAGGCAGGCTTTAGGGCGGGGCGATCTACGAACGATCAACTCGTTGCGTTAGAGTCATATATTAAAGATGCTTACCTCCATAAGCAGTACTGTATGACAGTATTCTTTGATCTTGAAAAGGCGTACGACACTGCTTGGCGGCACGGCATCCTCAGCGATTTGAAGTCCTTTGGTATGTCGGGTAAGACGTGGAACACGCTTGCCAGTTACCTCTCGGAAAGAACGTTTCGCGTGCGAGTTGGAACTGCACTCTCTAGAGTTCATGTGCAGGAAAACGGTGTTCCGCAAGGTGGAGTTTTGAGTTGCACGTTGTTTATTGTAAAAATGAACTCTCTTCGGAAGGCTCTGCCACCAACCATTTCCTGCTCAATCTATGTAGACGACGTGCAATTATCCTTTAAGTGTTGTAACCTGTCTATCTGCGAGCGCCAAGTCCAGCTTGGTGTTAACAAGCTAGCTGGCTGGGCAGATAGCAAAGGTTTTAAATTTAATCCAGTGAAGTGTACTTGTGTTTTGTTTTCGAAAAGGCGCGGCATTCGGCCGGATCCAGACATCAAACTCAATGGTGTCTCAATTCCAGTCAGAAATGAACACAAGTTTTTAGGTGTAGTCCTTGACGAAAAGCTCTCGTTCATTCCACACATAAAACAACTTAAACATAAATGCTTAAAGGCCATGAATATACTCAAGGTTCTCTCCCACTCTTCATATGACGCTGACAAACAACTTATTTTACGTGTTTTACCAGCCTGATTGGTTCACGATTAGACTATGGAAGTGTTGTTTATTGGTCAGCAAGTAAGACATCCCTCAAAATTCTGGACCCAGTGCTTCATCTGGGGCTCCGGTTGGCATGTGGCGCCTTCCGGACTAGTCCGGTCGAAAGCCTCTACGTGGAGTGTAATAAGTGGAACCTACAACGTCAGCCAGCATACACAGATCTTCTTTTTGCTTTTAAAATCTCATCTATGCCACACCAACCTTTTAAATTGGATTTTTATGATACGTCTCAGACTGCACTACTCCTAAACCGACCATCGTTCTCTGCGCCCTTCTCTTACAGAGTTACAGAGGAAGCGTCAGAGCTTTCTGTCTCCTTTTTAGACAACATACAAAGTTCTCAAACAGATTTTATAGCACCATGGCATCTCCGCCCTGTATCATGCGACACATCCTTCACACATGTAGATAAAAACCGAGCTCCCACATGTGCAATTCTGCAGCACTTTTTGTATTTGCAGCAGAAGTACCAATTTTCTGAATTTTATACGGACGCCTCTAAAACTGCCACCTCTGTGTCCTGCGCGGCGCATGGGCCCGGCCTTACTGTCACTAGAACTCTTAACAGTAATACCAGTATCTTTACGGCAGAGGCTTATGGTGTACTTCTTGTTGTTAATCATATCCTTCAAAGTCACATCCCACAATCCATTATATATACAGACTCCCTCAGTGTCGTGCGGGCGTTGTCGTCAACAAAGTCTTCAAAAAGTCACGTTGTAAATCTAATAGTCAAGGGTATTATGTCGGTGTATGTACGCAAATTTGAACTGGTTCTTTGCTGGTTCCCTGGCCACAGTGGTATAGCCGGGAACGAAGCAGCGGACAGAATGGCTGCTGCTGCTACACTCTCGAATACAGTAGACATAACCACATTACCCTACACCGACGTGAAACCACACATCAGACAACAACTTCGCAAAACATGGCAAACACACTGGAGTGAACAAACAGACACAAGTTACACGTAATAAAACCACACTTGGAACCATACACCAGCGACACACCGTAATAGATACACTGAAGTCGCCTTGGCTAGATTACGGATAGGGCCACACTCATGCAACGCACTCGCACCTTCTCACGGGGTCTCCAAGACCTCTGTGCAGCAGGTGCGGAGAGGCCCTATCCGTGATCCACATCCTTATACAATGTAAGGCACTCGACATTACACGACACAAATACTTCCCACAACTACACACGCGACATATTCCACCACACCCGTCATACTTCTTAGGAGATGAAGCCATGTTTTCAATCAAACGCGTTTTCGAGTTTCTTACCGACGTAAAATTTTTACATCTCATTTCTTATCATGCATGTTGACAACCTGGCCATTTACACCAGTCATCTTCATTACGTTGTGTTTTACTTTGTTTATTTTTACTGAAATGTTCTACTTTTACTTCCATGCCACTTTCACGTAATCACTATTGTTTGACGCTCTTTGCCCTCAGTCGGCCTTGCGCCATTAAACTCCAAACATCATCATCATCACATCTGTTAAAGCAGCGTTTAATTTATCAGTTAGGGATATTATAGATGTGTCTGATAATGTTATTGTAGTTGTATTGGTGTAAAAAGCTGGGTAAGTCATTGATATAAATATTAAATAATAAGGGACCAAAAATAGAACCCTGCGGGACACCTTGGTTAATAGTTTTACAGTCGGATAACGAGCCAGCTACAGCTACTACGTATTGCCTATCGACCAAGTAATTTTTAATAGAGTAAGTGCTGAAGCGGTTATACCATATGCTTCTAGTTTCAAGAATAACATTTTGTGAATGATGGTATCGAAAGCTTTTGTGAAGTCTAAGAATACTGAGCCAACATATTTACTACAATCAAAATATTTTTAACAAAATCGGTTAAGGTTTATAAAGCCAAGCTAGTGGAACTTCCCGCATGAAAACCGAATGGTGAATTATCTATTACGTTAAATTTTTTTAGTTAGTTAGGCGTTTTACAAGTAACTGTTCGATCATCTTGCTCAAACTGGAAAGGAATTATAATTGGTCTCTTGTTGTTAATTAACTCCTTATTACCTTTCTGAAATACTGGAACAACATTGGCCATCTTTAAGCTTTTAGGGAAAATGCCAGACAAAAATTGTACTAGTTATGATACTTATTGTTTCCGAAACGATTCCGAAGCAACAAGTTTCAAATGACTCATCGAAATGTTATCCAAACCGGGACTGGTATTTTTGAGGTTACGATTCGTTAAGTACACTTCATTGGCAGTAACGGGGTACAGATAAAACGAGTGTGGGGATCGGGGTAGGGAGCGCTGATCAGTAGTGATAATGCTTGGGGTTGATAAGTAGAAAAAGTTGCTGAAAGCATTAGCAACGTCGGATGGCTTAAGAAAGACGGTCCCGTGAAAGATAATTTCGTGAAAATTATTACGCGAGGACACTGTATTTAAAAATTCACCGATTAATTTCCACTGTTTTGGGGGGTATGACTATTATTCGTAAATTCGGATTCATAATATTGCCTTTTAGCAAGCTCAAGTAGATGACTGAGAGTATTAGTATAGTTATTATAACGTTGGGCTAAAGCAGTGTTAAAAGCTTGACGTTTTGTTTTGCGGTAAAGGTTCTCTTTTTTACGTAAACTGGTCAGTAAGGCATTCGTCATCCAATGGTTGCATGCGTGTTTGAACTGTTTTTTACATTTAACAGTTGTTGTGCTCAACGATACAGCCTTCAAAAACAATGTACAGCATTCATCGAGAGCCTTCACAGGGTCAACAGCGGTATTAACACCAGACCAGTCAGTACTGAGAATGGTATCAGTAAATTTATGTTCAGAAAAAAACAGAAGTAAAAAAGGGTTTATCAGGGAGTGAAGCTGAACGATTTAAAGAAACAAAAATGGGATACACCAGATACTGGAGTCAGGGTTAGATTAGATAATGCATGATCTAGAATTGTTTGAGATCCCCTAGGGCTGCATCTTGTGTAGGTGTTAATCAGAGATTCGAGTCCATAGCCAGAGAAGCAATAAGTGTAGTCAGTATATACTTTAGCACTTGTATTGAGAAGGTTAATGTTTATGTCACCTAATGTCAAAACGTTCTTATTTTCGAATGAGCTTGTTAAGAATGGTATCAAAAGCATGAAGAAATTCAGGAACCGAAGATTACGGGGCATGATAGACTGAGCCAAGAACGACATTTTTACGATTATGTGCAAGTAAAGAATCTTCTATTTCTAACCAAACAGCTTCGCAGTTGCTAATATTGAAAGATAGATCATACCTGCGGGTGTAAACGACGGTGGGATAAAGAAAAATGGCAGCCCCTCCGTAGCTATCCGAGGGTTGATGCCAGTATTCAGCCTGATAAGACGAAAATCCATGCAAGGTATTATCGCTATCAGAAAGCCACGTTTCAGAAATGCATATTGCTGAAAAATGGTGGTCGAGGGACATAATAAAGTTATTGATATCATCATTATTTTTTCGTAAGGTTCGCGCGTTGATGTGAATCAATAAAAAAATATTTTTGGTAGAACATGATTAAAGTTGTCTGGAGATAACAGCGACCTGGAAGTTTTGGGCGCGGACTTGCGCGGGGCAAGCGGCAAGAGATAAGATGAGCGATATTAGGTGAAAACGTGCAGGTCAGCTTCGGATGAAATGCGATACGTCTTACTGTCGTTTGTCTTACGCGCCAAGATGTGGCAGTTGTCAGTCCACATGAACTGCCAGCCCTTTTGCTTTTTGAGAGCAAGTGCCTTGCCGAATAGCCTTTTGTTGTCAGCGGTGAGATGGTCATTTATGAACACTGGCGTCTTCAGGCTTTCCGGAAAACCAATCTGGTTGGCGCACAGACGAGCCTTCCTGGCCTTGTGCAAGAAATCGTTGTTCTTTTTGCGACAAAGAAAGCGGGCAATTACGTTTTTGTCACCAGATTTCGCGGGAACGCGGTGCACGATGTCTAGGTCGGATGGCGCAACAGGACACTCAGAGACCTCCCCTATCAGCTGAACGATCGTCGCACAGTCCTCCCCCTGGGTAGAGGGAACACCTCTAATCACTAAATTGTTGCTTCGGGAGTACTGTTCTAGGTCGGCAACTTTCTTTTCTAGGTCGTTGTTGCGCAATACAAGTGTTTTGTTCGTGGAAATGAGCTCGACCTGTTTCTCATCAAAGAGGTCGCTCATAAGCTGAACACTTTCAGCCAAGGGGGCCTGCTCACCCAGCCATTGTTCGCTAAGCTTTTCTTTGATTTTTGTTGTCAGTTCAAGCACTAATGCATCTAAGTTCCCCTTGAGTAGACCCTCCAGCAACTCAATCCTTTTTGCGAGTTCCACATTCGTCGGCATCATTCAGCACAGAGGAAGTACGGCAAAACGGAGATCTGGGCAGCAGCTGCGGCGTAAGCAAACAATAAAGGGACCTCTGAACCTCAAATTTCGTGGAACCAACCTGGATTGCAAGCGCGAGAATTAGATGCGTGGACTGGTCGCCGCAACCATCGCTGCCAGAGTGGGACAGAGGGCCTTCCAGGGACTATTTATGGCGGGGCCAACAGTAGTTCGCGCAGCCGCAAGGAGTTGCGTAAAGACGACGTTGGCGACGGCGATGCAAAGTGGTGTGGCCACACGTGGAAGTTAGCCCCGCACGGCGATGAAACTGCGCTGATATGGCAGGAGACGAAGCAGCGTTAAACCAGGGCAGGGCAGGGAGGCAAACCTAGATTGCAGAGCGCGTGAATTAGATGAGTGGACTGGTCGCCGCAACCACCGCAACCACGCTGCAGGTTTTCACCTTTCTTTGTTCTCTACTGCAGAGACCGGTCATGTCTGGCTGATACTGGATTTGGATATTGGGATTTGGATATTGGGATTTGGAGCCGGCACTCTTGCGGACATGCAGCTCACGTCACTTTTGTTCATGCAGGTTTTGGCCGCTCTTGGAACAGAAGTATGCTCCGGCGCAGTGGAAGAGAGAGGAGTTTTTCGGTGCTTACCATGTTCGCTAACACCGCTTGCATTTCGCTCGTCTACGGCCACCAGCATGAGCCTCGTTGCTGCCTTCAACGATTTCAAGCCTGTGAAGCTTCCAGCCCAAAAAGATAACAGTTGAAGATCAGCCATCAATCTTCGGGCCGCAAGGACCACGTGACCACACCGGGGACTACTTAAGCGCGCAGCACTTTGGCTTCGTGGGATTTGGAGCCGGCACTTTTGCAGACATGCAGCTCACGTCACTTTTGTTCATGCAGGTTGGTCATTTTAGTGCTGCTACTTGTTCTGGGCTGTTATGTAATCTGCCGGCTCCTCCCACGAAGTTTTGTGTTGCCCAGCATTATTACAAGCATGCCTGTCGGAAATGCTCCCGCAAACGGTTCCGCCTTTTTGCTAACAGGGTTCGTTACCTATTTTTGCTTCTACTTGTTTCTGGGGATGTGGAACTTAATCCAGGCCCTCTTACAAAAGACGAATTGGCCTTACTGAAAAGCCTCCAGGATCGCCAAGCAGAAATAATTAACAAGTTGAAATCTATCGATGCGAGCTGTGCAAAGCATGAAGCAATTATAACGGAAATCAATGAAAAGCTAGGCAAAACTAAACAAGAGATTGAAGGGCTAAACAAATCAGCATCGGAGCAGGCAAATGCGATCACTAGTTTGACACAGCGAGTTAAAGACTTGCAAAGTAGAAATAACATATTAGAAAATCGCAGCCGAGAGCAAAATCTTGTGTTTTACGGTGTCGATGACAACAATCGAGCCGAGACTTGGGAAGAGTCGGAAAACTTGATCACAACTATTTGTAAAGAAGAACTTGAGATCGATTTGCACTCCATACAGAAGGCCCAACGCGTAGGCCGGTACACTGAAAGTAGGAAAACACCTATTGTTGTCAATTTCTCCTCGTACAAAGAAAAACAAAGCGTACTAACTAATGCAAAAAAGTTTAAGGGCTCGCCTTACAGCGTCGATCAAGATTATTCTCCCGAGACCCGTGACATACGTAAGCGATTGTGGGAATACGCGAAAGCGAAAACGGACCGATAAAGACGAAGTAAAGCTTAAGGGTGACCGGATTGTCATCAACGGCCAAGCATTCGTTTGGGATAAGGAAAAAGAAGAAGTTGTACAAGTGTGCAAACGATGACAAGTTCTTGTCAAAAGCGGTGCCCGTCGCGACCTTGTCGCAATTGTAATCAATTGTAGAAGCCTGGTAAATAAAGTCGAAGAATTTGCCGGTTTAATTCATTCTTTCAAAGCTGACGTCGTATTTGGCACAGAGTCTTGGTTGAACCCGTCTATTCGTGATAGTGAAGTCTTCCCAGATGATTTTATAGCTTATCGGAAGGACAGGCCCAGCTGATGCGGGGGAGTCTTTGTACTCGTTCACTGCTCACTTCGTTCATCGGCGCTTGATATTGGGCATGAGAAATTGGAATCAGTTTGGTGCTCCATCAGATTAGAAGATAATTCTTCTTTTGCCGTCGGGGCGTTTTATCGACCACCTGCCTCCGACATTAGTTCGTTACAACTTTTACATGAAACTATTTCCGAGATTTCTGGGGAAATCTTTCTTCTTGCTAAACTGGTGCAAAACGTGCAAAACTGGTAGCCGTATTAACAGCGAGATGAAGAACATCGTTAATGCTTTTGGGCTGTACCAGTATGTGCATCAGCCAAACCGAAATGGCAACATTCTAGACTTGATGTTTTGTAATGTCCCCACTATAGTAACTTCTGTCGATAACGTTACGGGTATAAGTGATCACACCGCTGTCGTCGCGAGTATCAAGTTTTGAAAAGAACAAGGCAAAGAAGAAACCTACAAGGAAGGTATTTCTTTTTGGTAAAGGTGATTACTCAGCGGTGCCACACGCGCTTTCAAATCATCTGCCTGTTTTCGAATGCCTTGCCGAATATTCTACCACACAAGAATTGTGGTGTGCTTTTAAAAGTAAAGTAATGAAACTTGTAGATATTTACATACCAAGTGTGCATTCTCGTGGGATGAAAAGCCGCAAGAAGCATTGGGTTACCTCACAGTTATTAAAAATAATTAAAAACAGGCAGCGAGTATACCGTAGCTTCAAAAGAACGAAGGCGAAAAAACACTTCGACAGGTTAAGCGCCCTAACGCGTGAATACAAAGTTATGGCAAAAAACGCGAAGGCGGGCTACCTAAATAGGCTAAACGAAGAAATGAATACAAATCCCAAAATGTTTTGGCGGTACTTAAAACGTTGCGGGTCGGATGCTACCGGTATTAACGAAATCCAATATAATAATCAAGTGTTCTCGGGAGATATAGACAAGGCGAACTGCCTTAATGAATATTTTTGTTCTGTATTTTTGCCAAAGACTGATGAATACTGTGATATCCCATGTACATATCCCGTACCCTTAATGCAGCCTATTGAGCTTAGCGTGAACCGCATTCAAGCCTTTCTAAGTAATCTCGATGAAACAAAGGCGAATGGTCTGGACGGCATTCCTCTGCGTGTTTACAAACATTGTGCTTCTCCTGTTTCCATGTATCTTTACTTAATTTACTCAGAGTCTTTACTACTGGTGTCTTACCAGATTACTGGAAGATGGCACACGTTGTACCGATCCACAAAGGTGGACCCAAAAAGGAAGCTGTCAACTATAGACCAATTTCATTAACATCAATTGCCTGCAAAGTACTTGAGCACATCTTGTACAAGGAAATAATGCGACATATAACACAGCAAAAATTGTTAATAGAAAATCAGCACGGATTCCGTAAAGGGCTATCTTGTACCACGCTGCTCGTTGAATTGTATCACGATTTATGATCTAGTATTGACGAAAGTGGGCAGATTGACTGTATTTTTTTTTATTTCCAAAAAGCTTTTGATTCGGTTTCGCATGCTGTCCTTTTGCAAAAACTTAAGTCATTTATATTTAGACCTTAATGTGATAACCTGGATAGAAAATTATTTAAATCGTCGTCGCCAATGTGTTGTTTTGAATGGAAAAGCATCCAGTTATGTTGACGTGACATCAGGTGTGCCACAGGGCTCTGTTTTAGGTCCTTTGTTGTTTTTAATTTATATCAATGATATTTCGGTTGGTATCTCATCGTCTATCCGGCTTTTTGCCGATGATTGTATAGTCTACCGGAAAATAAGAGTGAGCAGGATGCCTTCCAACTTCAAAACGATTTGGCGCGTATTCATGACTGGTGTACAACGTGGAAAATGTCTTTGAATTTTAATAAGTGCGTTAATCTTTGTTTTTCAAAGAAGAAAAAGAAGATCGAATACAGATACTGTATAAATGGGGTGCCAGTTACCACGAAGACAACTTACAAATACCTGGGTGTTTTCTTTCCTTCTGACTGTTCATGGAATATACATGTGGATAATGTTGTCGCGAAAGCTCTGCGAGAGTGTTAAATTTTATTCAGCGTAACTTAAGATGTTCGCATCAGCGACTTAAAGTATGTGCGTATTTGACGTGTGACGACCAGTCTTAGAGTACGCCTGCGCTGTCTGGGACCCGGCGCAGGTATCTCTCAGTGATAAGGTAGAAAAAATACAGAACAGGGCGGCAAGGTTTGTCCTGGGACGGTATCAATGGCGGGAAAGCTGTACCGCTATGAAACAAGAATTGAACTGGGAGCTGCTTTCATCACGTAGAAGAAAATTGCGATTAAAACTTTTATATTTAATATATAATAATAAAACTGGAATTAACAAGGACATGTATTTACAGACGCCATATTATTTGTCAAATCGAATTGATCATTCCTTTAAACGGAGGGAATACCGTCCCAGGACTGCAATTTTTGCAAATTCTTTTTTTGTCAAAACGATACACGAGTGGAATGGGCTCTCAAATGTGCAAGTGTCTGCTGTGAATGAAAACTTGTTTTTTTCGAACCGGTAACCCCCCTGCTATAACGCTTTCGGGCGCTGCAGGTATATGTTGAATAAAGAATAAAATAAAGAATAAAGATATATTCCTGCCGTACCGGTCCCATGCATCTAAATGTACGTCCCTTTTTCCAGGCATCACGGCTCGCCGGAGAGTGTCGTCAGCCCTTCAGGCCACTCACTTCCGAAAAACACTCTTGCCAGCAGCATCGTCACGACGCTGGCACACCGCTCGCTGAGTTCGGTGCCGGTTCTCTTGTGTGGCTGTGGATACCCTCAACTGTTCGTCGTCTTGTGACGAACCACGAACCGATGGTTTCATCTTTCCTTAGGTCGCCAGGCTGGCTCCTTTTGTCCGGAGGGGTAATTGCTGTGCAAAACGCTCGCCCGTTTAAACTATGCTATTAAACACTATGAATGACGCACTAAGCACAATGTGGGTATTCTATGATTGTGGCCATAGGCAATAACGGGTATGCAGTGAATGGGGACTGTGAATACGACGAGTACACACCACCGTTCTCCCAGACAACACGCCACGATCTCGGACAGCTTACTACACCTTGATCATAGCTCCGGCCTCAACCTGATTGCCACCACATCGACCACTAACATTCCCTTGCAAAAGCACTTTTTGAATATATAAATTTATATATAGATATGTACAGTCTGGAAATACTAAACTCATACAGAGCGCGAAAAATAATGCAAGTGGACACAGAGACACATGATAAAGAAAGAAATTAAAAATCCTCTTCCTGAAACGTCAGTAAACGTTTTTTTTATTTTCTTTTCTTTCTCTAGTATCTCCTTCTCTACTTACCTTTATATATATTATATATATATATATATATATATATATATCTGCACACAAATGTCGCTTTCTAGCACTGTTAAAAACAGAAAGGCCGAAAGACCAGCTTTCGTCATTCGTCAGATTACCCGTATTCTGACGAATGTCCGTCCCCCCACCGAAACTGTATGAAACCAGTTCGGATTTCACCGTGGTCGAAAACAACTTCTGTGTATTTTTAAACTGGCGTTCAGGAAAACCTTGTTCGTATATATTGCCGCGAACCATGTATTAGCTTGCTTAATTATTCTTTGTTTTTACTGCCTGGCCAAGCCCGGCTGTGTGATTAGCGTTCCAAGCAAAGCGCGTCTGCCATTCTTTATTTTTATGCCGCACGGACTACCACATTCAGATAAGCAAACTGTTTCGCCCTAACGTCGCTGGCCTAGAATAATCGTCTGTGAGCTACAATGTTCTGGATGTGAATCGACGGTTCCAGAAACACTATCGCCTAAAGATAAAAAGCCTGCATAGCAGACGCTTCGGCATTCGATTCTGCCGCGCTGGCCGACGCAAGTTACTTTGTTGACCGCTGCTTCGCCGCCTCTGTATTCTTTTGAGTTGTTAGGGGAGCACAAGTTCGCTCCAATAAACTTGTTTCTCCTTCAAGACAACTGCGTCGTGTTTGGCTTCGTGACATCTGGTGTAGGTGCTGGGTACTCACCCTTTGTGCTCTCTACAACATCTGGAAGCCGCCAAGCCAGCCCAACCAGAGAAAGTCGCCGACTGCAAGGATTGCTACCCGAGTTCGGTCTCATGCCAGAAGGGCCCAAGACAAGGAACGCTGCAACCAACACCACGGTGCAAGAAATACCGTCGCCAATCGTCCTGCAGCAGCCCCGGAAACCGCCATCGTTCCGGGGAGCTCCCGCTGAAGACCCTGAAGAATGGTTGGAGAAGTTGGAGCGCATCCGCATCTTCAACAGGTGGGGCGACGAAGAAACTTTCCGGCATGTTTTCTTTTACTTGGAAGATTCTGCTCGAACTTGGTTCGAGAACCATGAGAGTTCGTTGACCGACTGGACTCAATTCAAAATTGAGTTCCTTAAGACCTTCATTACCGTTGTGAGAAAAGAGCGAGCTGCGCTTTTGCCTGAAACTCGAACGCAGCACCCCAACGAATCTGTCGTGATCTTCGTTGAGGAGATGAAGCGACTTTTTCGCCGTGCGGACCCCGAAATGACCGAAGAAAAGAAGCCCAGGTTTCTAATGCGAGGAGTGAAGCAAAAGCTTTTTGCTTGTCTAGTCCTTAACCCGCCGAAGACGGTGGCTGAATTCGCGTCTGAGGCGGCCGCGATGGAGGAGACGCTAGAAATTCGAACGAGGCAGTACGACCGCCCTGTGAACGCGCTGTTCTCGGAAACTATCGGTGCTGCAATTGGAAGCTATGATACATTTCGCGAGACCATACGAGCAGTGGTCAAAGAGGAGCTTCAGAAGCTGTTTCCACAACGCCGCAACCTCAAGTGCCTTCTCTGACTGACGTCATCTGTGAAGAGGTTCAACAGGCACTGTGAACTTCTATTCCTTCAGAAACACCCCGTCAGCCCCAAGCGATGACCTATTCCGCAGCTCTTCGTCAACCCCGCCCTGCTCCAACCCATCGTCAAGATGCCCAGCCATACCGCCGTCTAATGCCGTCCGCCCTACGCCCTGTAGACCAATACCAGACGCCAAGGAAGACCGACGTGTGGCGAAATCCTGATAATCGCCCGCTGTGCTACCACTGCGGAGAGGCCGACCACATCTACCGTCGGTGCCCTTACAAGAGGCTCGGTCTGCGAGGATTATCCGTCGATGAACCACGTCCCCGACCCGGCCAGCGCCCTAGTGAGATTGACGAATACCTGTCCAACACGAACCGAGGACCTGCCCGCTTCAACCGTTCGCCGTCACCATACCGGTACCAGTCGCCAAACCGCCATAACACCGCTGACTTCTCACGTGGAAGGTCCCCCAGCCCACGCGGGGGAAACTAAAAGCAGCCACTTCTGGAGGTGAAGTTGCAGAACATCGAAAAAACGAAAACCCTCCATTGACGCATGGCCGCACCGAACACCGTACCTGCAGCCCAACGACTCGATCTAACCTGGACGCGACTCCCGAACCCTACGACGGCACGACGCGACGCGTACCCAAAACGACAGAGCCTGCCGCTGAGAAGATGAGAATGACGACGCATGGTGCCCGACCGTCAACACGCACAAGCCGACACACCACTCCCCGACGGACCAGAAACTCGAGGAAAGAGGCGTCCTTCGTCCAGTTGTCCATCGAAGGCTTTGACGTAGTCGCCCTCATCGACACGAGAGCCGACTACTCGGTAATGAGCGGCTCATTCGCGTCGAAGCTAAAGAAAGTTACGACAACATGGGACGGTCCGCATATACGCACAGCAGGAGGCCATCTCGTAATGCCAAGTGGAACGTGCACATCACGCGTCATAATAGGCGGCACCACGTACCCTGCTGAGTTCGTTATTTTGCCTAACTGCTCCCGCGACGTAATTCTCGGAATATACTTTTTGACGGCCAACGGCGCAGTAATTGATCTGCCAACCAAGTCGATAAGTCTTTCCTCCGATCACTCCACGACGCCGTAGCCGAACCCCGATCACCGGGCTGCTGTCAGGATCGCCGACGATCACATCACCCTGCCGCCCTGCGCAAGCTTTATGATCGCCGTCTACTGTGAGAATGCTGCTTCTGACATCGACGCTATCATAGAGAGTGATCGAAGGCGGCTTCTCGACCGCGGTGTCTCCGTCGCAAGAGGCATTGCGCACTTTAAGCAACACTCAATCTCACGTTTTGGTCACAAATTTCACCGAATCGTACCAGCATTTAAACAGAGGAGCAGCAATTGCGTTACTCGAAGAAACGCAAGAAGCAAGGGACGTGATCGCGGTCGCCGACTTTGAACGCACACCAGATGACACATTCAAGCTTCCGCAGCCCTTCGAAGTGAATCCGGCGCTACCGCAAGAACAACGGAATAAATCATTGGCATTGCTGCGTCGCTACAGCGAGTGTTTTTCATCGAGTTCAAAATTACGTCAGACACCCCTAGCGAAGCACCGTATTATAACTGAAGTTGGAGCCCGACCTACCCGACAGTCACCATACCGCGTCTCTTCACACGAACGGGAAACCATCCGGACTCAAGTCGACGACTTGCTCAGCGACGACATTATACAGCCATCGAAAATCCCCTGGGCTGCGCCGGTCGTACTCGTAAAGAAAAAAGAAGGCACATTAAGGTTCTGCGTTGACTACCGGCGACTAAACAAAATCACCAAAAAGGACGTGTATCCCCTGCCACGAATCGACGACGCCCTTGAACACCTCTGCCATGCGAAGTACTTCTCATCCATGGATTTGAAGACCGGCTACTGGCAAATTGAAGTGGACGAGAGAGACCGAGAGAAGACTGCGTTTATAACCCCGGACGGCCTATACGAGTTCAAAGTGATGCCTTTTCGGCTGTGCACGGCGCCAGCAACGTTACAGAGAGTCATGGACACTGTGCTAGCTGGCCTGAAGTGGCACACTTGCCTCGTATACCTCAACGACGTTGTGGTATTCGCCCGGGATTTCGACGAAAACCTTGAAAGGTTAGAGTCTCTACTCGAGGCCATTCGTACATCGGGCTTAGCGTTGAAGCCTGAAAAGTGTCGTTTCGCGTATGAGGAGCTCAAGTTCTTGGGCCACGTCGTCAACGCCGCGGAAGTCCAACCTGACCCGGCAAAAACTTCGGCCATTGCGAACTTCCCAAGGCCGAAAGACAAGAAGGGCGTGCGAAGATTTCTCGGAATTTTTCGCAACCGCTTTGCTTTTGGACAAGAACGGCACCCAAGCCTGTATCGCTGGCGTCGGTTTGCACTTCTGTTTCGGCATTTTCGTCGAAATGAGCGAGCACGGGAGGGCTTTGCAGGCGTTTTTCCAGCTCGCAGAATGCCTTTTCTTGGTCGTTTTTCCCGCTAAAGGGCGTGCTATCTTTCGTCAATCGTGTGAGTGGCTCTACAATGCGTGCGAAGATTTCTCGGACTGTGCGCGTACTACCGGAGCTTCGCGCAAACTTCGCCCGCATTGCAGAGTCCCTCACACGGTTGACGAGAGATAGCACGGATTTTAGCGAGGAAAACGACCAAGAAAAGGCATTCTGCGAGCTCGAAAAACGCCTGCAAAGCCCTCCCGTGCTCGCTCATTTCGACGAAAACGCCGAAACAGAAGTGCACACCGACGCCAGCGATACAGGCTTGGATGCCGTTCTTGTCCAAAAGCAAAGCGGTTGCGAAAAATTATTCGCCTTTGCCAGCCGTGGTCTGTCTAAGGAGGAGAAAAATTACTCAGCCTCTGAAAAAGAGTGCCTCGCAATTAGGTATAATAATATATTATTTTTCTCAAACTGTACAAGGTTATGGATAAAGAAAAGGAAAAAGTTGCACACAAGCAACTTGACTGGCCTTTACAACCCGAAATATGTGGGCCATTTCCAAATTTCACCCATACGTATATGGTAGACCATTCAAGGTTGTCACAGACCACCATGCGCTGTGTTGGCTCGCTAATTTGAAGGACCCCTCTGGCCGTCTTGGGCGGTGGAGCTTGCGCCTGCAAGAGTTCGACGTTACAATCGTCTACAAATCCGGCAGGAAACACTCCGACGCCGACTGCCTGTCCCGCGTCTACCCGCGTCTACCCGCCACCACTGTCCCGCGTCTACCGTGTCCCGCGTCTGTCCCGCGTCTACCCGCCACCACTAGATTCTGATGAAGACAGCCCGTTCTTTGGAGTCGTTGCGGAGAGCGACCTAGCCGCCCAGTAGCGTGCCGACCCCGACTTGCGCGTCATGATCAACTACCTCGAAGGACGAAATCTCGCCGTGCCTAGGGCGTTCAAGCGGAACTTGGCAGCATTCAGCCTCAAAACCTGCGTCCTCGTGAAGAAGAATTTCAGCCCCAGAAGGAGAACACATTACCTACTTGACATCCCTGCAGAGCTCCATGACAAAATTTTGGAAGCGTGCCACGACGACCCGTCTTCTGGACATCTCGGCACAGCTCGCACTATTGCAAAAATCAAGGCTACGTACTTCAGCCCCCGCCTGACGTCCAACGTCATCAACTACGTCCGGAGCTGCCGTCACTGCAAGCGACGAAAAACGCCGCCGACGGGACCCGCTGGACTTCTGCAGCCGATCGCCGTCCCGTCGGGGCCTTTCCAGCAGATTGGAATGGACCTTTCGGGCCCGTTCCCTACGTCACGATCCCAGAAAAAGTCGATTGTCGTGGCGACAGACTACATGACGCGCTACGCAGAGACCGCCGCTCTTCCGAGGGGGACTGCACAAGAAGTCGCAAAGTTCTTCATAAGCCAAGTTGTGCTGCGACATGGAGCCCCGGAAGTCCTAATCACGGACCGCGGAGCGGCCTTTACTGCGGAGCTGATGCAAGAAATATTAAGCTACAGCAACACGGATCACAGAAGAATGACGGCGTACCGCCCCCAAACGAACGGACTAACAGAACGTCTGAACAAGACAATCGCAGATATGCCGTCAATATACGTTGATGTTGAACATAAGACTTGGGACGAAGGGCTCCCGTATGTCACGTTTGCGTACAACACGGCTATCCAGGAGACGACGCAGCTGAAGCCTTTCGAGCTTGTCTACGAAAGACGGCCAACTACGATGCTCAACGACATGCTTCCGCACGTAAAGACGACGACCTCAACACTGACGTCGAAGAATACCTTCGGCGTGCGGAGGAGGCCCGCCAGCTGTCTCGAGTTCGTACAACGCGCCAGCAGCTCGTGGATGCCGGGCGCTACAACCTCCGACGCCGAGACGCCGAGTGCCACCCGGGGGACCGTGTTTGGGTTTGGACTCCCATCCGACGACGCGGACTCAGTGAAAAGCTTCTGCGACGATATTTTGGACCTACCAAATTCTACGACGTGTCGGCCAACTTACCTAAGAGGTGATCCCCGATGGGGATTCCGGAACATCACGACGAAGCACGCGGCCCGAAGTCGTCCACGTGGTTCGCTTGAAACCTTACTATGCAAGATGACGGACTTTTTTTGTTTTTGTTGTTGTTTGTTCGAACTATCTTTTATTTTAGCTTCGGGTCGATGCAATCTTGAGGGGGAGGTAATGCCGCGAACCATCTATGGGCTTGCTTATTTATTCTTTGTTTTTACTGCTGGGAGGCCCGGCTGTGTTATCAGCGTTCCAAGCAAAGCGCGTCTTCCATTCTTTATTTTTATGCCGCACGGACTATCACATTCATATAAGCAAACTGTTTCGCCCTAACGTCGCTAGCCTAGAATAATCGTCTGTGATCTACAATGTTCTGGATTTGAATCGACGGTTCCAGAAACACTCGCGCCTAAAGACAAAATCCCGCAGAGCAGACGCCTCGGCATTCGATTCTGCGACGCTCGCCGACGCAAGTCACTTTGCTGACCGCTGCTTCGCCGCCTCTGTATTCTTTTGAGTTGTTAGGGGAGCACAAGTTCGCTCCAATAAACTTGTTTCTCCTTCAAGACAACTGCGTCGTCCTTGGCTTCGTGGCAATATATATATATATATATATATATTATATATATATTAGATATATATATATATATATATATTATATATATATATATATATATATAATATATTAACATATATATATATTTATATGTATATATATAACTATATATAGCGAATCAGACTAGGAAATGGGGGGCTCGTAGAAATAACAAAGAAATAAGGGTTTGCCGCAAAGAAAACATCTGAAAGCAAAGGGAAGGCCGTGGTGGGTCATTAACACAGATAAAGAATAAAGTATAAAGATAAAGAATAAAGTAATAAATAATAAAAATATGTATATATATATATAGTGGGTGTTTCTCTAAGGTGAAATATTAGAGGAGAGACAGCAATTGCGATTCAAGACGGAGCCCGGTATAACCTAGTGCACTCGGCGCTAGCGATGTTTGAGATGGACACCGTTTGTTCTCAATACAGCTAACCTGGGGCAAATAGGAGCTATCCTGGCCACTCATCTGCACGAGACGACGATGTGTTCTTAGTAACCCTTGAGGCGTTTCATAAGCACAGTTTCCCGGTCACGGCAACGGATGTCGCCTGGATGAGTCAGAGGCTCTACGACATAATTCACGCGTGACGTGCATGCGATAGCACGATAAAGGCCATGGTACTCTGAGTGCAGCTTGCTGGATAATTCCGGTGGTGTGGTTGGAAACCAGAGCCAAACGATATCGTTCATAGAAAACATCGATTCGGGTTTTGATGTGTCGGGACAGTCCTTTTGGCGTCCTTGTTCAAGGGACCCGAAGTAACGAGCCAGTGTCCGACACTATTCAGCCCGTCGTACGATATCGGAAACCGAGGTGCATTAAAACGTATCCGGACTGCAATAGAGGATCGTTTCGAGTAGCCTGCATGACGGTATCTTATGCGTAAATTACGAAAGAAAGGAGAGTATCCCAATAGGAGTGATGGAATGATGCATACATGGTCAGAATATCCCTGAATGTATGATTCAAACGTTTTGCATGTACGATTCAAACGTGGCATGCAGTTGTCATGTGGTGTACGATTCGGCATGCTTTGAGGAGTTCTTCAATTATGCTGATGAAAAAGACACGCCCCGGGTCACACAGAAGCTCACGTGGGGCTCGATGACGGAGGATGACGCTATTAAGAAGATAAGTCCTGTTCTGTCGGGTTGCGGTTTCTACGTACCGCTTCAAATCTTTGACAGCTACGATGACTGCCGATATACAGCCGCAGTGCCGAAGAGGCGTCTATAAATATCAATCCCCACGATATCTAAGCGTCATATCGGGCATGACAAGGGCTGCATTCGACTTGAAACACAGTTCGGAGATGGTTTGCGGGCATTGACAGTCGGGTGCTAGTGAACGTATTGCGAACGAAGCCGTATATATCTCTCAGTAAAAGCGCAGTCACAAGCGTTGGTAGTTCTTTAGTAGGTCGGCGTGAGCACACCGTCGCTCCCTATGAATACGTCAGATATTTCGGAGCCGAGATGGCAGGGAATGACCAGCAGCTAATTGCGACCATCGGGCTGGTAATTGCGCCTATAGAGTAGGTCATCACGAATAACAAATTTGCACCTTTGATACCGTAGTGCCCAAGATTCTGAAGTGTTCGATAGTTCTGATGGGTATTCGGACAGAGACATAATCAATGGGTCTTATTGTTGCTCAGACGGCATCGAGTCGACGTCCAGGGGTGGTATGTAGCAGCACTCTAAGTTATATTTACTAGTGTCGTCAGGCGATATCGGACACCGGGAAAGAGCATCGTAGTCGTAATGCTTGCGGAAGAGCGATATATTACGCGAGTGTAGTAGTTCTGAAGGCGGAGTGCCGAGTGCGCAAGTCGGCCATATGGGTCTCGCAAGCATGACAAACAATTATTCACACTAAAACAGCGCAGGGACGAGGACGGAAGAAGTGACAAACTGGGGCGCTGCAATCTTTTAATACATTGCAAGAAATGCGATCAAAGTGATAGCGAACCAAAGTTAAAAGAAACGTGTGGTTTGAAACGCTATCGAGACGCTCACTCACGGGAAATATTGGAGGCCTCATTAGTTGGCATTCGGGCGGGAAAATGCGTTAGCAGGCCAACAACTGCCCTTTTGGAAAAAGAGGTGGCACATCTAGCCCGTTGAACTTCACTTGTACGGATAGCAGGCTTGACACCAAGTCTGATTGTTTTATCCTTGATGTTAGCTTCCGTGGCATACTGGAGGGATATCTTATCCTTGAACTGGCGCATGCTTGCAGCCACTGCTTTTTCCGTGTATTTAACGTCGTGTAATAAATCGTAACTCAGACGGCCCTTTGTCAGGACCCACACAATTGTCAAGCATTGCCACTCAATGACTGAATAATTGGAGTCACCGGTCGTGAGAGTTGGGCTTGCGTATGCCACCACCTACTAGTCAAAACCGGGCTTTCATTGGGCAAGAAGTGCACCGAGGACTACTCCACTAGCAGCGGTGTTGAGTTCGGTCGGGGCCGACGGATCAAAATGCCGAAGCGCAGGCGGGGACGTGATCACGTAGCCTCTTCGCAAGCTTCTGACCATGCCGAAATTCCCGTTGTGTTTCCAAGAAGCTGCGCCAATGAGCCAATGACAGAGGGAAATCTAGGAACGAAGCGTCGGAAATCAGAGCATAGTCTAAAGAAGCGACAAAGCGCATTGATCGAGGTCGGATTCGGAAATTCTGCAACACATGAGGCTTGGCTTGATCGGGGAGAATGCCTTTTTTGAGCATTACGTGGCCAAGGATTATTAACTGGCGACCTGGAAATCGGCTACTCTCGATATTCAGTTGCAGTCCTGCGACATTCAGGCATGTCAACACTTGCTAAAACCAATGGAGATGCGTCGAAAAGTCGGATGAAAACACGACGATGTATTCATGGTAGCATAGGTAATTCTTTCATTTGAGAACCAGAAGAATGCCCTCAATCATGCGTTCGAACGTGGCATGCGTGTTACACAAGCCGAACGAAATGACATTAAATTCGTACTACCCGTCTGGTGTTACGAAAGCTGTCTTCGGACGATTTGCTTCGGCCATCGGGACCTGTCTGTATCCCGAACTTATGTCTAGGGGTGACAAATATTCTGCATCTTGAAGGGAATCCTAGGCATCATCGTTGCGGGGCAACGGGTATACATCCACGCGGGTTATTTTTGTTTAGGCAGGGGTAGTCGACACAAAAACAAATGGAACCATCTTTTTTCCGAAGAAGTACAGCTAGTGAAGCCCAGGGACTGTTCCAGTGTGGAATGATGCCGCGCTGGAGCATGGCGTCCACTCGCTTGCCAAGTACGCGACTATCCGAAGCGGCGACGTGATACGGCTGATGATGTATGGGCGCATGACAGGCGGTGTCGAATGTCAAAGTATGGCCTCGCGACGTCTGCGCACAGTCGATGGGCAAATGGAATTGATTAGGCAGTCTGATTAGCAGGTCTTATTGGTTCGGCGTAAGGTCACCGTCGATAGCACCGCTAGAAATTCAGATGACGGCGGCGGCCGGAGATGGAGTGGCAGAAGGCGCGTAGAGTCCGTTGACTTAAAATTGCATACGATGCCGTGAAACTTCGGCGCAAAGGGTGAACTCGACGGACTCGACGTGTCGAAAGCATTCGCCATCGAGCAAGGAGCAACGGCTTGCCCGATAATTGCAAATAAACATGCAGTATAACTATCCCGGATAGTGAGGACGGCGTAGAGAAGCAATAGACATTGACGTTCATAAAAAATTCTGAACGGGTGAATAGTGCAGTGGCATCAGAAGGGAAAAGGCAGGATAAGTGCACAACGATTCCGGAGCATGAAGGAATAGCCATATCTTCGGCGACTAGAAGCTCAGCAGGGGGAGCTCTAGGTGACGATTCAGGTGTCTCATCACACTGCGAAGAAAACTCAAGCTATGCACGGGCGCAGTCGATGATTACGTAGTGACGAGAAAAGAAATCACACCCCAAGATGATGTCTTGAGAGCATGAAGAAATAACGATGAAGTCGACAATGTCTTGTCTTGAATGAGTACCAGACCGGTGCCCTAACCAAGCGTTTTCTATGTGATGCGCTGGAGCAGTACGTAACAAGATGCCAGAATAAGTTGTGATGACCTTTTTCAAACGGCGAGAATGCTGAAAGCTCATGACCTAAATTGCGGCTCCAGTATCGACCAGTGCGTGGGTAGCGATGCCGCCTATGATGATATCGATTCCTTTTGTGGGTGAAAAGTTAGGCCTTGAAGAGTTCGTAGACAATGCAGCCCACGCCTTCGGAACTGCGGTTTCTAGTTTTCCGCTTCGTTAGTTTAGGGAAGCCGCGCATTGGTGACAACAAGCGCCGTCATGGAGATTGCAATAGACGGGTGGCGATATCCGAAGAATCGGCAGCGTAGGAAGTCACGGGAAAACTAGGTGGTGCATGTTGAGTCGGCGACGGCGGAACATACGGGGAGTTCCAGATAGACTGCTGTATAGCTGTCATGTTCGCGCGGTGGCGGTAACGCAATACCTGACCTGGAGTTAAGATGCAAATCAGATAGGGTGGTTGTCAAGCGTGCGCCAAGCGGTGGTCGAAAACGACGGGTCAGGCCATACATGTGGCAGTCTCTGCAACACAGGCGGTGCGGCAGTTGCACGGGATACGTAGATCTTCGTGTGGCCTCATTGCGCTGTCGTGGCATGAACGGGAAAATTGGTGGGTTTGGGATGGCTTCGCAAAGGGCCTGGAGACGGCGCCAGCGTAGTTTAGAGGTATGGGAACAGGTAGCGTTTGCACCTGGGTCATATACGTGGGCGGAGCAGCAGGTGGTGTATAACGGTGCAGATGAGTGAAGCGGTCTCAGGTGCGTGTTGGCGGAAGCATGGTATGGTATCTTCTACGTATTGCAGGATATCAATGCTAACGTAGGGGCAAGGATGGCGTCAAACGTCGGTGTGTAGGGGAATAAAGAAAGCTGACGGGCAACTTTTTTCCGCATCAACTTCTGAATACCCGAAGACAGAGTGTTCATAAACTCGAGATTTCCGGGCCAAAGGTTCACCGTGGGAGAGCTCGCTGTCTCCGCAGCTCGTCATAGCTCCTGCCCAGGTTCATGATATCGGTGGCTGTTCGGGGATTCAATCGGCAGCAAATCTTGAAGGCGTCATCGCCTATGCCTTTGAGGATGCGCTTGATTGTATTGTGGTCACTTACTGTGGCGCTCACCTTCCAGCACAAACCCATAACGTCCTCGATGTAACTGAGGAAGTTCTCAATGGGCTGCTGTGCTCGATCTCGCAAGCCCTTCTCCTCCCGAAGTTTCTGCATTGAAGGGCGAACAAAGTGATCCGACAACCTTTATTTAAATACCAACCAAGTCGGGTATCGCTTTCCGTTTTTGCCATAACAAATCTCTGTCGCGGGTCAGGTATATGCCACGTTGCTCCGTTTCACTTTTTTCATACCAGTTCTTGTGGGTATTTACTTTTTCGTACGTGGCGAGCCAGTATCCCACGTCCTGCTCGGGTTTTCCACCGATGAATGGGAGATCCCGCTGACAAATAGAACCAACGCAGAAGATGGGCGTCGAAGTGGGTGCGGGCTGGCGCTCAGTCTCGCTAGGGGGAGCCATGGCCCTGGGGAGCATCCTGGAGCGACGTTCCATCATATAGCGAGATCAGGGCTCCAGCAACCTCCACCAATTTTAAGTTGGTGTGTTGCTCAACGACTGAAACATCAGAGCATAGGCAGAAATCGCTATTCAAGATGAAGGTGGTTTAATTTAGTGCCCTCGTCACCAGCGATGCTGCAGACTGACACGGTTCGTATACAATAAAACATTTAAAAATATATATATATACATATATATACAAATGTATAAATACATATATATAAATTTTTATATATATATATATATATATATATATTGAAAGGGGGTTTATTGGTAGCGAAGCGCAGTCACAGAAACGGGCAGTCCAGGCTATGTCGGGCAGACTACTCTTCTGCTTCTTCTGTCTCGCGGCCGCTGCTGGCGATCATTCGTGAACCAGCCATACGGGCGGGTTGGCCAGTGGTTGCACCAATTTCTCATTACAATTACCCCCCCGGAGAAGAGGGGGCCATCCTGGCTGTTGCGTCATGGCGCCGAAGAAACGATCGGTTCGTGGTAAGGCTTCAAACGCTGCACGTGCACGGTTTCACGACCACGCCTTCGGAGGTCCGCAGAAGGGGTCGTAGGCTCTACAACGTAATTGACTGGGGAAACCCGTTCAATGACGCGGTAAGGCCCGTGATATTTCGACAGTAGCTTGCTGGATAGTCCCGGTGTAGTAGAGGGCACCCAAAGCCACACCAGGGAGCCAGGTAAATAGGTGGGGTCTGCAGCAACGTCATCATGACGATATTTTTGCCTCCACTGTTCTTCGGCAGTGAAACGTCGCGCCAGTTGTCGGCAGTCTTCCGCGCGTTTCGTGGCATCACAAAGGGGCGTACCCTCTGAAGGATCGGGTCGGTAGGGTAGGATGGTGTCCAGAGTGCACGAGGGCTCACGTCCATAGAGCAGAAAATAGGGAGAGAAACCCGTTGTAGCTTGGGTGGCGGTATTATATGCGTAGGTGACATAGGGTAGTACGAGGTCCCAGTTCTGGTGATCGTCGGCGACGTACTTGGCGAGCATATCCCCTAGTGTGCGATTGAAGCGTTCTGTCAAGCCGTTTGTTTGTGGGTGATAGGCAGTAGTTGTGCGATGCACGACGCGGCATGCCTTGAGCAGTGCTTCAACAACTTGGGACAAGAACACGCGTCCGCGATCACTAAGGAGCTCGCGAGGCGCTCCATGTCGCAAAATGAAGTGACTGAGAATAAAAGAAGCGACGTCTCCTGCTGCAGCCGTTGGCAATGCAGCAGTCTCGGCATAGCGCGTCAGGTGGTCGATACCGACAATAATCCACCGGTTACCAGCGAGCGTACAGGGCAGAGGTCCATAGAGGTCAATGCCAACTCGGTCGAAGGGTTTCGCTGGACATGGTAACGGTTGTAAGGGACCGACTGAAGTAGCGGGAGGAGACTTGCGCCGCTGGCACGTGGCACATGACCGGACGTACTTCCTAACGAAGTTGTACATGCCACGCCAGTAATAGCGCAAACGGACCCGATGGTACGTCTTCAAGACACCCGCGTGACCGCAGGTTGGGTCGGCGTGAAGGGAAGCACAAATGTCGGCACGGCGATGGCGCGGGATAACAAGAAGCCATTTGCGTCCTTCATCGAGGTAGTTACGGCGGTAAAGAAGGCTGTCGCGCAGTGCGAAGTGGGAAGCTTGTCTGCGAAGGGCACGGGATCCTTGGTGTGGGAACGGTCCAGAGAGGACGGAAATAATGGAAGAGATCCATGGATCCTTGCGTTGCTCAGTGCATAAATCTTCCAAGGAGAGAGCAGAAAGAATGCTGTCCTCAGTCAAAACACAGGCAACCTCAGGAGGAAGCGGCGATCGGGACAGAGCGTCAGCGTCTTGATGTTTACGGCCCGACCGATAAATGACGCGTATGTCGAACTCTTGAAGCCGAAGAGCCCATCGCCCGAGGCGCCCGCATGGATCTTTTAAGGAGGACAGCCAACAGAGCGCATGGTGGTCCGTGACGACGTCGAAAGGTCGGCCGTACAAATAGGGTCGAAACTTTCCCAGCGCCCATACAATGGCCAGACATTCCTTTTCCGTCACGGAGTAGTTGAATTCCGCCTTTGTCAACGTGCGACCTCGCATATGCGACAACGTACTCGCTAAACCCAGGTTTCCGTTGTGCCAGCACTGCGCCGAGGCCAACTCCACTGGCGTCAGTGTGGATCTCCGTGGGAGCGCCCGGATCGAAGTGCCGAAGGATAGGCGGTGAAGTGAGGAGGCGCCGCAAGGTCGTAAATGCGTCATCGCACGCTGGCGACCAGGTCGATAGATCACCGACGCCGTCAGCGAAAAGCCGTGTAAGCGGGGATATGATCGACGCGAAGTTCCGTACGAAGCGGCGGAAGTAGGAGCAGAGGCCGATGAAACTCCGTAAAGCCTTCATAGTTGTCGGCTTCGGGAATTCGGCCACAGCACGCAACTTGCTCTTGTCCGGGAGTATTCCATCCTTAGACACGACGTGACCCAAAATGGTGAGCTGACGCGTGGCAAAGTGGCACTTTTTAAGGTTGAGTTGTAGCTGGGCGTTGGTGATACAGGTAAGTACTTGCTGGAGACGTGCAAGGTGCGTTCCAAAGTCAGGGGAAAACACAACGATATCGTCTAGATAGCACAGGCACGTCTTCCACTTCAAACCTCGTAGCACACCATCCATCATTCGCTCGAAGGTGGCAGGGGCATTACAGAGCCCGAACGGCATGACCTTGAATTCAAAGAGGCCATCCGGGGTTACAAAGGCCGTTTTCGGGCGATCAGCATCCGCTACAGGCACCTGCCAGTATCCAGAGCGTAAGTCCAGGGACGAAAAGAATTCAGCTCCTTGTAAGCAATCGAGGGCATCATCAATGCGTGGTAGAGGATAGACGTCCTTGCGCGTAATGCCGTTTAGGCGCCGATAGTCCACACAAAATCTAATCGAGCCGTCCTTCTTCTTTACGAGAACAACGGGGGAGGCCCATGGGCTGTTCGATGGGCGAATGATGTCCCGTTGGAGCATGTCACGTACTTGCTCATCGATCCCCTGACGCTCGCTAGGAGACACCCTATACGGTCGCTGCCGCAGCGGCGCATGCGATCCAGTGTCGATGGAATGGGTGACGATAGAGGTACGGCCAAGCGAGGGTTGTGCGCAGTCGAACGACGAACGGAAACGGCACAGGAGTTCCAGAAGTTGACATTTCTGCGCGGGCTCGAGAGCGTGATCGATTGAAGCATGAAACACGTCGTTGGAAAGCTGTGTCGTCGTCGAAGGGGTAAGAGCGGAAATGTCATGATCAGGCGTATTGTCTGGGACGTCAACGACCCGACAGGAATCCACGAGCTCGACAGTGCCAAGGCATTCTCCCCGTAGCAAGGAGCACGGGCTTGCGGACGGGTTGGTAACAATCATGCCAGTTTCGCCAGAATGAATTTTCAGCACGGCGAAAGGCAGCGGTATGCACCTGCGGCGGAGGAAGACCTCGGATGGCGTGAAAATGGCAGTTGCATCCCCAAAAGAAGTAGAACATAGCGGCACTACAACGGCGGACTGGGGAGGGATGGTCGTGTCTGCGGCTGCGACCAGTTTAGCGGCGGATGACGCAGAATCATCGTCATAGGCGTCGTCTGGTAGGACAGAAAATTCAACTTCGGCACGCGCACAGTCAATAAGGGCGTTGTGCCGAGACAAGAAGTCCCATCCCAGAATGACGTCATGAGAGCAGTTGGGAAGCACGATGAATTCAATGACGTACACTACGCCCTGGACGGAAACGCGAGCCGTACAGGCAGCCAAGGCATGAACGGGTTGGGAGTCGGCGGTACGTAAGGATAGTCCAGAGAGAGGCGTCATAACTTTACGAATTTTGCGGCAGAGATCGGCTCGAATCACGGAAACTGCGGCTCCGGTATCCACCAGCGCAGCAGTCGCGACACCTTCGACTGACACGTCAATAACATTTGCGGGAGACAGTGGAGGGCTTGGACTTTTTGACGGCAACGCAGTTCTTGCCTCCGGAACTTCGGCTGTCAGTTTTCCTCTGTGGCAGGAGTGGAACGACGACGCATCGGCGAAAGCGAGCGGCGGCGCGGGGACTGAGAACGACGGTCGGCGAAAGGCTGGCGGTCTGAAGCCGAGGGCGCGTACGAGTCCGAAGCGGTTTGGGGCAGCGTCGGGGGGGAACCGTATGTGGGTCCGTAATATGGATAGCGGCATTCCGGTGGAGGACCGTTGGCAGGCAGTACGCGGCGGCGACAGTAACGTGCGACATGTCCTGGGTAGTGACACGAAAAGCAAATCGGCCGGTTGTCCGGAGTACGCCAGGGATTCATAGATTGAGTTGGAACCCGCGCCTGAGGAAGAGGTCTTGGTGGAGCCGGGAGTCGGAACGGCGTTCTCGTCTGCGCAAGCCGTCCCGCGACGTCGGCGAAAGTAATCGGAGCAGCCACGGGAGTCTGCTGGCTAAAAGAAGGCAGCACTTCCGCCACATGTTCTTGAACTACATGCCGAAGAGTAGACTGAGGAACAGGGCCCAGCTCCGGAGTAGTATTTGAAGCGGCATGGCAAAGTTGTCGAGCAACCTCTTCGCGGACAATCTCTTTTATACGGACCAACACAGATGGATCGTCGAGGTCAACGGCTAAGCTCGCAAGCGGCTCATTTTGGGCGAGTGGACGCCGAGTGAAGGCCCTTTGCTTGCGCAGCTCGTCATAACTTTGGCAGAGTCTGATAACGTCGCTAACGGTCCGGGGATCCTTGGAAAGCAGCATCTGAAATGCGTCGTCGTCGATACCTTTAAGGATATGTTTTACCCTCTCAGTTTCCAACATGCTGGGGTCCACGCGCTTGCAAAGGTCTACTACATCTTCTATGTAGCTCGTGAAGTCTTCTCCAGTTTTCTCAGCCCGTACTCGTAAACGCTGTTCTGCTTGAAGCTTGCGCACTTCGGGTCGCCCGAAAGCTTTCATAAACCTTTCCTTGAACTCGGCCCAGGTACTCATCTCTCGACGATGGTTATTGAACCAAAGTTCGGCGAGATGCGTAAAAGAGAAGCCCACGTTGTTTAATTTCATGGCGTCGTCCCACTTGTTGTGCGTGCTGATGCGCTCAAAGGTAGAAAGCCAGTCTTCCACGTCACGATCGTCTAGCCCGCTGAACGAAGCGGGGTCCCGCGGGCGTATGGTTCCAGGGCAGACAATCGGTGGCACCTGGCCCGCCGGAGTAGGCTGATGGACTGGTTCGTGGGACATTGTGGTGGGCAGCCGCCGGTTGCGAAGCTCCAGGGTTTACGATGGACCCGCACACTCCACCAATTGAAAGGGGGTTTATTGGTAGCGAAGCGCAGTCACAGAAACGGGCAGTCCAGGCTATGTCGGGCAGACTAGTCTTCTGCTTCTTCTGTCTCGCGGCCGCTGCTGGCGATCATTCGTGAACCAGCCATACGGGCGGGTTGGCCAGTGGTTGCACCAATTTCTCATTACAATATATATATAAATATATATATATATATATATAGAGAGAGAGAGAGAGAGAGAGAGAGAGCAGTAGAACTTTAAAGATTGTAGGGAACACAAGGGATGGAAAACTGCGCACAAGTTAAAAAAACAACGTTCCAGCAAAGTGACTCGCTTTCGTCAGCACAATCTCTCGCATGGCTGGCACACATTAAATAGGGGTAGGTCCCCAATTGAGAGGAGAGAAGGAAAGACGGAAGTGAAAATTGAGAAAGCGGGTTGGTTTGGGCGTATGTCGGGGGAGATGTTGATGGGAAAAGAAGGTTGTATAGTTTAAGCCACGAAGTAGGTCACAGGGAAGTCAGCCGGGGGTTGATAATCCAGGAATTTTTGGAGAGAAAGGATGAGAGGGTGCTCGTTGACCAACCGCACGGCATACAAAATGGTTCTCAGAGCCGCGGTTTCTGTTCGGTAGGTACAACAAAAGCTCCGACTTGTTCGGGGATCAGACCACCGATCAGAAACCGCAGAATCAAAGACCAAAGGGAACACGAGAAGTTCAATATCAAAACCAGCGACGGGACGACGATACCGATAGTGAACGAGATCAGAGTGCTAGGGATGACAACAGAATCACTCGGGAGGAACGGCGACACGATCACCCTATTCACCAGGAAGGTGGCAAACGCGACCAGACTTCTTAAACGTGTTTCAACAAGGAAAGAAGGAATGAGAGAAGAAAATATAACTTGGCTCATACACTCGTTTGTGATATGCCACATAGCCTACGTGGCGGCATTCCAGAAATGGAGGAAGAGCGAGAAAAACAAGATTGACGTAGTGATACGCCGTGCCTACAAGACGGCATTGGGACTACCGCAGACGACTAACACGAATTACCTGCTCCAGCTAGGAGTCCATCACACCTTGGACGAAATTGTCGAAGCACAAAGGACCGCTCAGCTTGAGAGGCTGTCAACCACCAAAGCAGGCAGAACTATCTTGAACAACCTCGGCATAGGCTTCCACGTGCAACAAGGGGAGAAAATCTCGATTCCCGATGACGTACGACGAAACCTCAGAGTAGATCCTATTCCAAAGAATGTACACCCGGAGTTCAACAAAGGCAGAAGAAGAGCAAGAGCCACAGCGCTAACAGACCTACACGCCAGTGACACCAAGGCCAGATACGTGGACACGGAAGAGTAGGCCGGCCGCAACGGTTTCGCCTTCGCCGTGGTCGACGCCGACGGAAACACCCGCACGGCCGCGAGCACGTTATGCACTCAATGCGAAGATGCCGAGGAGATGGCAATCGCTCTGGCCATCGCAGACCGGGATTTCCAGACCGTGCTTAGCGACTCCAGACAGGCTGTAAGGAACTTTTCCAAGGGCAGAATCGCACCGACCGCGGTCCGAATACTACAAGATGTTAAAAGAAAAAAGAAGGTAAGCATCAAGTGCTTCCAGGTGCATGTGGGCGAGGCGTGGGAAAGAAACGCAAACCGCAATAAAACGGCACAAGCTAAGGCGCGAGCAATAACAGACGACGCCCACGGTGACCATCCGCTATGGTTTAGTACACGAGACAGGTTGACAAACTACAACGAGATAACCAAGGCCTTCCGTCTCACCCGTAGACTTCTCCCGCCGCCCTGCACGGGGCTAAACAGGTCGCAGGCAGTTGTAATCAGGCATTTACAAACGGGCACGCTGCCGAGCCCGGCACTGCTCCACAGAATGTATCCGCAGTCACACCCGAATGACCAGTGCAAGACCTGCCGCATGGAGACGGCCACCTTTGCACACATGTTGCGGGATTGTATCAAGAATCCAGACGAGGCTAAATCAGGACGCATACCACCGCGACTAGAGGCCGCGACGATGAGCAACAACCAAGAAGAACAACTATGGGTCGTCCAGCAGGCCCTCGAGGCGGTGGCCAGGCAGGAACCCGGGGAGCCGGCAACGGCCAGCGGGGATCCGCGCCGCACGCCCGCCACGAGGACGACGTAGGCCCCGTCTACGCGCGAAAGCGCGCACTGCAGGCATCAATAAAGTTTTTCCAATCCAATCCAATCTCAGAGCCGCCTGATGCAGACCAGGCGGTGAGAGTGGGGTCCTTGTCAGAAACTATCTACAAGCCTCAGGTCGAAAGAGAAGGTAGAGAAAGGGGGAATAACTAGGTCAAGGAAATAGGAAAAAACAATAAAACCAAAAAAAAACAGGGTGGGAAACCACACAAACACCCACACAAAACAAACAATAACCCGACAACTGAAATCGCACGTATCGCCCACGTCAGCATTCCTGGAACAGGTCTGTCCTTAAACTCAAAAACGAAAAGATAAAGTTAGAGTGTCGTACCGGGCACAAGACAAAGCGGGGAAAAAGCGGAGCAGTGAGATTGCCCTGATTAAAGCAAGCATCTTTGCTAAAACGTTGGCAACAATCGTTCTTTTACCTTGTTCGAAGTTATTTATTTATATATATATATATAAATATATATATTGTCACGAAGACAAGGACGACGCAGTTGTCTTGAAGGAGAAACAAGTTCATTGGAGCGAACTTGTGCTCCCCTAACAACTCAAAAAAATACAGAGGCGGTGAAGCAGCGATCAACAAAGTGACTTTCGTCGGCGAGCGTCGCAGAATCGAATGCTGCGGCGTCTCCTGTGCAGGCTTTTATCTTTCGGCGCGAGAGCTTCTGGAACCGTCGATTCACATCCAGAACATTGTAGATCACAGAAGAATATTCTGGGCTAGCGGCGTTAGGGCGAAACACTGCTTATCTGAATGAGATAGACCGTGCGGCATAAAAATAAAGAATGGAACACGCACTTCGCATGGGACACAACTAACAGAGCCGGGCGCCCCCAGGCATTAAAGAACAAACAATAAATAAATAAACCCTTACATGGTTCGCGGCATTAGCACCCTCTAAGAGTGCATCGACCCGTTGCTACAATAAAACGACATCCGAACAAACACCCACAAGAAAACAACAATAAAAAGAGTTCGTCATCTTGCGATGTACGGTTTGAGGCGAACCACGTAAATAACTTCGGGTCGCGTGCGTCGTCGTGATGGGCCGGAAGCACTTCGGGCGATCACTTCGTAGGTTAATTGGCCAACATGTCGTAAAATCTGGCAGGGTCCGAAATACCGTCGCAGAAGCTTCTCACTGAGTCCGCGTCGTCGAATGGGAGTCTAAACCCACACACGATCCCCTGGTTGGTACTCGGCGTCTCGGGGTCGGAGGTTGTAGCGGCCGGCATCAACCAGCTGCTGGTTCGTTATACGAACTCGAACGAGCTGGCGGGCCTCCTCCGCACGTTGAAGTTATTCTTGGACGTCGGCGTTGAGGTCATCGTCTTCCACATGCGGAAGCATGGCGTCGAGCATCGTAGTCGGCCGTCTTCCATAGGGAAGCTCGAACGGTGTCATCTCCGTAGTTTCCTGCGTCGCTCTATTGTACGCAAACGTGACATACGAAAGGAATTCGTCCCAAGTGTTATGTTCAACGTCGACGGACATGGACAGCATATCCGCAATCGTCTTGTTCAGACGTTCCGTTAGTCCGTTTGTTTGGTGGTGGTACGCCGTCGTTCTTCGGTGATACGTGTTGCTGTAGCGTAAGATTCCTTGCATCAGCTCCACGGTGAAGGTCCGTGATTAGGACTTCAGGGGCTTCATGTCGCAGCACAACCTTGTTTAAAAAGAACTTGGCGACGTCTTGTGCTGTCCCCATTGGAAGAGCAGCGGTCTCTGCGTAGCGCGTCATGTAAACTGTCGCTACGACAATCCACTTGTTTTCTGATCGTTACGTAGGGAACGGCCGAGAAGGTCCATTCCAATCTATTGAAAGAGCCTCGACGGGACCGCGATTGGTTGCAGAAGTCCGGCGGGTCTTGTCGGTGTTTTTCGTCGCTGGCAGTCACGGCAACTCCGAACGTAGTGGGTGACGTCAGATGTAAGGTGGGGCCATAGTACTTCGCCTTAAATTTTGCAACAGTGCGAGCTGTGCCGAGATGTCCGGAAGACGGGTTGTCGTGTCGTCTATGGTGACGCGGGATGTGCACGTTCCACTTGGCGTTACGAGGTGTCCTCCCTCTGTGCGTGTGTGCGGACCGTCCCATCTGGTAATAACTTTCTTCTTCATCACCATCATCATCACCAGCCTATCTACGCCCACTGCAGGGCATAGGCCTCTCCCATTATTCTCCAATTATCTCGGTCCTGTGCCAACTGTGACCAATTTATCTCCGCAAACTTCTTGATCTCATCTGCCCATCTAACTTTCTGCCTCCCCCTGAAACGCTTGCCTTCTCTAGGAATCCACTCTGTTACCCTTAATGACCTGCGGTTATGTTGCCTTCGCATTACACGCCCTGCCCACGTCCATTTATTCTTCCTAATTTCTACTAATATGTCTTTAACACCAGTTTGCTCACTGACCCACTCCGCTCTCTTCTTGGCCCTTTATGTTACACCTATCATTTTCCGCTCCATTGCCCGCTGAGTAGTTCTCAATTTAAGTTGAACCCTCTTGTTGAGCCTCCAAGTTTCTGCCCCATAGGTGAGTACCGGTAAGATGCAGCTGTCATACACTTTCTTCTTTAGCGACAATGGTAGGCTGCTATTCATTATCTGGCAATGTCTACCATATGCACCCCACCCCATTCTGATCATTCTTATTATCTCTGCCTCATGGTCGGGATCTCAGGTCACAACTTGGCCTAAGTAGATATATTCGCTTACCACATCCACAGCCTCGCCACCTATCTGAAACTGCTGTGCTGTCCCGAAGTTATTGATCATTACTTCAGTTTTCTGTATATTATTTTCAGGCCCATGGTTCTACTCTGTTCGCCCAGTGCAGAAAGCATGCTTTGCAATTCGTCCCCCGAGTTACTTAGCAAGGCAACGTCAACAGCAAATCTCAGGTTACTGGGGTATTCTCCATTAACCCTTACTCCCACCTGTTTCCAATCCAACGTTCTGAATACTTCTTGTAAGCATGCTGTGAATAACATTGGAGAGATTGTGTCTCCTTGTCTGACACCATTCTTTATAGGTATTTTACTGCTCTCCCTATGGAGGATGATGGTAGCTGTAGACCCATTGTAGATACCCTCTAGTATTCTTACATCCCGACATGCTCGAGTCCTGGCGAAAATTTCTGTACCAGTTGTGCACTGCTACTACAAATGCTTACCTTGTATATTTTATGCTTTTACTCTCGGGGGATGTTGATTTAAACCCGGGCCCTCTCCTGTAACGCTTGAAACTAAGATGGCCGAAACACTTGCTTCTATCCTTGAAAGTATGGGCAAGCTTGAACCAGGCCAGGATGCTATTTTAACTGAACTGAAAGGTCTGAAGGAGAGGCAAGATGCGACCGATAGCGAGCTCAAGCGCCAGGCCGAACAGCTTGGAACACTGGAGAATAAAGTTGCGTCGCAATGCACCACGATATCTTCTACACCTAGCGACACTTTAAGCAGCTTAAATGACAGATTAAGAACAATCACAGCAAGGTGTGATGATGCGGAAAACAGGGCTCGGCGGTGTAACCTATTGTTTTACGGTATTGAGGATGACCCAAGGAAGACTGGCATGGCTCCGAACAGAAAATAGTCAACTTTTGCTCAGATAAGCTTAAAGCTACCGCCGACACCCTTAAGTTTGATCGCGTGCATACGTTGCGAGGGTGTGCTTTCGATAAATGCCGACCCATAATTGCGAAGTTCTGCTTCTTCAAGGACAAACAAACCATTCTAGGTTTAGCGCACAGGCTTAAGGGGTCGACTTTTTCGATTGGTGGAGATTTCGCCTTCTCAACCCGGCTAGCAAAAAAAAACTAATAGCTTTCGCCAGAGAAGAAAATAAGACATTTAAGCTATCGGTGGATAGAATGGGCATGGACAATAAAACATACACATATGACCCCGTAACTGATACGGTTATCGATTCTAACATATAGCAAAGGACAGGCGTCCACCCTTTGCGACCAAAGAACCACTCAAATAAAGAATTGCCGTCATTATCGGTTACGTACACTAACATTCGAAGCTTACTTCCTAAACGCGACCAATTATGCTCTTACTTGGACGACAGTATTAGCGACATTTTGGTGCTAACTGAAACTTGGTTACATTCTGACATCAGTGATAGCGAACGTTTTAACGAAAACAGGAACTACAGCGTTTACAGATACGATAGAACACACAGGAGGGGTGGTGCTGTTCTGCTCGCAGTTAGAAACGGGATAACGTCGTTTTCCGTTGAAACGAATGCTTCGGTTGCATGCGTCACAGCATCCGCTAAGGTCTTAATAGGCGCCTGCTACCATCCACCTGACTCCGATCCATCCTTCTTGAAGGAACTGCGTGAAAGTATATCTTGTGCCTTGAAACAATGCCCTGCTGATATAGTCTACCTTTTCGGGAACTTTAATTTCCCTCTCATTGATTGGTCGCTCCTCTCAGCTCCCTGTAGCACTTCAACCGAATTCCTTAACTTAACTCTAGATTTCAACCTTGTTCAAGTTATAGACGAACACACTCGAGGGTCTAACATCTTAAATCTTGTATTACCACTGCACCGGAAAGCATAGAATCCGTATCATACATCGATGGGTTCAGCGATCATAAGCTCCTTCAGTTTACATTGAACACTCCTTTAAAATTTCCCGGTGCATCATTAAAAATTCGCGATTATAACAATGGTAATTACAGGGAAATGAACGCAGAATTGGAGGCATTCTTCAATGAATCCTTCCTACCCTTATTCAGTTCCCGGTCTGTGGATGACAGCTGGGTGCTCTTCAAGAACAAGATAGCCGAACTGGTCGACAAACATGTGCCTTTAATAACAATAAAAAAAGATCAATCTTATCCGTGGTTCAACAGACAACTCAGAAACCTGCAAAACAAAAAGAAACGATTGTATAAGAGTGCTAAATCACTTCCAGTGCGTCGTCATGGGACAAATATAAGGAATTTCTGAGAACTTTTAACTCTGCTGTACACAGTGCGAAACAAAAATACTTTTCTGAGGATTTACCTTCGCTGTTAAAAAATAACCCCAGAAAGTTTTGGAAGACAATTTCAAACAATCGTTCTAATATTGACATTGTATTACATGGTGACAACGGTGTTCCCCTTCAGTAACATGCGTGTACGCATGCATTCAACCATTTCTTCTCGTCGGTATTCACTCAGGAAGATCATTCCACCATACCCATGGTTCCCGAATCCGATTACAGATATATGCAGCCAATTAATATTACTCCTGAAGGCATCGCTTCACTAATTGGTAGTCTTAAAGTATCCACTTCATCTGGTGTCGATAACTTCAATTCAAAAATGTAAAGAACACTGTGCACATCTCTAGTCAAATTCTGTTACATATTTTCAGTAAATCATTGCCATCAGGTCAGTTACCTGCCGACTGGAAAATCGCCAAGGTTGTTCCCATTTTCAAATCCAATTTCCGATTTCTTTGACGTGCATATGCTGTAAACTACTGGAGCACATTATTACATCTAACATCTATAAACACCTCGAATCCAACAACTTTTTTTTCGTCCATCAGCATGGGTTCGGAAAAGGCCTGTCATGTGATACACAACTGCTGGAATTTACAACCGACCTACACTCTAACATGAATGCTAACCAACAAACAGAGTGCATGTTTCTTGCTTTTTCAAAAGCGTTCGACCGTGTTGCTCATTCCCGCCTCATTACAAAACTATCAGCCCTTTGCCTGGATTCTTTAACTTTATCATGGATTCGGAACTTTCTGTCTATGCGCCAACAATTTACCGTGGTGAACAACTTTTCTTCACACCTCGCTGATGTTATTTCTGGAGTTCCCCAGGGGTGCGTCCTGGGCCCGTTACTGTTCCTGATCTAAATAAATGACCTGCTTCCTCAACATCTCATCACGGATACGACTCTTTGCTGACGATTGTATTATATATCGTACGATTACTAGCCTTAACGACCACCCTTCGTTACAAAATGACTTAAACATAATCTACAATTGGTGTAATACATGGTCAATGTCACTTAGTTTGAGGAAATGCAAAGTGATTTTTTTTAGTCGGAAACACAATATTTCAGATTTTCTTTATTCCATCAACCAGAGTGCAGTTTCGCAAGCCGCTTACTATAAATATCTTGGAGTTCATCTAACACCCAATCTCTCTTGGAGTACCCACATTTCCGCCATCTGCGCAAAGGCTTTTAAATCGCTCGGTTATCTGCGACGAAAATTTACGATGCGCACCAGCCCTTGTCCGCAAACATGCGTATCTAACCTTTATTCGTTCACAGCTAGAATTCGCGTCGGCAATCTGGTCCCCTAACCAAAACTACCTAATCGCCCAGCTGGAATCTATTCAAAACAGAGCCGCCAGATTTATTACACGCAAGTACGACCGTCATCTTAGCGTTACCCAAATCAAACAAGAGTTATCACTTCAGCCGCTAGATACCCGTCGCACTATCGCGCTATTATGCCTTTTCATCAATACATAGTTCGCGTCACATCTAACCCGCTTCCTCTTAACGCCTCAGTACGTACGTCACGACGACTTCATAATATTCATAGTTTGACGCGAATTTTTGGCAAGACGCTTGCTTTCAATTCATCTGCTTTGCCTCGAGCAATATTGCACTGGAATGATCTTCCTGACGAAATTGCATCCATACTTAGTCAAGACAGCTTTAGCGAAAATCTGCACCGACATTTTTTCTAGTAATTGTGTAATGATGAATTGCTAGAATAATATTGTTACTGTTTATGGGTGTTTCCCCCTTGTATTTGTGTTTTTGTGATGTTTTTATTCCACAAAAACCCTGTGCGTTTGTGATCATTGTCTGTTAGAAACGTGTATGACGTGTTTCAATTACGTCTGTAAGCCCATTACCCAAACTCTATATTGTGTACTTGTCTTTTCTTCTTTTTCCCCACAATTTTTTTGTGTTCTTTCAAAAATGTAACCCCCCTTACTCAATGCTCTTCAATGGACCTGTAAGGTATAATAAATAAAAAAAATAATGCTCATCTACCCCCTGGTTCCGTAATGCCCTAATGACTGCTAGGGTTTCAACCGAGTCAAATGCTTTCTCATATTCTATGAAGGCTATACATAGGGGTTTGGTATACTCAGCGCACTTTTCTATCACCTGATTGATCGTGTGAATATGGGCCATTGTTGACTAGCCTTTACGGAACCCTGCTTGTTATTTGGGTTTTACTAAAATCTAAGGTTGCAGAGATTCGGTTAGCGATTCCCTTGGTAAATACCTTGTAGACGACTGACAGTAAGCTGATCGGCCTATAATTTTTCAAGTCCTTCATGTCGCCTTTCTTATGGATTAGGATGATGTTCGCGTTCTTCCAAGATTTCGGTACCATTGCGGTCATTAGGCATTGCGTATAGAGGTTTGCCAGTTTTTCAAGTACAATTTCTCCGCCATCCTTCAATAGGTCTCCTGTTATCTGATCCTCACCAGGCGCTTTGCCCCCTTTCATTTCTTTCAAAGCCTTCCTTACTTCTTCAGTCGTTACTAGTGGGGATATCTATCGCCTCTGAACTACTGTCTCATTCGGCATTATCCTGTACGTCCCGTTACTGTACAGATCCCTATAGAACTCCTCGGCCACTGTGACTATTTTATCGCTATTAGTGATGACATTGCCTTGCTTATCCTTAAGTGCATACATCTGATTTTTTCCCACGCCAAAACGTCTCTTCACTGCTTTCAGGCTACCACCATTCTTTACCGCGTATTCGATCCTCTTCATAATATACTTCCGTGTGTCAGCTGTCTTACGCTTATTTAACTTCGAGAGCTCGGCTAGTTCTATTCTGTCAGCTGCGGTGGAGATTCTCATGGTTAGCCGTTTCCTTATTACATCTTTCGTCTCCTGTGAAAGTGT
This sequence comes from Haemaphysalis longicornis, assembly GCA_013339765.2. Taxonomy (NCBI): domain Eukaryota; kingdom Metazoa; phylum Arthropoda; class Arachnida; order Ixodida; family Ixodidae; genus Haemaphysalis; species Haemaphysalis longicornis. Next base: position 96,807,769 of record CM023454.1, on the reverse strand, counting down.
ACCAGTATCCTGTCTAGCCATAGTGCTCCCGACTTCTAGTGCACACTCCGTGATAACGCGTGTAAGGTTGTCGCTGGCTTCCTGTATCGTAAGCTAGGCTTCCTCGTTAATTGCGGAATATCGGTTCTGCAGCGCTATCCTGAATTCTTCTACTTTATGTCTTACTGTTAGCTCATTTATCGGCTTCTTACGTACTAGCTTGTTGCGGTCCCTCTTCAAATCTAGCCTAATTCGAGATCTTACCATACGGTGGTCAATACACCTTACCCTTCCGAGCACTTCCGCATCCTGCACGACGCCAGGGTTATCGCATAATATGAAGTCTATTTCATTTTTGTGCTCCCCATTCGGGCTCCTCCAGGTCCACTTCTGACTCTCCCGTTTACAGAAAAATGTATTTATAATGCGTAGGTTATTCCGTTCTGCAGACTCAACTAGTAGGTCTCCCCTGCTATTTCTACAGCCCAGACCATAGTTCCGAACTGCCTTGTCTCGAGCTTGATTCTTACTTACTTTATCATTGAAGTTCCCTATAACTACTGTATACGGCGTTATTAATTTAGCCAACTTTCTTCAGCTTAGACGGAACAGGTACGCGCTTTACTTAGTAGTCGGCTCCCGTGTCTACGAGGGCGACTACGTCAAAGCCGTCGATGGACACCTTGACGTCGGATGCCGCCTTTCTCGAGTTCCGAGTTCGTGGGGGGGCGTCGCATCTCGGCTTGTGTGTGTTGATGGTCGGGCACTGAGCGTCGTCGTTGTCGTCGTGTTCGGGAGTCTCGTCAGGGTTAGGTCTAGTCGTCGGGATGTTGGCATGTCGTGAATCACTGTCTTCCGTGAGTCGTTGCGTCGTTGGAGGGTTTTCATTTTTCCGCGATAGTGCAACTTTACCTCCAGAAGTTGCTGCTTTTAGTTTCCCCCGCGTGGGCTGGGGGAACTTCCACGTGCGAAATCAGCACTGCTACGGTGGTTGGGCGACTGGTAGGGGTAGGGTGACGGCGATCGGTTGAAGCGAGCTGGGCCTCCGTTAGTGTTAGACAGGTATTCGTGGATCTCAGTAGGGCGCTGGCCGGGTCGCGGGGCGTGGGGCGTCGACGGATAAACCACGCATTCCGAGTCTCCTGTACGGGCAGCGACGGCAGGGGTGATCGGCCTCTCCGCAGTGGTAGAACAGCGGACGATTATCGGTGGTCCGCCATAGGTCCGTCTTCCTCGGCGACTGGTTTTGGCGTGCAGGTGGTCGGGCGGGCGACAGTGGACGGCGGTACGGGGGACTTCTTGAAGACGGGTTCGAGCAGGGCGGGGTCGTCGAACAGCCGCGGAGTAGGTCATAGCTTGAGGCTCACGTGGTACCTCGGGAGGCGTAGAAGTCCCCAAAGCGAGTTGAATTTCTTCCCGAATCACGTCGCTCATAGAGGTGACTTGGGGTTGCACGTTGTTGGGAAGAGTTTCCGCAATTTTTCCCTGACGATAGCGCGGATTTTATCACGTAGTGTGTCAGAGCTAAGAGCCCCGGCTTCGATTGTGTCCGCAACTAGCGCATTGATGGGACGGTCGTACTGCTTCGTGCGCATTTCCAACGTCTTCTCTATGGCAGCCGCCTCGAATGGGAATTCGGCAACTGATTTGGGAGGGTCGCGGACAAGGCAAGCAAAAAGTTCTTGCTTTACTCCTCGCATCAGAAACCTCAGTTTTTTTTCTTTCGTCATATCCGGGTCCCCGTAACAAAATAGTCGCTTCATTTCCTCAACAAAAATTACGACTCCTTCGTTCGGGGGTTGCGTGCGAGTTTCCAGTAAAAGCGCAGCTCGTTCTTTTCTCACCGCGGTCGTGAAGGTCCTAAGGAACTCGCTTTTGAATTGCGTCCAGTCGGTCAAGGCGCTCTCGTGGTTCTCGAACCAAGTTCGAGCGGCATCCTCCAAGTAAAAGAAAACATCCCGTAAGGTTTCTTCATCGTCTTACCAGTTGAAGGTCCGCACGCGCTCCAGCTTCTCCAACCATTCCTCAGGGGCTTCAGCGGGGGCTCCCCGGAACGATGGCGGTTCCCGGGGCTGCTGCAGGACGATTGGCGACGCTGTTTATTGCACCTTGGTGTTGGTTGCAGCGTTTCTTCTCTTGGCACCTTCTGGCATAAGACCGAACTCAGGTAGCAATTCTTGCAGTCGGCGGATTTCTCTAGTTGGAGTGGCTGGGCGGCTTCCAGATGTCGTAAGGAGCATAAAGGGTGAGTACCCCGCACTTTCACCAGATGTCACGAAGACAAGGACGACGCAGTTGTCTTGAAGGGGAAACAAGTTTATTGGCGCAAACTTGTGCTCCCCTAACAACTTAAAAGAATACAGAGGCGGCGAAGCCGCGGTCAACAAAGTGACTTGCGTCGGCCAGCGTCGCAGAATCGAATGCTGCGGCGTCTCCTGTGCAGGCTTTTATCTTTCGGCGCGAGAGTTTCTGGAACCGTGGATTCACATCCAGAACATTGTAGATCACAGAAGAATATTCTGGGCTAGCGGCGTTAGGGCGAAACACTGCTTATCTGAATGAGATAGCCCGCGCAGCATAAAAATAAAGAATTGAACACGCGCTTTGCATGGGACACAGATAACAGAGCCGGGCGCGGCCGGGCATTAAAAACAAAAAATAAATAATCAAACCCGTACACGGTTCGCGGCAATATATAGAGAGCAATGAAACTTGGAAGATGGTAGAGAACGCAAGAATGGAAACGAAAACTCTGAACGAGGTAGAAACCACGACTGTTGCCAACGTTTGAGCAAAGAGGTTTGCCTTCATCAGGGCATCCATTCTCATGGCTGTCACGCTTTATATAGGGGTATCTCCCCATGTAAGAGGAGTGAAGGAAGAGTAATGAAGAAAGCGTGGTGGTTTTGTAGTATGTGGGGGAGACATTAACGGGGAAAGAAGGTTTTATAGTTTGAGCAGCGAAGTAGGGTATAGGAAAGTCAGCCGAGTGTTGATATTCTGAGAAATTCTTGGAAAGAAAGGATGAGAGGGTGTTTGTTGCCCCACCGCATGTCATACCGAAAGGTTCTCTGATACTCAGTAGCAGAACAGGTGGGGAGAGGAGTCCTCATCAGAAACTATCTGCAAGCCTAACGTCAACGTAGAGAAGGGGAGAATAACTAGGTCAATGAAAAAAGAAAAGAAAAGGGAGCGGGACACCCACACACACTCACCCACATTATAAAAAGCAATAATCCCACAACTGAAATGGCACGTGTCGCCAACAGCCACATTCCTGGTCACGACCTTTCCTGAAACTGAAAAACGAAAGTATCAAGTTGGAGGGACGTACGGTGCACAAGGCAAAACAGAGCAAACGAGACAAAAAAATAACAACAACATTATTATGAAATTCCACAGAAATCTTCAGGCCGCTTGCCCTAATACCTGAATTGTGAAACGCCCTGCCAAACATAAACAATATACTGTGGAAATACTATTCCAATTTAGCCAGTAATGACCGACTTATAAACACGTTCCCGGAAGCACAAAGCACACGTTCCCGGAGCAATAGAAATTTAAAAGATATTTTATTGAATTCTAAAACAGGGCCTTTAACGCAACCAGATGGAAGACGTGCAGGCGTCTGCAGACAGACTGTCATGTAAAAAGCAAAGCCTGAATTTATGTTCACTATAATAATACAAGTTTTACGTGCACTTCATCCAACATTGTGTATGTGTTAGAATGCTCAATATGCCACAACCAATGTACAGGTAAAACGACTGAGCCAATGAGCCTATGTTTTAACGGCCATCGGCAGATACTCCTAGCAAATCCTCCATAACTGTAGCGCAGAATTCAACCACCCAGGCCGCAATTTTGATGACCTTAATTTGTATACCCTTCAGTAAAACTTTAAGTCTCTGTCACGATTTAGATCCGCGTTCGTGAACCTGGCAGGGTAGGGGTACCCTCCAGCCGAGAGACGACATGCAGCGTGCTGGTGGTGACGGTGACTCACCCCCAAGCAGCCGTGCTCGACGGTGTTTATTGCCCGGCCACACACAATGTTGCCCACCGAGCCTGGTGGGGCCACTGAACATAGCGGCCAACGAAGAATATCAGGGATGGGGGGCGCCACACCCTTGTCACACCCCTCACCCCCAAGTTTGTTTGTCCTACACAAACACGAAGCAACACCTGTCCCCCCGGCGAGTTACGGTCTGACGGTCTCTGTAGTCGCGCACTCCACCTGGGCACAGGTGTCGATGCAGGTGTGGCAGCATCGGGTGCCACCTGTGTCACTCTCGCACCAGCTGTCAGCCTTCCAGGTGTCGAAGGACTTACGCGTGGCGCCACAGTGGCGCGAGTAGCACCAGCCTCTGGTGCTGTGCTGGCAACGGTCGGTGCAGCTGGCTCCTCTTGAAGAAGTCCAGGCTGAGGCAGTGCAGCGGGCCCGTGGCCAAGCAGCCCGGCAGCGCCAGCAGGGGCGCCAGCACCTGCTCGGGCGCATACGGGTCCCCGCACAGCATGCACAGCATCAGCCGCAGGTCCGGTCGGGGCCCCGCGACCGCGGGCAGCGCTTGGTAGATATGCAGCCGGCCCGCCCGCCGGTCAATGCTTTCCACCAGTGCGCACAGCGCCTGCTCCAGCTGCACGGGGTCCAGGCCGCCGCCGTCGTCCACGAAGGGGCACTGCAGGCTCTTGGGCCGGTTGATGCCCTCCTCGCACATGAAGTCCGCCTGGCCCGCAACCACCATGACCAGGGGCAGGCCGTGGAAGGGCCGCCGGTCCTGCTGCTCCAGGTTGGTCAGCAGGGTCATCTCGAGGCTCTCGCGGATGTACTCCAGCTGGCTGGCGTACACGCACAGGCAGCTGTGGGGCAGGGTCTCCGTGTGGAACGAGTTGTGCGGCAGGCCCACGTCGCTGTCGGTGATCCTGAAGTCCAGCGCGTACTGGGCCTTGTCGTCGAGCCGGAAACCCTGCGGGTGCACCTGACGCATAGCCTGCGCCACCAGCGGGGCGCTGCCCCCGGCGCCTAGAACCACCAGGTGCAGCAGGCGGCCGTTGGCGCCCAGCACCCCGCCGCCGTTGATGCCGGCCTCTCGCCGAGGCAGCAGCTGCTTGATGACGCCGTCCATGCAGTCGGGCTGGGCGGGGCAGTGCTCCCTCTGGCATATGAATGCTTGTCGCCGTGCCGGTGAATATCACCACCTCGTGCTGGAACAGGGCCTCGAACTTGGTCGGGAGGCCGGGGACGTCTGCCACTGAATGCACTGCTTCCTGGTACTCCGGCAGCCTCACGCACAACGCCTGGATCCCGTTCTGGCCCAGCAGCGTCGGTGACAGCCCCTTGGTCAGGTACGGGGGAAGGGTGGCCTCCTTGTCGCCGAGGCGGACGCTGACCTGGGCTTGACCCTCGACTTGGGATAGCTGTCCGGAGTAGCTGCGCAGCATGACGCCCGATTCCTCGACGGCCACGCCAGAGAAAGTGCGCTTGAAGGCTTTCCCGGCCATGACCGTCACACTGGCCCCTGTATCCAGCTCCATGGAGATGGGGCGCCCGCAGACTTCGACGGTCTTCCAGTATGGTATCACCGCCGGCTGCACTCTGGCCGCGTGCCACATGTCGAAAATCTGCGGGTCTTCGGCCACGACGTGAAGCCTAGCCGCTGCACCCGAAGCTGCTGCCGCACGCCCCCGCCGCAAACCCTTGCGCCGACTTCCTTGGCCGTGGGCTGGCGCGGAACATGTGCTCGACGCCGGCTGCTGCTTCCGTCCGTCCGCCGTCGTCCCCCCTCGGCACGACCGAGCAATGTGCCCAGTTCTTCCGCACGCAAAGCACTCCGCTTGCGCTAACTGGCACTGTGGAGGGGGGTGGTCACCACCGCAGCGAACGCACCTGCCATGCCGTGCTGCCATCTTGTTCACCGTCGCCTCCGCCGATGGTGAGCCGGCCGCACGCGCTATCTCGCCCGCGTCCTTGGCCGCAGCCTCCATCGCCAGCGCTGCCTTCACGGCGTCGTCCAGCGAGGGGTCGGGAAGCTCCAGGAGTCGCGCCTACATGGCGGGGTCGTTGATGCCGCAGACGAAATGCTCCCGGAGCAGCGAGTCGAGCTGCTCTCCGAAGGCGCAGCCGCTTGCCAACCCTCGCAGCGCTTCGACGAACTACCTGAGCATCTCTCCGTCTCAGCGGCTCCGGTTGTTGAAATGAAAACGCTCCATTAGCGTCGACGGAGCCGGGCTGTAGTGCGAGCGTAGCGTCGCGAGCAGCTCACCCAGCGACTTCTCGTGCGGCGTGGCCGGCTTGAGCAGGTCGAAAAGGAGAGCGAAGACGCGGGTCCCACAGCTGGCCAGGAAGATGTCGGGCTGTTTCACCTCGGGTGTGTAGTTCGCCCGGAAAAACACGCCGACTTCTTCCTCGTAGACCGTCCAGGCGGACCCTTCACCCTCGAACGGCTCGAGCCTCCCGTACAGCGGCATGGCGTAATGGCGGCTGGCTTGAGGGGCGTGTCTCGGCGTTCTCGGTGGCGGCATTCACGGTGGCTTCGGCGGCTCCGCGGGCTTCTTCCCTCGTCGCCAGTGTCACGATTTGGGAGGGTAGGGGTACCTGGGAGGGTAGGGGTACCCTCTAGCCGAGAGACGACATGCAGCGTGCTGGTGGTGACGGTGACTGACCCCCAAGCAGCCGCGCTCGGCGGTGTTTATTGCCCGACCACACACAATGTTGCCCACCGAGCCTGGTGGGGCCACTGAACTTAGCGGCCAACGAATATCAGGGAGGGGGGGGGCGCCACACACTTGTCACAGTCTCCTAGGGACAGAAAATACCAAGAATCCTATTTGATTCACAAATTCAACTCTATGGAACCTGCTAGAAATAATTGCGTCAGGGGCAACTTGGAATATTTGCGATGTTCACAGGGAATATAGCATCGGGAATTGTCTTGCTTTAACCTTATCGAAAGACTATAACCCCTTCATCTGCTCCTTACGTGGTCACCTAATTCCTTTTGTTTTCATTCATTAGCTTCGAGATTAGTACGCGCACTCATCACTCCAACATTTTCTGCGGAATTTCATTTTGTTTTTATATTTATTTGTTTTTGTCTCTTTTACTCTGCTTTTTCTTGTGCCCCGTGCGTCCCTCGAGCTTTATCTTTTCTTTTTTGAGTTTCAGGAAAGGTCCGTTGCAGGAATGTTGCTGTTGGTGACACCTGCCATTTCAGTTGTGGGGTTATTGCTTTTTTGTGTTTGCGTGTTTATGGGTTCCCCCGATTTTTTTCCAGGACCTTGTTATTCTCCCACTTTTGTACTTTTCTTTTGACGTGAGGCTTACAGATAGTTTATGATAAGGACTCCTCCAACCGCCTGTTCTGCTTCCCGCGTTTGTGATGGTGACTTATGATGATGATTATCGGCTTCCCCTTTGTAACAGGATGGCGTTGCACAGCGGTCTTAGTAATAACGCCACTGTACAATCACCTCGCCAAAAAAAAGAACAAAAATATCAAAATAAAATAAAAATACAAAGAAAATACGTCAACAAAATTTTTGTGCTAGTCTTACTGCTTTGTCCGCATCTGTTCCCAGATTGTTCTATGCTTTTTTCACACCAACATTCTAAGCTTCGTTTACTAACCGATTTACGTAAACGAGCATCTTTGCCCTGAGTACAAGCAATTACTTGGCAAATCTGTTGCTGAAAAAAAGCAGCCCAATCGCACTACGCTTGGTTGAGCAACGGTCACATTCTTATGAAGAAGTGATATAATTATAAGACAATTAGAATAAGAACTGAAGCCGATCTGGCCCAAGTTTCGTAAAGCTTGGTGTCTGCCTCCCTACCAGACCCGACATGTTTTTTTGTTTTTTTTTTCTTTTTTTTTGTCTTTTTCTTCTTTTTCTCATCCTTGTTTCATATGCTGAACATCAGCGTTGTTATTCACTTTTGCAGACTAAACCAGACGCGATCAGTATTGCACTGTAATACATGGAGCATTGCGAAAAATGTTGACACTCTGTGCGCTTTCTTAGCAGAGCCCAGCTTTTTGTGTGATGTTATCGCTGTAACAGAAACCACCTTGATGTTGAAGAACCGAGGCGAGGACCGCGGGACGTGAGCGAATCTTTAATGGCGGACGTAACTGAACATTGACGTTGATACTAGACAGCAGCTGCCAGTGGCCACCTCTTCTTCCTTTGAAATATTTTCAACATCCTCCCGGTCACGCGATTCGCACAGGAAGATGTTGAACATGACGGGAAGAGTTAACCATGTTAAGCGGTCATCTCGCATAGCTCTCTTCGATGTACCCATCAGTCCAAGTTCAAAATCATTACAGTCCGTAGCACAAATCGAGGTCACGTCCGTGGTAGCCGTACCGGGTTAGTCCATGCTTTTGTTTACACCGATGTTTCCTGCGTCTGTGAAACCTGTGCATCGCGGAATCTGAACAGGGTAATCAACCAGATTGGACCGCCGTTCGTCCTGGATGACGACCTTGCAGTATTCGCACTACATCATGCTGCATGAGCGTCGGGTTGACTGTCCGGTCCAAGAGAAATTCAGGTACTGGACGAGTATCTTGAGGTGTATACAGGTCCTTCGACGTGAGCCTTTGCCTTGCCTTTTTGTTTTTTCTATCACTGTATACTTGATCATGCGTTTCCGTTGAGCGTTATTTGCGCTACCTGTACATGCTTGTCGTAGAGTTGTCCAGCTTCGCCGTCGTCGTTTTGGCATTGGGGTTATAAAATCTTCACGTTTTGCCGTAGTCAATAAAATCCCCTTTGAAGTCGTGTTTCCGGGAGCGTGAGATATGTTAACGCTCAATGAACACAATGTGTCAATGCATCTGCAGTGGTCTTTGGTTTCTCTTTGGTGTTCCCTGAAGTCGCTCGTTGTACGCTGATCACTTTTTATTTTCTTCAAAATTTTCCGAAGAAGACGACTTCTCTTTAGGTATATCCACTGTGGTGTCATCGCTTTTATCACTCGTTATACTCATTGAAGGTAATGAAGCCGGTTCACTGTTTGCAGCGTCAACTGTGGAAAAAGCTCAGGTCAGTTCGTCTGGACGAGCATCAGGAGCGGCTGCCTGCAGTCTGTCAGTTGAGGCATTATGTTCGTCTTTGAAGGTAGCAGCTCGTTCGGTGACATGCGGCTCCTGACGATCGTGTTTCGAAGGTGCCGCCAAATCGGTGTTCTTGTTAGGACGGTCACTGCTCTTCAGTGCTGACTCTTTGTTCTTTATGGTGCTGTTGTCTTGTTCGGAGGCGATTGCTACAGTGTCATTTCTAGGATATTTTTGTAACTCCGGGAACAAACGCTCCATTCTAAATATTGCCAGCAGGATTTAATCTTCAAATTCTAATGATGCTTCATATTGTTTCTCTAAATCGTCCAGTTCGACAAGCTCTTCAATTTCGCTGTCCAGTTTCTTTAGTATTTGATATTTTTCCATCAGGCTCTTCTTGAGGAAAATTAGCTTACCAATTGATGGTGCCTCGACATTCATCCGGAATTTTCTGTCGTCGATCAGTGTGGTGACGTCGTTTCGGATTAGGTTTCTTCGTTCGCACAGGGCCTCCATGTCGCTGCTCGGCGTCGTTAACATATTTAGGTCGCCGAGAAGAGTCATGATAGGCGAGAAACCGAAGCCGTTGATTCCGTTGGTCCCCGCAGGCGTCCGTTTGGTAGCATTGGTGAGGACGCCTGGTCGTTAGTTGCTTGGTGAGCCCTCAATTGATCCGTGGGTAGTGACGTCCGCCTGCGACCCGTGGTCAGCGATCACCATTCAGTCCCATCGCAGCCGTGTCACTCGCGTCATCGTTGATGGCGGCCCACACACTCCGTTCTCCAACTGTGTAGATCTTCCTATCCTGTTCACGGCACCATTTTGTTGAAGAATTGAGGCGAGGACCGCGGGACGTTAGCGAATCTTTAATGGCGGTTGTAACTGGACAATGACGATGATACTAGACAGCACCTGCCAGTGGCCACCTCTTCTTCCTTTGAAATATTTTCAACAGTTGATGCCTTCCGAGTGCAACATCATATCTAACTACATATTTGTATCCCGACCTAGAATTTCCAGTAACCGAGGAGGTGGCGTTGGTTTGTATATCAGGAGCTCCGTAAATGTATTTTGCTTGATTCCTCTGTGCGTTCTGACGATAGAATTTTGTTTGTTCAGCTAGACGACATAGTTTTATGAGTCGTGTACAAGGCACCTCAGACTGACCCCAGCTAGTTTTTCGACGACTTAGAAACGGTGTTTGCTCCACTCACGGAGAACAACAAATAATTTATTATATTGGGGCATACAAACATCGATATTTTAGCCAGATCTATTCAAGAATGCACAGCCCTCCTCGACTCGTATGGTTTTCATAATTGTATTTCAACGCTAACTCGAATAACGGAAACAAGTGCCAAGTGCATTGATCATATCTTGTGTAACTTTGTTCCGGCCTGTTTTTTCTCTGGTGTATACCATACCGCTATTGCTGATCACCTTCGTGTTACCCATTCTGTACCGTTTAAAAATGCGCACGTAGAAAGTGTAATTAAGGCTGAATAGGTCACTCAAACTAATTTTACTAAAGCGGCAAAGCTATTGTCCCAGGACAGTTTTAGTGAATTTGAGCATATAACCGATAATGAACATTGCCGTCTGCTGACCGAACAAATTCCAGCCGTACTTAGATTGCCGTGAAATCAGCCGTAAAAAATATTATACGCATCCAATCTGCCCTTGGATGACTGAGGCGGTTCTAGAAGCGATAAGAATTCGTGACCACTGACATCAAAAAAAATGAACCAAAACAGAGGATATGCTTACTATTTTTTTTCAGTGTAAGAGGCATAAAAATAAAGCTGTGGCCATGATGCGAAGACAGAAAAAGCAGTTTTGCTGTACTCGTATTATTCAATCAGTAGGAAACAGCAAACAACTTCGGGCAACCATAAATTTCATCATTCGACCTAGCATTCCCGAGAGAATGCTGCCCGTTCTAGACTGATCAGCTGATTTCCAAGCCTTAACTGAAAATTTTACAAACACTTCACCGCTGTCTGCACGAACTTGATAGCCGAGATGCGTGATAGTGAATGCCTTCACCTGCCTCAGTGGCAAGAGTTGCATTTCGCTTTCTGTCACATACGATGCAAAGAAGTTATATCAATTGCCAAATTTCTTGACTCTGGTAAGCCTACTGGAATCGTGACCATTCCGGTATCTATTCTTAAAAAGATAAGTAACACTCTGGCCCTCACTTTGGTCTCGCTTTTCAATAAGGCATTCTTTACTGGTGCCTATCCCGATGTTCTGAAAGTCACTCGTGTTGTTCAAATATTCAAAGCTGAGGACCCTAATGACTACGGTTATTACAGACGAATTTCTGTTCTAAGTTGCATTATTACTTTATTTGAAAAGGTATTAGCCAAGCGAGTACGGCAGTTTCTTAATAAAAAGGCATAATTTCACCCCATCAGCCTGGGTTTCAAGGTACTAAGTCTACTACATAGGCAATAATTTGTGTTTGTGATTTAACTAACGAGGGCCTTAACAACAGTGAATATCCAGCCGTTATATTTTTGGACATCAAAAAATCATTCCATACCGTTGACCACGACATTTTACTAAGCAAGTTACAACGACATAGCATTGGGGGTGTGGCTCTCGAGTTCTTTAAACGTTACCTCAGAAGTCGCCAGCAAGCCATAAATTTAGACCAACATACCTCAGCTTAAAACAAATAAACAAATCAGTACCCCAGGGGTCAGTATTACGGCCCTGTCTATTTACAGTGTACATCAATGACTTCCCTGATTGTTTACGTTGTGCCCAGTCTGTTATGTACGCCGATGACACTGCAGAATTAGTAAGATCGAAATCGTTCGATAACGAGTGAATTATTAACAACGAAAGAGCAAATGTTCACAAATGGTTTGTGTCTAATTAAGTGACTCTGAAAACCTCTAAAACTAAATATATTTTGTTGAGGTCTTCATATAAAGCCCGCAATACTATACCAATAAAAGTACGCATATGTGATACCTAAATTGGTCGTGTTGAGACAATCTCCTACTTGCGTGTGATCCTCCACGAACCGTTTACTGGAGGCAACACATTGACAATCTTAGAAAACAACGGTCTTATGCTTGTTTCATTCTGGCCAGAATTTGACGCCACTTCAATTTTCAAACAATGCGCACTGTATATTTTCTATATTTCACTCACACTTTTCATATTGCATTGAAGCATGGAGATTCACTTACACCACGTATGTTGCACCAATTGTACGCATTCAAAATAGAGCGTTGCGGATAATTAATTCTGTAGCACGTTGCTCACCGTCAAAACCACTGTTTATTCACAGTAAGATAATGCCGGTGATATTGCTGCGTGTTTATCGTTCAATGATTTTATTGCATAACATCATTCATAACAACCTGCATTTCCTAGCGACAATGCTTAGGAAATCTAACATAAGTAGTCCTTCTGCCTCTCAAGGCAAATATTTAATACCACCTATACACACTGTATACGGCCAGCGGCGATTGCAGTATGCTGGTGTGAAGATTTGGAACGAGCTTCGTTGTACAGTCATCCTGTGTTTAAATCAAAGTGCTTATAATGTCAGGACAGTTTTTGAAAGCTTATTTTCTATCTTCCTTGTCCTAAAATCAAACTCCTGTTTTGGTACGGGAAGCTGATCATCGTTATGTATCGCAATACTCTTGTAATACTCTCTGTATTTCTTTTTTTTCTGTAAAATATTTTTATCAAGTGTTTTATTTTATTGTAAGTCTTTAACTCGTGATTCCTAGTCTTTCTGGTTTACTTTATTTTGTGTGCTGTGCTGTTCGCAAGCTGTCTTTTCCTTTACACCTTTTTTGAATTTTACGCGTGTTGCTACCCCCATATGTCAATTTCTAAATTTTCAATGGGTCCATACCTAGCCTGAGGCTAAGGACACAGCCACTGCTGTTTGTATTTTGTACGTGTGAAAACTGCACAATTAACTGTAAACTGTAACCTCTACTGCTGAAGAATTCCCTTTTTCACTAACCTTAAAGCCAAGGGGATATGCGGCCACGCACGACAGGATTCAAACGCTTTCCTGCTCTGTTATAGATATCGGCCATCACCACCGCCTGCTGCTCGTGCGCCGTCTTGCTCCTGCCTGGGAAGAGATAGGGGCTGAGCAATCGTGTCGCCTGTCTGACGTCACGGTCTAAGAAGAGGAAGCTGCTGGCGCAGCGCCACCACTCAACATAAAAGGACTGCTCGCCCCTGACCCTCCGGGATATGCGGCCACGCACGACAGGATTCAAACGCTTTCCTGCTCTGTTATTGGTATGCACTTGAACCCTTGTTTTTTGTTTTTGTTTTTTTTTTACTTTTTTCTGTGGCTGCTGATCCCCATACTGTTGTACTTGCCTCACCCTCCTGTGGTCTGTTGAGTCATGGGGGTTCATATTGCAACCTACAGGGTTCGTATCAGAGCCTTCAGAAACTGCTGCAGAAATAGGATAGGGGTTGCTGAACGCCCTCATGCAGAGGCCCGCCTACTCTGTGTCTTGTGCCCCAAGCCCTCTCTTGCACTATCATTCTTTCTAGCGCTGCTTTTGCTCTGTGCTGGGGACATTGAGGCCAATCCAGGCCCCAAAGTAGATGATGTGTATGCCTTGCTGAAAGAATGCATTGAAGCCAACAAAGTAAACTTTGACGCCACTGCAAATACCTTGAAAGAAATTCAACAAGATATTGCTGATATTAGGTCCCGAGTTTGCGCAGTTGAAAAAAGTCTACCTATAGTACCCGAAATAGGCACTGGCGTCAAAGCAGTCAATGACACACTTGAGGAAGTTAAAATGACTGTCTCAGAGTAATGGTGGCCTAGAAGATGTTGTCGATGACCTAAATAATCGTTTACGCAGAAATAACTTGTTAATCAAAGGTTTAGAGGAAGTCGACAAAGAGGACTATGAGGCTAGCGAAAAATTAGTCAAGAATTTCTGTTCTACACATCTAAAAATAAACTTGCAACCCGGTGACATTGAAAGGGCGCATCGAATCGGGCAACCTCGTCCCGACTTTACGCGTCCGTTGATAATAAAGTTCCTAAATTTCAAGACAAAGGATTCTCTCCTTCGAAATGGGCATAAACTCAAAGACATTGAACCTAAAATCTGGCTTGAGGAAGACTTCTCCCCTAAAATACAGTTCGCAAGAAAAATGCTTCGTGATTTCGCTAAAGCGAACAAAGAGAAGGATGACCGCTTCAGCATACGGTATAACAAACTGAAGCTTAAAGGACACATATACTACTATGATGCGGTTTCTGCAAGGATAGTTCAGGCAGACCCACCGCAAATGCGCAGCACGTATTGACAAACAGTCCGAATCAAGCATATAAAAACAAAAGTACATAATTTATCCGTTCTTCTCGCTAATTTCCGTAGCATTATAAATAAAGTTGACTCGTTGCTTTCCGTAGGTCACGCATGCTCCGCTGATATCATTTTAGGCACTGAAACGTGGCTCCGCGAAGACATATGCAATAGTGAATTATTGCTTCCACATTATTTCACTGTCTTCCGTAAAGATAGCACTTCATCTCGTGGCGGTGGCGTGCTGATAGGAATAAGGAGCTCTTATCAACCTTCCCTTGTTGCCATTGATACCCCTCTCGAGCTGCTCTGTGTAAAAACCGAATTTGAAGGTTGCACGTGTATAATCAGGGTCTGTTATCGACCGCGCGACAGCAAACCAGATTTTGTTGATCACCTTACCCATGTACTCGAATTATTTCAAAACAAAATTCCTCAGTGTGTTTTGGTGCTTGGCGGTGATTTAAATTACCCCTCCATTAACTGGGTCACACCATCATCGCCATCATTATCTGTCGGTCTTGAGATATCCCGCTTCCTTCGTACGTTAAAACTGTTTCACCTAACTCAGATGGTAACTGCACCTACGAGGGGCGAACGCATTCTCGACTTAATTTTTACAAACAATCCGACAAACGTTGTAGTCCATGTCCTTGATGAAATTAGTGACCACAGAGTAAAACACTGTTCCCACCCTCTCCCACTTCCTAACAAGGAAACAAAGCCTAAACGCATACGTAATTACAAAAAAGCTGATTGTGAAAAAATTAACTGTATGCTAACTGAGTTTTCGAGCTCCTTTACGAGCGAATTTAATAATCGTACAACTAATAAAAACTGGATAGTTTTTCGTGACTTCCTTAAGAAAATTGAAAATACGTGTATTCCAGTGGTTTTCTTCACATCACAAACAAGTGCTCCTTGGTTTACGAAAAAGGTTAAACAAACAGTGTCTAAATAAAAAGAAAAGAGGCTACAAGAAGGCTTCGCAAAGCAACAGTGTCATTACTTGGAACAAGTATAAAGAATTAGCTCGGGAGTCGGAAAAAGCCAATAAAGAAGCTAAGAATTATTATTTTAATGATACGCTGCCGCATTTGTTAAAATCTGATCCAAAAAAGTTTTGGCGCGTAATTAACCCCAAAGATACGGACAGTGTAATAACACTAAAGGACGCAAATGGTTGCATTGTACCCACCTCAGAATGTGCCCACGTATTAAACAGTGTTTTTAGTAAAGTTTTTCCGACGAACCCCCCCTTGACGAGTCCTGTACCGTCGCTCCTACCACAATAACTTACCCAAGCGAGCTTATCATCGTACTGAAGTTGGTGTATCCCGTGCAATTGCTAGACTTCTCTCCAGCCCTGGACATGACGGCATCAGCTCAAAGCTGCTAAAGTTAACTAGTCACGTATCCTCGTTTTTATTGTGCCTTATTTTTCAACAATCGCTTGATTCTGGGTGCGTCCCTGACGATTGGAAATCTGGTCATGTCAAACCCATTTATAATCTGGTGAACCCTCATGTCCAAAAAACTACCGCCCGATTTCCCTCAAATCGGTTTGTTGTAAACTCCTTGAACACATACTTTACTCCCACATTATGCGACATCTCAATACTAATAAATTGTTATTCGATAATCAGCATGTGTTCAGGTACAAGCGTTCTTGCCAAACACAATTGTTTGAATTAACCACGGACTTACACGACTGTTTCCACAAATTGGTTTATACAGGTGCAGTATTTATCGATTTCTCCAAAGCCTTCGACCGCGTTCCCCACAAACGGCTTATCCGAAAAATAAATTGCCTAGAGTTAGACGTAAAAACTACCCGCTGGATTAATGAGTTTCTATCTGGTCGCTCTCAAAAAGTAAATATAAATAATAACCTTTCCATTTCCGGTTGTGTTAGGTCAGGTGTACCTCAAGGATCAGTTTTAGGGCCTTTATTATTCCTAATATATATTAATGACATTGCAAACAATATAACATCAACAATACGGCTATTTGCCGATGATTGTATAATTTATAGGCAGATCACTACCACCGAGGACGTAGCTATTTTACAAAGTGATTTAAATACCCTCGCAGAATGGTGCCACGTGTGGAAAATGGAAATTAATACCGAGAAAACTCAGGTAATGAAAATTTCTTCGAAGCTAAATACTCCATTTCATCAATACACGTTACGCAGTTCAAGAATTGAACGAACCCATTCTTTCAAGTATCTAGGTGTGATATTCACTCCTGATTTAAACTGGACCATGCATATTGAGCAAATAACAAACAAGGCACTAAGAAACTTGGCTTTCTAAAGCGCCGTTTATATCTTGCAAACCATGTCACCAGACTTCGAGCATACATTTCCCTCATCCGTACAACCCTCGACTATGCTTCTATTATTTGGAACCCTCACACAGCTATTCTGTCCGACTGTATCGAGTTCATTCAAAATAAGGCTGCCCGGTTCATTCTGCGCTCGTACTCGCCATACTAAAGTGTATCGGCAATAAAACAGATTCTCAATTTTCCAGACCTTAGCACTCGTCGTAAATTATTTCGTTTGACCTTTTTTCACTCTCTTTATCATGGCGTTACATCTTTTTCGTGTGTTCATATTTTTCCAGCCCATTATGTGTCCAATCGCACTGACCACGATCGTAAAGTCTCGCCCATATTCGCAAGAACCAAAAAGTACCAAAATTCCCCTTTTGTGCTATCCGTAAGCGAGTGGAACGAGCTACCCCGCGAGATTGTAGCGGTGGATGACCCGTCTAACTTCCAATCTGCTCTTCGCAAATTTCTGAATGTCGTCTGGGATATTCAACCAACGCTGGAGGGCACACCGCGAAGACGGAGACTTTACGCCTCGAGCTAAGAGAAAAACTCAACGTGGCACCAATACCTCGGAACATGCACCCCGAGCATCATACAGGGAGAAGATCGGCGAGAGCCAAATATATTCAGTCCAGATTCGGCAGTCACCCAGACTCGAGGTTCACGGATGCAGCCAAGTATCCGCATCGGCCCTCGATGGCAATTTCCGTCATCGACCCAGACCTGCAGGAGATAGCTTCGGCCTCCGTCAACACAAGCAGCCCAACAGAGGCAGAAGAGGCAGCTATAGCCATGGCCATAGTATCCAGCGCGTCAGACCAAAAACACGTACGCGTCATCACCGACTCTCAGGCCGCCTGCCGGAGCTATGCAAGGGGCAGGGTCTCTTCTATAGCGCACCGCATTCTCGCCAGTAAGGCGCCAGAACACCTCCCAAGTGTTACAATAGTATGGACTCCCGGACACGACTCTCTTCGTGGCAATCAGCGAGCTAACGCTGTCGCCCGAGCCTATGCCTCCCGGGCGCCACTGGAGGATAATTACCCGGAGCCCATAATGCTGCAATACCACACAATTCTACAGCACCAGCGACTCACCCGACAAGCCTTTCCTCCTCCGCACAAATCCTTAACGAGACAAGAAGCGACATTCTGGCGTCAACTACAAACAAACACCTTCCCGCACCTAGGAAGGCTCCACGCCATGTATCCTACAATTCACCCTTCGAACAAATGCCCTTCTTGCACAACACAGTATGCCTCCCTTTACCACATTACGTGGGCCTGCCCCGACATTCCAAACATTCCCCGAATGCACAACCCAACCCTTGAGCAGTGGAAAGCTGCGTTGCTCAGCTCGGACCCGGAAGATCAGCGACAGCTGGTACGACGGGCCACGAGTGCAGCCAGAGCTACTGGGGCCCTGGAATAGGGGCACCTCCCCTCCTCAAGCAAACTACACCCTTTCCTAACCAGCGTAAAATAAAGTTATTCCTCCTCCTCCTCTGAATGTGTAAAGTTCCGAGTGATACTTCTTGTGTGCCCTGTTGTATCTTGTGTGCCAGTGCAGCGTTGATGTTCGGCTGCCATGTGTACTTCTTGGCATTGCAATGTACTGCGGGTATGAGATGCGCTGTGTGGTAACTCCGTGTCGCTTCTTCTTCTTCTTCCTCTTTTTTTTCCTTCCTTTTTTTTACGAATGTATCTTTCGCCCAGTTGTCTGTTCGCTCAGTGCGGTCTTTTTTATGCCTGTTGACGTATGCATTGTAGGAATAGTATCCCCCCCCCTATGTAATGCCTCTCGGAGCCTTTAGGGTTTTCAAATAAATAAATAAAGGGCCTCCGGAAGCTGGATGGCTCCCTCACTGAGGACTGGCCGGAAGCTTTTGTACTCCGTTACAACATGTTGAAGCAAAATGGAGAGACGAGCTAATTGGTTCGCAAATTTCATGAGTGAAACTTAAGCGCAAAAGATTTCAGAGGGACGAAAAAGAGAACGACACAGGGAACGACAAGCGCATGTGTCGTTCCCTTTCTCGTCCCTGTGAAAATCTTTTGCGCTTAAGTTTCACTCATGGAATTTACAATATGTTGCTAGGTTTTTGGCTTCATTACGTAGCCTGTGCATAGTTCTTCCTGTGTGGGCTCGCGGATAACAGTTTTTCCCCAAGCAACCCACCCGGGCTTCAAAAAGCAATGCACTCCCTTTGGTATTATCGAATAATTTTTCCTTCGTGATTTCCTGCTTCCCGATCCTGTAGATATCTAAAGACTTCTTCGCCCCCATCCTTTTTTTTCCAGGTCGTTTTCTCTGTTTCTTTCACTTCATTATTATTACCTTGGTTGTTTTCCCTGGACTTCCAGGATTTATATACTTTGTCCTGAGCCTTCTGGTTCTTTTCCTTTACTGTGTATCCACGCTTTTCATGTAAAGATACCGTAACAATTTGGCAGCCCATCTTTGGTCATCTATATTTCTAAGTCGTTCTTGAAAACATATTTTGCTCTGTGCCTCTGTCACTTCGAAGGATGCCCATCTCATGTCTCCCTGCACTGCCACATTTGCTGTTTTACTGTGCGCTCCTAATGCCAATCGACCTACGGCGCTCTGATTTACTTCTAGCCCTGACTGAATCTCTGATTTGACCCACACTACTGCGTTTAATAGGTGAGTGCTGGTACCAATACTAACCTTCCGGATTCCTCTTACTACTTCATATCTGTTATATCCCCTGAGTGCTCTGTGCTTCATGATACAGGCGTTTTTTTGCCTTTGATTCCTAAATACTCCTTATGAGTTCTTAGATACGGCTTACCTGCGTTCATCCATATGCCCAGATATTTGTATTCCGTTAGTCACGGTATTTCTGCTTGTTGAACGAATACCAATTCGTTACGGGCGTCTTCATTAAAAACCAGAACTCCCGACTTTGCTGTGCTAAACTCTAAACCCATTCAGTGGCTTCTTCCCCGCAGATATCTGTGAGCTGTTGCAGACACTGTTTGCTATCTGGTAGTAGTACTATGTGATCTGCATATATAAGTCCCGGAATATGTTGTTCCACTTCCTGTCCTTTGTGGCTATAACACAGATTGAAACCTATTTTACTGCCTTCAAGCTTTCTTTCTAGTCTAGCCATGTACAGCATGAACAGCAATAGCGACAGAGGACAACCCTGCTTTAAACCTCTATTTGCGACTACCGGTTCCGTGCACTTTTGGTCCTGCCAGGTAATTTGCACCTCGCTGTCATTGTAAATTCCCTGCAACAGCTGTATAAAGTCCTTGCCTAATCCTTCCTGTTCAAGTATGCTCCATAGCAGTTCTCTATGTTATCGTAGGCTCCCTTTATATCGAGAAATGCTATCCTTAGTGGTCGCTTCGGAGTCATTGACATCTCTATGCATTGGGTTAACACAAATAAACTACTTCAAGCGTCCGTCCCATCTGAAACCATTTTGAAGGTCTCCCAGTATGCCGTTCCCCTATATCCACGCCTGGTGTTCCGATTTTATGGCTTGCATTGCAAGCCTGCATGCTACTGAGGTAACTGTAATGAACCTGTACGAATCGGCATCAGCCGTGTCTCCTTTACCTTTATATACATCTTCATCCTGCTCTTACGCCAATTGTCCGGTACTTGCTTAGTTTTTATCACTTTTTTGATTGCACTAATCAGTTGTGCCTTGCCTTTTGTATCCAGTAGGTTGACCAGCCGTATAGGAATTTCATCCGTCCCTGTTGCGTATTAGCTGGAACATTTTCTTCGGCTTTTTCCCAGTTTAGATTCTCCAACTTTATATCTCTACCTGTACGCACCTCAGTTGCCCCACTACCTTTCTGAGGTTTCTGAGAACCTTATGGTATGCCGTGCGGCGGGACAACAAACACCCTCTGATCCCTTCTCTCCAAAAATCCCCGGAATATAAACCCCCACCTGACTTCTCTGTGACCTACTTTGCGGCTCAAACTATACACCCTTCTTCCCCCTCTATATCTCCCCCTAAATACTCCCAAAGCAATCTGCTGTCTTAATTCTATTTCCTTCGCTCCTCTCGTCTGGGGACGTACCCCTATATTAGGCGTGCCAGTCAAGCGAGTGGTTGCCCTGACGAAGGCATGTCTCTTTCCAGAAACGGAGCAACAATCGTGGTTTCTACCTTGTTCAAAATTTTATATATATGTGCGTGTGTGTGTGTTTGTGTATATAAATACAGTATTAAATATATAGGTATATTACGGGGGTCCCTGCAATACCATCTGTCTACTGGAATGCACGTTTCCTACAAATTCCATCAATCATGACCCCTTTGCCACGCCTCGCCACTGGCTGGAGTGGTCTTACATGGCGTTGTTAGTGTCGCGAGAGCTCTCATTGAGAAAAACAGATGTAGTGGCCACGTTACATCATGAAGAGAGAAAGCCTGTAAAAGGTAGAAACTGAGTTAAGCACGCACGATGTAGGAAGCCGGAGGCGTGTGGTACATGTCGATGGGACAGTGGTTAGAGTGGACGAGTTAGGTAGGAAACGACATGGCTTCGCGTCGCCTCGAAGAGGCTGCATGACACAAAAGCAGATGTTCTTGGCTTAGATTTCAAAGGATCACTTAGCGAAAAAACGCAACGTGTGCATGTTTCCTGTGCCTTAAATGCGAAAAAAGTTGGGTTGGTATGATTTACTGCTGTTCATTGGAGATTGCTCGGCTCGTCCAGTTTTTCAGTGTCCGTTTGGAAGGTGGCCGAAAAATAAGGACGCCGGAAATGAGATCCTCGAGCTTATCGCTTATCGATAAGAGCTTATTGCTTGAGCTGCCGGTGATAGTGCTTGATGAAAGAGTTCGTGCAGAGATGTTTTATGGTGTTCAGCAAATGTTCAAACTCGGGGGATATTCCCAAAAGCTGGAAGAGCTGAGAATAAAATTTCCAGCGCTGATCTGTTGGTACGCGAATAGTTCTGCCAAAGCGAGATACGCCACCGCAAAAGAAGTGGACGACTTATTTGTCTGTGGTAATTATTTGGAGCGCAACATCTTTTATCTTTGCAGACCTGATAGATGACGATGAGGCAATAGTGTTAAGGTCTAGCTGGTGGGAGGGATTAAACTTCAATTTAACTTCGGAGTGAACTGGCAGTCCCATTGCCTGCTGAGCTGGCTGCTTCTGTACAGCAGGGATTTCAAGAAGGCACGGCTACAGGAATAACTCTTCTGCTGTGGCTAAAGACGGCGGATCCTTAACAAAGCGCAGGCGCACTGACTCTCGCTCCCTCAGTGCATGAAACTTCTGCGGATCTTCACTGCAGCACGTGATGACAATTTTCGCCAAAACATTTGAAAGCGATCCCAACACTTTTAAAATTGAACTGCATTTTCGCTTGCTACTTTAGAGCAGACTGACAGTCATATATCATGCTACACCGGCTGCTTCTGTACTGCAGGTAGGTTACTTTCCTACACCATGTTAAACCAGTCTGTTACGGCCAGTCTGCTACGAACTTTTTGTACAAATGTGTACAAGTGTATTTTTCCCTTTTCTTTGTGCCGTTGTGAAGCCGCAATGGACGAGTTGGCCAACTTCTCCAAACGTTTGAGTGAAAAGCCACCGGGTTCCGTTAACGAACTAGCTAAGATGTTCCGGGAAATGACAGCCAAGGGTTTTGACACAGTGGCAAGCATACGATCACATAATAAAATGTTGTCGCTTCAAACAGTACAACAACAGACGAACTTGCCGCTGTTAAAGAGTCTATGAAATTTATAAATAAATGCTTGAAAGGTTTGAAAGCCAAAATCAAGAACCTATTGGTATGGGCACACGGCCTTCTGTGGCCCTTGCTGGCTTGGGTCTCCCACAATAAGTATGCTAATAAAGTATTAATATTAAAACAGAAAATTCAGGCACGTAACCTGTGAAGATGACCTGTCCAAAATTGTGTTATCGTCGGCACCTAACCAACCCTAAACGTAGCACCGGAATAAGGGGGTTCAAGAAACTGCGGATGACAACCCCAAGCCAAACAATACTGCATCGATCTTTCACAGCATCCTTCGTAGCCTAACAAAAATGCGAACTTGCTTATTGCACATCTGTTGCAGCACACTACTTCTTCTGATATTATTGCTGCATCCTAAACACGGTAAAAAAAGATAACATTATATTCCCCGGATACGCGGCCACCTCAAATCCACGGTATTTAATTTCAAGCCAAGGAGGAGTAACCCTCGTTGTTCAAAATCGTCACATATCCTCAAGGCTAACGCCGATGACATTCAGTTCCCCGAAATTCACACCTTATTTATCAGACACGATTGTTCTCTTGTTTTTGACGTACTTGCTTGTCCCTATCGGTTTTCACTCGTTTCCCGTCCTTTGCGCTGTTGATATTTATGAATTCCTACCTACTCGCCCAGCTTCGCACTCTCGTTCAGTATTTATCAGCCTCCCAACTCACTCATAGCTGCCTTCTTACCATAAACTTGTTATGGATGTTATCGTTTGCTGCAGGCCCCTAACTACTTCGACAGAGACTTATTAAAAACATTATGCTTCGCATCATCCTCTCTAACATTTCACTTCGCATTGATTCTTGGGAATGGTCCTATAAGAGCTACCTAGAACCTATTCGAAAATTACAGAAACAATCTCTAAAAACAATAACATGCTCGAAGCATGATCATCCAAGTCAACACTTGTTTAACGATATGCAAATGTTGCCTTTTGATGCATCTCGCCAAGCAAAGACAGCCAGCTGTTTAAGTAACATCACACGGCAAAATAACCCCTTCAATGCATCCTTGGTTTTAACTACTTCCCGGCCCAAACGAAATGCAGCGTGTTGTAATTTAAATCTGCCCGCTACAAACAACGCGTATTGTGAAAGTCAGTTGCCGTTTATAGGAGCAAAAATATGGACCTGCTTACCAACAAAAATGTGAAAGCCCAAAATTTTGAAACATCCATAAAATATTTATCCAAGCTTGAATGATGCGAGCTAATTTGTGTTTTTTTTTCTCTTGGCATGACTTTGTGTGGTCACAGAAATACTAAACGTGCTGGCTGGTTATTTCGTTTGTGCATTCTTTGACATCGGTGTTGGTGTACTGGACTGTGAATCTTGTTGCGGCCTTCCATTGGCTGTTTGTATTTGTATTGTACTTGCACATACCGGTATGCGTATTGTTTGGTTAATAAAACGTTTGTGACTTGTTTTTGTGATAATATTTAAATTGTAGATATTTGCCTGCACTGGTGAACCTTTTTCAAACTAACGCTTGTTTAAATAATATTGTTGCCTTTAACCAAGCTTGCGTGTTAGAAAGTGCTTTTACAAGTGTAGTACAACCGTCAGTCTTTAAGAGAGTTATTTGTTTTAAATATTGTACAGGACCCAGAACAAGCCATTGCCTACGACTTCAAACAGTCTGATGATCATTGGTATTGTATGCTTTGACAAATAAAAGAAACTGGAATGAAGTGAAAAAAGTTAGGTGTGCATGTGCAAAACCGTTCGCTTTCCAGTGAACCACGCACGGGGCACCTTGAGTAATCTTGGGGACGGTATCGCCGACACCGTGGACACCTAGCCCTCAAACATAAGCTGTATTCATCCGTGGTGATTTCTTTATAGGTGGAGGGTGAGCAACCACTAATGGTGGCCGTCGGAGCCCAGGTCACGCTCTGGCGAATGGGCTTCCGGTCTGTTTACCAGGCAGGAAGCTCTGGGATCTCTTCAGCTATCAGGGTAAGGCGCACGGAGAAAGCACCCCCGTTATCCTGCTTCTTCTAATGCCATATGAATATTTGAAAACTCCCCTCATACGTGATCCATCCACGAAAAGGGGTTGCACCCAAGTTTCCTTCTCATCCCCTCCAACAATATACATTCCAAAACATGACCACTATCCTGGATTCTTGATTATCGAGACAGTTGACAAAACAAAGTCCCTATTGCTGATCACTAAACTCCTTGAAAGCATCCTTGGGAAATCATTCGATGCTTAAAAAACTCCGAACCGGTGAAAAGTTAGTCAATGTCTAGGCACAGCATCAAGCCGCTCACCTCCTGACCCAAACCTGCGTGGCAGTTCTGGCCATCAGAGGCACACCCCATCGTAGCCTCTACAGCTCTCAGGGAGTGATTTCTGAGACAGATTTATAGAATGAGACCGAACGGGATCTGTTGGAAGGCCTCAAAGGTCAGGGTGTAATGGCACTGATACGTATCACCATCAGACGAGGTAGGCAGGAAATCCACACAAAGCATATAATCTTTACTTTCAACCGCTCCACACTTCCTGAATCCCTTAAAGCAGGCTTCATCTCGTGCTCCGTCCGAGGGTACATCCAGAACCCAGCTGCTACAAGTTCCAGCGGTTCGGGCACAGTACTAACTCGGTTCGGGGCTAACTAACCTGCGCCAAGTGCACCCAGTACTTTCTAACTGATGACTGGACATGTACTAATCAATACTTGTGTGCCAATTGCCAAGGACATCACGCTGCATATTCGCAGACCAGCGAGCGATTCAAACTTATGAAAAAAAATCAACATCAAGATCATAAAAACATCACCTTCCCATAAGCGCGACAGAGGCTCGTCTCTTTCTCCCTGGGGAGGTACGCAGATGCGGCTCGCAGGAGATGGAGCGGCGTCTCGTTTTGTTGGGAACACAATACCGTAAGTGGAACCTGGTGCCACTCCCTTTCCTCATCAGATTACCCCTGGGGACCGCTCCCGCACCCACACCGCTTGCTAAGCCAGCAGCTGCTTTGGTGGCAACCACGTTAGGTGGCGATGCTGCTGCATATACTATTTCCTCTCAAGCGGCCCAAAGCACACGTGAGGGCAGGGAGGAGATGGAGACGGAGGCATCCGCGGCAGTTCCCACCCCCACCGCACCACCTCTGCCACCGGGGGGCCTCCTGACGCCCTCGGCAGTCGCGGCTTCAAAGAAGGTCACCGGGAAGGGTGCCAAGTCCAAGTCCAGGGAGACCGTTTCACAGGGCGCCCTAATGACTTCGATTACGACATGGACGTAAGCCATTCCGCCATGCACCACTGCGAAAAGAACGTGCTGTGGCGTC
This sequence comes from Haemaphysalis longicornis, assembly GCA_013339765.2. Lineage (NCBI taxonomy): Eukaryota > Metazoa > Arthropoda > Arachnida > Ixodida > Ixodidae > Haemaphysalis > Haemaphysalis longicornis. The sequence goes on along the minus strand of CM023454.1, from coordinate 96,781,979 downwards.
TATGTCAGTAGAGACGGTCAAAAACTCTTTTTTTGCAAGAGTTCAAGCCTGAAAGTGAACAAAACACACAGCTATTCCAGTCGCTTTAACTTAAATAATGAGAAGAGAAAATATCATGCAGTGGAACTGCAGAGCCCGTCATACAAATATTGATGATATCTACAAGTTACTGCATTCCAATCAGCCAAGTGTGATGTATCTCCAAGAAACCCGTTCAACGTCCAGAAACCCAAATTTCTTGAATAGTTTGATGGTATTTACGAGGGACAAAATTGGTGGTGCCACCACGTCAGGTAGTGTGGCCACAATTGCCAAGAAATCCTTGGTATGCCAGACTGTCCAACTATAGACCATCATAGAAGTCCTTTTTTCCGAACGATAATCTTCCATAGGCTTATAACACAATGTTCTCGTTACAATGCTCCGGTCTTCCAGCACTCGAGGTCAGATTTCGAAGGTCTGGTTAAAGAGTTACCCGAACCTTTCATTCTCATAGGTGACCTGAATGCACATAACACTCTTTGGGGATCTGCTCTCACCGATGCCCGAGGTCGCCTCATTGAGAAATTCTTAACACAAAGGGAGCGCATCTTTTCAATCAGAAACGGCCAACAAAGTATTATAATATAGATCACAACACTTATTCACATTTTGACTTGGCTATTCGATCCGCAGTTCTCTTTCCGTCTGTCGAGTGGAATGTGGGCGCTGACCATTATGGTAGTGACCACTTCCGCACCTCACTAACACATATAGGTGAAGGCTCAAGAAGTCCATCTTCCCAGAACAGGTTCAATGAAGCGGGAACACACTGGTATACATTTCCAAAGGCATCCAAACTACACTACACGTTCATAACACATCTAGACGTGGAGAAGGCAATCCAACTGCTCCCGGCGCTAACCCTCGTTGCCACAGAAAAGCCTATTCTCCACACCTCTTGTGCGTTCCACAACAAGACGAGCCCGTGGTGGAATGAAGACTGTAGGCGGAATCTAGGGGCCCAGTACAAGGCGTGGGGTATCGGGAAACCCCATTTGTTCAAAAGGACCGAGGCGTTAAGACATGTTGTGCGCCGGGAGGCAAAAAAAGATAGTTGGTGTTCCTTCATACCATCAATAAATTCCTACACCGACTAACCAAAAGTACAGACACGAATATGCCAACTCTAAAGCACAATAAACACACAGCCTGCCACTGGTCAGCGCAACAAGGGACACACTCAAAGACCAGACTGACACAGTCACACAACATTTTCAACACGTGTCCAGTTCCGCACACTTAACAAACACTCATAAAACACAAACAATCGGCCGAAAAGAAGCCTATACTAGATAACAATAGGTCAACATCTTCTAACTCCGCGTTTTAACTTCATGACCTGAGGGCTGCTCTAAGCACGTGAAAAAATTCGGCTCCAGGCCCAGACAACATCTTATATACAATGACATAACACCTACAAGCAGACACACTTTAAGCACTTCTACAACTATATAATAAATGTGGCTTTCTGGGCACATTCCACACTCTTGGAGGGAGGCTATACTAGTGGCTTTCATGAAGGAGAGAAAGTAGCCGTTGTCTCCCTCAAGTTTCCGTCCTATAGTCCTGATGAGCTGCCTGCGCAAGCTTCTCGAGCAGCTCATAAATCGCAGGCCAGTGTACTTCCTTGAATACAGCCGTCTTTTCGAGAGGTGCCAGGCAGGCTTCATGAAGGGGGATCGACGAACGATCAACACACCGCACTTGACTAGTACATCAAGAATGCTATCGTGCATAAGCAGTACTTCCTAACTGGGTTTTTTGACCTCGACAATGCCTATGGCACTGATTGGTGTTACGCGATCCTTAGTTACCTCGAGTCGTTCGGTGTTTCGGGTAACATGGCAAACACCCTTGTTAGTTACTTGTCAGAGAGAACTTTTGGAGTGAGGGTTGGTTGGGTACTCTCAAAGGTTCAAGTGCAAGAAAATGGCGTGCGGGAAGGTGGCGTATTGAGCTGCACTCTATAGTAAATATGACTCTCTCTGGAAGGAATCGCCACATACAATTTCTTTTTTCATGTATATAGACGACGTGCAGATATCTTTTCAATCATATAATATGTCAATTTCAGAGCGTCTAGTCCAGATATGCATCGAGAAACTTGCTGGCTGGGTAGAAAAGAATGATTTTAATCTCAACCTGGAAAAAGCTCTTGCGCTGAGCCCTCCAGGAAGCGTGACGTACATGCGGAATAGTCCTAATGGTGTGTCCATTCTGGTGAACAAGGAGCACAAGTTTTTATGTGTTGTGTGTGACCACAAAATCACACTCATTCTTCACGTCAACGAACTTAAGCAAAAATGTCTGAAAACAATGAATATACTTAAGGTTCTCTCCCAGCAATCGTATGGGGCGGACAAAGAAATCCTGCTGCGCTTGTATACTGCTTTAGTTGGTCTTGTTTGGACTACAGATGTGTGGTGTATAAGTCGGCGACTAAAACAGCATTGCGAATGCGTGACCCAGTGCTACACTTGGGGCTTCGTCTTGCATCGGGTGGTTGTCGTACCAGCCCGGTCCAAAGTCTGTATGTCGACTGTTACAATTGGTGCTTTGAGAACCAACCTACGTACATCGACTTACTTTATGCTTTTAAATTTTCATTTCTGAAAAAAAATCCTTTTTATCCGGTATTTAACGATACATCCACATCTCTGCTGTTTGTAAAGCACCCTTCCGTTCCTCTCTGTTTTTACTTAGACTGACAGAGCGTGCCTCGGATCTAAGCGCTTAGTTTTTAAATAAGTAGAGATCATCCTTTTCAGACATTTTACCACCTTGGAAAGTTCGCCCTGTGTCCTGCGGACCTTCATTTATAAAACTTGGGAAAAATCGGTTACCAGAAGCTGCAATACTGCAGAATTTTATGTCCATGCACTTAAAATACCCATGTGTAGACTTTTACAGTGACGCGTCTAAAAACTCCACTAGGGTGTCTACTCATGGTACGTATTGCAATGCAGCTAGGAATGTGAGCGTACACACAACCATTTTTTCAGCCGAACCATCTGGAATTCATTATACAGCACAATCTTAACATTTAAATTCCCAATTCTATGATCTATACAGACTCCTTGAGTGTTGTTCGTGCACTATCACCGCACTAGCCCCCCAAAAGCCCCATAGTTAATCTTGTGTTCAACACCACTATGTCTGTTTATGCTGAAATTCACGAGCTGCTCCTCTGCTGCGTCTCAGGACCCGGTGGGATCGCTGGGAACGCGTTGGCAGGTGAGACGGTCCGCTGCTGCTGCGCTCAGCGACACTGTAGACATTACAACGGTACCCTGTACAGAATTCAAGCCACACCTAACACAAAACATTTGTCGAACATGGCAACCATACTGGAGTGAACAAAGAGACTGCCAACTACACTTAATAAAGCCACACTTTGGACGGTACACAGGTGACTCATACAACAGATAACCCGGAAGTCCCCTTGGCGAGGCTACAGATAGGGCATACGCATGCAACACACTTGTATCTCTCCCGGGATATTCTAGATCCATGTGCAGGAGGTGCGAAGAGGCCCTATCCGTAGTTCACGTACTCATTCGATGCAAGGCACTCGACATAACACGACGCAAGCATTTTCCTGAACTGTACAGACAAGACATTCCGCTACACCCTTCACACTTCTTTGCTGATAACCCAGGGTTTTTTAAATTGCGCGTTTTCATTTTTATCAGAAGTCGTGTTTTTACTGCTTCTTACATACCATGCATAATCAGACTTTCCCTATACACCACCCATCTTCATTCAATCGCTTCACTTTTGTTTTTACTCCACAATTTAGTATTGAATTGCACATCGGTCCGCATCAAATAACTTTGTCTTTGGCGTTCTTTGCGCTAGTTGGCCTTGCGCCTTTAAACTCAAACCGCCATAATCATCATCCCATTGCAGCGCACTTCATCAGGGCGGTGACAGACATGCTGGAAAATTTTGGGGCAATTGCACTGCACTGAACTGCGCCCTCTGCGGCGGCCGTCTTAATGCATTACAGGCCAAGCATATTGGTCAGTCATAGGCGCGTAGAAGCGCGACTGCCGAGATGGTTGCTAGGATGTTTTCCTTCTGGGGGCTCCATCTCTATAACAATAGTTATTTTGACAGTGGAGCACGTCAATGGGAAAGCTTTGATCGACTTCTTCCTTTTTCCAAATCATTTTTTTTCGCTGTGTCGCCGATTATTTTAGCATGGTGAATACATCCTTAGGTTAGGGCTTGGTAATACATCTAAATTGCGTTCACACCGCCATTCGGGTAACGGTAAACTGTGAAATTGATGTCTCCTTACCCTTTCTTTACACCCAATTGAAGAAAGGAGGCATGATAAAGATGTTCTCGGCTCACTTGAAGCTCATGAACATTAGTCGCCACATGCAATTTGTTGCGGCTCACCCCGCCAACGAGAAGGCTTCTGTTGTGTCCTTTTCGTTTCCAAAACACCAGGTGCCATTTGCTTCTCCGAATAGCAACGCAGGCAAGAAGAAAGCCGGGTAATTCCGGACCCGTCAAAAAAACGGCTACACAAAATTTTATTCACCCCGTAACCCGCCGCACCGAACGAAATAGGGGGTGAAACTCGGCGAGGATATTGAACATCAGTATTCTGAAACGCGTTCCTGTGCTTTACATCCAAGTAACTAGCCCTGCCTCGGCCCGCGTTTTGAGAATAGCGAAGTGCACATTCTCCACAAGCAATCGACAACTCTTGGCCGAATAACCCCCACCCAAAAGACTGTGCAAAGATATAGAGAGGGCCGGAGTCATTTCACGTATTCTGTGAGCAGACTGCACTGTATCATACAATATAAGAAACAAAAATATCCCGGAGCGTATTAGACAGCACCAAAACAACGTCCGGAAACCGATAAGAGGAGGCAGCGTAGTTGCCGATGGCTGTAAAGTGGCCGACCGCAAAACTGACTTCTACGAAACGTCCACAATCGTAAGGTAAAGAAACTGGAGGAAGAGGCTTTTCTGGCACTGTGGGAGAGCCGAAGAGAAGCGCTCTTTTCAAGAGACTAAGTCCTTAAACGATATTAGACACAGCAGCAATGTGCAGCCAGTCACCGCTTAAGAAGAAGACTAGCAGGCTTCCAAAAACAGGGTTTTTATTGTTAGGATTGGTTCCAGAATAATAATATTTCTATTTGAATTGGAGTGTTCCCGTTTGCATCATGAAGGAGCTTTGGAAATGGAATACGAGAATCCTAAAGGATTTAAAACTTCACAGTTCAACACCCCTAAAAAACATGATAAAAGGTAGTTGTCACACTCGTTCTATGCGGTGACCTTATTTTACTGATTTTCATTGAAGCAACAATTTAGAGGGTTTTCTGTAACCTATTTGTTATTTTTAAACCTACATGGATTGGCGACAGGGGGAATCATAAAACGGTGCAATCGATTGCGGATTAACCAATGACGGAAAGTACAGTAACTGAGCAACAAAACAGTCGTGCCAGCAACAGCTTAACATATATTTTTTCGAACTTACCCACATTAGTTAAAGGGTTGTGGCGCAATACACAAAGGGAAGACAATGTTTTGTATCCTTCAAGAAGACAAAGACATGACATATTGACCACTTTCCGAGAGTACAATTCGAAATATGGCTTGAAACTTCCATCTTTCTGCATTTCGTGTCTTTATCTCAAGGAAATTTCAGGCACTTTCATAATTTTAACACACAGCCAACAGTCACCATCCACGGAAATATTCGGGCAAAATTAATTCTAAGCCAGGGAAAGCCGACCAGATTCTCATGCGTATGTTACCTCAAAAAAGCGCTGTGATGGCAATAACTTAATAAATTAGTGGTTTCAAAATATAGATATTGCTGCAGTACAGCAAATATCTTTAGACTTATGCTCCCTAAAGCACGGAAACATCAATCTCTAATCTTGTAGGCCTAAGTTGGTTGGTCTAACTATTCTTTCCCTAAAGTACCACTTACCGGTAGATCCTGTAAGAATCACAAAAGAGTTCATACATTCGCTGGTATTTAAAAGTGATTCCTTGGTTAAAACAAATATTTTTAGCTGTGGGATAAACGTTGATTAGAATAAAATAGGAGTACATTCCAAAACAGAATCAAATTATTTTGCTTTAAATGCAGATCAGCATGTTTTCCAAATTATACACTGTGCTCCCTAGTAACGTTGTAGTCTGATGAAACACAGCAAAACATTGTTACTAAACGTCCTAAAACTTTTTCAAAATTCCTAAGCGAATTTTTGTACAGAAAACGAAGCAAATAACGTACTTAGGAAAACAAACGGCATAAGCCTGACCCCGCAAATTGTTTGCAATGTGTAGCAATTATTTTTTGCGGTAATTAGGCATGGCACATAAGCCGTTGAACTGGCTTCCCATTCAGAATGGCGATACGTGCATGGTCAGCAGACGGGTACATCCATCTGATGTTTGTTTAAAATGCTTTTTCGTTTATCTAGAATCTCGTATGTCTTCCCATTTCCCACTCATTTCGCTTATTGAAAGATTTGAAGTACTTTAGGTATCGGTCATATTGCACCACATCATAGAAAAGTTGTTACCGTACGCCGACACTTGCACTGCCGCTGCACCTGCACCTACAAGGGACGTGCGGAAACCGCCTCGGCAGCTATACCGGATTTTGAATGCGCTTGACGTTGTATCCGCAGATGCGTACGCCTCGTGTCTTGGCGCCGGCGGTGTACTCTTTTTACACGTACTTTGCCTGTGAATTGCTGTGATTACATCGCTTGTCATCGCTCCTGTGTCGATGTGACCCTCTTTTACTATACAAGCCTGAGCGCCCGTACTACCCTCTCCTATCCAACCATCATTCATCTTCTGAAGCTTTGTCTTCAATATTTTATTCGGCTGCACAGCCGCTGTTTGAAGACGTGCAGGACATGAGGGTAGAACATGAGTAAATGCTGATTTCAGTGCAAAGCTTGGTAACTCTACCAGACAACATTTTTTCCGTGGCATGTGGGCGAGAAACTCGGATGCTGATAGGGAGGTGGAAGGCGCTTTGCACTCACAGAGCACAATATAGATAGCGCGGCGATCCGGCGCTGCTATTCCCAAGCGTTCCTCGTGGCCACCCCAGTGGACGCGTCGACGGCACCATTCCGTCGGCTTTGTCATCTGCTTTGGCGATGGTGTTGGGCCGCTATTGGCGCAGCCTCGCGTCCATTGCGCGCTTACTCCGCACAGCGAGGTTAACTTGTTCGAAAGTCCCCTCCCCTCTGTTACCAGGAACAGAGGGAATTAAGTGGTCGTACGGCAAATATACCTTAAGGATTGGTTTTTGGGACGGGAAAACTAAATATATAGCCGCTTGCAGAAATCTCACCGCTAGAGAAACGGCAGCTTTTGCGTACTACTTTTCACAAATGAGACTGCATTTTCTGAATAGCCGAATACCAATTCGGTAGTGTTGCAACAGGCATTACAAAAGATGAATGGAGCAACTGGTTCTCATAACTCGCGATTTTAAATGTTCCGCCAGCTTTCTGAGCATTCTCAAACCTAAGGAACTGCTTGACATCTGTATAAATGGGAATCAGTAAGCTCACCTGCCGGAGTGTTTCGTTGTCTGCGCTTGTGTCCCGCGGTGGCGTAGCCCCAACTAGCATATGAGGAGTGCAAGGACCCACTGTCTCAGCCTTCGAAACACGCTACTCTCCATCTTCTTTCTTCCGACGCATGTCCGAGGTTCAGCGGCAGCGTCCGCCAGCTGATCACGGCCGTGACCAACGCTGCGGCGTTCGGGACGGCACCCCCCGCGAATCGCAGTTAACACCTTGCATAATCTCTTTTTTCGCTCTTTCTAGAGCCACCTGTGTAAATTAAGGTGGCGTAGCATGGAAATTGTTGTGGCTGTTGAATAAGGGTTTGCTTTCCAAACACCTTCAGAGCGCGCATTGTAGCCATTTTTTCAAAAACTTTCAGTTTCGTTGAGCATGTGGCAATTCTTTGGAGAATATACACCACAGAAGAAATGCAAAAACCACTTTCGAAGCCCCATTACCCGAAACCATTACAGAAATGAAGTCTTCCTCGGAATAAATATTTATTCAACGTCTACGGAATAATTGGGCAATTTTCTAGTACCTTTATCAACCCCTGAAGCTACAAGAAGTGCCCAATTTTCAAACATTGCAGCAAGATGTGGTAATTTCAAAAGTTTGTTTAGTTTTACCTTATCAAAAGTATTTACGCACAAATACTGATGACATCATTTTTTGACGTACGTTTGAAAACTTGGGCTTTTTTTTCAAAACATTTCAAAACGTTTCAAAGACATTTCATAACGGAGTGGAGAAAAGGCAAAATGAACATGAGCGCGAAAATTTCCAGTATTCTTTGCCAAAAGTATTTGTCGTTTCAGTGTTTAATACTCTTCGGCATCATAAACAAATGCGCAAGCTTCGAACGGCTCTCAGTGTGTTGGGTAATAATTTTTTAACTACAAAGCTAGCATAGACAGCATGCAGAGAAATGTTCACTGTATTTGGGCGCCTTTAAATGGTTTTTTTTTTCGTTTAGGTGCGATACATTCAGTGTATGAGTGCGTTATTAAAAGAGCCCACGCATAGTGCGGTAATCCACACGCATGAACACCCTGGCTGAAACCGGTACAATAAAGACAAGGGTTATCTGGAGGCCATGATTAGATCTACGCATCAGAATTTCCATCAAACATGCCAAAATTCTCAACCAGTTCTCCTTTCTTATTAACACGTTTTATGTTTGTCTGTGCGGCTCGGCTACACTCTTTAAAAAACATTCAAATGATCTCCTCTCATTTGTTTAGGCATCTACTACTGTATCAATGCCTAAAAGCTGCAATGAAGGAACTCCTAAAACAATAAAATTGCCTTCATGAATAATTGATGCCTACAGAAGTACCGAAAAAGCTGAAGAGCGACAATGACCACGGTTTACATTAGGATACTTTGCCCACTTCAATGTCGCCGATGGCATTTGACATTTTTGTGCCAATGTTTACCGCACAGCCTAAATTTCTGGTGCTGAGAATAGAGTAATATTATTACTAATAATAACGTTTATTTCTGCCTCAAATACATACAAAGAAAAACAGAAGAGCTGCAGAAAAAGCCGTCATTACGGCCGCAGCCCTCGTTCAGACGGGTAACAGCAGTAGCAATGAACAGCGAAATGGGTAATTACAGCTAGAAACAAAACTACGCACGCGTACAAGCTTCATGCGTTACATAACAAATGGTTGAAGAAACAAGACGTTCCTCAAACAAAAACTAAAAACAAACACACATATTTAGAGCATAATAATGCACCGAAAAATTTAGCTTAAATACATTATTTCTACCTGCAACTCTGTTCCCGGTTAGTACATCTGAACAAATCAAAACCTTCACAGTCATACATGTTCAAAAGAGAAGGTAGAGCATATTTCAAGCATTCCCAACCGGTATTTAGGCGCACCATTGAAACAAATCAGCTTCCCTGCATTCTGAACGGGTACTTTGTTTTCTTTTGTCGAAGATGGGCCTCATTTCGTATATTGTCTATATTCCTTTAGGTTTCTATTTTAAATCGAACACTCAGCCGGTATTTGTACAAGTGATATATTGTAATAATACCTGCTTCAAGAAAGAGACATTCGTTTGGCCACAATACTTCGCATTGAAAACAACGAAGGAATTTTTTTCCAATAGATGAATTTTCTTTAGAAGTGAGTGTTTGGCAGTTCCCCATACAAGCTGACAGTAGTTGATATGAGCGTAAAATAAAGAGTTAAGCAATAGTAGCTTTAAAGATTTTGGGAGAATATATCTGATACACCTAACGTACCGGTTATCCTTCCCAAGCGCGAGACAACATGATTTACATGATTTTTTCATGACATAGTGGACAAAAATACTACACCAATGCACTTAAACTGATCTACCACTTCTATTTGTCAACAGTTAAACATAATGGATTGTGGGAGGGAACTGGTTTGTTTTTTTGATGAAATATTAATGCTTTTGTCTTTTTTATTTTACGCGCATGTAATTAGACTTCGACCAGTTTTCCACCGCGGCCATCAATGTGCTACGGGCCTGTATCAGACCATGGACATCTCCATCAGGGAAGAAAACGCTCATATCATCGGCATAAATAATAAATTTTGCATCCCGGTTGATATTTATATAGTCATTCAGGTATATATTAAACAGCAACGGACCAAGCACACTTCCTTGTGGGACGCCGGAAGAAACCGGTTTTATTTGGGAATATGTATTGTTTTTAATGACGGTTTGTTTTCTTTTAGACAAATAGGACTTTATGAGTAATGCAGCTTGAACCCTTATTTCGTAGTACTCTAGCTTCTTTAGAAGTAACCCGTGGTTCTCCAAATCAAATGGCTTGGAGAAATATGTGAAGATTCCCACTACAAATGGTAGTTTTTCAAATTGTGTAAGAATATATTCTTTTTGTTCCAGGAGGGCGAGCTCTGTAGATTTGTTTTTGTGAAATCCAAATTGGCATGCTGTTATAACGCTGTGTTTATCCATAAATAAATTAGTCTGATATGCAAAACGTTTTCCAAGGCTATTGAGAATATAGGGAGTATAAATACGGGTCTATGCTTGCTGAAGTTTTTGCGATCTTCACTTTTGAACAGGACTGTTCTTTTGGCTAACTGCATTTTCTTTGGAAATACCGATGTCGTTAGGCAAGTGTTAAATATATGTGCAACTACTGGTGCTATTATATCTGCAACATGTTTCAGTGGACTTACTTGAATATCGTCAATATCTAGACATTGGCCATTGTTTCAGTTGTCTATAACCGATTTCACTTCATCTGTTGTCACAGGTTCTAAGAATACTGTGTGTACGTTCCGAACACGCATATATTCGCATGCATCCTTCAATGAGCCGTCTGCTTTCATATTTGTGAAAAAATCGGTAAAACGCATTGGCCAGCTCAGTTTCAATTAGTTCTTTGTCACCAATTTTCAAATTTATAACATGCTTATGTTGCTGATTACGGTGAAGTAATAGGTTTAACCGTCTTCCGATAACATCATGACGACCTTTCTTTATATTTAAGAATGCAATCAGAATGCAATGCAATGCAAGAATGCAATGCAAAACTTGCAATCATCGACTGTGCGCGTTGTTAAAAAGGTTTTATAAAGCTTTTCATTCACTTTAATTTCATGTCGCAGCTTGGGTGGGATCCACGGTTACTGAGACTTGCTTGGTGGTTTTCGTGTTGTAAAAGGAAAATGAAAATAATAAAGTTGCTTGAACCTTCGTAGGAAATTATTGTAAGCTTGATTTGAATAATTAAGGCGGTGAATGGGGGTTCAGTCAACCTGAGTAAGTGCAATACTAAACGCATTATTCGAAGCTTCATTTATGCTTTGAAATCTAATGTCTACTTGATGTTTGAGTTGTTCGGCTAGCGTATCCATGCACAAAAATACTGGAAGGTGATCGCTAATAGGGCATGATAGAACACCTGCCTGAAGTTTTTGAATGGGAAATGTTCGTAATAAAAAGATCTCAAGTGGATTGGTTTTCAGTTGTTATTCGAGTATGAACTTCAAATACATTAACAAAACCATTTGAAACCAAGACAGTATTAAATTCTCTGGCATAATAGATATTACAGCTCATATCAATGTTTAAGTATCAGAGGCAATAAGCGTGTTGTTTCCATCAGCGACAAGCAATAAGAAGTCTTCGTAAAACTTCAGAAATATTGTGACATTCTTACTGGGTGTGCGGTAGCAGAGTAAATTAGTTATCCCACACATAGCGAAAATATTTCGTAATCACGTGTAATTACACTGTACGGGGCTAGTATTTCAGCATTTACACTCACATCGAGCAACAGTGCTACTCCTCCACCACGGCCCATAGATCTATTGAGGTAATGTGTAGTATAGTTAGCATAATTGGAAAACGTTATGCGCGCTTGTACTTCATGTTTCACTCAATATTCGCGAAGAACTTGAACTGAAATTTTGCTAAAAAATTCATCCAGGGATTATTTTTTTTATTTTTCACTGATCGCGCGTTCACGTGTATAGCTTTCACAGAAGTAGCCGAGAACGAGGAAGTCATACAGGGAAGGTCAGTTGAAAGGAGATAAGGGCATTGCATTATTTAGATATTTTCTTTCTCAAGACCTCACAAAGCGCAGTACTTATTTGAAGCGGTCCAAATTATTGGCACTTTTGACACGAAGTATACGCGTAACTTCATCTTTGTGGATCGGAATTTTTCCATCTGTGTCCCAAGCATAGCGATAGCCGCTATCTTTCGTCCACTCTTTCACCGCACGAAGCAAGTCCCTATTCGGTCGGGTCATGCTCTCCTGGATGAAGATAGGCGGTTCTTCATTCTTTAATTTGTTTTTACCTTTCAGCCACCAGTCTCTTGTTGTCTGTCTTGTGAAATGATCGATTATTCCAGGCGTCTTATCGGGGCGGGCCGGTATTCTGTGTATCGTCTGAATGTGGGCTTCCGGGAGGGGCGGTACTTCAAGCTTCCTGGCGATTCCATTTAAAATGGAAAGTGCACTGTCGTCAGGCGAAACCGATAGACCATGAAATTATAGGTTAAGCTTTCTGCTCCGGTACTCAAGCTCATTCCCCGCTCAAGTACCAGCTGTTATTCGACCATTGCTCGGTCAGGTGGTGCAAATAAAATTTTCATACGCGAGCGTTGCTAGGAGAAAATAATCAGCGCAAATTGCTGCATTATCTATCTACTGCCAGCGCGTCACGAGCAGAGATCGTGCAGAAGTATTACTCAAAAAACTGCTTAGGAATAAATGGTTCACCGCAACAGCATATTTTACCATCTCCACTGGCTGTTAAGGGAGTAGAAAAATTTCACACTCTGTGTTAGTTTGAAGGACGGACCTCGTCTCAGTAAAACATATGTACGGTAGAGTTTATTAGGTGAAAGGTATTGTGTGTCAGGTTGTGGGTGCTATGACATGCACTGTTATAGTCTGTCGCCACCTCGGATGCACACACGATCCTCAGCATCGGCAGGATTTGGCTTACAGAGAGCAAATCCCTTTTCACCGCCGCAGTTGGAGGGTAGATTTATAAGACGTTCAAAAACAAAACCTCCACAAAAGTAACCTTCTTTTTTGTTTGTTTTTTTCAACCCGGAGACACTAAAAGAAGAAAGAGAGCTTCTACGAAATTTTTGTTGTCGTGTGAGCAATCTGCAGGCAAGGAAATGCTTTCTAAAATCAATGCCTCAGTGAGATCGTGTGAAGATTTTGGGAACTGGTACTCGGCTGGTACTTTTGTGATTCAGCATGTACCATTATAGTATCTCTACTTTTAAAGGGAAAAAAATCGCTCACTAAATTCTCTAATGTGGTCGGAAGGTTAAGCAAGCGATTACCGAAGACTTGTTCACTGCTGCGTTGCGTTTACGGAACCGGAACGTTGAGCTGTTGTGTGCCACCCATCCGGATAATTTTTGTTTCATGCTGTCATTTCGCCGGGTTAGCAGTGTAGTTACCCCACCCGGTTGCGTCTATGAGGGCGCTGGTTGAAATTTTATTTGAACCCAAGTACGGTTGAATGTGTATTTCATTTACTTGTTTTACAGCAGACGCAACTCGTACTTCTGTGTAGTCAACATTACCTACCGGCAATTTGGGTTTGATCAGATATGTTCAGCTTGTACCTTAAGAAGTATGTTTTCATTATTATGCCCTGAATCGTCTTTTTTTTTAAGTTTTCATACTTTCAGAAAAGAAGACTTGTTTGAGCACGCCCCTGTAAATTTATAAAAGATGCATCTTTGTTGGAGGCAGTATATATTAATAAGAAAAAGTTAAAGCATCGAAGAAATACAACGACAAAGACCGTTTTTGTTTCTAAGGGTAACGATTAGTTTCGAAATGTTTAATAACGCACATACAGCACAGAAGGAGCCTCCGCGTTAGAAAACGACAATTTCTTTTTTAGCAGAACGATCTAAGCTACCGGTTTTTGCACCTATTGTTGCACGAATTAGAAAACCATGTAAAAATAAATTTTGTTTTAGGAGAAAATTGCAAACAATTGTTTCGCAGCAAACCCTGTCCTATAGGTCAATATTACTCACAACTGTTATAGCTCATTCATGAATATAGGCAACATGGGTCTACAGGCCGCGCATAACAAAGTGAGCACGTTTGGGAGCAGAATTTACATCTTCTTTCCGAAATTTTTCAAGATTCAGCTGAAGCCTGATCAATCCAGTGACACAGATGTTGAATACCGTCAATGCCCCCACGTTAACGCACGCCGAAACATCCAGCAGAAACAGGTTACAAAACGCACATGCTGCGGATATCTCATACAAAAAATGGCTGCACACTGACTCAACAAAGGCATGGGCTATCGCGATAACGTTTCATATTTTTGCGAATTCCCGGGTGGCTGAATATTTCAAGATGATCAAAAACGGTTTTGTAAAGGGGCTGATTATAAAGAATAGGGTCTGAAAATAAACTTACAAATGTGTTGTAATGAATTGGCGTATAAGAAGTCTTGTAAACGCCTGAAAACTTATATTACCATGATCAATGCGCTAGTTTGTATATTTATTCTTTGTTTTTACTTCCCGGCCCCGCAAGGCTCTATTATCTGTTTCCAGAGCGAAGCGTGTGTTCTGTTTTTATTGTTATGCCACACGGGCTATCTCATTCAGATAAGGAGACTGTTACGCCCGGGCTTCCCTATCGTAGAAAATCTTCCTTGAGTTACAACGTTCTGGATGTGAATCAGCGTTTTGAGAGCCACGCGGGCCGAAAGATAAAAAGCCTCAGAGCAGACGCCGCGGGGTTAGACTCGCCGTCGCTCGTTAGCGCAAATCACTTTGGTGACCACTGCTTTGGCGCCTGTGTATTTTTTGAGTGGTTAGGGGAGCACAAGTTCGTTCAAATAAACGTCTTTCCCTTCAAAACAACTGCACCCTCTTTGGCTTCGTGACATATGGTGAAGTTGCGGGGTACCCACCCTTATTCTCCAGGCGAGTCCGACTAGAGCCAGCCGCTGACTGCAAGGTTTGTCGCCCAACTTTGGCCTCCTACCACAAAGACCCAAGGTAACGACCGTTGCAGCCAACACCATGGAGCAAGAAACAACGTCGCGAACCATGCTGCAGCAGCCCCTAGAACCGTCAACATTTCGAGGTGGCCCCGCTGACGACTGGGATGTATGGTTGGAGAAGTTGGATCACCTGCGGATCTTCGTCAGGTGGGATAGCGAAGAAACCTTCCGGCATGTCTTCGTCTACTAGGAAATTGCAGCTCGAACTTTGTTCGAGAACCACGAGAACGCCCTGACCAACTGGACGCAAATCAAAAGCCAGTTTCTTAAGAGCATCACGATTGTGGTGAGAAAAGAACGACGTGCGCTTTTCCTGAAAGCTCGAACGGAACACCCCAACGAAGGAGTCGTAGTATTCGTTAAGAAAATGAAGTGACTATATGCGCGCACGGACCCGGAAATGACGGAAGAAAAATAACTGAGGTTTCTGAAGAGAGGAGTGAAGCAAAAAAATGTTTGCTTACCTGTTCCGCATCCCCCCCAAACAAAAATGGTGGCCGATATAGCGTATGAGGCTACCACCACGGATCAGACTTTAAAAATTTGTACGAGGCAATACGACCGTCCCATCTATGCGCTAGTTGCGGACATGATCGATGCTGGGGCTAGTAGCTCTGACACACTACGCGAGAAAATACGTGCTGTCTTCCGGGAACCACTGCGGGAACCCTTGCTAACAACGCCGCAATCCCACCTCGCCTCTAGGAGTGACGTGATCCGGGAAAAATACAAATCGCTTTGGGGATTTCTACGCATTCCGAAGTACCACGCGAGCACCAAGCTATGACATATTCCACAGGTGCTCGTCGACCCCGCTCTGCTCCAACCCTTCGTCAAGAAGTCCCGCCGTACCACCGTCCACTGTCGCCCGCCCGACCCTCTGCATACCAAAGCAAGACGCCTGGAAGATGGACGTATGGCAACCCCCGATAATTGTCAGCTGTGCTACCATTGCGTAGAGGCCGACCACATCTTACGTTCCTCCGCCGACGCACCTCGCCTCCGACCCGACCAGCGCCCATCTGATATCGAGGAATACCCATCCAACACCAGCTGTGGTCCAGTCCGTTTCAGCCGTTCGCCGTCGACCTGCTCATACCAATAGCTGAACAACCGTAGCAATGCTGTCTTCGCCCGTGCAGGTCCCGCCGCCCAAGCGGGGGAAACTAAAAGCCCCAACTAATGGAGGTGAAGTTCCTCTAGGGCGAAAAATTGGAAACCTACAGCGAAGCAAGGACGCGCCGAACACAGTGATTCACGACATGCCCTCATCCCTACGACCCGACATAACCCTGACCGGACTACTGTACACGACGACAGCTACAGGGCGTGACGCGTACCCAACATGACCGAGACTGCCGCTTAGAAGACAACGACTACGACGACGCACAGTACCCGACTATTACCACGCACAAGCCGAGAAACGAAGCCCCGACGCACCCAGAACTCGAAAAGGCGGCATCCGACTTCGAGGTGTCCATCAACGGCTTTGATGCAGTCGCCCTCATAGACAGGGGCGCAGACTTCTCAGTAATAAGCGGACAATTCGCGTCTAACCTGAAGAAAGTTAGGACAAAATGGGACGGTTCGCATATACGCACAGCAGGAGGCCATCTAATTAAGACAAGTGAAACAGGCACATCACGCGTAACCATAGACAGCAACACGTACCCTGCTCCGGAATGGACGTTTTGACAGACACCGGTAAAATAATTCATCTACAGGCCAATCTATAACATATTCATTCGATCATTCCATGACGCCGGAACCCAACCCCCAGCATCGTGCAGCTGTAAGTTTCGTCGATGACCACGTCACACTGCCACCCCGCGCAAGCTTATGATCACCGACTACTGTGAAGGTGCTGCTCCTGCCGTCGACGCTATCGTAAAGAGTGACCAAAGTTTGCTTCTCGACCGCCGTGTCGCGTCGCAAGAGTCATTGCGTGATTTAAGCAATGCAAATCCCACGTTTTTGCCACTAATTTCACCTAGGAGTACCAGCTTCAAAAGCACAGCGCTGCAATTGTGTTTCTCAAAGAAATGCAAGAAACAAGTCAAGTGATCGCGATCGCCAAATTTGAACGCGAATGCGCAGATGCTTTCAAGGTGTCACATCTTTTCGACGTGTCAGGCGCTCCCACAAGAAAATCGGCACAGATTACTGTATTTGCTGCGTCACAACGGCGAGTGTTTTTTGTCAAACTCAAAACGTTGTGCAACATCTAGATAAGCACGGAATAATACCCGAAGATGGAGCCCGACCTACCCGACAGTCACCGTACCACGTTTTCCACAGGAGAGGGAAGCCACCCGGACTGAAGTCGACGACGCGATCAGCGACGATATTGAAAAGCCATCGGAAAGCCCCTGGGCTGCGGCGGTTGTACTCGTTAAGAAAAAAGACGGCCCATTAAGGTTATGCGTGGGCTACCGGCGACTTAACAAAATCAACAGAAAGGACATGTACCAGATGCCGTGAATCGGCGACGCCCTCGACCACCTCTTACACCCGAAGTACTTCTCATCGAGGGATCTGAAGACCAGCTACTGGCAAATTGAAGTGGACAAGAGATACCTTAGATGACAGCATGAACAAATCGGGAAGTCCTCTACGAGATCAAGGTGATGCCTTTTGGACTGTGCACGGTGCCAGCAACGTTTCAAATAGTCATGGGCACTGAGCCAGCTGGCGTGAAGTGGCACACCTGCCTCGTATACCTCGAAGACATTGTGGTGCTCGCCCGGGCATTCGAGGAACACCTTGCAATGCTTGGGTCTGTATTCGAGACAATTCCCACGTTGGGGTTAACGCTGAAGCCTGATCAGTCCAGTTTGAAGGACCCTGTAGTTTGTCGGGTCGCGCCTAGATGGTGCCACGGCGACCATCATCATCAGTGGACTCTAGGCGCGCTAATAAAGCAAGCTCCCCGCCGGTGCGGGTTATGTTCCTGCTGGTAGCACCGTGTGTGTGCGTGTCTGTCAGGGCTGCGTGCTCTGCTGGGGCAGTCTCTCGGCGTACCTGCTGGTCCACCCTCAACGTGGCGTCAGAAGTGGCTTTATTTCTTCGGTTAAAAGCTTTTCCATAGTTCAACGGTTGAACCAGTTCAACCCCGTACGCCCGTCACGAGACAACCGCCGCCGCCACAACCGTGACTACCCCTGCCATCGCCGCCGCGCCACAGCTGACTCAGCTACGCCCACCACCGCCCTTTGACTTCGACAACCCCGGCTCTTGGACTATGTAGCTGCTCCAGTATGAGGATTACACATGCGCCACTGGCCACTAAACAGCACCGCCGGAGGTTCAGGTGCATTCTGTGCTCTACTGTATGGGGCCGCAAGCCCGCGTCGTACTCGCTACCATGTCTCTGGGAGACTCAGAGCTTAAAGACGTTGCCGCTGTCAAAAAAGCGTTTACCGACCATTTCAATCATCCGCCCAATGAGCTGTAACGAAACGGCCCGCTTTCACCACCGTGCTCAAGAACCGGGCAAAACTGCCCATGCCTTCTACACGGCTCTCCGCTCAATGGTGAAACTGTGCAACTACGCGTCGCAGGAAGTCGAGGAAAGGCTCGTCCGCGACCGCTTCGTTGTCGGTTTGCTAGACCGTAACCTCTCGAATAAACTGTGCCGAAGTCCGAAGCTCACCTTGCAAGAGTCACTTACGCATGTTCGTCAACACGAAGACGCAGAAAACGAGCGCCGGGCACGCGACTCGGCCGACTCGTCACCACTTGCCGTTGACGCCGCCGCGCGTGTTCGTAATGCCAAAGGAAAGACCGGGTCACCGGACAGGCCCAACCAGAGAGGGTGCTTTTTCTGCGGACGTTCTTCGCACGAGCGTGCAGACTGTCCGGCTCTAAAAGCAACTTGTAATTCCTGCAGCAAGAAAGGCAATTTCGAAGCTGTCTGCACGAAGAAAAGAAGATGCAACTCCAAGCGCACTCGGCCTTCAGCAAGCTCAGTTGAGCTTCAGGCGTTGGCAGAGAACTGCCCCAACTCCATGTTCATCGAAGAACTGGTGAATGGCTCCCCACTGTCGTTCAAGGTTTACTCGGGAGCCGAAGTTTCGGTCGTACCTAGCTCATTTTCCGGAGTTCTGCCAAAACTTCAAGTTTTGGAAGGCGAGCTCAAAGGTCCCAGTAATCACACGTTGCCTGTCCGGGGTACGTACCAAGCCACACTCTCGTGCAAAAGGCAAGTTCGTGGAGCAGAACCTGTATGTTCTGGAATCCAAAACAGTCCCCCCATCTAGGCTTTCCTGCAATTCAGGCCCAGGGGGTATGCAAGTTCCTTGGCCATGTCTCAGGCTCACAGGAGTCGTCCGGAGAGCTGCTCTTAGACCCTGGCCTTTTCAAGGAATTGGGGACATTGGCTGCCGCCTAAACAATCCATTTGAAACCTGGGGCGACGCCCTTCTCAATAAGTGCCTTGAGAAGTCTTCCTTTACCTCTCCATGAGCCCATAAAGAAGAAACTAGACAAGATGGAATCAGAAGGAGTGATCCGCCGCGTCGACGCTCCGACAGGGTGGTGCCCTGGACTGGTAGCTGTGCCAAAAGTTGATGGAGATTACAGAATCGGCGTAGATCTCTCTCAGCCTAACAAAGCCGTTCGTCGCGAACGGCACATGCTACCGACGGTGGAAGAAAGCCTAGGCCTGCTTGGAGATCCCAAGTGTTTTTCTAAGCTGAATGTTAAGTCAAGTGTTCATCAGGTCATGCTGTCTCCACAGTCACAGCTGTGCACATCGTTCATTACCCCGTTTGGTCGCTATTGCTTTCTGCGGCTGCCATTCGGAATTACATCGGCACCCGAGTATTTCCATAAGCAAATGTACCGGATACTAGACCGCCAGACCACCGTAGTGAATATGATTGATGACATCCTTCTCTTCGGCAAGACTCGTAAAGAGCATGACCAGTGCCTCCAGCAGGTCCTCGCATGGCTCTCCTAGGCAGGCATCTCGCTCAACCGAGACAAATGTTCCTTCGGCACCAACAGTGTCAAGTTCTTAGGAGTCGTAGTGAGTGCCCACGGTATATTACCTGACCCTGAGAAGGTGGCAGACATCAAGCGTCTGCCTGCTCCCGAACACCTCTTTGGCGTTCGTCGTCTACTGGGACTCGTGAATGATGTGGGACGTTTCTTGCTGAATGTTTCTGACGTCACCGCACCTATTCGCGCCCTGCTTCAGAAGAACTCTAAATGGACGTGGGACCCATCGCAGCAGTCGCCTTTTAGGAAGCTAAAAGAACTGCTGTGCTCCAAACGGTCCGTTGCAACTTACAACGCCTAGTACAAGACAACTGTTTCAGCAGATGCAAGCTCCTTCGGCCAGGGTGCCGTGCTTCTCCGAGAGCAACCATCCGGAGAGCGTCGAGGAGTTGCCTTCGCTTCAAGGTCTCTCACGTCGGCCGAAACAAGATACAGCCAATACGAAAAGGAAGCATTGGAAGCCAGCTGATCTGTGTAGAGGTTCGACCAGTATTTCGGCGGTCTGGACTTCATCCTGGAAACCGACCATCAGCGCCTTGTTGCACTTTTAGGCAACATGGAAATCGACCTCTTGCTTCCTAGAATCTACGCTTCCGTCTGAAGCTCATGAGCTACCAGTACAAGGTACTCTATGTACCCGGCCAACTCTTTGCTTCAGCTGACACGCTCTCTCGAGCTCCTGTGGATGCTTATTCGTCGCAGCAGGCCGACCAGGTCGAACTCTACGTTCAGGAACTTGTCCGCTCCCTTCCACGCCTTGTCTCCACATGGTGGGATGACCTGCGCCAAGCCCAAGCATATGACGGCCAGTGCGAACTTCTCATGGAGTACTGCACCAACGGTTGGCCCAGACAGTCTCGGTTGCCACTTCACCTGAAAAAGTATTGGCAATACAGGGGAGACGTCACTGTGTGTGATGATTTGCTCCTGAAGAACACTTGCATTGTCATCCCTACTTCTTTCCAGCGGTACATGCTGGAACTGCTCCATGATGGCCGCCAAGGGATTAACCGCTGCAAGGCAGTGGCACGAGAGTCAGCGTGGTGGACAGACATCAACAGCCAAATTGAACACGCAGTCTCCAGCTGCCCCAAATGTGCTAAGACTCGGGTCCAACGTCCAGAAGCCATGATGACTACAGTCACACTAAGTCTTCCTTGGAAGGAGGTGGGCGCCGACCTCTTCCACCTGAACGGCAGGGACTACATTCTTCTGGTTTACTACAGGTCCAGATTCCCCGAGGTCATCAGCCTTGGGTCAACATCAGCAGCAGCAGTAATCACAGCAATCAAGAGCGTTTTCGCCCGCCATGGTATCCCCAAGTTACTGCGCACAGACAATGGTGCTCAGTTGGCGGCCACGGAATTCGGGGACTTAGCACTGGCCTACGGCTTCCATCACGTCACAAGCAGTCCTCGGTTCCCGGAGTCAAATGGGGAGGTAGAGCGAATGAACCGCACTGTCAAAGACCTCCTAGGCAAGTCACAAGACCCGTACGTGGCCCTGCTGGCCTACTGAGACACACCGGACGTCAATGGACATAGCCCTGCACAGCTGTTAATGGGCAGACCCCTGCAAACTCGCATACCCAAATCGGGGAACCAGCTGAAGCCAGGTTGGCCGTCTTCGGTACAGGTGGACCAGCGGGATCGTGCTAACAGGCAAAGACAGGCGAAGCACTTCAACAGAAGACACAATGCTCGTGAAGTTTGTGTGCTTCAGCCAGGTGAACATATTTGGGTCCCGGATATCAAGAGTCCAGTTGTCGTCTTGTGCCCAGCGCAGCGTCCGCGCTCGTATGTGGTAGATACACTCAAAGGGGTGCTGCAGCGCAACCGCAGTCACCTTGTTCCTACTACCCGCACCAGCGGTGGCCACCAGGAGTGAGCAAGCGTCCCCTTCTGCATCACATGGCGCGACACCACCAACTGTGCGGGAGCCTACGGGGCTTGTGTCACGTTTCAGTCGAACCATTCGCAAGCCAAGAAGGCTGGATTTGTGAGGGGTCTGAAGGGGGTTGCAGTGTGTCGGGTCTCCACTAGATGGCACCACGGCAACCATCATCATCAGTGGACTCTGGGTGCGCTAATAAAGCAAGCTCCCGCCGGGGCGGGTTATGTTCCTGCTGGTAGCATCGTGTGTGTGCGTGTCTGTCAGGGCTGCGTGCTCTGCCGGTGCAGTCGCTCGGCGTACCTGCTCGGGCAACCTCAAAAGACTCCTCTGGCTGTCTTGGTAGGTGTAGCTTGCGAGGTCAATAATTCGACGTTAAAGTAGTCTATAAATCCGGGAGGAAAAAACTCCGACGCCGACTGCGTGTCCCGCGCCCCCATCAATCCTCAAGTTCAAGACTCCGATGCTGACAGCGCATTTTTGGGAGTAGTGAAGGAGAGCCATCTAGCCGCCCAACAGTGTGCCGACCCCGAGTTACGCGTCATGATCAACTACCTAAAGGGATGCAATATCACCGTGTCTCGGGCCTTTAAACTCAACTTACCAGCATTCAGCCTAAAAACGCCATCCGCGTGAAGAACAATTTCAGCGCCGGAACAAAAACGAATGACTTTCTGTTCATCCGGCTGATCTTCGTGACAAAATTTTTAAAGCGTGCTACGACGACCTGTCTTCCGGATATTTCGGCACAGCTCGCACAATTGGAAAAAATAAAAGCGTAGTACTACTGGCGCCATCTTGCCTCTGACTGCCAGGGACGAACCTCGCCGACGACAAGACCCGCTGAACTTATGCATCCGATCGACGGCCCATCAACGCCATTCCAACAAATTGAAGTGGTCTATCTCGGGCCGTTCCGTACCTGACGGTCTGAGAACAAATGAATTGTCTGAGTGTCAGAAGACATGACGCGCTTAGCCGAGACGGCCGTTATTCCGAGGGCGACTGCACGGGATGTCGCGAACATCATCATAAAACAATTTATAGAACATGGAGCCCCTGAAGTCATAATCACGGACCAAAGAACGACGTTAACTGCGGAGCCTATCCAAGGAAGCTTGCGCTACAGCAACACGGATCAGCGAAGAACGACGGCGTACCACTACCAAACGAACTGACTCAAGGAACATCTGAACAAGGCAATTGCCAATATGCTCTCAATGTACGTCGACATTTACCATAAGACTTCGGACAAAGTTCTTTCGTGTGTTGCGTTTGCGCACAACACGGCTATCCAGCAAACTACGCAGATGACACCGTTCTAGCTGTCTACGGAAGACTGCCCACTACGATGATTGACTCCATGCTCAAGCACGTAGAAGGCGACAACCTGAACGCCGATGTTCAAAGATACGTCCAGCGTGCGGAGGAGGCCCGCCAGCTGGCTCGAGTTCGTACAACGTACCAGCAGCTGGTATATGTTTTTAAATGGCTTGCTTCATACCTCTCTGATCGACAGCAGTTTGTTTATTGTGCCAATCAATCATCAGACATCTTAGAAGTAACCTCAGGAGTGCCCCAAGGTTCGGTTCTTGCGCCAATTTCGTTTCTTCTATATGTCGACGATATTGCCTACGATATTGATGTTACAGTCCGCATGTTCGCGGATGATTGTAATATTTACAAAGTAATTAACAGCAAAGACGATCAGATTGCACTTAACCAGGCCCTCTACAAAATATCATGCTGGTGCCAAGAATGGCAAATGTCTATTATTGCACAAAAAACCGTGGCCATGACAGTGAGTAGGAAAAAAAACACTAATCTTTTCTTATGAAATTCAGCAAACACAATTAGAAAGAGTTCAGGACGATAAATACCTCGCCATAAGTATAACAGACGATTTGAAGTGGGATAAACAAGTAGAATTTGTAACCAACAAAGCTCTTGCTTGGCTATACTCTCTTAAAAGGTCCATTTGTATGACCTCACATGATACAAAGTTACTTGCCTACAAATCGCTTGTACAGCCGATCCTGGAATATAGTATAATATGCTGGTTCCCTCCCACAAAACACCTTATTGCTAAACTAGAAAATGTCCAGCGGAGGGCCATTCGGTTAATCTACAATAAATAAAAATGCTACGACTCTCCCACGGAATTACTCAGACGAGCTGAGCTACCTACAATAGGTCAACGCGCCAAAATTTCGCGCCAAAATTTTTGTTTCAAGTAATCCATGGTGGACTAAAAATACCTTGTAAGAAATTCATTACTCCATCTGTTTCGAGGTCTACAAGAACAAAACACGACAAACATCTTATTGAGTACGGGTTCCACAATGAACCCTATAAATACTCTTATTTTCCATGTGTAATAAGAGAATGGAATTGTCTTCCTAATAAAATTGTTACTAGTTCATCCCTTGATAATTTTGCTTCTACATTGTCTAAGTTTTTGCTTAATAATCCTTCTTGATATATGTTCCGTACTCCTCATTGCTGATTCTTTCATGTGCTTCTCGTTGTTATCACTTGAATTGCCACGTGTTAATGTGTGTAGTCTGTTTGTCTGATATTGTTGCTTTCAACTTGACCCTTGTTTCTGCTTTCGTGAATTGTTTAAAAAGAGCACGCTTATTATTTATGTATCCCCCAATCCTGCAACAGCCTCCAGTTGAGGCTAGCAGTATCAATAAATAAATAAATAAATAAATATGCCGGACGCTACAGCCTCCGACCCCGAGACGCCGAGTACCACCATGCAGATCGTGTGTGGTTTTGGACTCCCATCCGTCGACGCAGACTAAGTGAGAAGCTTCTGCAACGGTATTTCGGACCTTAGCCGATTCTACAACGTTTCGGCCAAGTTACGTACCAGGTGATCCCCGATGGTGGTTCCGGAACATCACGACGACGCACGCGGCAAAAGTCGTCCAAGTGGTTTACCTCAAACCATACTGCGCAACTTAACAGACTCTTTTGTTGTTAATTTGTTGTTTTTCGTTCGGGCTGACGTTTTATTTTAGCATCGGGTCGATACGCACTGAGAGGGGGGTAAGCCGCGAACCATGTACTGGTTTGTTTTTTGTTCTTTGTTTTTACTGCCTGGCCGCGCCCCGCTTTGTTGTGTGTCCCAAGCGAAGCGCGTGTTCTATTCTCTATTTTTGTCCACCCGGGGTATCTCCTTCAGATAACGAGACTCTTTCGCCCTAGCATAACGAGCCCAGAATAATCTTCCTTGACTTACAATGTTGTTGATGTGAATCCACGGTTCGAGAACCACGCGCGCCCAAAGATAAAAAACCTGCAGAGCAGACGCCGCGGTGTTAGACTCGCCCACGCTAATTAGCGCACGTCACTTTGCTGACTGCTGCTTCGCCGCGTGTGTATTCTTTGAGTTGCTGGGCAGCAAAAGTTCGCTCCAATAAACGCCGTTCCCTTGAAGACATATGTATCGTCTTTGGCTTCGTGACAATATATCTTGTCGTTCGGATACCATTAATACCTCTCTATTGTCATATTGCAGCTATACATGCAGCCTGATAAATGACAATCCCGTGGATTTTGTTCGGCCTCTACACACCATTGTCGAATGAAATAACGTAAAAAGTGCAGTGCGCGATTAAATACAATGCACCGCTCTCCATTGTATGTTACAATTGTCGTAATAATCAAAACACAGTCACTATAAATATTTTATTAATTTCACTGCAACCCACTAGCAAACACTGCAATTTATGATTTACGGTTTGATTATGAATAAAAACTACTATTGTAAAAAGACCATCAATTTCTTTAGAAAATCCCGGTCATTCTGCAATCGATCGGTCGCAGGCATGACAGCGGTGATGATCACAAGGGTCGTTTCTTTTGACACGAAAACGTAAAGAAGCATAATCACCTCACCCGGGTGTAACAACTCGAGAACTGAAACAACCATACACTTACGAAACACACGCCGCAGTGGCTCAGTGGCTAAGGCGTTTCGCTGCTGATCGAGAGGACGCGGGTTCGATATCCGCCCCTGGCGGTCGGTTTTGTAGTGGAGGCGAAAAGCAAAATGCCCGTGTGTTCGAGATTTCGGTTCACGTTGAAGATCGCCAGGTGGTCAAAATTATTCCGAAGCCCTCCGCTACAGCCCGCCTCATCCCCTGCGTTGCTTCGGCGCGTTAATTCCTAGAATCGTTAATGAACTTCCGTAACACAATGTATCCACACCAAGAGAAGAACGATAATTCCTACTAATCCAATCGCCAAACTTTGCCTGCGATACGGCAGTTTTCCCATCGGAGTTGCGTATAAACATAAAAAACTGCCCCTCTAATTCTAAAGAAGGGATTTGCCAGAAGCCGTGGGCGCATGCGCAGAATGCGTTCTGTCCACTCTGCCTTCATGAATGTCGATGCATGAATGTCAGGTGGCGCATGGAAGAAAAAAGTTAGCAGAAGAGATGACGTCATTCACCTCGTTTTGGCATGCAGACATTCCGTTGATGCCGCCCCCTCCTTGTTTCCCCTTTCGAGCCCAGAAGTCAAACCTAGCACGTATCCCATAACATTTTGTTTTCTAATACTTCCATGCCGGCGGTGTTTTCTGTTACTGCAGGCGCGCTCTCACACGTCACCGTCACCTGGCAGAGATACGCCCAAGGCCAACTTCGATATTATTTGTTACTGACGCCATGTTCACCATATCGACGTAACAGCCACATTGTGAGCTATGCACGTAAAAACACGGCGTTACGACAGATATTGCGACAGTTGCGGCTGCAGTGCAACCCGGCCTAAGCTTCACGCTTCTCTAGTGTCGCCATCGCTAACCTTTTGTCTTCTTTATGGTTGGCGCAAAAGCGTCTCTGATGCGCAGCTGCTCGCTCTAACCGGCCGGTATTGGTCGAGACATGCACGCGCGATACGCCCACAATGCGTATTAAGTGTCCAGTGCTTGCTTTTAGTGCTCGATCAAACAGGATCTGTTGTAGCTAATAAAACATGCATCTGCAGTACGTTTTTTCCGTCTGTAGGCGTATGATCAACAGAAAGCGCTGGACGTTTAAATACCGTGGTCTAGAGAAGAAAACATGATCTTCAAATCTTTCAACAGAGAGTTGACTGATCAAGGCTCGGATTGGTAAAGGTGACAGCAAGGGTGTCATATCACACACAATATATGCTTTGGCACGACGTTTGCACAGCGCTAGCCGTTATATTTTAAACGCATCTCGAGAACTTCGCGAATACGTCCACTCTGGAACCCAACTTCCAATGCAGTATTCAATGTTTTGCAACGTCTAATTCGAAGAAGATATCAAAACACATTATCTAAAAAGAGAGCCCCACAAACCCCACAATTTTTATCGTGCAAAAAAAGATCCTCCAAGATACTTCCGCACAAAACAGAGAAACTGTGCTTCACGCCGGTATAGCCGCGAAACGCGCCAAAATTATCGTTGATAAAGCAGCTATCTTCGCAAAGGCGGAATGCATGCGTCGATACATGAACGAACGAGCGGTTCTATGATGCTTCCTCTGATGCAACAGATACAGGGTAAACTTCTTGCAATTGTGTGCCTTAACTGACGCCTATATTTTTCACCTTCCGAAGGAAAACTAAATAAAAGCAGAGTAATAACAGCATGACAAAGAATGAGTATAAAAGTATGAGAGGTAAAGCACCAACCACTTCAATCAGGGAATATTTCTCCCGTTCTCCTTGAAGTGCCCGTTAGAGTGTGGTGTGTCGAACACCAGCTACCATCGAAAAAACACAACTGTACCATTCATTTAAATGCGAAAGCACTGAACGAAAGTTACGCATGGATTTAAAACCCGAAAAGAGAACACACCACTTACGCTTCTAACTCAGCTGAAGAAATAAAGGGAATATGAGTACGCCGCCATGAAAGCCTCAAGGCCACCGTGGTGTCTTCTGCCCGGACCGTACCCCAACGCGCCTCTTGCCAAGTGCTAGCGCGAAATGGTCGGTCATTGCACGACTGTTTTTCCTTTGTACCTGTAAGAGATCCGCACATTGGCGGTAGCCCAACCCCCAAGCCCCCGCATATGCGGCTGGCGCCAATAATTACTTCCGGAGCTATAACGCGGAAATTGCAACGCATCAAAAAAGTCCTTACGGCAGATCATCGGGACAGACAAATCCTGAACGTTCCCTACGTCGAGAACACATCGAGGGAGAGAGAGAGAGGACTTTTTTTGGCTCAAATAAGAAGACTGGTCTTATGTCTTCTTTCTTGCAAGGGTTCGGCCGACCCCATGGGGGTCAGCGGCCTCTCTTGGTATTCGGGCCAGGGTCTGTTCTTCAGCGGTAGAGCTGCGCTTCGCGGCCTCCCACAGCACGCCATTGTGTATGTGTAGCAAATATGTGCATTGTTTCTGGGGGTTAAGTACAGCGTTACTATAAAACAGGAATTCCAATGTGTCCCTTCGCAACAAAATGTGAGGCTGAGATAAATCGGTTTTCACGAAATCGTGTTAGGTGTTTCTACCTTGGTCCAAAAGATGTTCCGATCAGTGTATCGTTTAAATATACGTTTTAAATACATTTTGTGCGACCTGGGTAATCACGATAAACGAACGCTCGCTCAAGACAACATGTCTTCGCTGGAAATGTAATGGTCCTTCCCTGGGCACGACTGCTATCGTAAAGTATCCTTCAGCCAATGTCAGAATGTCCACTGTTATTGATTGAGCTGCTTGTTTTTTCACGAACAACGCGAAGTTCAGTTTCGTATTTCTGGTTCTCAAAATCACCGTACTTGTCAGCTATCTCGCAAAGCTTCATTTTAAAATCTTGCTTGTTCCGCGGACGCCTGTGAGTGATGTAATTTAAGCAAAGGAAATGCACTGATCTCCCTAAATGTTTCTCTGCGTGCTGTTGCCAGAGTCCTAACAAGAAATGGGAACGTAAAAGTGTACTTCCGGCGTTCCGGACTATTTGTACGCCCTGTATTGGCAGTGCAAATGTTCGCAGTGCAATGAGTTCTGTACCAGGCCAACCTACCGTCTCCTTATTATCTGAATGTCAGTTCAACGCCGCCTGTATAAAGATTGCCTCCTACCCTTTGGCGCTTGATAGCCTTCCTACGTGCTTTCATGTCCCCAAGCTAGCGCTGCTTCTCGGAAACTATACACAATAGTTAAACGTTTGTCTAGCGTTCTCCAGGCGGCGTTCCTGAGCATTCTTTGTTTGCACCATGAGTGTCTGCCTTGTTCTGTCGCTGATAAAACCGCCTTTCCCATGGCGTACGCAAAACCACGTGCGCTGCCGCAGGCTGATGCCGCCTTTGCGTGCTTACCTGCTTGGATAACTTGCCGCAAAATTTTCTTATTGGGGCATCTCCCTCTGTCCTCTCCTCATTTCGGCCTTGTGTTGTCCGCGCTGTTCATTTTAAGCACTGGTACAAAGTTTTTAAATTGAGAACTGTACTGTAGAAGCAACCAGACAGCGTTGTTGCACCTTCAGCGGCTTATCCTTATGTTTTCTATTCTCGCATGAAATATAGTAGAAGTCAAAGCTTGAACAAAAGATGTGCAGGCAATTTTTTCTTCAATAAATCCTCCTGAAATAAAATATCAGTAAAATATAGGCTGTAACATCCCAAAATAAAGTTTTGCCGTAATCAGTCATCTCACGAAAAATGCTGCAGGTATGAAGTGAGCGGCAGGTTCAAGGAGATAGAGCCCCGTCGGGGCTAAGATGTGAGCGAAACACCTGTTGGAACCCTACAGGAACGTGACAGCACACGCCGTAGAAGAATTTGCAGCGTTCGCCACTCGCGAGCAGTGGCTTAAGGTGGGACGTCCGCCGGTGCGAACTACATAGCGTATAAGCGTGCCCCTACCGGGGAGCGTCCCTACCGCTCCCTACCGCTTGCCATCCCTACCGCTCCCAACCGCTCCCTACCGGTACCGCCTCCCTACCTAGGAGCGTCCCACCGCTCCCATTAAAAAGCGAGTGACGTGTTCGGAAATGTTTATGCAGGCAGTGTTGGTAAGTTAGTAGGCATTTTTATTAAATTTGTCCTGTGCTGGCTGATTGTTACGTTTTCGAAACAGCATGTGGTGCTGCACCACTCAAGCGCACATTTGTCAATTATTGTCTATTCTTTTAAAAACAGTGTTCGGCTTGCAATGAACCTAACTTGAATATGCTTTATGGAGTAATGGGTCAGAACAAACTTGCCCAATAGTTTCTTAATAGGCATAAAAATCCGGCTACAAAGGCAAAACCTTCAAGGTCCATGTTTATGCTAGGGTCAGACAGAACAAGGGCATCTCTCCTCAGCGAATACTGCTGACACCTAACAATACTCAGAAAGAAACAAATAAATGAGTAATAAGTTGCCATTTATTAATATTTTGCAACGAGAACTGGTGTACAAAAGTCCAAGAAAGTCATGAAGCTAAAAGGTGGAGCAACGACATTGGCTATGGTGGAGTTTAATTGTGATGAATGATTCGGGGCGGAAGCGGCTCGGCTGCGGTAATGGTGGAATAATTATAATCGGATTCCGAATTGTCGACCACCTATGAAAATTATCTATTGTGTGTGTACACAGAAAGCATATAATGGGTGCTCTGAGCAAGGCATGAGAAAGCGTAGATAAGAAGTTCCTAGAACCCCTTTACAATTTTTTGAAAAATTTCAGAATAACTTACTTAGACGTCAACAAAAAGTAGGTGAGGCATCCTACAAGTAGTTTTTATACGTTTTGGTATCATCCGAATGGATGGCAATAGGCGTCGCTTTAAGACGGATTTCGGATGTCTTTAGGAGTGCTTTAGACTGGTTCAGCACCGCTTTTGGAGATCACTGCCAGACTCTTTGGAATGGCTATAAGCGTCCCCAGACTTCTTTAGCACAGCTTTCGTATATACCATCTCGGCTGAGACGTCTCTAAGAAGTTTTATTCGCCTCGTGGAGGCGACTTTGACATTTCTAATACCCCTTTTTTGCGTTTGATGTGTCTCTGGTGCTGGGTGTAGCAATATGGTGTTGCAGATGCTTGGAAGTATTTCAGGCGTGTCTGAGGAATACTTGGACGACAGAGGACAAATTACCCACTAACTCGACGGTTATACTGATAATGGCCATAACTGATATTAGCTGATAATGACAAAGGAACTGACAAGCAAGGTAACCTAGGGTGTATTTGTAGGAACTTGTATTTTATCTAGGAAAACAGGCCCCCAAAAACCAAGGAAAAGGGAAGTTATTTTGCGAGTTGAAGTTTTGTTCAGATTTATTGTCTAATTTCTTTTAAAGCTTCAGATGGGATGGGCGTAAGATCTAGACAACTCTCAATTTCCCTTCCCCTGAAAAGTGGTTGCCACCTACCCACAGGTACTGGTTGTGGGCCCTGACTGTGGAAGACAGACAAAAATTGTATATTGCAGCCTTGTCTGCTCTTTAACACTGCGATCAATAACCTTTACCTCAAAAGGGCCCCCCATAGCGCCTTGCCGCTGTCAGTTGGAACTATGTATCTGTGCTATCTCTCTCTCATATTGTCCCTTATCCCAAGGCAATACAGCCGTAATAAAGAAAGACCAAGTTTGTGCTTCCCTAACATGAAGAAAAATCAAATTGTGATTCCATTACAATTATTAGCATACGCAAACAGCGAAACAACAAATTGATGTGCGCGGGCTGGTGTCAGAAAATCGAATACCGCGGCGTCAGCTCTGCGGACATCTATTATTTGGTGCGAGTGTTTCTCGAAACGTCGAATTACATCCACAACACGCTGGGTCAAAGAAGATTATTCTAGGCTGGTGGCGTTCTTTCGAAACACCCTCCACATCAAAATAGATAACACATGCGACAAAAAAAAACAAAGAATAGAAGACGCCCTTCATGTAGCGCACATATAACACAGCTCGGCTCCAGCCCAGCCGCGAAAAACATTAATCAAAAATCAAACCCAGTGCATGGTTGGCAGCAATAGAGATTAAGAATACCCACGTATGCAGTCCCCGATATTGCTTATTATATGCGCCAAAGTAACGTGCTTTCATCAAGCACTCCCTTGCGTGAGTGAGGCGTAGCCTATGCCACGAAGAGTTCGGAATATAGGCCTATTTGTATGCATTGGTGAAAAGGTAGATGTACCGATGCGCGCCCTTTCGGTACGACACATAGCCTATCAAAATTTATCTCCTCACAAACAACAAGCTGTGCAAATTCCTGCAGATCTAACAACACTGACTCCCCAGCGTGGAATTTGGTGCGTTTTCAAAGTCCAGCAGCTAGATTGAATAGTAGTGACAGGGCCAAGGTATGCGTAATTATCTCCACAGCTGCCTCAGCTCCGGCGAGGCCATTTATATAATACTTGTGAACTGGGCCAAATATCAAGAATTTAAGAGTTTAAAGGAGCACTTCAAGGGAATGGGCTGCGATTACTGAGTCACTACATGTATTTGGTTAAAATAAGAGCAAGCCTGCACGAAAAATATGGCAAATCGAACGTACAGCTACACACTTGGCACGCAGCTCCAGGCCAATTACACAGCAGGATTTGCTGCGGCCAGGTGAGTGCCTGGTAGCTGCAAAGGACATTGTGTTGAAGTGAAGCGGTGGCCACGGATCTGGATACGTCACTCATCAGTGGAACGGAGGAAGCACTTTCGGAAGGAAGAAAAGAGCAGTATAGGCTTGGACGCCCACTGTTGATACAACATATTGCCTCAATGTATCTGGGTCTCAATTGAACCGAAAATTACGAAGTTTATTTTCAAGGATGTGCGCACGATAATTCAGGAAGATGGCATTGTACCAAATAGAAGTTGGTCCAAAATGTACTAAGAGTATCCTTTTTACTAGGAAAACTTTGTTCTTTTGTCCACTAGAAACGAAAATCATGTATTACCTGGACATTTGTCGAGTCAAAACATGGTTTAGTTGAGTGATGTCGAGCAATAATTAGCGACGGCCCCCAAAACACGTTCTTTGAAAAGTTGACGATGAATTTTGAAGGCTGCCTTTTGGAAAGGAAAAGGCGCCTACAGGCCCTATTCAGAGTAAATAAAAAAATAATAAATCAGCGATCTATGCAAAGACACGCAGAAGTTTGTACATGACCAGTTGCATTATTTGAAGCTACTACGTTGCATTGCATACACTCAAGGTAAAGTGGCTGCCATAGCCTGTCTTCTTGCATACAAAATAGATTGCAGAAATGTCGTAGCTTTTTGTTTTCGTATTGTACTAAGGGTAACAATAGGTATCCTTCATTCCCGACGTTGTTTTATTTTCCGCGTGTCCGTCGTCGGGCTGATAACAACATATAAAAACTGTCCTATATAAATAACTAAAATTTTTATGCTTAACGGGCCTATTCCAAAGAGCAGCGATGGAAGCTCCAAATATTTCTGCAGCACTGCCGAAATATTCATGTCACCATAGCGTCAAAGCCAATACCACTGTTGTGGTCGCAGACGCAGCGCTACAAAAGATAGAAACTGTATACGCCCGAGGAAATACATCATTGATTATATTTAAAATATGTTACTATGTATATACAGTGCCCGACGTTTTTCAATGTATTTTACAATACAATTCTTCCAGTCATAAATTCTTAAGGTGTCCCAGTATTTTTTTTGGAATGATTGCTCTGGCAGAAGGTGAACAAAAACTTACAGTACACTGAAAGAAATGAGTGAAAATTGATAATTCATTAGCAATTTATTTCCGGAAAGGTTTTGTCAGCGTAGAAATGGCATAATGAACAATGGAAGTCTCGCGTGAAACGTAAACCGGACAAACGATTTATCGAAAGTAGACAGGTTTTCTTCCGGAATAATTTTGCATAATACAACTGCCTAAACGCTTCGTCGTTAGACAGTAATAGGGGACATCACGATGAATTGCCCTCCAATGAATGCTCCTATCAGTTCAACTTTGAGTAAAATAGGTATATAAACATAAACTAACGTACTATAAGAAGGTAAAGCGGGATGTTGTTTCAGTATTCTCACCAGATTCACAGAGACATAAGGAGCACACACGCGAACGAAAAAACTGCGTTGGAGGAGCAGAATATTGCGGCTAAAAACTATACTGGAGCAAAACTTAAATTTAAATTCGTAATGTCATGATAGCAAAATAGCAGTTGGTAAAGGAAACAGGATAGATTTTGAAGGTGTCGAACACAACCACTCACCCAAATGTTGTGCACTCAATACTTAACCTAACCAAATATGACTTTAGTAACCTTTCATTCTTTGTTTCACTATTTTCATCTCCGAAAATATAGCCAGGCAACAAGCACTCTTGCTTGAAGCGTAAGCAGCAATAGGTTGCTAGCAAAAAAGTAAATTATGTAACTTTGTGTGAGATGGTGCCTTTCAACGAACATACTTAATGAAACGTTGAGTTTATCCATCATAGGGCAGCCTGTTTTTCGAAATTGCAGAAAAATCATTTCTGCTGTACATTTTTTTTACTTTTTCAAAGGCCATAGTGCGACAGCCACAAAAACACTATTTTGTACAACACACGCTTCACAAATGCATGGTACACGCCCACTCCAAAAAGAAAACTACGGCTTAGAGTCATTGACATCAACCCTACCTGTCATTTTAAATAAGGTAAATATGGCCGAAGTTGATATTTTCCGCCTCTCCCAGCGAAACTTGTGAGAAATATTTTTTTAACTTTTTTCATCTTACTCTTAAATTTATATTTTGTTAATTTTCAATTCTTTTTGGAATAACTATGCTCGATTGCGTCATCTGTGTACGCCGTAATTTGTATTCTGTACGTCGTGTGATAACTGTGTTTGATTGCTGGATTTAAATTTGTGCATCTTTTTCTTTGTATTGTTGTATTCTTGTAAACTCCTATTAGGCAGTTACGCCGATGTTGTATATATCGTATGTTTTTTTTCTTTAATGATTACTAAAAGACGAAACGTGTTCTTGTTTTTCACTGTGCTTGCCCGGCAATGTAAATATCCCGTCAAGTTCCTTGTTTACACGTTTCTGCAAATTGCGAATCAAACTTCATTATTGTAGCAATTTTCCGTACGTGTATCTTTTTTTGTTGCGTTTTTTTAGATTTCTTCGCTGGATTTAAAAAAAAAAACCAGTTCCTATTGCATTTTCTAATCCGACCTGTACGCTTACCTTGTAAGTGTTCTTTTTTTGGCACGACAAACTCGTGTCGCAAGTTGCTGTCTGTTGTAGGGACAGTTGCCTCGACAAGCTGCCAGATAGTGCAGCTTTTTGTTACTGCCCCTTCCTTGTTTCCCCGAGAAAAATAAAGTTTGATTTGATTTGATTTGATTTTGATGAACGTATGTTTATGTGCACGTTTTCAGTATTTTTGTTGCGTAGCAGCATGCCTGAAGCGCTTTCATCATGGCTGTAATTTTACTAACTTCATCCTGCAGACATTAGGGTTACTAAATGTTCTCAGAAAAAAGTGTTTGGCGCGGTACTAAAAAGTGATTTTGAAGTTCAGAAAATGACACAACATGGAGTTGTTACAGCTCTTTGGATACTTAAGTGAACGTTTCTGTTTCAAGGCTCACGATGTAGTTTATTAGTTTATTAGTAATTACAGTAAAATAAATGTGAACATTTGGTATTAGCTCTTAACACGGATATTCGATGGTTCGAGCTCTTAACACGGATATTCACATCGCTGCATATATGCGAGGACGAAAATAAAATATTTAACAAATATTTTGTTCAGAAATACGAGTGCTGAGTCAAGGATTTCATAGCATTTTTGACAAGCATGTAAAATAAGTTTATTCTTGATTTATGTTACTTGTATACATAATTGTCCCAAAAAGCTGGTCCGTGAAATAATAGATAGTATTGAAATTTTGTGGTACTTTATTTTGAACCTTGTGGAAATTTGTACACCGTGTTCCATGCGAATAATATAGAGAGGAGAAACCTGAACCAACAGTTGAAAGCAGTGACACTATAATAATGCATTCATAACTGACGACTCCGCTTGTCGTTTTTAAACTCATGCAATGTTCGAGGTGACATAGTGGCTACAAGCACTTACGCCTCTTCATTCGAGATCATCATTGGGAAAATATTTCAGTCTAGAATCTCACGTTGTTTATTTTTTCTTCGAGGAAAGGTTACAAGCGGAAAACAGAAAAGGGGAATACCCGCGGATAAGTTGAAACCAGTTGCAGTGATACATGCCTCATAACTCATTCTTCGCTGTCGTTTCAAAGACGAGAGAGAGAGAGAAAACGTTATTGAAAACCGAAACCGGTCCGGTGGCGCCTAATGGCGACGCCTGGGCCTGCACTAATAGCCACAGTTCGGGCGGCCGACGCGCGCCCCCGAGAGACCCACCGCGCCTGACCGCTGGCGCTCCAGGGCCTCCCGGACGCACTGGACGGCTAACTTCTGGGTGTTGTAGTCGGACGAAGTGATGGCTCTACACACGAAGGCTGGTAGCTGACGGAAGCTAGAGGGTGCGCGGTCATAGGGAAAGCACTGAAGGATATGGGCTAGCGTTCCACGCGCGGTACAACACACAGCACACACTGCACTGGGATACACATGTTGCCCCAACACAGGGGTGAGCACCGAATCCGTTTGTATCTGGTGCAATAACACTCCTTCACTTGGGGTGAGTCTTGGGTGGGGGGTTGGCAGGCGACGCTTGCAGTCTCTGTACCAGCGCACTATAGAACCGTAGTCTTCGAGCGGGGTGGGTGATTCTAGCAGTGTCTACGAAGGGGTCCAGCAGTTCCGACCCTGGGCCTATTAGTGGCCTGGGGGACCTCGCCCGAGGGGATGCCTGACTGGTTAGATCGCGGGAGGCGCGGCCCGTATCGACGTTGCGTTTGTGGGCTCTGTCCCTAGTCAGGGCGTGGTCCAAGTGGGCTGGGAACCAGATGAGGTGCACAGGACTGCTGGAGGGGGTGGAGGTGTTGGTGAGACGTTTCGAACACATGCACTCGGAGTGGCTACAAAGCGGTTACACACGTTTCCGTGCGTCATTTTTTGCGATAATCACAATCAAAGACATTTTATATTACAATCATGTTTAAATTGTCGTTCAGGGTGTGTTCCACGGGAAAGAGAGAAAGGTGCCGTGCTCACCCAACAGTTTAGACCAGCCAGAGTGTATACATGCCTTGTAATGAAGATTGATCAGGTGCTATCGCCATCCACTCCCTTTCACGAGCGGTCAATCCCTGCATTAGTATGTAGCACGTACCGGCGGCTATCATCACCGGTGCGTGATCAGGCTACACAAATGAAATCCTCGGACTGGTTCACCTCGGACTGTTTACATATTGATCCGCATTCGGCGGACTTTATTTTCCTGTAATAAACCCCTGCAGTTATTTTTCTGTAATAATAAGGAGGTTGCGTTTGTGGTGAACTGTGGTACAGGCTTCAAATGAACAGCCGGAAGCTCCCAAAGCCCAGAACGCCCATGCACCTTGCCGATCAACCGCCTCCGCATATACCACCTGTCACCTGCACTAGGGCGCTGCGTCAGCGCGACCCGCCATTTTTCAGCCGTAGAGGTGACTATAGTGTTAAAAATTGCTTGTCTTCTTTGGGGCGAGTTAGCACCTGCAACAAAGGCGACGACGCTACAAAACCCAGAAACGTCATGTTTTCTCTGCAAGAAGCCGCACCCTTGTGGCACAATAACGTCGCTACCATCAAGACGTGGTCTTACTTCAAGACGAGCTTCACTCGGGACTTTGATCGACCTGCTGTATGGAAACCTCGAGCTGAACAACCCTGCATGAACGGGAGCCACAACCGGGCGTAAAAATCAGTAGTTACATTTTTGTCGTCGTGTCAACACGACCATGTCTAATGCTGACAAAATCAAGCACTTTTTGAAATGTTCAGCCGACGAAGCATTCAGTTCACTCCTTTCCTATGACCCTCAAGCCATGACAGAAGTGCTTGGCCTGTGACAAATGTTTTTGAACAGCGCAGGAAAAGGGCCTTGGTTCCTCATTCGTTGGCTATGACCAAAACTCTCTTGGGATCTAACGTTGTCATGTAACCAATTGCAACTCCAGCTGAAAAATCAAACAATTTGTCCTCGAGACGATCGTTTCGGCGAAGAGCTGTCTGCGAAGAGGAAGGCAGGGATTGAGGTCAATTCCTCCCTTGATTAAAACTAACTAGTGAATTAGGTAGTCTCCATGCGTGCCTAGATATTTTCGACTTTGCCACTCTCTCCTGTTTCTGTTTGTTTGTGGCTAAGGTAATGAAATTACATGGTCACGCTGCCAAGATATTCCTTATTGCTTGTTGTCGGCGAGCAGCTGGCAGGTCTTCTGCTCCGTGTCACGTCACTAGAGCGGCTCGCATTCTTAAGAATGCCACGAACACAGTCCGGACGCAACTAACCCCATACACCCCTCAAATTAGGCGATCCCACTGGCCACAGTACTACTGGGTCGATTTGTACCTAAAATAGCACAGATCGCACGTCTAGCTCGGAGCTCCATATCTTTTAACGTCATGAAGGAGAGGATAACCAGGATAACCGCCATCACGAACACGCGCCAATAGGTACACTGCAGGATGGTCAAAACATCACGGCGTTATTAACGACGTAAGAGGAGATGTGTGTCGTCTTTTTTCGAACCACATCGTAGAGCTATCTACAATTTTACACCATCGAGGAAAAAAAAATACTTGTCGGGGCTTGAAGACAGGTACTCGAAACTTTCGAGAGATTGCAGCACCGGATGATAGTTTTATGCATGTAGCTCTCACCTTCTGAAGGCCAGATCAATAAACTACGAACTCAAATTCCAGATTCTTATCACATGAATGCTGAGCCCCTAGACGTCCCAGTCATCGCAAAGCAATCGCATTTGCGGGCCATACGCAGCTCACAAAGGGCTATCGAGTCTGGCAGTGCTTCATTGTCTGTGGAGCGTGCGTTAGCTTCTGAGGACGATGAAGGTGCTGCTAGACCCTCAACCATAACGAACAATCCACACAACTTTCTAAATCTTGCTCCTGTCCTTCCTACAGCTAACTCCGTTCCCGGCAATATTTCCATGCTGAAATTCACTTTTGGGAATGACCCCTTTGAAATTTGAGTGAAGCAAGTAAAGCTCATCCCCCACGTTATGGTTTCACAGTCTTATCAGTCGATCAAGCTTAAACAAGCAACCTACAAAAGACGAGAGAGACCCATGCTCACCTAAAGACTGCACTGGAGACATCCTTACTCCCCCGCAGCTACCTCAATTCAACATATCTGGGGTGGACTGCGGTATAGCTCCTGCATTGCTTAGGGGCAAAATAAACGCCAGAAACCATGTCAACATACCTTAGGAAAGGTTCAAGCAACGTACATATTTCAAAGACCGTTGTGCCATTCATGTACACATTGTAAAGTAACTCAATCAGTCCGTAGAATATTGAAGGGCAAGGTAGGAATCTTGGTAGGTTTGACCATTTGTCCAAATAACAAAACTTTTAGGTGGCAGCTGGTGGCAAAGGCTGCAAATGCGGACATGTCGCAACAAGATGCAGAGACTTTGCTCTGCCTATTCTGCGGACTCATGCGTCGACAGTGTCCAGTGACTGATCAAGAAAAAGTAGCCTGCATGGAGTGCCGAGCAGTGTGTCTGCTGTTCTACCACGCTTTTATTGCGTCATGTTTCTTCACGGTGACGTTTAGAATATCTAGGCTAAAGGCGAACACTACTTACGACCTGGCTTCTACGCTCGCTCTCTGTGTTCTATCGACCACCTAAAGTACTTGAACAAGCCGTTTCAATTGATTGATTTATCATTACTAAATTTCCTACAATAAATTTTCTCCAATATAACATCAACCACACTTGCACGGTATCTTCACACTTAGTTGACTTTATCGAGGCGCAGCCCATTGATGTGGCTTTTATTTCTGATCCATATGCCCAGTAGTCAACCATGCCGGGGGTATTCCCACAATTGCCTCATCTTTTTTAATGAGGCGACAACCCGTTGCATGATTCTAGTGTCCCGCCTAAATTTTTATCTATTTTCTATAATTTTAGCTCTTTATGTGGTTACAATGAAAATAATACACAGCAAAATAATTGTGCTTTTCATTCCTACGTATGCTGCGCCATACGTCCCCCTAAATTACAAACTACTTTACCGAAAGACTTCTTGGAGTGGTGCAAATTTTCAATATAGTACGTTCAGTAAATTGCAATTCCAGGAATCCCTTGTGGGGTGGCGCCGTTCTAAACAATCGTGGGCAGCAGTTAGCAAATTTTCTGTATTCCAGTGAACTGCGGCTACGCAATGGCATGACGTCACCGCAGACATTTTTAGGTCAGTATGCAGAGTCGTGGACTGACCTTACGATGGTGCTTGGCCCTCTTTTGGAAGGCGCTCATTATTGGAAAGTACCCCACACGCCTTTTTTGTCGCACCATCGAATAACTATTTTTGGCCTTTTTTGTGTTCCATTAGGTCGTAAAAACACCTAACCAAAGCGGCTAGACGTCACACGATTGAGCACTTGACCCGTGACCGTTTGTTTCAGGATATCGATTCGGTAAACTTTGCCACACCTGAAGCCCTCGTTGCTGCGGTTGATACATTTTATACAAAATTTTATCGTGTCAAACAAAAGTACGAGAGCGTCCCAATGAAGCTTAGCGGAGGCATGTGGAGGAAGGACCGATGTCCTTGCTAAGGAGAGGTGTGCAGTGCATCTTGTACGCGCGCATTTGTAGCGGTGCAAGGATGGGCCTC
The DNA here is from genome assembly GCA_013339765.2 of Haemaphysalis longicornis. Classification (NCBI taxonomy): domain Eukaryota; kingdom Metazoa; phylum Arthropoda; class Arachnida; order Ixodida; family Ixodidae; genus Haemaphysalis; species Haemaphysalis longicornis. The sequence goes on along the minus strand of CM023454.1, from coordinate 96,741,185 downwards.
AGAGAGGACATCTCATGCTTACCAATTACAAATTTCTCAGTTGTTAGGCATGTTCATGGGAAACAAGAAGAAACCTATTCCGGCGTCCCTTTGAAGCCGAATATGCGGCTATACAGTTCCAACAGTATCACCTGCCCTTCTACACAATGACGGCAGTTCCACAGCTGGCACTATACAATCAGCAGACTATCTTCTAAAGACGCAAATGTTACAGTATACGAGGGAGGGTGAAACGTTGGCTCACAAGCTGTTACTTACGTTTCTACCCCCCACACGCCATTTCAGACGCAGCACCCAGATGTTGACTACACTCTAACCGAATTTTTAGCAGCCGCCCTCAGGTTTAACCCTAACGAATTCCCTGGGTTTACGGTATTACCACTCTTATTAATGAGATAATAATTACCCCCCTTTTCCCTTTTTCCTCAATTTTTTAAAAGCCTGTCTTCAGCATTGACACCTCCCGCCCAAGGGGAAAGTCGCCCGTATTGCTTTCCTTTTAAAACCTGCACGCAGCGACATCAACCTTCTTTATACCGAACAATTTTTGTTATATCTTTGTTGAAGAAGCTGCTGGAGAGGATGCTACATTCCCGTGTATACTACTTCCTTCATCAATTTGGTCTTCTTCAGCTTCACCAGTATGTCGTTACTAACGGAAAAGTACATCTGCATTGCAGGATTTCCGTCGCTCTCTCCAAGAACGCAGGAATAAAGGAGATTTATCTTTCGTCATATCTTCAGACTTTGCTGGCGGTTTTGACTGAATACAAAATCCATGGATTCTACATTTCTTTCGGCCGCAACGCTATCCTGGCCATATTTACGGACTATTGCATTCGTTTTTATATGCCCAACAATGTTTTTTTTAATTCACACTCTTTAAGTACTACCTATGCAGCGACAAAGGGAAGCCCAAGAGTTTCCACTATTACAGAGTGCTTATATTCATATTTACCTCTCTTTCCCGATGCGTGATAACGATGCCTGATAACCGGTTTCAGCTTTATCCGGATTACGCGATAATTGTCATAATCCGGCTGCTGCAAAGGTAGCATAAAACAGTGGCTCACCAAGCCTTATATAGGTTTACCACGTGGAGCAAAAACGCCAAACTTGGGATTAATCCGACTTACTGTTCCTGTCTACTGGTTTCGAGAGGAGTACGAGCAGCGAGCCGAAAACCCACATTAAGACTTTACGGAGATTCGTTACGATAAGTGTCTGAAATGAGGCTCCTTGGGGTTGTTTTGAGACAATCTTTTAACCTTTGTCATTCAGGACAATCATCTCCGAACCATCGTCGAAAACCTAGCGGTGTCAAGCATACGCTTCAATCGTAGGCACACCATCATAAATAGGCAGCATCTGCGCTTATTGCATCATTTGGTTGTCATGCCAGGCGTTTTGTAGGCCCCTCTTGCCTGGTGGTATTCACTCCATGCTTTGCCACTCCATTCTTAACACTCCATGCTTCGGGAAAGAGTACGCTCGCGTCTCAAATCTACATTATTTTTGGTCACAAGTGCGTACACGACGAAAAGAACGCCTGCGTCAGAGGTAAAACTGAAACCTTACCGCTAGACATAAACCTATACATTCAAGTACTTATGTTTCTCCTGTTTTCTCAGCGACAATCTATCATATTCAACTCAATAATTGCGGACCTCCAGATGCAGACCTTCTCATTACCTCGTTTACTCATCCGGCCAGATTGCTTCTAATTCGCAGCGACGCCAATAAAAGATAACGAATCCCTGGCCTATACGCCTAAACATATAGATCGCATACCTCTACTTCAGCTGAAGCTGGCTGTTTCATTTCCACATTTTGTTTTGTTTTTAAATAGGGGGAACACAGAATCTCTGAAGGAATATTTATATGTAGCACGTCACCTATCATTGGTGCTGTTTGCTGAGCAGGCTTTATCCAGACTGCCTTCACCTCTGCAGGCGAACATCAGAAAACCGGTTGCCAAGGCCATACCGTCTAATAACTTCGCTACCGCAGCTGTCGCACCTCTTCTGGTTCGACGAGAGGCCGCTACAGTCATTGCGCCGATCACAGCGGCAGTCGCTGAAGCTCTGGCGGTCACGTCAATGACGTACACCGTATGTATCGCTTTCGACTGGTTTTGTGCAGCTTTCCGCTGGTTTCGGCCAGTGATAGGAACGGCGGCACCCCCCCCCCTTAAAACCCAGCTCCCAAGTTTCTACCTACCAGGCCACCAGCTGTGCAGTACGCGAATGCCTGGCGCAGTCCCGACAACTGGCCTATATATATTTTTTGCTTGTCCACAGTCACGTTTCCCTGTACTGCCGCCGTGTAGTTTCGCGTGTCGTGTAGTTTTGCGTGCCTCGCGTGCCCCGCTTGTTTGCCGACGCCCCATGGCCAGCACATCGTAACGTGTCCTCGGGACCACCTCCAAAGTCATTTTCAGCCGACCGTCAGATGTTCTAAGGCTGCCGATACTCGCCGCCCCTTCTACGCTCCCTATCGCCATGCATCACCACTTCACCCCACTTAAGGAGAATACTGATTCGGCCAGTTCCTTAGGCACGAACGGCGCCCAGTCAAAATACCGAAGCCCTCACGTACCTCCGCAAAATATAATTGACGTTACCCACCAAACCACGTTACGTGCTTCAGATATCAGGAAGGTTTAAGCATTCGAAACTACAGATGTCTAGGAGATGAACGGTTGGGGCCGACATTTCATATATTCAACGTTGCTACAACGACAAAAAACTCACCCAAATTACAGAAAGGTTAACGTAGGATCTACCTCTCAGGGTACTTTTCTATGCGGTGTATGCAATGTTACCTTAGTCCTACAGTTTATAGATATTGTAGGGGCATCCTTGCGAGACGTATATGTACGTCTAGTCTACATCGTTTTGCTGTGTTTGGCACAAGCATTATTTTGTTATATCCTTGCCCAGTGTACGCTAGTATGATATTGTTAAGATGAAGACGCATGCAAATAAATTTACATTCTTTATACATTAATTGCAGCTTGGCCAGTCCCCTTTGTGGCGTTGCCTATGTGCTGTGACCCACTTTCACTTCAAATGCATGTCTGACTAAACATTCAAAGCACTGTTTGCTGTTACTTGGCACATGGTTTCTGGAGTAATGTGTTTCCATTTTTGCAGGGCTGCACATTGCATGAGGTCTCGTATGTGCAGGGCAAAGCTGACTAATGCGTCTTGCAGAAGCACACAGAGCACAGCTCCAAGCATCAAATGTGACGTCGAAAACAAGTGGCAGTAACAGCACACGAGTACTGATCAGCACAAATGCCTTTGACACTAAGGCAACCAAACTCGTATCGTTCAATTAAACACATTGCACGGCTGTACAGGCCAGCTGCAAATAAACTATTAAAACAACAAATAAACAAATAAACTGATCAAAATGACAGCCGTGCCAAACAAGCTGTAAATAAGTGCCGCTGGGCAGAAAGGAAGCTTTCAAAGTACACACACATAAAACTCAAAAGAGTTCAAGTAGAACAGTCTGTGTTGACTTCAGAAATATTTATTGCATTTTTGCAAGACAAGCACCTAAATTTTTAGGTCTATCTGCCCTTTCCTAATGGGCGGAGATAGTATGATTATACGAATAACACGAATTTCCGTGCCTACAATTAAGTCACACACAGTAGAAAGATTGGCAAAAATAGGAAAGATAGGAAACATGGAAACCTACGGTGCAAGAACAAGATATAGTTATGCAGCTGAAATATCTCACATTAATTGAAATGGTTGGAAGAAATGCAAGAAGATTGTCGAAACTGAAATGATTGAATTGTGGTTACAAGAACAAGGCAAAGTTACTAAACTTTAAATATTTCGCACCCAGTGAAAAGATTGGCGAACAATAAAAGAAAGCACCTTGGAAACGCAGATGTCGTCATTAGTGGTGGTTGCGAGGGCCACAAGCTACTCTAAATAAACCGACATTTACGGAAATTGTTATTGACACTAGAAAAGAAGGCGTATATACAGAAATGACTGTACGCAACTCACACAAGCAGTAGAAAATTACGTGACAAAATGATTCACACCTAGCAACTTGGCAGGACAAGAAAACCACAAAAAAAGTTTACAAACAGAAATTATTGAATGGTGCTTAGAAATACAACATAAAGTTACACTATTTCAATCTTTCACACAATGTGATATGCTCTGGGAACAAGAGAAGAAACGTGGAAACACATAAATAATTCAATATAAGTAACAAAAAAAGAGATTTACACACTACGTAATTCACACCCAGTGATACGCTCAAAGAACAAAAATTACGCCCATCTTCCCGCGAGGGGAACCTTGATAAGATGCGACGCATCGGGGGGTTGAATTGGCATTTCAATTGGTGGATTGTCTAAATCACGTTCTAGCAATCGTCGGGTACTGTGAGAGGGCAAGAACAAGCGCAAGTGCGGACGACCGTCGACCCAAAGACTGGCCGGAGCGTGGTACTCAGCTTATATGCGCAGCGCGCCCGAAGGAGAGGAGACCGCGGAGAGAGAGAGCACAGCACATGCGCAGCCCCACGCGGCCACAGATGTTTGGGAGAGAGTGTTCGCTACCGGAGAGAAGAGAGGACGCGATCGGAGAGGGAGATGCGCAGCTGTGCGGACAACGGACGACGCAGGACAGGGCCGCCGGCAAGAGATTCTCCTCTCAGCGTCGCATCAAAAACACAAAAGAAAAATGCATGGAAGCACAGAAATGATTCAATGCTGGTTCAGTGGTTCGTCCCTTCATCACTCGGTTATGGCAGGGATTCTTGAACAGGTTGTGTTTAGCTTTGCGCTGCGAGAAACTGCCAAAATGGTCGCAGACCGGAATGGTAGAAAAGTGAGAAAAAATTTCGCAGTAAAAAGGATGAAAGCAATTTCATACCCCTTCTAGCAATAACAATTGAGAAGCCACAGGTTGTCCCCAAAGCTGATTTTTGCACAGGATGTGACTGACAAATAAAATCTTGGAACTGCATCATATGGTGAAAGAAATCGATGTCTGTAACAACATGAAGATATAGATCCGCACAATGCAAGATGCCACTCGCAGGAGGGGAAAGCGTGCTTCGCTTTTTTTTCCAAACCAGAACTCCTGCGCCAAGCTGACCGTCAATAGAAGCTTGATCAGGCGCCTTGTGCACACTGTTGCAGTAGCACCTCCCTTGCCAGTCAGTTCTTCAATCTAGGCATGGGTACAGAAAACTTTGTATTGTTAATACAGGTTTTAACACTGGTATAATAAAGAATGCCAGGCTACCATTGCCCTGAAAAGAAAGTATATGACAGCTACATCTAATCAGTACTAAAATACGAGGCAGAAACTGAAACTCACTAAAACGGTCTAACTTAAATTAAGGACGACTCAGCCGCAAAGGAAAATAAGGAAATGGGTGTAACATCAAGGGACAGGAATAAAGCGGTGTGGGTCAGAAAACAAACTTGTGTTAAGCGCATATTAGTAGAAATTAAGACGAAATAGGTGTGAGCAGAGCGTGTGATGTAAAGGCGAGATAACGGTTGGTCATTAAGGGTAACAGAATGGATCCCTAGAGTAGGCAAGCATATCTGGAGGCGGCAGAAAGTTAGATCGTCAGATGGGATCAAGAACTTTGCGAAGATAGATTGATGCGAGTTAGCACAGGACCGGGATAATGGGAAAATATTTGGACAGGCGTTGGCCCTTCAATGGGCGTAGATAGGCGGATGATGATGATGATGATGATTATGATGATGATTATACAGATATCAACAGTAATGTTCGTTCTAGGTTACTACACTGCACATCAATGAGTTTCAGCTTGTACCAAGCTATATTACGAGTTTTTTGTGAGCCCTGAATCGCTTGCTGTACGATAAATGGTTCTCTGTATTGTTTATATTAGGATGTGGTCGGCTGAAATATAGCACCCTTTCTGTGGGCACCCACTTCTGGGGGAGCACCTAAAAGCGATTTGACTGATGAAAAGAAGAAAACAGGAACTAGTCATCCCACGCAATTCACTCGTTCCCTTCCTCAGACTACGCCTCAAAAAATAAACACCAAAGCATGCCTTTATTCACACATTTCACTTCATGCCACATGACAACTCCAACCTCAGCACAGGCCTGAAAATAACGAGTCACTGTGTACACAAGTTGTCTTCAACGGAAGAACGTTCCGCCGCCGTTCTTGCTGCCAGCAAACCATGTAGCACGCAATAAAAATTAGAACAATTTGGGCTCTGATCTTGGTGCCCTCTGTGATTTCTGCAATTTCGAATGTAGATCGGATCTCTATGATGAGTAAAAACTCATGTGGATGATAAGAGCGGGAATGTGCATGACAAGGTTTCATCTGCTTTTTTGTACGATTATATTATGTGCGTAACGGCAACATATTTCCTTGCAGTGACCAGTAAAAAAAACTTTTGTGATATTTAATGGAGTAAACTTTCACCTTGACATGCATGCTCCCTAAAAAAAAGCCTATAAATTGATAGCATGACGAAATCGTGAATATCAATTGAAGTCTTCACACCGGCAATATTTTTGAGCGTATCTAGTCCTGATACCGCTGCCGCTCTCAGGATGAAACCGCATCCTTCGATTATCAGTGCGATACTTAGCCACTAACCTGCCATGACATGTTAAAGAAATTTTCGGCACGCTGAAGATAACCAACAAATAAAGACTCATTGCTGGGGCTTCACTGCATGAACACATAACTGGAAATTAAGAAAAAGACAGGTAGACCTGCACAACTACTGAGGTTGGTTCCAACAATCGCTGTTGTATTCCAAATCTGAGACTCAACCTTTCAAGGACAGCCCGCCCATATGACCTTGTTTTGCAGCTGTAAGCGGCACACTATGGAGCGTCGCCTCACCGTGAAAAAAGCTCTTTTCTGACCACAGTATGCTCATGCAGTAGGAGAGTGAAAGATTAAAAAAAATTCCTCTCATTTCCCCGAGAGGAAGAATGTGAAAGTGCGAATGCACAAGTTAAATTTGCGCAGTTCGGTAAGGTTCGCGAAAGAGAGATCACACACACACACACAACTACAAAGAAAGAAAGATGCATTTATTCACAGACACCTATTTGTGTTGTAGTTGTACTTGATTGCTAGAGCAGATCTCAGCTTTGAAATTTCGTGTCAGTACACCTTTAAGTGGGTGCATTAGCCATTCTCACGCCCGATTCCTGGCCCATCCCCCAAGTGGGTATGTGCCATGTCAGCGGCCAGGCAGCGAGCGCCCATCTCCCCCCGTCGCTAGGGAAGACGAGGAGCGCGCGCACCCGCAGCTGTTGCTATGCGGACTACGGCGGTGGACGATTCAGGCTAGCTTAAGAAGTGCATTCGCACTTAAAAGCAGCCCAATTCAACACTACCTCTGGGCCAGGTTATGATCACCGACTGTGCTGCAGAGTTAAGAATTTTTAGCCTCACTCTCTTCTATTCATGGAACTGATGAGCGCATGCGAGCTGTATCGATTAAACCGGCGCGATATCGAGTGCTACTGCTCTGGGTACAGTCACTGCAGCCTGAGAGCTTTCGACCGAAAACAATTCGTTTCAATTTTCCACGCATTCAAATAAGCATTCATATGAGCTTCAAAGATGAAATGTTTCTGAGTAGGACACATTTCCTAAAGTGTCTAAGAAAGGATTTGATCGGACCGCAAATTACTTATTGCTAAGTTAATGTACCCTATTTTCTACGCCATACCATCCGCAAATGGAATAAAATGGCTGCTGAAGAGCGCCATAATCTGCAATGATTTATTTCCGCAATCACGATACCCAAACAGTCTGATATTACCCCTGTATCGGTGTAGTGCTTCTTTTCCCCTTTCGAGTGCTTTCCTTGTTCAGTGGTTTGCCGTTTATTCTGAATATTTTGGCTTTGATTCTGCCACTCGTTGCTTTTCAGTTCCCTCTGCGTGTTAATTTGATATTACACTAATTGAAGAAATTGTTGCCACTGAGGTTCCACATTTTTGTTTTGTATATGTCTGTATTACTCTTTCATGTGAACAAGATTAGTTTGTTTGCTTGTTATAAGCGCGTTATTTTGCATAGTTGTCGAGAACTAGATATGTTCCCCTTGCTTGTAACATTATTCCTGTCCGGTACGGCCTAGTGCTTCTTAAGTAAAGCTTTCAGTATCCGGTAAATAAATCAATAAATAAACAAATTAATCTTGGAAATTACGGATATCATACAACTGATACTGAGCACCTATAGCAATATTAAGTTATAGTTTCTTTTAAATAAAGTCCACAAGGTTATGGGGAATGAAAGAGAAAAAGTTGCAAAGTTGCACGTAAGCAACTTGACTGACCCCGTACCATGTTTCCATTTTCTATATTTCACTAACAGATTGTTTTCACTTGAAGTGTTTCCGATGAAGAATAAGAATTTCGTTGTTTCAATCTCACTATTCTTCGAAAAAGCTGCGTGCTGAACACAACCGATAGAATAATAAAATCTTTAGTGCTTACAAAGCTTTTAAAGCAAAAGTTTTATGTACTGGCAAAATGGTTGAAAATTCTTTCCCCTTCATTATTGAGTATTATGTCACATAAAACGGCGCAAAATTTGTTATGGTGTTTCCGGTGTGGTGTTTGGGTTTGGCAAATATTCTCATAGTTCCCATCAACGCAAGTCGTGTCAAGTGAGAGCTCCCCACAAGCATAAGACACGGCTGCGTCGGACCGGGTTTCCCGTGGCAAACCCGAAACACGCGCCCCGGCTGCCTACCGACCCCACCACGTGCCGCTTCCCACTGGAAATATGTCCAACAATTCACTTCTCCACGGTGGCCCAGCTACGGGGCCGTACAGAGTGCAATATTTCCGCCTGAGCGCTCACTCACATTATAGACCGTTCAAAGATCGAGTACTTCTGACCATTCTAAAACACCTTTTGATTTAAACATTTATATCAGAAGAAAACACGCAATTGTTGGCAGCGCACTTGGATAACACGGTAAAAGGGAAGTGGTACGTAGTGACTAACCCAAACCGCTGGGAAATAGCAGTGAAAGGTTTACTAGGTGCTACCAGAAATCCGTGACAAGGTCTGCTGCCGCTAGTTACAACTATTTGGCTGGGTGCGGTGGGTGGTTTGAGAAAGATGGCAAAAACCTCAACTCGCGCACATAACCGCAACCACGACAGCTTTTTATGTGATCTCGTCGACTCCAACATCCCTTGAAGCGGTTCCCAACCAGGCCATTATAAATGACAACCTCATTTAAATTGGAGTTCCCGATCATCCAACAGTTTACCTGAGGTGGTACCGCATTAGACACTACCGGAAAAGCTACAATAAACCATGGTGTCGTGCATGTCGTGCCTACCGTCACGACCAGGAAAACTGCACACAGTGTTACGCTACCAGAGCAGCGCCACGAACGACTGCGTAAAAACCTCAAAGAAAAGTAGCGAACGCCAGCAATTTCCGGTGCGCATAGTGAAATGGTCAGGTGAGCCCTCTACCCCAGCACCCTTAAACCACGATTGCAACTCTCCAGAATTCACTTACTCTTTCACGAGTAATGTCGTGAGACACATCTCTGCAAAGCGCAGATGGCGGACACTCAATTTACTTCAGGACCATATTATCGACATCGCCTTTTTAAAGGAAACCAAAATAGCAAATCCGGCACACGGAAAGAACCTCGCCTAGTTCTCCGGAAACAAATATTGGTGTTTTTGTACGGTGGCGGTCGTCCGAATGGTTGGTTCAGCCATTCTCAGAACTTGCCAAATTGTCGACACAAAACAGGCGGGAGATTTATTTATTTATTTATTTATTTATTTATTTTTGGTAACTCAAGGGCCCTTTTGAGGCATTACATGAGGGGTGGGCAGGAAAATAGGCAGGCAAAATACTCTACAATGATGGCCGCTTTTGCATGGTTGATGAGAATATAGGGAGGGAGCTCACCCGTTTCCTGTGCACTTATGCCCCCAACTATTCCCACCAGCGGGCTGAGTTGTTTCGTGTATTCCCCTCTCTCCTGCCATCCCCTATAAACGTATTTCCTGGGGATGACTAACTGCATCCTAAATGCAGCGGACTGGTCAGAGCGGAGAGGCAGGGTGGGCCTATCAGCGAGAATTTCTAAATCCGCACTACAAAGTTGATTCTTGGTGGATGCTGCCGTGAAGCAGGAATGGAATACAGTGCATTATACTCGTTGCTGCGGCCAGTTGAGCGACCGCTTAGACTGCGCATAAAATTCCTGCCAATTTGTTGTCCCAGGTTGTCCGCTACGAAGACACACAAGACCCCTCTTCCGACCACAAGCTCGCTACTTCTAACGTCCAACTCGGGCACACTTTGGCTGCTCTAAAGCCATCTAAACGTCGGATAATGAATGCCATTATGCTAAAAATACTTAATCAGAAACATCACCAGAGAAATAAAAAATCTCAAATTGAATGTACACGACACCACTGCCTGAGAACAGCTTAATAGACAGGTCGAACATGGAGCAATCACATTGGCAGAATGAAGACTGCTGAAGATAGAGCCAAGGAGCGCAGCCTTTTAACAACCCTTTGGGGTCTCACCGAGGTAGAAGAGGAACAACCAGGAGAATTCCAGAGGGACATCCAATTCAGAAAACCAGAATTAGGGTACAAGGCGGAGCGACGCTACTGGGGAGCTCTGGTCACGGTGCACGCCTCACTTCGACTAACGCAAGTTCAATAAACAAATTTTACCGGTTTGCCTGCCTACCTCTGGCATACAACGTACGAACCCGTGTCGCCCCAACCTGGTTTTGAGTCTATGGACAATGGGGGAGTGGTCCTAGTGAATGTAGAGCTCAAGCTGATTATACAGCGCTCCATGAACATTCGCGACAAACCTGGCTCTTTTCTTCATTCGGCTAGACCGGGCCTTGGCTCTGCACACCTACACCGCTGGCTCACCACGTCAGAGGGCCTTAAGCGCAATCTGAGTGATCTGGTTTCTACATAAAGGTTGCCACTGCCCTCATAACATTGGAGGAGCAGTTTCGAAGATATTACCTCCTCACCGGTAAGCCGGCAAAACGTTACAGAACGTCTTGGCAAAAGTCCTTCCACTGCCTCTGCATCGACAACCTTCCGAATGCACGCAAGGAAAGAATGCATTGAGGTGTGTGTGCGCCCTGCTTTTGTCCACCGAATATAAAGATTTCTTCGTTCTTTTTCATGACAAAGTGCTGTCAGTTCTGGCACGGCAGTTTTCTTGGGGCTCCTTGGTTTCCTACAGAACGAGATGCATCCTGTGCAGTAACCGGAGACGCCTGAGCACCCCTTCGTGGCACCCCAAGCTGCGCAATAATTTTGGGATGAATTACAGATCTTCTTTGTAACAAGATGGCAAATAACCTGGTCGAGCCTCAGATACCTATGTGCGGAAGTTGAATGCCTGGTGCTTTGCAACTGTGTTCTCGTACTTGGCCTTCTATCACTCAGAAGCGCGCAAGAAAGCCAAATAAAGGTCGTAAGTCAGCGCCCGTCCTTGTACGTTTCCTTGTCCTGTCTCTTGCCCTGTCTCTTGCGGCCCGCTTCGCACTCATGTTAAATATATTTAAGGTTTTCCTGGCGTTAAATATTATGTTCCTGGCACGTGGTTTTTATTCTATGGAGCTCATTTGCGCCAATCCTCCAGTCAAAACTACGTAATGTAAAACTGGATTCTGCCGGTTTATACTGCTTACGCATCTTGTTGGCACTGCACGTGTATCCGTGCATGCCCTTTTGAGGAATTCTCTATGCGCAGAACACACAAGCAAGATACAAAAAAGGATATAGAAAAAGCACCGATAGAGTGCTGTATTAACCTCTCTATTTTGTCTTGTTCCTGTGTGATGTGCATGTAGAATGTGAAAATAACAAATAAGCGACAGTCTAAAACTTGTGCAACCGTAACTAGCGCCTTCTATTCCATGGCGCCACTGGGGTGTTTGGACAAAAATACTAGTCTTTCTTCTCCCCCACACACTGCACACAGCGCCTACTCCACCCTCACCCACTTCTCCGTACACATCAGATTTCTCAACAATCGACAACATGTATGTGTGGTCAGATATAGGTAAAAAACTCGGCCAATGCTCAGAAAGGATGGGGCAGCACATGCTCACACCTGCCTGGAACAAGCAAGAAGAGAAAAGCGTTCAGCCAATGGGGTAGCGAGAAGGTGCACTCCCTACCAAGTGGAACCGATGACGCTGTGGCGCAGCCCTTCGCGCATTTTCTAGTGTTTACGCAGGCTATTTATTGGATTGCCAATTCAACGCAGTCACCCATCAAAACAGGCGACGATGGGATCTCTCAAATCTACTCAAGAAAACGGACACTATCAGACGAATGGATCGCGACATGCCCTAGAGCTGATTTCGACCGATGCTCGCTTGTGGTCTGCGAACACCAGTGGGATCCACCGGCAGCTCTCGGAGAATTCACCCTACAAAAGGCGTACGGCGGCAGTGGCCAGTTGGGGCGTGGCATCAGCGACGCTACGGCACAGCCCTTCACGCATTTGCTACTGTTTACGCAGGTTAGTAACGCCATGAGGTGCAAAAAAAGTTTGTCATCGTTTTGCCGGTTCCACCCCAAGTATGTGTCGGTCTTGTAGACAGCGTAATTTTCGCTTGATGAGGCGGTTCGTGTTTTATTTTTATTGATCGTGTTGTGTGGCTACGTACAGTTGAATACAGGAATAGATACATCAACGCTGCAAAAGATTTGGGATGGGCAAGAGGTTATCAATAGAGATTAGGTCTCTATAGAGATTAGGTCTCTATAGAGGTCTCTATAGAGATCAATAGAGATTAGAGATTAGGTTATCAATAGAGATTGGATTAGAGATCAATAGAAAATAGGTCTCGATAACATAGAGACCAATCCCGCAGCTGAAAAACACGCTCTTGAGCAACTCTCCAATCGCATTTCTTTGATAGAAAACATGGTTGCGTCTTTTGCTAATCTGGAATCTGTTGCACTGAGTGTTGCATCTGGTTCACAATTGATGTGAAAAGTGCAATATCGCTTGCCAAATCGGCCTACTTCGATTCTTTTCATAACAAAATTAAGCAAAATCCTAAGGAGATTCGGAAATACGCAAAGAGGAAAATAAAGAACACGGTTTCAATACCGGTAATGAGCGAGCACAAAGCGGACATTCGTGATATTACTTAGATTACGTAAAAAATCACAATACTGGAAATACACGTGTCTACAATTATGAAAATCGAATATTACTGAAATAAATTGTGCCCTTGAGTCGTTCTTTGTTGTCTTTGAAACACTTGCTGAATGTTGTTCTGTAGAGGAGCTCTGGTCGACTTTGAATGAAAAAATTCTGGATCGTCGCGATCGTTATCCTCCATCTGAGTGGCTATCTAAAATACTAAATAAAAGCAGACCACGGTTTAATAAACAACTGAGCGGCATGATGAATAAGAAAAATAAACTTTACAGAAAGTTTAAGCGCGCTCCTACCTTAGCAAACATTATTAACCAAAAGAAAATAACAATTGATGTGAAAAGTGCAATATCGCTTGCCAAATCGGCCTACTTCGATTCTTTTCATAACAAAATTAAGCAAAATCCTAAGGAGATTCGGAAATACGCAAAGAGGAAATTAAAGAACACGGTTTCAATATCTGCTCATGTTGTAGGTAATACTGTTGTTCACGAAGATTACGAAAAGGCCGAATGCTTTACTCTTATTTTCAATGTGTTTTCGGCTGTACAAACACGACTAGATACAGAACATGGCATTTAGTGGGCGAGGTGCCTGACATGAACGACAATGTTTTCCATACAAATGGTATAGAAGCCTAACTTAAGGGTCTGAGCACTCCTAAAGCTACTGAACCAGATGGTTTGCCTATTGCTTCATAAAACCTTGCGCGCATATTTGTCGAAATACGAAAACTAATTTTCGAGAAATCCCTTGAACATTGCTTTCTACCCGAGGACTGCAAAATAGCATCTGTGGCACCAATTCACTACCGGCTGGTTTCAGTGACCACTGTCAGTTGCAGAATTCTTGAGCACGTTCTGTAAACAGCCATAAATAAACAAATCAATGACCATTCCCAGTTTCACCCATACCAAAATGGATTCTCAACCGTTACGCTGTTAACACAGTTTTCTCATCATGTTGCGAAGGCATTAGATAATCGAACAGGTGTTGACTGTATTTGCTTGGATTTTAAAAAGTTTTTGATTTGGTGCTTCACGCATTGCTGATTCCAAAACTGTATCATTATAATATCAATGTCCCAATCGTCCACTGGGTTTCCGAGTAACTAAGGTTAAGAGGACCGCGCGTTCTTGTGAACGGTAGTCTCAGTTTGTTGCGGTGACATCGGGGTTCCTCATGGGTCACTGTTGGGGCCTTTATTTTTTTCTGGATATCAATGATATCGGTGAGGGTGTTTGTTCGTGTATGAGATTGTTGTTTGTGCATGCAGACTTCGTGTATTAGAATGTTAGTGTATGCAGAAGGATAGATAATTTAAAGAGAAATAACCTATAAAAATGATGTCTTTCAAATTCAGAGCAATTTAGACAAAATTCACGCATCGTGCAAAAAGAGGGAAATGAAGCTGAACCTGGACAATACGGTGTGTATAAAGTTTATTAGGGAAAAAATAACGAGGCGTCTCTGTTATACTATCAATAATACTACCCTTTCACATGTTACGTAACAAGTACTTAGGAATGTACTTCACACCATCTTTGTTCTGGCATCGGTATGTAAAATATACTGTAGCTAAGGGTAGTGGAGCCCTTGGATTCCTGCCTCGATATGCTCGTGATTTTCTGCCTGCTGTAAAAGCACTGTTGTAAAAATAAAATGTGCGCTCGGTGTTGGAATATGCATATACAGTGTGCGACCTTTCCACTGTGATTGACAAACCAAAACTAGAAAGGGTTCACAACCTCGTGGTGCGATACGTAGTAGGCAAAGTAGCCAGAAATGAAGAACAGTGTACCTACGTTTTCACAACATACACTTCAATTAGAAATATTAGAAAACCACCGAAGCATGCTCTGTCTGAAATTTTTCCATGAAATATACTTTTCTAAAACGGGTGTAACGCGAGAAGTGTACATTGACTCACCGCATCATACATCAGCCGAGATGACCATACCTACCGAGTGCGAGAGTAAAAATGCAACACTCCATCCTTTGCAAGTTTTGCCCCGAAAACTACCAGGCAGTGGAATCGGTTATCCTCAGCAGTTGTGTCGCGCATTGGAAGCAACTCTTTTTACGATACTTTGTCCGAAACAGTGCTATCAACCAAAAATAACTGTTGAGTGTGACAGGGCTTTTGTGTGTGTGCGTGCGTGTGTGTGGGGGGGGGGGGGGGGGGTGTGCGTGCGCGCGCGCGCGCTGCGGAAGTATCTTTTATTACAATGTGCACTGTGCATTTTTTGTTGTTGTTAACTGTAAGCGGAAATCGGTTTTGGTGCGGTTTTGTGGTATAACACTGCGCAGAGAAATGCGGAGTTGGTTGCGTCTTCAACGTGAGTAGTATTTTATTATATGTACCTATATTCTTTTTAATTTTGACAGTGCCAAATTCCAGTTGAGTGATTGCCTTCTTTTGTTGCGAATTGATATCTGCTGTATTCTTCATTCTTTGCTTTTTTGGTTTATAAGAGCCCGCTGTAATGCCTTCGTGGCGCTAGGGGGAATAAATAAGTGAACAAAACTCAATGTGGCAAACAGACAATGCTCAGGCTATTCGGCTGGACCTCATTTTTAATGTGTCGATAATAAATCCGACTGATTATGAAGCCAGAACAGGAAAGTAAACTACAAAGAAATTCAACAGTTAAGATTCATGTTCAATTCATGTAACTGCATTTTCGTTAAAGTAGGCCGATATTGTAGTATGTCCTTGGAGTAGCTGGAGACGCGCTAGCCTCACTGGGACCAGCAACTTAAGGCTTTTCGCCAACCTCGAAGTTGAAGCCAGCAAGCCCAAAAAAACAACTGCGGATGCATACTCACTGTTTATCGCGCGGGAAGTTTGAAGTGAAAGTTGAAGTTCATTTGTCAAAAGTAAACGGTTACAAATGAAGTTTACAGACAAGAGTCCCGAATTCAGCTACTGCACTGGGACCCTCGATGATGAAGTACACATAAAATGTTACAGAAGCAGCAGTGGAAGCAAAAACAAGTACAATAAAACATAAGCGAATAAAACAAATAGGCAAATACATTTAGCGCGTGGTTTTCATGTAGACTTTACTAAAAAATTACCCTTTGTGCATCAAAACGGCATTCAAAACGCGAATATTTCGTATACACAATTAAATACTAACAGTTTACAAAAGTACACAAAAACTACTCTGCAAACAAATAACGAAAGTCAAACCAGTAAAACCAAAAAATTAGGGAACATATCAGGTTAGAAGATGATTTTTCAGAGATTTTTAAAGTCTGTGATAGAATGTGATGATTTAATTTTAAGTGGTAGGCGGTTTCTTATATAAATGGCGCCAAAATGAAATGTTTGCTGGCCGTAATAAGTTTTTACCTTAGGTTACAACAAGTGGTTATTTAAGGAAAATCTAATAGTATTATGATTCACTAAAGTACCTAGGTCAAGAAGTTCAATACATAATTGGTTGTTGAGTAGTTTGAAAAAATAAATACCTAAGTTATAATCGAACGATGATGTGACAGATAAAACTAAATTTTCGCGGAGTAGAGGTGATGCACATGAATGGCGATTGCTGCTAGTAATGATATGGATAGCTTGATTTTGAATGTGCTGAATGGGTGATAGATGGGTGGGATATGTGTTACCCCAAGCAGTGATTCCACAGTTGATATGACTGTGCATGAAAGCGAAGTGAAATGATAACAAAGCGTTGGTTGGAAAGACCGGTAGTGCCTTGAGCAGTGCCCGGATGCCAAATGCCATTTTTTTCTGATATGATCAACGTGAGAAGTGAACGTAAGGTTAGGGTCAAGAATTATACCAAGAAATTGGACGCAGTCGCATGATACCATCCGATTAGAGCCAAGTCCTAATTCTGGCGACATACTTAACACTTCCTGGTGGCTTGCAAAGATCATAAATTTAGTCTTACTAGGAATAAAAAGAAAATATTTCTGCAGCATCACGCAGTCACATCCGTTAAAGCAGCGTTTATTTTATCAGTTAAGGATGTATAGATGTGTCTTATGATGTTATTGTGGCATCGTCAGCATATAAAGTACAGTTGTATCAGTGTAAAAAGTTGGGTAAGACATTGATATAAATATTTACAATAACAGACCGAGAATGGAACTTTGCGGGACACCTGGGTAATAGTTTGACAGTCGGAGAACGAGCCAGCTGCAGCTACCACGTATTGCCGATCAACCAAGTAATGTTTTATTAGAGTAAGTGGTGTACCGGTTATACCATGTGCTTGGAGTTTCTTGAATAAAATTTTATTATTGATGGTATCTAAAGCTTGTGGAAAGTCTAAGAATACGGTGCCAACATATTTACCACAATCAATGAATTTTTAATAAAATCGGTTAAGGTTAGTAAAGCCAAGCTAGTGGAATTTCCCACACAAGAACCGTATTGTGAATTATCTATTAAGTTAAATTTTCTTAGATAGTTAAGCGTTTTACAAGTAACTGTTCGATGGTCTTGCTCAAACTGGAAAGGATTTAAATAGGTATATAGTTGTTAATAGACTCCTTGTTACCTTTCTTAAAGGAGCCAAGAAGACAAAATACTTGTTTGTGTTATTTTAAAGATTTCGGGTTTTATAGTGCCCCCAGCGCTTGTCCGAATGCAAACGACGCTTAGTTTACTGAGAAATTATGCAATCTAAGTTACAAGTTTGATTTTCCCGCTAAATCATGTGTTTTTGTGGTCCGCAATGACATCACAGAGTGCCCTGCAGCCTAGGGTCCCTTGATTCACGCGTCCGCCGTACAGGGTGTAGACACGTATACGCTGGCGCCGCCATTTTGTGTCGCTCACTTGCCGCCGAAGCAAGTCATTGTATAAAAACCGCGCTAAACGTATCGCCGCAGCGCGGTTACTGGCGATGTTTGAATGATCTTATCTGTTTCGCGTTGCTGGGTTGCGTGGGAAACGAAAACAACGACTTGTTAAGCAAGTTGACCAATTGCAGCGGCACGGGAGCGTTCAAAGGGTGTCTCCACCCTGTACGGCAGCGTTGCATCGAGGTGCTCACGCGTTTGTTTACGTTAAACTAGATGGCGCCACCATACCGTAGGATGCCGTTTTGTGCCTTTGGTTTATTTTTGACCTTCTCTAACCTGACTTGTTTTTGTTCTTCGAGAAAATCGTCGCCTGAACCATAGTGCTCGCTCGGCAAATATGGTCACGTAAGACACCGTAGCGTCAATCATTCGGCCAGTATCGTATGAGACGACCCCGAAGCTCCGCTGTTCTCTGCAGCTAAACAAGCATAGTGCGCGCAGTACCAACAGCAGTACGCATCGGTACTTCTATGTTTACATGTGCTTTCGTAACTTACACTGTTTGTGCCACCATTCTAATGGCTTCAAAAGGAATGTGCCCTAAAAGTAAGCGCAAATAGCTCGTTCAGTAAGTAGGTAAGACTGTGAATGAAAATCTACTGGATAAGGTAAATGCACTGACAGCCAAAAACAAACTTCAAGCGCTGACGGAAATTGATGTAGTGACAGTTCACCGTTTGCCAGCAAAAAAAGATAAAACGGCAGGCATCATTTGCTGGTTCGCTCGGCAGGCTGTTAGGGATGTATGGTGGCTAAACCGAAAGAAACTGCAAGAGACAGACGGCACAATCTTCATTCTTGAAAACCTAACAAAAAGAACTCGAGCATTGCTGTTTGAAGCTAAAACCTCGGCAAAGGTAAAAAATTACAAATACGTCTGGCACATCAATAACCGAGTTCTGGTGCGAAAGGCTGGCGGTCTGAACAAGCAAGTTGTCAGAAGTGCTGACGACTTGGACAGGCTCACATAAAACAGTACACAAAACAGAAAAAAACCCCGGAAAACCGAAGGCAATGATGACCTACGTCCTGCCACAAAACTTTCAGAATCATATAGGCCAATCGTTCTTTCAGTCTTTTAAATGCTTCCACTTAAACATAAGATCGGTCCGCAACAAGCAACTAGGTCTTGATCTGCTCCTCGAGGAAATGAACGAGCCACTAGACTCTGTGCTTCTTACCGAAACATGGTCAAGAGACAGCACAGATGTGTATCGGCTTGCCGGGTATAAAACGTACTGCCTAAATCGTTCTGTTGTACGGGGTGGAGGAGTAAGTATTTTGGTCAAACATATGTACGATTGCGAATTACTCGAATATTTTTCAATTCTAAACCAAGACTTCAATATTTCAACTGTTCGCATGCAAAGCTACTTGTTAGTTGTGTGTTATCGGCCTCCAAATGAAAAGATAGCACCTTTTCTGGACTACCTAGAAACGCTTTTCTCGTTCGTAAATTTCAATGATTATAATATTATACTAGGTGGGGACATTAACATTGATATGATGAATTCTTTTTTGCAAACAAACAACCTATGTGCTCTAATGAATATTTATGGTGTCAGAAACACAATTGACACGCCGACGAGAGTGACAGAAGGTTCATCCTCATTGATTGACGTCTCCCTTACCAATTATGATGTAAGTAAAATTAAATCAGGTGTGCTGATCTCAGATCTCAGTGACCATTTTCCTATATTTCTATGTACGAAAGGTGAGTTAAGCAAACGGAAGTCATGGCGTACATATTTTGTTCAACACAAGACGCAACGCAGCCTTTCCGGATTTTATGATAAAATTGCCAAATCATCGTGGGATCAAGTTCTTTAAGCGTAGATGCAAACCTTGCTTACGACAAGTTTATGAAAATTCTAAAACCACTTTATCGGGAGAGTTTTCCGCTAGTAGAAGTTAAGCAGAGTAAAAAAATTCCAAAACCGTGGGTAAGTGCGGAGCTTGTCGCGAGAATTCGAGAAAAAAAATAACTTGTTCCAGAAGTTCATCAAAACAAAAGATAGGAAAATACTACTACAATACAAAGCCTATCGTAATCGTCTAGATAAAGATGTAAAGAAAGCGCGACGTGAATATTTAGATAATGTTTTTAGTGTTACAGCAGGACCGACGGATGTAGTTTGGCGCAAGCTAAACACGATGTTGAACGACAAGATAGCGCCTGAAAAAGTCTCTACAATAAAGATAAACAATATAGAGCTAACGTGAAAACCCCTTGAAGATGCTTTCAATGAATACTTCACTAAAGTTGGCTACACCACCACTACTAACGACCTAGCAAACTTTCCACAAAACAGTAACTCGATGTTCCTGACTCCAGTAAGTGAAACCGAGATCATAAATATAATTTTAAATTTAAGGAACAGTACCGCCAAAGATATCGATGGTATTCAAATAAAACCAATCAAGCATGTTGCGCCCCTGCTTGTTCCTTGTTTAGTGCATATATTTAATTTGTGTTTGGAGCAGGCTGTATTTCCTACTAAAATGCAGGTCGCTCGAGTAAGCACATTCTGCAAAAAAAGGGTGAAAAAATGACATGGGAAATTACCGTCCCATATCAATATTCCCGGTCTTTTCGAAAGCCTTGGAAAAAGCTATTTTACAGAAAATGTCCGTCTTTGAAGGAAATCATAAGTTGCTGTCTAACTCCCAGTTCGGTTTTCGCAAGGGGTTCAGTTCTAAACTTGCGCTCTTAACACAAAAAGAACATATCTTAAGCTCAACTGGAAGATGAAAAGTTAGTCTCGGGCCTATATACTGATTTCGCGAAGGCTTTCGACACTATCAACCATGAGCTGCTGATTAGGAAGCTAGAACATTACGGCATTCGGGAAAAAGCCGGCGCTTTTATGGAATACTACCTAAAATATCGTACTGAAATTGTAGCCCTAGATGACTGCCTCTCCGATCCACTTCAGGTTTCACATGGCGTGCCACAATGTAGCATCCTAGGCCCTTTTCTCTTTCATATGTACGTGAACGATGTTTACAGTAATCCCCGTCGGCTCTATTTATAAATTATGCAGATGATACAAGTATTTTTTTTCCGAGAAATCAAGCGATGAGTTAATAGCTGCAGCAAATGTAGCACTAATTACACTTGACGAATGGACCCAGAAAAATAGCCTAAGAATAAACGTTCAGAAAACGAAAGCAGTCATATTTCATACTAAAAACAAAAACATAGTTGCACAAACTCAAATTTTACTGCGGTCGACTCCTGTTGAATTTGTACCTAGATTTAAGATTCTCGGCGTTATTTTTCAAGAAACCATGTCGTGGGATGCCCACATCGACTTCATTTCAAAAAAGCTATCTCAATTATTAGGCATAGTCTCTCGCAACCGCCATGTATTCCCTCACCATATTCTGATGTTGATTTACAATACCCTTTTCTCTTCTAGACTCAAATACTGTCACTTGGTATGAGCGTTAACAACTAAATATAATGTAGACAGACTACTCATTCTACAAAAAACGTTTTTACGAGCTGTTGAAAATGTACCGATGCACCATCATACAGGCGACTTATTCACAAAATACAATATTGTCCCAGCCACAAAATGTTACGGCTATCGACTTTGCAAGGTATTTAAACAAGAAAGTACACGCGGTGATGGTTTCATTCAGAAAATACCTAAACTGAAAAAAATGTAGAAACATATAAGACGCGTAGTTTTGAACCATGGAAAATCACGAATATAAGAACTACATGCGGTCTACAAATGTTAAAAAACAGACTACCTCGGCTATTAAACAGTTTGGATGCCAGAAACGTCAAGCTTCAGGACATCAGTTTTAAGGCATTGCGAGAGAATTTCAAAATGTAGTACATGCCTTGTGTTGCCTGTCTCAGTTTGTTATTCGCTAATTAGTCACCTTTGGCTATAGTGGTGTTAGTTTGTACATTGTGGTAATATGTTTGATATGTGTCAATATGCTAATTTGTGTGCGCGCGCTATCAGGCGCTGATATGTAATAAAAGAAATGTCGTAGTTATCATTTGGTGTTAGGCAGCATGCCTAACACTAACGATAGTGATCTTTCGTGGTTTTTTTTTCTTTCATTTCGAAAAAAAGGCGGTTTTATTGCTCTGTTTGTGTATCATGCCTTTTTTATGTATTATGCCCATGTATACCAATTTTATATATCATGTCATCGCGAATTTGATGTGTCATGCCATTAAAGGGGGCCTGCGGCCTTGTCAAGCTGACTTCTTCCAGCTTTTTCCGCCGGTCTCCTGCATCATGCAACTGATGTGAAATAAAGTCCTATTCTATTCTATAAACTCTGCCAAACTTGCGTTTGCTTTTCCCGCCCTCCGCCAATCGCTGAGCTGTCACATGTGACATCATAGGTTCTGTTGCGGGAAATGACCTAGTGGGTCGCATTGCCATTCCCTTTTTTCCTAATTATGTAGCTTATTTGAACGAAGTTTACGTTAAAAGTGGTGTCAGTATGATTCTAACGAGGCAATGTTTTTATGAACCAAACTTGTGTTTTCTCTTCATGGATCCTTTAAATACTAAAAGAACGTTAGCCTACTTTAGGTTTTTAGAAAAAACGCGAGACTTAAAAATAGTATTAGTTATGATACCTAATGTTTCGGAACGATATGAACAACAAGTTTCAAATGACGCATCGGAATGTTATCCAAACTGGGGCAGGTTGTTTTGAGTTTACAAATCGTTAAGTACATTTCAGTGGCAGTAACGGGGTGCGGATAAAAAGAGTGTGGAAAGAGTGGGAGGAGCTGCTGATGAATAGTGGTAATGCTTCGATAATAACAAAAAAAGTTGTTGAAAGCATTAGCAACGTCGGATGGCTGAAGAAATACTGTCTCGTTAAAGTTAATTTTCTGGAAATTATTACGCGAGGACACTGTATTTAAGAATTCAACGATTAGTTTCCATTGTTTTGGGGGGTTGTGGCTATTATTCGTAAATTCGGTTTCATAATATTGCCTTTTAGCAAGCCTAAGCATACTACTGAAATATTAGTATATTTTTTATAACGTTCGGCTAAAGCGCGTAAAAGGTTGACGTTTTGTTTTCCGGTAAAGGTTATCTTTTTTGCGTAAACTGGTCAGTAAGGCATTCGTCATCCAAGGTTTGCATGCGTGTTTCAACTGTTTTTTACATTTAAGGGTTGTTGTGCTCAATAATACAGCCTTCAAAAACAATGTACAAAATTCATCGAGAGCCTTCACTGAGTCAGTAGTGGTATTAACAGTAGTCCAGTCAGTACTGAGAATGGTATTAGTAAATTAGGATTTGGAAATAAAAACACAAGTAGAAAAGAATTTATCAGGGTGTGAAACTGAATGATTTTAATGAAACAAAAATGGGATAATGGTCAGTTATGTGAGAGCACAATACACCAGATACTTGAGTCGGGGTTAGACTAGATAATGCGTGATCTAGGAGTGTTTTAGAACCCCTAAGGCTGCATCCTGTGTAGGTTTTAATCACGGATTCGAGTCTATAGTCAGAGAAGCAATCAGTGTAGTCTGTATTTACCTTAGCACTTGTATCGAGAAGGTTAATTTTTATGTCACCTAATATCAAAACGTTCTTATTTTCGAATGATAGCTTGTTAAGAATGAAATCAAGAGCATCAACAAATTCAGGAACGAAAGATGACGGGGAACGATAGACTGAGCCAAGAACGAAATTTTTAGTAATATGAACACGTAAAGAATCTTCTATTTCTAACTAAACAGCTTTGCAGTTGCTAATATTGAACGATAGATCGTGCCTGTGGGTGTAAATGAGGGTGGGATCAAAGAAAATGGCAGCCCCCCCCGTAAGTATCCGAGGGTCGAGAACAGTATTCAGTCTGATAAGATGAAAATCCATGCAAGTTGTTATCGCTATCAGAAAGCCACGTTTCAGAAATGTATATTTCTGAGAAATGGTGGTTTAGGGATGTAATACGTGATTTGACTAAGCATTCCCAGTGTTGCATTAGGCGGGAAAAAATCTGGTTTGTCAGGGCCACTCTCAGAAACCACCTTTAATATACCATTACACAACCCGGCCGCGTGAAAACCCCAAGATTTTAAGGTGTCTTAAGGATGGAAAAAAATCCAGGACAACCCAGAGCATGAACACGCAACTTTTAATTTTAACTTTTAAAGTACCTGGGTGCACTCGGATTTATGTTGATGAACATCAGCAGCATCGCAATGACTTTTACTTCTATTTGTGACCTGCTCCGTCAATAGACTCAATCATTTGCTGACAGCTGGTATAGCTGATATATATAAATGAATGTTAGCCAACGCTTCAAGCCACCAGAGGGAATACTATTCAAAAAATTGCCTTTCAATGAGCACTAGATTAAGTCTTGAATGACTATTCAGTACTGAAAAATACTTTAAATAATTAGAGCCTCTGTCTCCAGCGGCATGAGATTGTCATGGTGTCACTGGTCTATACATCATCAGATGAAGGACCACAAGCATTTTGAACTGAGTAAGCTGAGAAGAAAGCATTATATTTTTAGAGAAATACTGCCTTTCAGGTATTGTGAGGCATCTATGCATGACGGGTTAAGCTTTGTTCCACCTTTTAGTCAGATACACTTCAAACGAACATCCTGCATAAAAAAGGCTCATTGAAATGCTCGCCGAAAAGAAAACCACTCGACATTGGGAAATAATTTACTAATTACACATTTCGTCAAGTACATTCAAATCTCCCCAAATGTATTCTTTACTAGCTGACACTAAATGAGAGTTAGCAACGAAATATACAGGACAGGTTTTCCTGCATTTGTGCATTTCTCTAGCAGTCCCGTGGTAAGGAGATACCAGTCTGCAACAATCTGCACCACAATATCTCACAGAGGCCATCTCATAAACAGTTGTACTCTAAGAAACCACAAGAAACTCAACTTTTCAGAAAGACTGTTCTGGGCTTTAGAGATAAAAAGGTTCCTCTCGGCCTCTCCTACAAGCACACAGACTTCATGCACAAGTCAACTTCAGCCTATTGGTAAGGCGTACTTTTGCACTCACAATAAATTTGAAGGTGATCATCAGAGAACCGATCACCATGCCTTTCACACTGCATGCTGTTCATTTTCAGAATTGTTTTAGTTGAAAACAGTTAACACATAGGGCAAACGTGACAATGTGTGCCACATTCTTAGTACTTTTTGAGCAGCAGCCGTAGGAGTTGGACGCCCTGTAAGCATCTGTTTCTTCCGATACAGGCCGGTGCTGTCCAGGTGCTCCCGCTGAGCAGCATGCACCCGTGCGCAACTACACGAGCCAACCGCCTGCGCCTCCCTTGCGCCTGACTGCGCCTGCGCTACGAGGCTACCAGAAGTGCCTATCGGCGACAGCGCTACGTGGCTTCCGGGGGATCAACATCGGCTCGCTATCGTCGTCTTGTACGACCTTTAGCGTCCTGTCATTCGCACGTGCTGCGCTGCGACAATTGGTGACCCCTGCGCATCCGCTGGCCTCATCGGAGGATATATAAGGAAGACACGGACGCACCCGGACCACTTTTTGAGCAGCAGCCGTAGGAGTTGGACGCCCTCTAAGCATCTGTTTCTTCCGATACAGGTTGGTTCTCGTACTATATTTTTCGTTCATATAGCTTACTCACCTGCGGCTGCTGCTCAGAAGTGCTCATAAGTGCTGCCTTTGGGTTTTGCTTGCACAACATGCCTTCTAACATCGAACTTGCTAAGAAAATCGAGCACCTTGAGTCGCTGCTTCACGATAAACTTGACAATCTTGTAGATGATCTTGTGTCTAAAATATCGAAAAAGCTAGAAGAACAGGGAATTGGCAATCTTTCTGCTCTTGCTGAAAGCGTACGTTTCGTCGGTGACCAATATGATTCAATGCGCGCATCTTTAGATGAGATGGTGCAGTCAAACAAAGCACTAAGGGCTGAAAATGACGAGTTAAGCAAGAAGATGGCAGATATGGAGCAGTACAGTAGACTCAACAATGTTGAAATCAAAGGTGTCCCTTGTACACAAGGCGAAGACTGCGCAGTTCTTTTGAAGACCATTGGACAAGTGATTGAATGCCCTATTTCATCGACAGATATCGATGCAGTTCATCGTGTGGCCAGCAAAACAGATGACAAAAGCATTATCGCGCGCTTCTGTTCACGCGAAAAGAAAAATGAATTCCTTCGCAAAGCGCGTAGGGCACGACTGCGTACTTCCCAGATAGGACTATCTGGAAGTAACGAGAAACCAGTTTTTGTCAATGAGCATCTCACCATCGCCAATAAAAAACTCTTTAGTAAAGCGCTTGCTCTAAAAAAGGAAAAGAAATGGCGGTTCCTCTGGACAGAGAATTGTCATATCAAGGCTCGTAAGTCGGAGGACAGCAAGGTCTTTTGGATTAATACGGAGTCTGATCTCAGCATCTTCTCTGGCCGTTGACAACTTCGGTTTGTTTCTTTCCATCCCATAGCTCTCGTCGTGTATCATCATGTCGTTGCTTTCTTTCGAGGAAACTAAATCTTTGCTTGCTTGTTCTACTTGTTCTTTGCTGCACGTCAATGCGCGTAGCTTGCCGAAAAACTACGACAACATTACTGCATTCATTGACTCACTCTGCCATTCCTTCTCATTTTTATGTGTTACTGAAACATGGCTAGGGTCTTGTGATGGCAACCTGTATGGATTTCGGTCGTTTAATTCTCAATATTATCACCGCGATTCAGGTCGTTACGGCGGCTCGGCTATATTTATATCATCCCACATTAAGTACAAACGCAGGTCTGACCTATCTTTAAATGTTTTGAACTGTGAATCCGTATGGATTGAGGCTGACTTCCCCTCTTCCGGTAATCTGAACAAAGTAATCATTGCATGCATTTACCGTTCCCCATCTTCATCTATTCCGCATTTTCTAGAGAATCTAGCTGCTGTACTCAACATTATCTCTGCTGAAAATAAAGAAGTTGTTCTGGTTGGTGACATCAACATTAACCTAATGGATACAGATATTATCAGCACCATAGCATATAGTGATTGTTTTCTTGGCTTTGGGCTCGAATCCTTAATCTCATCCCCTACCCGATTTTCACCTACTGGAACTAACACTCTCATTGACCACGTATTAAGCAATGTATCACCAACGCCAAGTGCAGGAGTCATTGATGTGCCTATCACTGATCATCTTCCTATATTTGTAACTTTAGCCTTAAATCAACCTCGCCATAACACGTGTCATTTCACTTCAACCTTCAATCAGGAAAACTTTATCAAGGCAATTCAGGGAACTGGCTGGACTTCCATTGGCAACTTTGAAAATCCTGAAGAAGCACTAAATAATTTCTCTTCCCTATTTCTCAAAGCTGTGTATGCAAATACTGCCACTGTTAAATGCAAGAAAATATTTAGGTTTCACCGTAACCCTGGTTAACTCTAGGCTTGCTAACTAGTATGCGGAAAAAAGAAATCTCTACAGGAAAACTAAAAACAGCCTTTTAATATGAATCTGAGACTTAGGTATAAAAAATACAGTAATATGTTGAATAAACTTTTGAAACAATCGAAACGACATATTATGAAAAAGAACTCTCTAAGTCAAAAAATGACCCAAAGAAAAAATGGAAACTTTTCAATGCCTTTTTAAACAGACCCCAGGTTAGTAATATAATTGATAAAATAAGGTATAAAGACCAATTCTGTACTGAGTCATCTGACATAGCTGAAGCTTTTAGTGATTACTTCCATGAAATATACAATGATAGGCCCAATGTTTCTTCGTACCCCCTTACTCGCTGTTCTCAATCATTCTTTCTTTTTCCTGTAACCTCCGATGAAGTCAATTCTACAATCCTAAGTCTAAGAAACTGTAGCGCTGGACTTGACAATATATCGGCCGTTTCATTTAAAGCTTGCTGCTCCAGTTATTTCAGAACTATTAAGTAATATAATTAATGTCATTTTTAAACGTGGTACATTTCCGAGCTCACTAAAAAAAGCTAAACTGATCCCGGTACACAAAAAAGGTGATACGACAGATGTCCGTAACTATCGCCCTATTTCTATTTTGCCCTCCATTGGTAAACTTATTGAAAAATTATTTTTGAAACGTATTAACAATTACCTCAACAAATTTAAATTGCTAAAGCCTTGTCAATTCGGTTTCCGTGTTGGTAGTTCTACGAATTCAGCTTTGGTATCATTAACCGATTTCTTGAAAACTTCCATCGACAACGGTAATTTAGTAGGGTCTGTCTTTCTGGATTTTACGAAAGCCTTTGATACTATTAGTCATATTATTTTATTTAGCAAATTAGAATCCTTGGGTATCACTGGTCCTTCCTTAACCTTCATCAAAGATTACCTACTTAATCGCGAACAATCAGTGTGCATAGGGGGCGTTAATTCCAACCTTAAAATATTTAATCAAGGGGTACCACAGGGTTCTATTCTTGGGCCCTTACGGTTTTGTATCTATATTAATGATTTGCCTGACTGCCTTGATGATTCCAAAGTTATTCTTTACGCTGATGATACAACTATTTCCATTTCGCATAAATCATTACCTACTCTGATCAATATGTTGAACAAGCAACTGGCTAATGTTGTTGAATGGTGTCGTTTAAACAACCTTATTTTAAATCCACTCAAACTCAGTTCATGGTTTTTAAAACTTCTCAAAAAGTGCTACCTTTTATACCACAAGTGTCCATTGACCATCATTTCATCCCTGCATCTGACTGTGTGTGTTTTCTGGGCATAAAATTAGACCCTTATTTGAAGTTCACTAATCACATTCTTTACGTTAAACAAAAAACAGCATTTGGTATACGAACACTCATCAAATCTCGTCCATTTTTTTCACTTGAAGCCTTATTGTCTTTATACTTTGCCTTTATACATAGTCACATCACCTATGGCATTACGTCTTGGGGAAATACATACAACACCCATCTTTCGTCCGTACAGCACATTCAGAATCAGGCCATACGCATTATTACCAACAGTTCATTTTATTCTAATGCTACTGCACTCCTTCAGGCTAACTGCATTCTTACTGTGTCTGGCTTGTTTAACTTTCACTTAACCATAATGTTATTTAAACAGCTTAACAAACAGCTTGCGTTGGATTTAATCGATCCTAGATTACTCACTAACAGCAATAGCACTAGGTTCGCCCACAATCACAACTTTCTTTTACCTAAATGTAACACCAACTATGGCAAAACGACATCGTCCTTCACGGTGAATAAATTATGGAATAGCTTGCCCTATACTCTAAAATAATCATCTTCTTTGCATGCATTCAAACATGAACTTAAAAACTTCATCTTGTATAACTAGGTTGACAACAATAATTAGTTCTGATGGGAAAGTGTGCCCGTAATTAGAAAATGTTTGTAAATTTAGGTTTTCTCTCTTATGACATACTTATGTCTGTTTATGTAACTGATTACTATGCGCTTTGTCGCATTCAGGATGCTTATGTTGTTCTTTTCTAGTACTTTCACTATTCACTTTCGTTATGTAATTTTGCTTGCTGTATAATTAATCTTTTCAATGTTATTATTAACCGAGGGTCCCGCTGCAGTCGCCCGACTTTGGGACCCTCGTCTGCATACTACTGACTGTGAACTTTGTTATTTTGAACGAATAATAAACTGAAACTGAAACTGAACATTGAAAAGTAGCATGTGCGGATGTTTGTCACTGAGACACACCTCAAGTCAAGTCTTATTTCTTACGATTTGTAACAAGCCAGCAAATCCATCAAATATGATCGAAAACTGCAGCCCATAGGTTAACAACCAATATGTATGCTCCATCCTTATTTATTTGTATTTTTCAAAACCAGTTCCTTTTTCTTGTTTATCTGCTGCGATAGCGCACGTGGAGCCCCCATCCCATAAAGAGATAAGTATATGAAATGGTGGTACACAGCCTGCACTGGATTCTGTGCTGTGCGCTCTAAACACTGCAAAATCCGTAACATAAAAGCATGATGGTTGTTGAGATGTAGAATCAAATGTGGTGAATTCGAACTTTGTATTTATTGAAACTGAAGCTTTAATCAAGCTAACATTACGTGCATAGAAATGCGCAAGTATACACGGTATTTCAAAGGAGCCCAAAAACACGAGTATTTCCAAAATACAACTCTAATAAACATCTTATCAGAATAAGAAAGGCTATCATAGTGCAGCTTTTCACTAAGAAACGCCAGCTAGCCTATTCCACCGCCTGTGCTACGTGCTACCTGTACTGGCCACATTTGCTCACCCTTGGGCACTCAACCGTGAAAATGTTGGTGGCAGCAAAGAAATTTGTTCTCCTATCCCCTCCCTGACTGCAGTCAGTGGGCATTTGAGCTAGCTTGCAAGCACTCAGCAACATTTGCTGATTCACAACACAACAAATTAACACAGAGACGCCTGACTAATTAAGTTTGCAATTGGCGTGACTACTGAAACCCAATACTCAAGTCGGATCACCTGTGAAGCCTGATGCAGCACCGCCCACTAGGGTTTCATTGTATCCTTCAATTTCTTATTTAAATTTTGTGTGGATATATACGTCATAACAAAGCGGCCAAAGAAGAAGCAGCGCCTTCAAAGCAATCAAGCAATAACACAAAAAGTACCAGAAAAGCTCAGGGCCAATCTGAAGGAATAGTGATGTGAGGGCCCATGAGAAAAGGAAATGAAAACAGAAGAAAAAAAGCAGGGTTTGCTCTTGGAACAATCCCCAGCTTCGTCAAACCCTTGCCAGGGCCTGACGACACCTCAGGCGGCGATCTTGGAGTGAGACACCCTGGCAACGCTCCGTGAGCTTCACACTTTTGACTCAGAACCCTCTAGCGTGCTGGGCAAAGACGCTTGGGCCTTCAACCCACGGCCGCTGTGGAACGCACCAGAGGCTCTAAGGGAACTAGCTTCTGGAGGCGAGGGCTGTGCGCGCTACAACAAGAATTTACCCATGTGAAAATGTCTGCCGGGGCAGTGCTAACATCACCTTAAAACTATGACTTCTAATGTGACGTTCCACTATGGAAAAGAACTACATTTTGTGAAAGTTGACTCTGTGAACCTTTTAGTCCAGCTTACAGGTCCCATCTGAACTTGCAAAACATTTTTCGGTGTCTCTCCTAACAGCTTTGTTTTTAAAGTCACAATATATACACGAATGAAGCCATGTGCACAAAATGTGGCGAAAGGAAACATGCAAGAACCGGGACATGGTCATTGCCATGGAAGCAAACATCCTACAGCAGTATGCCGAGCTGGACTAGTTTGTATATATTGCCACAAACCATGCATTGTGCTTGTTTATTTGTGTTTTGCTTTTGCCGCCCGTCTGCGCCTGTCTGTGTTACCGGTGTTGTGTGTGCTAAGGGTGGCGCGTGTTCCGCTCTTTCTTTCTGTGCCGCATGTGTGATCTGTTCTGATAGGTATAGGATTCCGATATATCATGAACAGCCCAGAATA
The DNA here is from genome assembly GCA_013339765.2 of Haemaphysalis longicornis. Lineage (NCBI taxonomy): Eukaryota > Metazoa > Arthropoda > Arachnida > Ixodida > Ixodidae > Haemaphysalis > Haemaphysalis longicornis. The sequence goes on along the minus strand of CM023454.1, from coordinate 96,709,663 downwards.
ATCTTCTTGGTTCTACAATGTTCTAAATATAAATTGACGGTTCGAGAACCACGCACGGCGAAAGATAAAAAGCCAGCAAAACAGACACCGCGATATTCGACTCGCTGTAGCTCGCTTGCGTACGTCACTTTGTTGACTGCTGCTTCGCCGCCACTGTATTCTTTGAGTTGTTAGGGGAGCACAAGTTTGCTCAAATAAACGTGTTTTCCTCGAACACAACTGCGTCGTCTGTGGCTTCGTGATATCTGGTGGAGGTGCAGGGTACATGAACCCTAAGCCATCGTCAAGCCGCTAAGCCAGTCCAACAAGAGCCAGCCTCCGCCTCCAAGGTTTACTACCCGAGATCGGTTAACTACCGGAGAAAGTGAAGAAGGAAGATGTCGCTACCAACACCATGGTCAACAAGCCATTCCTCCCGTCATTCTGCAGCAACCTCGAGAGCCCCCATTAATCCGAGGATCTCCTGGGGAAGACCTCGAAGAGTGGCTGGAGAAGCTGGAGCGCGTCCGAAATTTCAATTGATGGGGCGATGAGAAACCTCGAGGCAAGTGTTTTTCTTACTAACAGACTCGGTTCGAGTCTGGTTTCATAATCACGAGAGCTCGCTAACGTCATAGGGTATCTTCAAAACAGAATTTTAGAAAACGTTAACAACGGTAGTGCGTAAAGAATGAGCTGAGCTATTGTTGCAGACTCGAATCCATTACCCCAACGAAGGTGTTGTAGTGTTCATTGAGGAGATTAGGATGCTGTTCCGACAAGCTGACACAGAAATGTCGAAAAAGAAGAAGCTGCGGTTTTTCATGCGGGGTAAAAGCTCTTAGTTGGAATAATTCGAAACACCCCCGGGACCGTCGCTGAGTTCGTGAACGAAGCGTCCATGATCGAAAGGACCCTGGACATGCGTTCGAAACAGTACGATCGACCACACTACGCGTTTTTGGTGAAGCCCTATCAACGCCCCTGGATTCGCGACAGAACACTTACGGGAAACAATCTGCGCCGTCGTTCGCGAAGAACTGAGGAAAGTTTTCTCAACAACGCCGCCACGCCAAGTCGCCTCGCACTGGGGACTTTTACGCCATCAGAAGCACCCCGCGAGACACGAGCTATGGCTTACGCCGAAGCTGTTCTTCGACCCCACCCTGCACCAACTCGTCGTCAAGAGGCACCACCGTACCGCCGCCCACTGTCGCCCGCCCGACTCCCTGTGGTCGAAAACGAGACACCTATAAAGACAGGCGTATGGCGAACTTCCGATAATCGTCCTCTGTGCTACCACTGGAGAGATGCCGACCACATATACCGTCGCTGCCCCTACAAGAGACTTGGTTTGCGAGGGTTCTCCGTCGACGCACCCCGCCCCCAACCCGGCCAGCGCCCATCAGAGATCGAGGAATACCTGTCCACCACCAGCCACGGGCCAGCCCGTTTAACCGATCGCCGTCACCCTACCCATACCAGTCGCCCAACCGCTATAGATATGCTTGTTTCGCCCGTGGAAACTCCCCCAACCCACGAGGGAGAAAACTAAAGGCAGCAACTTCTGGAGATGAAGTTGCACAACGGCGGAAAACGAAAACCCTCCAACGACGCAACGATTCGCTGAAGACAGTTATTCACGACATCTCTCATCCCAACGACCCGACCAAACGCTGACGAGACTCCCGAACACGACGACAGCTACACGGCGCGACGCGTACCCGACCTGACCGAGGCGTCTGTTGAGAAGACGACGACAACGACAATACACAGTGCCCGACCGTCAACACGTACAAGCAGAGATACGACGCCCCGACGAACCCGGAACTCGAGGAAGACTGCATCTGACGTCAAGGTGTCCATCGACGGCTTTGACGTAGTCATCCTCGTAGACACGGGAGCTGACTATTCGGTAATGAGCGGACCATTTGCGTCTAAACTGAAGAAAGTTATGACCAGATGGGACGGTCCGCACATACGCACAGCAGGAGGCCACCTCGTGACGCCAAGTGGAACGTGCTCATCGCGCGTCACCATAGACGGCACAACGTACCCTGCGGCGTCAGTCGTTCTGCCTAACTGCTCCCGCGACGTTTTTCTCGGAATGGACGTTTTGACGGACAACAATGCAATAATTGATCTGCAGACGAAGTCGATAACATTTTCCTTCGATCACTCCATGACGCCGGAATCAAACCCCGAACACCGTGCAGCTTTACGCATCGCCGATGACCACGTCACCATGCCACCCCACGCAAGCTTGATGATTACCGTCTACTGTGAAAGTGTGGTCCCGACGTCGACACTATCGTGGAGAGTGACCAAAGGTTGCTTCTCGACCTCCGTGTGTCTGTCACAAGAGGCATTGCGCGGTTTAGGCAGCGCAAATCCCACGTTTTCTTCAGCAGTTTCACCGAGGAGTACACACATTTAAACAAGGGCGCTGCAATTCCGTTCCTCGAAGAAACGCAACAATCAAGTGACGTGATAGCAGTCGCTGACTTTTAAACGCGCACCCGACAATACCTTCAAACTTCCGCATTCCTTCGACGTAAATCTGGCGCTACTGCAAGAACAAAGGAATACGTTATTGGCTTTGCTGCGTCGCTACACCGAGTGTTTTTTGTCGAACTCAGAGTTACGTCAAAGATCTCTGGCGAAGCATAGGACAATAACTGAAGATGGAGCCCGACATACCCGACAGTCACCGTACCGCGTCTCTTTACACTAGCGCGAAGCCATCCATACTCGACTCGGCGACATGATTAACGACGACATTATACAGCCATCGAAATGTCCATGGGCTACTCCGGTCGTACTCGTGAAGAAAAAGATGGCACAGAGATGTTCTGCGTCGACTACCGGCGATTGAACAAGATCACCAAAAAGGACGTGTACCCCATGTCACGAATCGACGATGCCCTCGGCCACCTCGGCCACGCGAAGTACTTTTTTATCAATGAATCTGAAGACAGGCCACTGGCAAATTGAAGTGGACGAGAGAGATGGAGAGAATACTGCACTCATAACCCCGGACGGCCTATACGAGTTCAAGGTGTTGCCTTTTGGGCTATGCACAACACCAGCAACGTTCCAAAGAGTCATGGACATTGTGCTAGCTGGACTGAAGTGGCACACCTGCCTCGTATACCTCGACGACGTTGTGGTATTCTCCCGGACATTCGACGAACTCCTTGCAAGGTTGCAGTCTACTCAAGGTCATCCGTACGTCGGGGTTAACGCTGAAGCCTGAAAATTGCCGCTTCGCGTACGAAGAACTCAAGTTTTGGTCCATGTCATCAACGCCGCGGGAGTCCTGCCTGACCCCAGGAAACCTTCAGCCATAGCGAAGTTGCCGAAGCCAAAAAATAAGAAGGGCGTGCGCAGATTTCTTGGACTGTGTGCATGCTACCTGAGCTTCGTACACTTCGCAGACATTGCAGAGCCACTCACACGCTTGACAAAAGATAGCACGCCTTTCAGCGGGGAAAGGTCCCAAGAGGAAGCGTTCTGCGAGCTGCTACAACCCATGAAAAGCCCGCCCGTGCTCGCTCCTTTCAACGAAAACTCCGAAACAGAAATTCACACGGATGCCAGTGATATAGGCTTGGTTGATGTCCTCATCCAAAAGCAAAGCGGAGGCAATAACGTAATCGCCTATACCAGCAGTGGTCTGTACAAGAAAAAAAAAACTACTCAGCCTCTGAAAAAGAGTGCCTCGCGATTATATTGGCCAGTTCAAAAATTGGCCCTTACGTGTAAGGAAGACCGTTCAAATTTGTGACAGACCACCATGCACTGCGTTGGATCGCCAGTTTGAAGGACCCCTCTTGCCGTCTTGGTAGGTGGAGCATGCGCCTGCAAGAATTTGATGTTAAAGTATTCTGTAAATCCAAGAGGAAACACTCCGACGCCGACTGCCTGTCCCGCGACCTCATCAACCCACAAGCGCAAGACTCTGACCAAGACAGCGCGTTCTTCGGAGTCATGACGGAGAGCAACCTAGCCGCCCATCAGCGTGCCGAATCCGAGTTACGCGTAATGATCCACTACGTCGAAGGACAAAACATGGCCGTGATAGGCTCTTCAAACAGAACCTACGGCATTCAGATTGAAAAACTCCGTTCTCGTAAAGAAGAATTTCAGCCCCAGAACAAGAAGAACAATTATCTTCTTGTCATCCCTACAGACCTTCGTAACGACACTTTGGAAGCATGCCACGACGACCCATCTTCCGGATATCTCGGCGCAGCTCGGAGTATTGGAAAACGCACCCACCGCGTCGCGCAGCTGCCGTGACTGGCAGCGACGAAAAACGCCGCTGACGAGACCCGCCAGACTTATGCAGCCAATCTCAGTCCCGTCGAAGCCCTTCCAACAGATTTGAAAGGACCTTCGTGGCCCATTTTGTACGCTGCGATCCGAGAACAAGTGGATTGCTGTAGCAACAGACTACATTACGCGCTACGCAGAGACCAGAGCTCTTCCGAATGAGACTGCACAAGAAGTCGCAAAGTTTTTCATAAACCAAGTTGTGCTGCGATATGGAGCCCTTGAAGTCCTGATCAAGGTCCATGGAATGGCCTTCACTGCAGAGCTCAACCAAGGAATCTTAAGCTACAGCAACACGGATCACCGAGGAACGACGGCGTACCACCGCCAAACGAACGGACTAACGGAACGCCTGGACAAGACAATCGCGGATATGATGTCTATGTACGTCGACGTTGAACATAAGACTTGGGACGAAGTCCTACAGTATGGCACGTTTCTGTACAACACGGCTGTCCAGGAAACCACACAGATGACACCGTTCGAGCTTGTCTACGGAAGACGGCGGACTAGGATGCTTGATGCCATGCTTCCATACGTGAAAGAGTACCACCTCAACGCCGACGTCTAATTATACCTTCAGCATGCGGAGGAGGCCCGCCATCTCGCTCGAGTTCGCACAATGGACTAGCAGCTAGTGGATGCGAGACGCTACAAGCTCCAATGCCGAGACGCAGAGTACCGCCCACGGGATCTTGTGTGAGTTTGGACTTCCATCCGACTACGTCGACTCAGTGGGAAACTTGTACGATAGAATTTCGAAACCTACCGGATTGTAGAACGAGTTGGCCAGCTCACCTACGAGGTGATCCCCGATGGTGAATTCGAAACATCACGACGACGCACGCGGCCCGACGTCGTCCACGTGGTTCGCTTAAAACCTTTCTGTGGATGATGACGGACGTCTATTTTTTACGTGTTGGGACTGTCGCTTGTGTTAACATCGAGTCGATGCACTGTTAGAAGGGGGGGGGGTAATGCCATGAACCATGCATTGGGCTTGTGTATTTGTGTTTTGCTTTAGCTGTCCTGCTGCGCCGGTGTGTGTTATAGGTGTTGTGTGTGCCAAGGTAGGCGCCTGTTCCGCTCTTTCTTTCTGTGCCACATATGCTATCTCTTCTGATAGGGACAGCATTCCGACCTAACATGAACAGCCCAGAATATTCCTATTGGATCTACAATGTTCTAGATGTGAATCCACGGTTCGAGAACGACGCACGCCGAAAGATAAAAAGCCTGCAGAGCAGATGCTGGGGTATTCCACTCGCCGTAGCTCGCACTCGTACGTCACTTTGTTGAGTGCTGCTTTACCGCCTCTGTATTCTTTGGGTTGTTAGGGAAGCACAAGTTTGAACACATAGTCTTGGCTTAATCACATTCAGAGTCATTCCTTAATTTAAACTTTTCATGTCAAATTTTCAGTGGCCACGGTATTCGAATTGCTGAGGCTTGTATTCGATTGCAGTCAGGTGTTTAGGCAGGCTTTCATTTTTGTAAGTGCATTTTGCTTGTTCTTTGATTGGCCCTTACGTTTTCAAGCAAAAGGCCATTGGACGGTGGCGGCTGAGGCACTGCTTAAAACCCGGTGAAATTAAACCAAAATACTCGGTCTTTCGTACTACTGCACCTAATATGCCCTGATCCCCCAAAAAAAGAAGAATATTGAAATTGAACTTTGAATCAAGGCACACCTAATGAGGGGACATAAGAACACCTACTTGATTTGATTGTAGGGTTTAACGCGCCGACGCAACGCTGGCGATGAGGCGCGCCGTAGTGGAGGGCTCCGGATTAATTTTGACCACCTGGGGACCTTTAACGTGCGCCGAAATCTCGCACAACGGGCATTTTTGCTTTTCGCCTCCATCAGAAAAGCGACCGCCGTGGCCGGGAATCGAACCCGTGACGTCGTGCTCAGCAGCGCAACGCCTTAGCCACTGAGCCACCGCGGCGGGTAGAACACCTACCGCACAATTCCTACAATGAAGTGGAGGGTGGGGCATGAGAATGTATTGGCTTGCACAAGGCGCTACACGGGGAAAACAAATTAACAAATATGTCTCAGTATAGCAGCACATGCAACATATAAGGACTCGGGTGCTTGAGTGGCGTATATAGAACAAAGACGGCTGGCAGATGGAATAATCAGGACCCACACAAGATGCACGTGGAGCGGAACATTATACACGCAATCTGCTTTTGATACGGGCTCAATTTTATGGCTTGCAGCTGGCTTTGTTTCTGCATATGTGTGGTGACTTGACTGTATGACATGCAATTCAATATACGTCTCACACAAAAAATGGTGGTAGTCAGTCATGTTGCGAGTTTTGTGTTACGCTTGCACTTTAGTGCTAGACATAAAACAGGCACCAACTTGCGCGAAAACAATCTTGCTATATGGCGGAATGGTGTGCTGAAAATACAAATGTTACAATGACATTCTTTGAAGTTGCTTATTCTAAATTCTGAAGGACTGAAAGTGAGTACCATCGCACAACTTTTGCCATTCCATGGTTTCTTCACCTAAATCGCAGACATATATACAGAGAGGATATAAAAATTGAAATGCCTACAACTCGTGGTAATGACATCACTGCGGCGCATCAGGGTTTCACAGTTCTGGTCCACATTTGCTGGTTCTGTCTTTCTTTCTCATTGTACAAAAGGCGCCTCCTATGCTGCGAACACAAACAATCCCAAACACACTTGTAAGGCATTGTGCGTTTACGCACGAGTGGCAAACTAGGCTGCGCTAAAGAATATAGACGGAACATCCACACACCTGGGCCGCTACGTCCTATGAGCATCGGGTCGCCAGTAGAAGCAAGGGATGTAGCTGACAGTGCACGAGATGATATTTAGGTTAGGTGGTGTTGCCATTTCTATTGGATGTTGCTCGGTTTAGGTTGTTCTTGTCTCAATAAAACTCAGTTATAGCTCAGCGATTTGTCCTATCTTCTCTTCTTGTTATGTCCTTGTCTACGTGCGCTGTTATTCATTGACGATCGCGTCGCAAACAACCTTTTTCGTTGAGGCGCGCTTCATCGGCTGGTTGGCACATAACTTGGAGAAAAGACGGAAGCCTCGGAGCGGACGCGGTTCACACTAAAGAAACAAAGCGCAAATGTTTATCTAGCCATCGCCCCGTTCAGTATGTAACGCTACCGCTCTCTTTGGAAGGCACGTTTCACACAAAGCCAGCAACAAAGTACAACATATATGCCTTTTCGCAGATACACTGGGAGAACTAATAAAGCTGGATATTTCACACGTAATGTTGTTGAGATGCACAAGACTCACGAGGGGAAGGCGATGAAAAAGGTTACCACAATAACGGTGTAAGTATTGTTGCATCTGGTGACAACTGTGAGCTCGCTGTCAACTCGCTGAACTCTTGCAGACGAATTCAGCTATCAACACAATTCACCCGGCAGCGCACAGTCTTCGTTCATTAACCGTTGTAACAGTAAGCATTTAGGTAAATTCAAGGCTCTCATCCTGCAACTTGTTTAGGCTAAACTCGCAGAACACGCCTCATGGTGGCACCTGTTGCACACCAACGGTCAAGAACAGTGATTTGGATGGGATGATATGATTTGGATTTATAGAACTGTCTTTTTTTGCGGTCTCAAGACATACCAAACAATTAACTTTTCAACTCTTCAAAATATAGTGCTAGTACACATTTTGTGTAATTTATAGAGTTTTGCCTTGACAACGAGAGACATTCATGCCCTACTTTGGGTATCACGGGTATAATGAAGCACACGGCTCTCTTGGCTCACACAAACCACGCTCTGATACAAAAAAAGAACATTTTTGGCCTCGAATCTGGAGCCTGAATTAAAATCCGATCTTTGTAAACAGTTTTTCTCACTAAAAAAACTAAACGAAAGGCTTTATTTCCTAAATCTTGCAATTCCAATTCCAGTAGCCAAAACATACACATGTGCGCGAAATTCGAACGGAATGAAAAGCCCGCAGGTTGTATGCTTGATATCTCAATATAATATGCGTGTATATGTTTATATAGAAACGATAACGCATGAAACTAACACCTTACTTCATATACATGTACTAGACATGTGCATTTTCAAGCCTCGCGAACGATCCTGACTGCAGCACACTTTATTTTTTAGGGAAGTGCGCTTGCGTGATTATCAGCTCATTTTTTATAATTTGTGAAACAGATGTTATGACTTTAGTAATGTAGTTTTTTCTCTTACAATTAGTGCACCAAAGAAAGAAAAAGGTTTCAGATTTTTTTCTTAACGCACAAGAACACTCATATTTCTTGTGGCAGCATAGGCCTCTACAAATCCATGTGAAGTAGCCGATTTCAATGCACGGAGTGCATGCCGTATTAACATGACTTACCGTAAAATGGTAACTTCACCTCCTTAATTATCGACCACTCCAGTTGGTGTCGCAACATATTTTAGTAGCGGTACACAGTTAGAAAACTTTAATGCTCACACGGAACAACTCCAAGCGCCATGAGGTTTCCAAATTTGTGGTATTCTTTATGATACCCCAGCAGTGGGATAGTAACGCTGAGGACTGAATTTACCTTCAACAAATCATAAATGCTCTGAAAATACAAAATCCTATAAAATGACTGCCATCTTTAGGGTGCTGCTATATTTTTTAAAATTCAGCCATGTCTTTTTCGAACAAGGTATTTCACCTGCATTCGAGCCTTTACTGTTCGGCTGGGTGTTGCTAGAATTCGTTTCAAAACAGATCAAAAGCGTTTTTTTACAGAAAAACACTGATACACTTTAAAAAGCCTTTTGAAATTTATATAATTTGGAATCTTTTTACTGCGGGCTGCTTGTAAGCATTTGGTGGGGCGGCCACTAAGAAACAAATCCAACGAAAATGCCGCGCTCACGTAAGTGTGCATTTCGTGAGGAGAGCACGGCATCATGCAGGCTTGGGTAGGCCTGCGTCACGTGAGAGGTCACAAAAAAGAAAATGCCGAGCGAAGAAAATACGAGCTCATGTGAGCGTGCGTCACGTGAGGAGCGCCCGGCATCATCCAGGCTTGCGCATGGGTTTACGCAACGTGACGGGCGCACAACAAAATATGAATTACCGAGTGCACGTAAGCGTGCGCCTCGGAAAAAGCACCCAGCATCATCCAACGTATCCTTCCAGAACACTCTGCCCAACGTTACTGACGTGATCTATCGCGTGCTGTACTACTGGCCAGAAAACGTACACTCGCGCCATTAGTGGCCAGCACCGAACAGCTCGCGCTGCAGACACCGCGTTTGCGAACCAGGTAGCCGCCCGTTCGAGCGCGTGCTAACACGGTACACCTTTTTATTACCTATGTTAAAGCCAGCAGACGAAACAATCTGAGCCGGCCACTCAAGGAGAGCTGTCTGGCGTAAGTTCGGAAATCCATGTCACGTGCAACCGGCGGGTCTCAGATGAAAGGAGAGAGAAAGAGAGAAAACTCCGTATATTTTCTCAGCAAGTGGGGTAGGAACGCGTTGTGGATGCCGGCCGAAGACTGGCGGTGACTGTGGCCGCCCGGTCAACCAAAGGTAGGTGCACCGCCAGTTGCCAGCAGCCCAGATCGTCCTCCAACTCCCCGACGCTGGAGAAGGGTTAAAATGGGTTGAGGGGAGATGCCCGTATGGCGTGGCTTAGTGCGTCCGGGGATTGAAAGAGGTGACATTGTGTGAAGGAAACTTAGAGGGATAGATCTTGAGGAGGAGGGATCTACTGACGAAGTAGATGGCCCTAAGGAGTCACCATAGGCGCTCCTGAGCATTGGTGAAGGATGTGTGGGCTGTGGGATAGCGGCGGGAGAGAGGTAATGCTCTTTGACTTCTTGGTAGGAGAAAAGAAGATCGCGGGCCGACCGAACACCCTTGTAGAGAGAAGGAGTGAGCCCAGCATGGGTGTTGAGTTCTCCTGCTGGTTTGTGCGCTACCTCGTTCCATCGCACCCATGGGAGGCCGGGGTCCAGATGATGGCGACTGGTTGAGTAGGGAGATTTTAGAAAATCGTGAGTGCCGCAGCAGAAATGCTACTGCAAATGAAGTTTTTGAATGGCGATCATCGAATCAGGAATTTTAATGTGTGGTTACGACCTGGTTATGAAGAGCCAGGGCTATTGCCACCTCTACTGCCTCTGTAGTGTAAAATGCCCGTATGGTGAGGGAAGGGATTGGGAGAGAGGCCGCGAGCGCTCCTGTTACTCCAGCCTTGCACCATTGGTACAAGCCGGGGAATTTCTTTTTGTTAACATATGGGGCTGAACAGTGCGGCAGTGTTTTGTCGGGTCAGAATTTTTATTTTTATTTTATTGCACAGGTAGAACGACCAAGAACTTAAGTGGTTTCACTGAAGAACTGGTGAAGAAAACTGGTGTGAGCATCCGATATCTTTCAGGCATATGTCAAGTGTAGTTTATAAATTACGTCCTCCGCATTTTATTTTCGCAAAAAGCAGTATTTGTGGATTACAAAACTCGCAAATTGACATACAAAACAACCAGGTAAACTTAAAAATGTACACCTTCGGGGAGTTTGAAAATAAAGTATAGCAGATATGGCTACAACAAATGCAACTGCGATAGATATGTACCAAGTAAAAAACTGAAATACCAACAACAGGTGAACTACGTCAGCAAAGTATGTTTAAAAAGCATCCACAAATGAGGTACCAGCAATATTGAGCGTACGCGTTTAACATGGTAGAAATAACATCAGAATATCAGGTACCAGAACTGTATCTTAACATTCAAACTTTTTTTATAAAACTATTGCGTGTTGTGAGCATATCTATTGAAGATACTGCTTGGACATAGACGTTCAGATCTATTTAGGGCGTAGCCGAGATGTTAGTGGTTTGTCGGGAATCGTAAATAGCGTAATTGCGCTGTCGGTTGTTGATACCGAAGCGGCCGCGTCGGTCTTCAGACTGAGACTCTGTCACTCCCTGGAGACCGTCCGGACGACACTTTGAAGATTTTTCTCAAAACTACAAGCGCACATTTTATACCTCTGGGTGCGTGTACTGCTCTTGTCGCTATTAAAAGACAATATCTACACAATTCAACTCGGTGTTTTGCCCATGTGCTTTCAAGACTTTATCTTTGGTTGCGGCTTTCCTTAGAACTAGAACGCAGTAATTAACTGCGCTCCTTCCGAAGTAGGTTTCGGTTCACAAAAGGCACTCCATCACGAAACAATTCTTCTTTCATTGCAGAGGTCGTTGGCGCTGGTCTTCTACGAAGACACAAATATCCAGCCGCGAATTTTAGTGCTCGTCCCAATTTTTGGCAGTTCTATTGCCGAAGGACCGGTTTTATTTGCGCCATCTAATATTTTTGTTGCTCGCAGGTGTTTGCTGCTGACACCCCTATCTGGCCGCATGGTGATGTTTGTTTGAAAGTCGAATATCCGCACTTTAATCTTGCTTTGTGGGGCAACTCTCTTCTGCATCAAACCTGTTGACACCATCTTCAGCCTCCTCCACGTTTCAGGCAAGGCTTTTTCACCACAGCTAAATGCGCTAAATTTGATTAATCCCCACCAAATGCCAAACTCTGAGCACGTTTACCAGAAGCCGTCGCCCACGATTTAGGCTTCACCCTACGCGGCGCACTGACCTTCTAGCTTTTCTTATAAAGTTTCCCTCTTGGCTCCAAACAAGCTCCTTTCGGCAGATCAACCGTCGCCCATTACATTGACACAGGTACCCACAGGGCATTGTGGCACTGACCCTACATGGTGTTGGCCCGGAAACGAAGCGTTATTAGCGAGCATATCGATGTCTTGCCTCGACGTGGCACCATCCGACCTTCGCAAACCCCTGGTCGATGCCTAGGGTGATAGTGACAAAAAGAGACTGGTCTTTAGATTATGTGTCGACTATCGCCACCTTAACAAGATAACCCACAAAGTCGTTTGTCACCTGCCTCGAATATGTGAGGCCGTTGATTGTTTTTACGGTGCCGAGTATTTCTCCCACATTGATAGAAGTATTAGCAGCATACCTCGGCAAAGTTGGCGCAGTTCACTCAAACTCAGACGCAATTTTTTTTTCAAATCACCACTCTCTGCACATCTACGCTCACCCAAACCTAAACTCACAGTGAGTGCTAAACTGAAGTCTCTCTTATACTCAAAACTTCAAATGTACTCAGAACTGAATTTGTAATCAAACTCAAAATGTACTCCAAGTCAAATGTATTCAGTACTCTAAATGTACTCCACTCCAAATGTATTCAGACTAAAAATGTACTCAGTAGTCAAAATTTACTTAAACTCAAAATGTACTCAAATATAAATATGTACTCAATACTCAAATTCTACTTAGTATTCAAAATGTACTTAACCTAAAAATGTACTCACAACTCAGAATGTACTCAAACTCAAAATGTACTCAGTACTCAAAATGTAGTCAAAATTAAAAAAGAACTCAAACTCAAAATGTACACCGTCTCAAAATGGACATAAGATTGGGTGAGGGGAGGTACGCTCACGGCTCATTTCATTTATGTCGAAGCTATATAGGGTTACTGTTCCGTGCATTCTTGTTCTGCATCCGGAAAAATGCAGTGTTTCAAAGCGAACTGTCGCCGTGAATCTCTGAAGTGCGAGGCGTTCCTGGATATGCCTTTGCTTTTGTATGCGTAGAATTCTTTGTGGAGTATACCCTTTCCCTCCTTTGGGCAGGACCGTGTAACGCCCTCCATTCCCACAAAAACGCAGATATCACGGAAGTTCAACGTGTTATCATTATAAAAGCGTAAATGTACATAATTCAAGAAACAAAAAAATTAAAAAAAGAAATAATAAAACTATCAAAAATGCAAACCGCTAACACGGGAGCCATAAATAGCCACAAATTGGGTTAAAATTCAAAGTGATGTGCCGCTAGGGCATGTGGGGTATCAAACTGAAGGCCTTGAGGATGGAAATCACGTGGGACAAAAACATGCTTCGTGGCCATTATCATAACTTAGTAATCATGAGTCAAAATAAAGGTTGGACTTCATTACAATGGCACTTAGACGTATGGGGTCACAAATTAAAGTTTTCGATTAGGGAAATAACGTTCGACAAAGAAGAAATACATCCTGGTAGAAATATTTACATAGTTACGGCGAGGCCCAATAGAGCACAGGGCAGAAGAAAGTGCGAGAAAGAGAAAAAAATAAAAGAGAAAAATGACAAAAAGATGACGTTAAATTTGTGTCAGTAGGCTACTTGGAATTTTTATGAAAAAGTGCCAAATACGGGGGAAATAAATACTAAGGCTAAAACATGAGTAAGGCGAACTGAGAATGCAAAACAAATATGGCAGGTTTTTTTTATTTCGTTGTGAGCCTTGTGAGGCAACGATAAGGGTTTTGTTTCTATCTTTCCAAGTTCCCTGCCGAGTAGCATGTCGGTGTCGAAATTCTGGCAAACATCTCAGCTTTCTTTTCTAATAAGGAGCCTTCTCTCTCTCTCACCGCGTATCATACAATGATTTAAAATTCATGGGGATGTCGTTACTGTGTCCTCCCGCACCAAATTGAAGATCTCGGTGGGGGCTTTCCCGTGGGACAAAAAAGCGCTTCCTGGTTAAAATCGTGACACACTCATGGTGAGTCATAGATGCGGCTAAATTCAAAGTGACGTGCGCTATGACGTGTGTGGTGTCAAATCGAAGGTCTCAATCAGGCAAATCACATGAGACAAATAAAAATTACTCCTTGTCTCAGTCATGACATAATCATGGTGAGTCATCTGTTGGAATAAAAACCAACAAACCAACCAAATTGAAAGTCTTGATGAGGTAAATAACTCGGGACCAAGAAGAGATGCTTACTAGTTATCCGCACGCGATAAGCATGGTAAGTCATAAATTAGCTTAAAGTTCAATGAAAGTAGGGCTGAGTGTGTGCGGTATCAAAATAAACATTTCGATGACTAAAATCATGTGGGACAGATAAAAAGAGAACCCAGGTGATAAGTACTAGTTAGGAGAAAGCTGCGGAAATTCAACGCAGACGCTAGAACGGTAGCCTTTAAGGAATTGTGTCAAAGGGAAGGGTTTAGAATAAGAACATATAAACCTTGCAATGACCGCATCATAAGATCATTATGTTAACTCACTTCATAAGTAAAGATTCGAGTTGTGTCATAACCTAATCGGGGCTGTACAGTAATTGGTTTTCGTGTCGGGATTCGCGTTTGGGTAAAGCCAAAACATCATATTTAGTCATGACAAGTTCAGTTTTGCAGGAGGGCAATATTCCGAGCGCTTTGCTCCAAAGCGGGAATATTTATTTATTTCACTTCAACATTATCCCCATCATCCAACATTCGAGGAACACGTTGTCTTCTTCTGGAGTCACCTTCATCATCGATGGTTTCTGGAGCGGTGTTCGGAGACGGCTGTGCCGGAGAATTACGTCCTAATTCACAAAGCACCCAAGTCCCTTCCAATTAATAAAAACCCTCATCTTGAGCGTCAAACAGATCAACTGTGCTTGTGGCATTTGATCAGGCCACCTTTACAACGTAGATTGGTCGACACAATCCGGCTCGCAATGTGTAAAAAAACCGCGTAATTACCAAAACAAGGCTGTTGAACAGCCGCAGGGGCAAGATGGAAATTGAAATCGGGGAAACGTTTTTTAATGTCGTGATGGGTCAACATCCGCAGCCAACCACTGCTCACGGCATCCCGCAAGAATAATTTGTATAGACTAGTTATTGGGAGGGTCCGCCAGTTTCTAACTACCGAGTCACACCCTGGCGGGCATTTCTTGAGGGCTGCGGGGCGACCATACGATGTCGCAGTCCCACACTGTTGTTCCGTGCGGAGCGTGTATTTCAGACGTGCAGGCGTCATCAAAAATCGGAGTCATTTATTCAATAAGTCAGCAGTGCCAAGTTCAAAAGATCTTTAAATAGAACGATCAAACTGTCGGAGAGGTGTCAGCTTTGCCCATAAGTTCAGTCCCCAAACCGCTCAGGCGGCGTGCCACCCCACAAGCACTTTGTCTTGACGGGGGTTCCCTGTGAGGCTACGTTTACCTGTGCAAGCCAGATGTGTGACTTTCATCCCCAATTGATGTTTACTTTCTTATTGCGGGCAGTTTGCCGTGATTGCCTTTACTTGGCAAGATGCAGGAGCTACTCGTCCGGGCATGATTACGACATTTTTGTCTGCACCAACAATCAGCGTTAGGGCAAAGGGCTCGTGCAACAATCGTGTGAAGTGCACCACGGCAAAAGAAGTGTCTGCCTGTGCGGAATCTATTTGCTGCAGAACTTTTCTGCGCCCTTTGAGCGCCATGGCGAATTGGTCGCCATGCTGAATCGGAAAGATTTTGACCCGAGGAAATTTGCCAGAATACGTACGGTCGTACGCAGCTTCTGGAAGTGCTGTTTATTCACTGTTTATACGCAGCTTCTGGAAGTGCTGTTGAAGCAACTATTTCACCGTGCGCACCCGGTTATGACGGAAGAAAAGAAGCTATGCTTTTTAATCCGCGGTGTGATGGAGGAACTGTTTGCTGGACTTGTCCGCAACCTTCCCAAAACCGTCGCCGAATTCATGACCGAAGCCACTCCAATTGGGAAGGCCTTTGAAATGCATGCTAAGCAGTACGAGCGGAAATTTGTTGGCCTGGCTAATGCGAACTACATGGACAACATGCGGATTCCAGCTGAAAGCCTCGCTAGACCATCCGCGCACCAGTGAGAGAGGAGTTGCGCAAATGTCTCCCCACGCTGCCACAAGCCCAAGTCGCTTTTTTTACCGACTTGATTACAGAAGTGCACCAAGGGTTGGGAACTTCTGCGCTATCTGAAATACCTCGACATTCACAAGATACGACATACTCCGTCGCTGTTCGTCGACCCCGCCCTGCTCCAACACGCCGTCAAGAGGCACCGCCATACCGCTGCCCACTATCACTCGCGAGGCCCCCTGTAGCCCGAAACCAGACGCCATGGAAGAAGGACGTATGGCGAACTGCCGATAGTCGTCCTCTGTGCTACCACTGCGGGGAGGCCGACCACATCTACCGTCGCTGCCCATACAAGAGACTCGGACTGGTTTGTTTCTCCATCCACGCACTTCTCCCTCTCCCTGGCCAACGACCACGTGAGATAGAGAAATATCTATCTCAAACCATCTGTGGCACAGCCCGTCTAAACCGTTCGCCGTCGCCCTACCCATACCAATCACCGAACCACCGTAGCAACACTGAATTCGCCCGTGGAAGGTCCCCCAGCCCACGCGATGAAAATTAAAAGCAGCAACTTCTGGAGGTGATGTTGCTCTGCGGCGGAAAACCGGAAACCCTTCAACGACGCAAGAACGGGCCGAAGACAGTGATTCACGATATGCACCCATCTCGACGGACCGACCTAACCCTGACGAGACTCCCGAACACGATGAGAGCTTCACGGCGCGACGCGTACCCGACCTGACCGAGATTTCTGCTGAGGAGACGACGCACAGTGCACGACCGTCAACACGCACCAGCCGAGATGCGAAGCCCCGACGCACCCGGAACTCGAGAAAGGCGGCATCCCACATCAAGGTGTCCATCGATGGCCTTGACGTAGACTCCCTCATCGACACCGGAGCAGGCTACTCCGTAATGAGCGGACCATGTGTGTCTAAACTGAAGAAAGTTATGACCGGATGGGACGGTTCCCACATACGCACAATAGGAGGCCACCCCGTGACGCCAAGTGGAACGTGCACATGGCGCATTACAATACACGGCACGATGTACCCTGCGTTGTTCGTAATTTGCCTAACTGCTCCCTCGACGTAATTGTCGGAATGGACGTTTTGATGGGCAATGGCGCAATAATTATTCTGCAGACCAAGTGGATAACTTTATACTCCGATCACTCCGCGACGCTGGAACCGAACCCCGAACACCGTGCAGCTGTAAAGATCATCGATGATCATGTCACCGTGCCACCCCGCGCAAGCTCGATGATCACCGTCTACTGTGAAGGTGCTGGTCCTGACGTCGACGCTATCGTGGATAGTGACCAAAGGTTGCTTCTCGACCATGGTGTGTCTGTCGCAAGAGGTATTTCGCTGTTTAAGCAACGCAAATCTCATGTTTTGGTCAGGTCACCGATTTCCCCGAGGAGTACCAGCATTTAAACAAGGGCGCTGCAATTGCGTTCCTCGAAGAAACGCAACAAGCAAGTGACGTGATCGCAGTCGCTGACTTTGAACACGCACCCAAATATACCTTCAAGTTTTCGCATCCCTTCTACGTATCCGGCGCTACTGCAAGAACAATGGAACAACTTATTATCTTTGCTGCGTCGCTACACCGAGTGTTTTCGTCGAACTCGAAACTACGTCAGACATCTCTTGCGAAGCAACAAATAATAACCGAAGATGGAGCCCGACCTACCCGAAAGTCACCGTAGCGCGTCTCTTCCCATGACCAGAGAGCCATACCAACTGAATTCGACGACAGCATCAGCGATGACATAATAAAGTCATCGAAAACTCTTCGGGCGGCGCCGGTGGTACTCGTGAAGAAAAAGGGTGGCACATTACGTTATGCATTGGCTGCCGGAGACTGAACAAAATCACCAGAAAGGACGTGTACCCCCTGCCACGAATCGACGACGCAGTCGACCACCTCTGCCACTGGAGCTATTTCTCATCAATGGATCTAAAGACCGGCTACTGGCGAACTGAAGTGGACGAGAGAAACAGAGAGTAGACGGCATTTATAACCCCGAACAGTCTGTACGAGTTAAAGGTGATGCCTTTTGGTTTGTGCACGGCACCAGCAACGTTTCAAAGAGTCATGAACAGTGTCCTAGCTGACCCGAAGTGGCATACCTGCCTCGTCTACCTCGACGACTTTGTGGTATTAGCCCTTACTTTCGATGAACACGTTGCAAGGTTGGAGAGTGAACTCGAGGCTATTCGCTCGTCGGGGATAACGCTGAAGCCCGAAATATGCCTCTTCGCTTAAGAGGAACTGAAGTTTTTGGGACACGCGTCAACGGCGCCGGAGTCCTGCCTGACCCGGCGAAAACGTCAGCCATAGCGAACTTCCCAAGACCGAAAGACAAAAATAGCGTTCGAAGATTTGTCGGACTCTGCGCGAACTACCGGACATTCGTCGAAAGCTTCGCATGCATAACAGAGCCACTCATGCGCCTGAGAAAACACCCAAGAAAAAGCTATCTGCGAGCTGCAACAACGCCCGCAAAACGCGCCCGTTCTCGCTCATTTCAACGAAAACGCGGAAACGGAAATGCACACGGATGCCTGTGATACAGGTTTGGGTGCAGTCCTCGTCCAAGAGCAAAGCGGGTGCTAAAAGGTAATCGCCTATGCAAGCCGTGGTCTATCGAAGGGGGAGAAAAACTACTCTGCCTCCGAAAAAGAGTGCCTGGCTATCATATGAGCCATTTCAAAATTTAGGCCCTACGTGTATGAAAGATCGTTCAAGGTTGTGACAGACCACCATGCGCTGTGTTGGCTCGCCAATATGAAGTACCCCTTTGGCCGTTTAGGGCGTTGGAGTTTGCACCTGCAAGAGGTCGACGTCACAATCGTCTACAAATCCGGCAGCAAACACCCCGTCGACCTACCACAACAAGACTCCGATGAAGACAGCGCGTTCGTCGGAGTCGTTACGCAAAGCGACCTAGCCCCCAAGCAGCGTTCCGATCCTGACTTGCGTGTCATGATCTACTACTTCGAAAGACGCAACGTCGCCGTGCCTAGGCGTTCAAGCGGAATGTACCAGCAATCCGCCTCAAAAAGACCGTTCTCGTGAAAAAGAATTTCAGCCCGGTACGAGAACAAATTATCTACTTGTCGTCCTCTCAGACCTTCGTGACGCAATATTGGCACAGCTCGCACTATTGCAAAAATAAAGGCAAAGTAGTTGTGGCCCCGGCTTACATCCGACATCACCCACTACGTTCGGAGTTGCCGTGACTGCCAGCGACGAAAAACGCCACCGACGAGACCCGTCGGACTTCTGCAACTGATCGCCGTCCCATCGGGGCCTTTTCAACAGATTGAAATGAACTTTCTAGTCACGTTCCTTACGTCACAATAAGAGAACACGTGGATTGTCGTAGCGACAGGCTACTTGACGCGCTACGCAGAGACCGGCGCTCCTCCGAGGGCGACTGCACAAGAAGTGGAGAAGTTCTTTATAAACGAAGTTCTGCTGCGACATGGAGCCCGTGACGTCCTAATCACGGACCGCGGAACTGCCTTCATTGCGGAACCTGTGCAAAAAAGTTCACGCTAAAGCAACACAGATCACCGAAGAACAACGGCGTACCACCCCCAAACGAACGGACTAACGAAAGTCTGAACAGGACGATTGCGGATATGTTGTGCATGTACGTCGACGTTGAACATAAGACATGGGACGAAGTCCTCCCGTATGTCACATTTGCGTACAGTATAGCGACGCAGGAAACTACGCATATGACACCGTTCGAGCTTGTGTACGGCAGACGGCCGACTACAATGCTCGACGCCATGCTTCCCCGAATGGAAGATGACGGCCTCAACACCGACGTACAAGAATACCTTCAACGTGCGGAGAAGGCTCGCCAGCTCGCTCGAGTTCGTATAACGAACCAGAAGCTGGTGGATGTCGGACGCTGTAATCATCGACGCCGACACGCCGAGTGCCGCCCAGGAGATCGTGTGTGGGTTTTTACTCCCATCCGAAGACGGGGCTCAGTGAGAAGCTTCTGCAACGCTATTTTGGACCCTACCAAATTCTAGAACGTGTTGGCTAACTCACCTACGAGGTTATCTCCGATGGTGATTCCGGCACGCGGCCCGAAGTCGTCCACGTGGTTCGCTTAAAACCTTTCTACGCACGATGACGGACTTTTTTTTTTATTTGTTCGAACTGTGGCTTATGTTAGCATCGGGTCGATGCACTCTTAGAGCGGGAGTAATGCCGCCAACCATGCTTTGGGTTTGTTTGTTTATGTCTTGCTTTTGTAGCACGGCTCCGCCGGTCTGTTTTATCTCTGTGCCAAGGGAAGCCAGTGTGCCATTCTTTCCGTGCCGCATATGGTATCTCTTCTGATAGCGAGAGAATTCCGATATAACGGGTACAGCCCAGAATTATCTTCTTGGATCTACAATGCTCTTGATGTGAATTGTCGGTTCGAGAACTACGCACGCCGAAAAATAAAAAGCCCGCAGAGCAGACGCCGGGGTATTCGACTCGCCGTAGCTCGCATGCTTTCGTTACTTTGTTGTCTGCTGCTTCGCCGCCTCTGTATTGTTTGATTTGTTAGGGGAGCACAAGTTCACTCCAATTAACGTGCTTTTTCTCCAACATGAGTGCCTCATCTTTGGCTCCGTGACAATATGATTCTCCACACGCCCTCCTGGCATCAGTTTGAATTATACACAAGAATCATTTTTTTTCCGTCGCGTGATTACGTTATTCGGAATCTTTAACGTAGTGGCTTTTTCATATCATTTTCATAAATGTATTTCATAAAACTGTCATTAGTCAATCTAAACCGGCGTCACGCAGTCAGTTCAGCTGACAACTTACTTGAAACAGCGTAGCGGACACCCGTCTCAACTTCCGCCCGGTGCTCACCTTTTCCTTTTTGAACCTAGCAAATTAAAGCAGAACAGAACCGGAACCAGAACCAGAACCACCAAGAAAGCGCCGCAGTGTGCTTTCCTACCACCTTCTTCCACCTTCTTAGAGGATCCATGAAATGAAAAAGGTGCGATAACCTTTTTTAAGACCTCACCACTAAAATAATGTTCACACGCCGAGCCGCTCAATCAGACACCGTCTCTACAACCCCCCACCGGCCAGTAATCGATCATGCGCATCGCGAATGCTGCCGTACCCGCAGCTAACCTGAATTGCGAGCCCAATACAGCACATAAAACATGACCGCCAACCATATCTGCCTCCAAGGCTTCTGATATGTACTCCGAACACAAAATGTACTTAGACCTCTATATATACTCAAACTCGAAATGTACTCAAACTCAAAATATACTAAGTACTCAAAATGTACTCAATCTAGTAGAGTACTCAAAACTTAAAATGTACACGGTACTCAAAATGTACTCAATCTCAAAATGCACTCAAAACTCAAAATGTACTCAAAACGCATACTCAGAACTCACTCGGTCTCACGCGTACTCAATCTCAGTCGCTCAGTCGCGCTCAGGTCAAACTCACCTTGCTTCACTAGCCTCGCGCTCACTCGAGCTCATCTCACGTGTGAGTTTGAGTCCCAATAAATCTGAGTGAGTGGACACATGAATGATTCCGCCGACCTCTGATTAGCAGGTCGTGGTTACCCAATCTGATCGACATCAAATAGTTTTGTCACCCCAAGTGGCTTATATAGGTTTAATGTAATCCCGCTTGGCCTATGCAACGGGCCTGTCACGTTTGAAACAAAGATGGACAACACGTTTCGTTAACCCAATTGGCGGACATGTATCTGTTACCTAGAAGATGTCCTGTTTCTTCGGATTTGAAGACTCACCTGACTTGTCTTCGCCAAATATTCCTATGGCAAAGTGCTGCTTGGCATGAACTAAACATTATTAATTGTCGCTTTTGTGCGCGCACTTTGGTGCTCGCTCCCGATCCCGAAAAGATCCGTTCTGTATTTTACTTTCCAATACCGGCGTTAATAAAAGCCCTCCGCAGTTTTATCGGGCTGTGTTCGTACTTCGCGCCTTCGCACGAAACATTTACTGGTATCACTGCGCCACGGACCAATCTCTTAGGCTGTGATACCAGCCAGTCCTCGTGGTCCAAGGAGTGTAAAGAAGCGTTTACAACCTTGCGGCGTTTCTTGATTTCATCACCCGTACTGCGGCACAACGATGCAGAAGCCCCTACCGAAGTCTAGAATGACGCCAGCAGCGCACGCATCTACTGGTGCTTGCTCAAAGCAATCCAAACTACACAGTGTACAATCTTGCGTATCCCAGCCGAGCATTTACAAAAGCTGAACAAGCATATTCCTGACAGCACCGCATAAAAGCGGGGGCATATTTAGGTGGCGTGACTGTGGAGCGCGATTGCGTCAGGGGATTTGAACCAGATTGCGCCGATATTATTCGTTCGGTAACTAGGCAACGATGTACATTTGTCCAATGAAGGAACCTCGCTATCTATGTGATTTTGTCGTTAGCAATGAAAGATGTAGCTGTCTGGGTAGCACTGGTAGGACAGCGCACGGAAGTCACGAGTGCGGAACACATCGATCATGTGGAAACAAAAGTGTTGAAACTTTAAATTATCGCACAGGCGGCATTGCACATTGAGTGTACATGACCGTGGGGGGGCTAGAAAGATAACAATTAGGATGGCTCATATAAGCTGCGTAAGTCATGTCTCAGGGTTCTTGGCGCGTTCACTAGAAAATTGAAGGCTGAAGTGCCCAATATGACGCGGTTTTTCTCCAAGAAATATTTTATGCGGGAATTACAGAAGAATAATGAAGCAGGCGATCCGCTAAAGAGGTTAAGGTATCTGGGCGTACCTACGTGTGTTTGCGAACATGAGAAAATTGATATGGTAGGGTGCACTGAAATCTCAACTGGTGAAAAGTAATGTTTATGAATTTTAATGGGAGGCCGAAACTACAACTAGAAAATCGGTTATCATCTGTATGTACACCAGAAAAAAGAGAATATCCTTTAACTCCGCCACTGTGAAAATTGACTTGAATATCTTTAAATGTAGATTCTAGCTTATTGGTAGGTTTAGGCTCCCGCCGAATTTGTGTGGTCGCATAGGGAAGGCGCTCAAGCGAGTAAGCAGCCTCGCCGCATTCCGTTTGGCGTCGCGCATTGTGCAGGGCCCCGCCCTACATTGCTCTTAGAGTGTATTTATGCCCTCCTATAGATCTCGGTGTCTCTTTCAAGCAAAATTGCTTTCATTGGGGCTCATTGTTTCTCATCAGGAGGCTTTTCTCTAGAAAAAACAATATAATAACGCGAAATCGGAAATCCTAACATTTCAGCAATTTTGCAAAGTATTCTTGACTCTAAAGAGCAAGGCATTGCTTGCGGGCACTTTTTTGCGTAAGACAATACAAGTGTACTGAATATTGAATAGCCGTAGGCGACACAAATGGCTAACAGGCTGTTTTTTACGAAAAAGGCAGCAATAAAGCGGCTCTTGCGGATCCACGCACAAAAGAAGGGGTTTAAAAGAAATATACCACTCTTTTATTTCTTTTTTTATTTATTAATTTTTTAATTTTTATTATTTATTTATTTATTTATTTATTTATATTTTGATTTTATACTTTATTTATTTGTTTATTTTATTATTTATTTATTTAAATACCCCAAGAGCACAGAGGGCATTACATTAAGGGGGATACATACAGGAGGTTACTCAAGCAACATTAAAACAACGTGTCATGGAGTAATACTAGTAATCAAACTGAGCAATAGCACAAGCAACATTACTAGTAACACAGTAAGTAATGAACACAGCAAGCAGTCCGCCATAACCGCAAATATCTTTCACGAAAAAGTAATAAACATTTTTACGCATGCGTTACACATTAAACATCAATGGTGGCTACAAATTATTGTCAACTTCTAAGTAAGCAGGCACTGAAGATTGGAAAGGGAGGGTTCTGTTATAGCGACGATGTTTGAGGGCAGCGCGTTCCACTCGTTTATGGATAACAGCAGAGGTAAAAATTGATATTTCGTAGTGCGTGGGTGTATAGGATTGACCTTATATGCATGATCAACGCGATCATTCAGAGCCGGCTGAATGAATGATCGGGAAAATGACGGGTCACTATGATATAAACTATGGAAAAAACAAAAGCTGGATAACTTTCTGTGCGTGGTACAATGGAAGGTTCATAGAATGCTTAAGACAAGTTGCACTTTGGTGGCGAGAATGACAGGAGGTGATAAACAGAGCTGCTTTATTTTGTACCGATTCCAGCGTATCAGATCATATTGCCGTATGTGGATGCCAGATGGTTCACGCACACTCCAGTGAAGGATTGATCAGAGCTTGTAAGGCGTGAAGTTTTGTTTCCGAGTTTGCGCACCTCTGGCGTCGTTTCAAAAGACCGACTTTTTTTAATGATTTGCTTGGGATGTATTCGACGTGGCTGTTCCAGGTTAAGTCGGAACAAAAGAGAATGCGGAGACATTTCGTCCATGAAACGGTTTCAATTACGGTGTTGTTGACTATGTATCTGACGGATGATGAGGGGTTGGCTGCGGGTGTAAATCTAATGTGTTTGGTCTTTTCAGTGTTTATATGCATCTGCCACAAGTTCCACCACGCTGTTACTTTTAACAAGGGTGACCATAGGAATCTAATGTCATTCGGTTCGGTAATCTCCTTATATATAACGCAATCATCTGCGAATAGGCGTAGGGAAGTAACAATATTAGATCCAATATCATTAACGTAATTGAAAAATAATAACGGTCCGAGCAAGAAGCCCTGGGGAACTCCGGACGTTACCATGCACTTTCTGGAAATTGTGTGGCTACGTTTGACTGATTGCGACCGGTTACAGAGGAACTCTTGAATCCATTGGGTTGTTCTCTGATCAAGATGGAGGTTCCGGACTGTAGTTAGTAATCGGTTATGTTGGACATGATCAAAAGCCTTTGAAAGGTCTCTAAAAATTGCATCTGTAGGAGCAGGGCTATGCATGGATTTGTGCAAGTCTCTCAACAATTCGTATATTTGGGTGTTGCAAGAGCGTTTTTTCCCAAAACCGTGTTGGTTTTGGAAGATAAGGTTGTTTCATTTTAAATGAGTATTAATTTTCGAGTAAATAATACGTTCTAATTGCTTGCAAGAAATACAGGTTAGAGAGATTGGATGGTAGTTGTTTGGACATGACTTTTGGCCGGATTTGAATATGGGTTTAACAAAGAGATATTTCCATTCTTTTGGTACACAGCCCGTGTCGAGCGACTGCTGAAAAATCAGCCACAATAAGTACGCTGATGTGTGGCAGGGTAATTTTAGGAGTTTGGCACTAATGCACTCGGGCCCCGGGCTAGTCTTACAAGAAAGTCGTTGTACAGCTTGTGCAACACCATGTTCAGTTTATGTAATTGAAGAAAAAAGATCATGAATGTTAAGTTGTGACAATGCCAGTGAGTAGAGTGGCAGTTCTTCCATAAACACGGACGCAAAATGCTTGTTGGAGCATTCAGCGCTTTCCTCTAGCGAGAAAGCTTTGCCTTGATCACTCAGTAGAGATGACGCAGAAATTTCGACTGTAGGGTTCACCACGAGCCAGAATTTCTGGGGGTCAGTTTTCAAAAGGTTGGGTAAAGTGCAGTTAAAATATTTATCCTTGGCATCTTTTATTGAGGCGTCAGCTTGTTTTGAAAGATTTTTATATTGAAGTCAATCTTCCGGAGCAATATTTTGTGTAGCCTTTTTAAAAGATCGTTTGTTCTTATGTAGGCATCTTTTTACATCGTGTGTGAACAACGGGTCGTTTGTTTCAATGCTGATTGTTAGTTTTAGGACGCAGCATTCTATTTTTTTAGTGTGTCATGGAATTGAAGCAATTATTTGTTTGCAGAGCGATGTTAAAACCTGACTCAAATACGAAAATAAAATCATCTAGCATACGGTTCACCCTATCGATGTCAGCCCATCCGTAATTCAATAACAGCTTAGTTAAACTTTGATTTGTCGGTGCGTGGTAGAGATAGTGTACAATGGGCAACTCTAAGGTCACTAATTTCTTCAAGCACGTGGGTAAAAGCTTTCTGAGAATTGTTAGTGAAAAGCAAATCTAAAATGTTATCGCTACGTGTTGGTTCTGTTACTAACTGCGTAATGAGATAAACCTGTGTCAAATGTAGAAAACGCCAGCATTCGTGAAGGTGCGAGATGTTACTGCTGACAGGAGAAGACGACCAATCTATGCCTGGGTAGTTATATTATCGCCCAGAACAAGAACAGAAGTTGAATAATGCGTATGTACATACTCAAGTAAATCATTCAACAAGTCGACAAACTCTGGACCGCTATCGGGGGGTCGGTAGCAGGCACTGATAATTTCAGTCATGTGAGCTGACTGCGTAGTAACCCAAGTTACTTCGATGGACGAGTCGTAGGTGATGACTGACGGTTGGAATTCTTGTTTTACAGGTTTAAAGTCTCCTTCTTCGTTAGATACCGATTTGCCTTAGCGGAAAAGTGTAAACTGTACGGGAAAGTTACCTTCAGAGTTCGAAATGTTGGCCCACAGCCACGTTTCCATACCAATTAAAATGTCGGCGGAAGAAGTATACAAGAGAGAATTTAGGTAGTCTAGCTTACTTAGAATGCTCGTGATATTTATTAGGGGGATCGTTACTTCGGATTTGGAGGTGGAGTTCCGATTACAACATGCAGTTTGTCAATCGGCGGGAGGTTGGTGTGGTGAGGCTACTTTAGAGGAACTGTCTCGGGGTTCCATTGTGTGGGGAGTGAATTCCTGTCTGGTAGTTACTTCGACAACGCTGTCGGTGACAAAATTGTATCAAAAAAGCGCGGTCCCAAATGTACAAACTGTTGAAGCGAAGCGAATAACGCTCGCTTCATTTGCGCTTAAGCTTTGGGAAATCCCTCAAACATTTACGGGCCATCTGCACCTTCGGCAAAAAATCCTCTTCAATTTAAACATTGGGATAATCTAAGTTCTTCAGTTTCGGGGCATTGCGCAAGACCTCTGTTTTTGACACAAAGTTTAGAATTTTGATTATAATCGATCGATCGAAATCCCGGCGCCGCTAACCGACGCGATGAGCGCATTCAATGTCACCAACTTCTACCTCAAAATGCGCGGAAAAAAATTCTTTACATTTTTTTCTGTTTCCTCGTAGTCTTCCTTGTCGGTCTCGGGAAGCCCTTTATTGATGAGGTTGTTCCTCTTCACCCTGTTATTCATGTCGTCTACTACATCAAAAAGATCTTCATTTACTTTTGATATGCTTGATTTTACTTCACGAACTGAATCACCTACATCCTCCTACGTTGACTCAATTTGCGACATGTCTTGCAGACCTGTTTCATTGTCATGGATTTTAGTAATAAAGTATTAATGCATGCCATGTCTAGTTTTATTTCTGTCAGTGTAGCTGTAGTTTCTTCATAAAAATCTTTCATTAAAGCTAGAACGTCATCTATCTTAGGGCCAGGGTTCAGTTCAGCGTCACCAGCGCCGAGTAGGAGCAGAGAAAGGCATGTTCTTACCAACAAAACACATTGTCTCTGGCTAACAAAGCGGAACAGGTCTGACGCACCATTGAAGCGAGCTCTAGGGTAACCTGTGTGATCACGACAAGACACAAATGACCCGATGCGTGCCCGATATGTAGACACGTCTACACCCATATCAGTGCTCAGGATACAAAACACAACTAGGGATAGTGGGGATCAGCGGCCAGCAGCATGCACAAAATACAGTTCTATAAAAAAGGGCAAGGGTAAATGCCTACCTAGAACAATCAAATCGAGGACTTATCCATGGCTGCTGTAGGCCGCAAATCCCAAGAAAGAGCTGTGGGCAGAGTCTTTATGTAGTGTACGGTGGCGCTACATTTGTCGTCTATGACGTCATTTTTGAAAGGTGACAGTGCAGAAAAGATGAATAACAGTGCCAATCTTCGGTTACGGTGTACGACCAAGCAGAAAAAGGAGCACGAGGCAGTAACCTAGAACATTCAAAACGAGGACTTAGCCATGGCTGCTGCAGGCCGCAAAACCCAATAAAGAGCTGTGGGCATCATCTTTATGTAGTGTCCGGTGGCGTTACATTCGTTGTGATGTCAGGGGTAGTATGACGTCATTCTTGAACGGCTACAGCGTGGAAAAGATGAATCACAGTGCCAATCTTCGGTGACTGTGCGTGACCAAGCCGCAAAAGGAGCACGAGGCAAGAACCTAGAATAATCCAAACGAGGACTTTGCCATGGCTACTGCAGGCCCGAAATCCGCAAAACGTTTCAGTCAATTTTATAAAAAGCAAGTTGAGGTAGATATTTCACATTCAGTTTTCTTCAAAAATGTAGAACAGGGTGCTAATTTAGGCTATTTGTAAACTAAAGGCTCCACAAGTACAAGGTGATTTGTGAATTTGTTGCAATAAGGCATACCTTTTCCTAATAAAATGTAACTTAGTTTTTTGTAATGCACAAAGAGAGGCGAGTTGTTTTTCACCCAAAGATGCCTACGTAGAAATTACAAAGAAGTTATTGAGAACATTGTAACGTCGCTTAAAAAGGTATGTTTACTAAAAAAGGCTTCGCAAGAAACAAGGAAACAAGAAAACATTTCTACACAGGAAGCGCCGTAACTAGCAACTGATTTTTATTTGAGTGTAAAACAAACCATAAAGGAACTGCCATCTACGCATGTGCGATAACCTAATGCACCGAACGAAAATAAATAACCAAAAAACAACGAAAACCACAGCCAAAAGAGCGAGCGAAACATAGGGGCCAAAGAACACCACCCCTGCCATGCGCACTTGCTTCGCCCATAAACAAAACAAAGACCGTGCCGGGGCAGCGAAGGGCACTAAAGATCACCCCAAGAGTCCTGTAAACATACGTCATCTCTGTGCTTAGTAGAGACACCGACGGTGAACTGACGCAATCGTCGCCTTTTCTGAGGATTGCGTACTCCTCAAAAATCTCCCTCGTGCTCGCAACCCAGTGACACCTGATCACTTGGTATGCTTGAAGGCCTGGCGCTCAGCTTTTGCAGCCTTACAGTGGGTGGCCAGGTTGCTGCCAGTGGATGTGCGGAGGCTGTTGGCGTGTTCCCTGATACGATCAATATAGCATCGGCCAGTTTGGCCAATGTACAATTGCCCACAGGAATGGGGATTTGAACACGGGACCACTGCTTTAACCACAGATGTCGCTTACCAGCTGAGCTAACCAGGAGGCTAGTCGTTTGTAGCGCGAGAGCGAATTGATCCGCAACTGGAGGTTAAGGACCAGTGTTAATCGACCACATTTAGAGGAAATCGCGAAGTTGGAGGAAGCTTCTGCATAGGAAAGTTTGACATCCACCTGAATTCAGCTGTAGGGCTACAAAGGAAATCTATACAGCTTCCTCAGAAACTTCGCAGTTTAATATAAAAAATTCCGTCCTCGTCAGGGATTTAAAGTCGGGGATTTAAACACTTAAACATAACAGTCACTGTACCAAGTGAGCTAACGAGGAGGCTAGTCTTTTGTAATGCGAATCCGAATTGATCGACAATTGGAAGTACTAGACAGGTGGGAACCGACACGATCTAGCCTAAATCCCTATGCTATGGTAAGTCTCCGCGAAAGTAAGTTAGAAATCCACCTGAATGCAGCCATACGGCTACAAAAGAAAGCTATTTAGCTTAATCGGAAACTTCGTAGTTGAAGAAAAATTCGTCCTGGTCCAGGATTTGAACCCGGGACTCCCGCTTAACTGGAGCAGTCGCTCTAGCAACTAAACTAACCAGTAGGTCTATTATATAAATGTGTTGGGCAAGTTACTGCATTGTGATTGAAAGAATATATCGAGCAAGGCTTTTTTTAACCAAGAGGGTAGTCGTTTGTAGCGCCAGAGAGAATTCACCAACAACTGCAAGGGAAAGACATGTCAAAAAAATCCCGGTTGGAATCCTTGACCAGGACGAATTTTTCTTTAAGTGCTAAGTTTCTGGTGAATCTGTATATCTTTCCTTAGTAGTCGTATTGCAACATTCTGGGGATGTCAACCTTTCGTTTGCAGAAACTTACTGCACCTTGAGGATTTCCACTAATATGGTCGAATAAACCCCGTCTTTTACTTCGAGTTGGTGATAAATTCGCAGTCGCACTACAAACGACTAGCCTCCTGGTTATATCAGTTGGTAGAAGTGACTGACCTGTTACGTGGTTGTCCCAGGTTTGAATTCTGGACCAGTGCGAGATTTTCTTCAACTGCAAAGTTTCTGAGGAAGATGTATAGCTTTCCTTTGTAGCCGTGTGGCTGCATACAGGTGGATGTGAAACTTCCCTTTAAAGAAACTTACTCCTTACTCAAGGAGCATTCACAACGTTGGATTGGGAACAGGTGGGAGTAAGGGTTTATGAAGGATACCTCTGTCCTCAGATTTGGTGAAGACGTTGCCTTGCTAAGTAACTCTGGGGAAAAATTGCAAAGCATGCTTTCCGCACTGGGTAAACAGAGTAGAACCGTGGGCCTGAAAATAATATGCGAAAAAAATGAAGTAATGATCAATAACCACGGGAAGGCGCAGCAATTTGGGATAGGGGACAAGGTAGTGGAAGTTGTAAAAGAATATATCTACTTAGGTCATTTTTGACCCCGGATCAGAAGAATGAGGCAGAGATAATTAGAAGGATCAGAATGGGGTGGCTTGCGTACGGCAGACCTTCTCAGATAATAAATACTAGCCTACCATGGTACCCGAAAACGTAAGTGTATGACAGCTGCATCTCACCAGTACTAACCTATGGGGCAGAATCTTGGAGGCTCACTAAGAGGAATCAACCTAAATTGAAAACGACTTTGCGGGGAATGGAGCGGAAACTGATTGGTGTAACATTAATGGACAAGAAAAGAGCGGAGTTGGTCTGAGAACAAACTCGTGTTAAGGATATTCTAGTAGAAATTAGGAAGAAGAAATGACGTGGCCGGCCATTGAATGCAAAGGCAAGAACTTTGGTCATTACGGGTAACAGAGTGGATCCCTAGAGAACGCAAGTGTTGCAGGGGGCGGCAGAATGTTACATCAGCAGATGAGATCACGAAGGTTGGAGGGATAAATTGGTCACAGTTGGCACATGACCGGGGTAATTGGAGAATAATGGGAGAGTCCTTTGCCCTGCAGTGGGCGTAGATAGGCTAGTGTTGATGATGATGATGATCATGACGATGATGACTTCATTTTTAAAGTTCAAATAAATCTGGTGAATTAACACCGGTTGATTTTCATTGCTTTGTTAATCAATTCGCTCTCGCGCTACAAACGATTAGCCTCCTGATTAGCTGATTTGGTAGTGTGACTGCTCCGGGAAGGCGGTGGTCCCGGGTTCGAATACTCGACCAGGAGAAATTTTTCTTCTACTGCGAAGTTTCTGAGCAAGCTCTGTAGCTTTTCTTTGTAGCCGTATGGCTGCATTCAGGTGGATGTCGAACTACCCTTTGCAGAAACACACTCCACTTCAAGGATTTCCTCTAAATCTGGTCGATTTGAACTACACACCACCTATTACATTGCGAAGTTTTACTGGAAGAATGTTATCGCCTTTTTAACGACGAAGATACGCCACTGTCCTGTTGAACATCGAGAGGAAAATTTTTGAGATCACGAGGTTCCCGCGCAGGCTCGGAACGTGTGGCGTTTTCTACGCATGTTTTCTCTTCATCATAGGCTATATACACCTGAAGTGTTGCCTTTAGTGAGAGGTGTTGCTCCAAAAGAAAATACCTGAGGACCAAGACAGGTGCAAAGATGATTGCGCCAATGACCAGCCCATGAACACCAGCATCAGATTATCCCCCCCCCCTTTACAGAGCTATTTGAGTAACTTAGAGCAGCTGAACTGAGACACCTGCTCTCTGATTAGGAAGCTGGCTTTACTAGGTTTCTGTATGACATATATGAGAGAAAACGTCATGAATTGGTTGCTAGATATTTCTTTAGATAAAAGCTGTAAAACTGGCTGTCTTGAAAGGCAGGCTATCGATTTGTGCGAGCAAGTCGGCTTTAAAAAGATTGCAACTTCTTTCAAAAAACGCGATGGCCTGAATCTATTTTTCCGCTCCGTAAAAACCCGTAAGCTGAATGGCCCACTCAGAGACATTGTTTCTGAACGCAGGACTTGGCAACAGCTTCTGGGGCGCTACATTCAAGAGTCGCCCTCAGAACTGATGGTTGGCAACCAATTTCTCGTGAGGAGCCCGCAGATGAGGTCCGGTTATCTCTCCAACAAACCCTCTGGTAGCCTTGGCATGTTGTCGGTGGACATAAAAGACATATTTTTCTCTACTACAGTACCTGTTATGAGAGGCAGTGAGGGAAGCAAACTACACGCATGGCGAAATTCATTTTCAGAATGCCTGCGGGGTAACCGCGAGCCATTTCACAGAAACTCTCACGTTTTACCTGTGCTCCACAATTATTGTCTAGAAGGACACCTTATACCTTCAGAAGGACGGCGTATGTATTGGGTCGCGTATGGCCGCAGTACTTAGTGACTCCCTGCTCGCACGTTTCGAAAGAAATCTTCGTCAGTTGCTTTATTCGCTCCACACTAACGTAACGAAGGTTTTCCGCTTCATTCAAGACTCCTACTGCTGTATCAGTTCTATTCAGAGGGCACTACATGTCAAGTTGAAGAAGTGTTTGATCTCGTTCGCCCCACCTTCAACGTCGTTTTGTTAACGATAGAAGCACCGCTTGGGGATTGATGCGGTTTCTGAATATGAAGCTCAAGCTGTACAGTGACCATATGTATTGGATCTCCCCCCATACATCCAAAGAAGGACTGGTCATTCGCGTGAGGACATACCAAGCTGGCAAAAAGGAGAATCGCTGCGTCAGCTGTGAGGAATCCATGGCGGTGGTTGTACACACACGAAGCCGAGGCTAGCTTTTGTTCACATGTGGAACGGCTGAAGGAAGCAGCGTATCCTTAAAGCCTTATCTTGGCAGTTAGTGAGAACCTTCTTGTCGAGTCAAGCAACAACAAGACGACGTGGGAACGGGGCAAGGCTGACAAGATAGCCGTTTTACCTTATGTCCACAATGTTGGGCACAGTGTCAAAAAAAGCTAGTGGAAGGGCAGGGGTTCGTGTTTTCCCATAGACTGTATGTTTTCCCCTTGCACAAATTTGTATTCGAATTCTCTCCACAGGTGCATTTCTAGAAAAAATAGTTAGCTCGGGTAGTGGTCATTTATAAGACCTGTTCTTTTAATGATTTAAATAATTATAGGCCTATTATTCAAAAATAGCCAAGAACATCAAGCAAAGAAGAATGACTTTTTTTGACCGCGCATAACATATTATCCGAAAAACAATACGGCTTCCGAACTAACAAATCTGCAGAAACGGCCCTCCTTGGAATAAAAGAAACACTGCTCCAAAATATAGAGGAAAAAATAACACTTGGCCTATTCCTTGATCTGAAAAAAAGTTTTTGATTGTGTCCAACATGACGTTTTTTTTCAAAAACTTTATTTCTAAGGGATACGTGGTGTCGCTTAAATAATATTAAAAAGCTATCTTACGAACAGAACTCAGTTCATCAATAAATGGGATCATTTGGGAAACACAGTACATAAATCACGGAGTTCCACAGGGAGCCATCCTTGGGCCTATCTTATTCCAGCTATATATAAATGACATTTTACACATCAAAGGTTACACAAATATGGTATTATATGCAGACGACACCAACGTGTTTTTTCAGGCGTGAATGTGCACGATTTGTTTGGGCCGGCCAACACATGGTTGGGCCATTTATGCTCATGGCTAACTTCAAATAAACTACAACTGAACGTAAGTAAAACAAAATACATGCTTTTCAAATCAAAAGGAACACAAACCCCGATTGAAATTACATCTGCAATTTCAGGGTGCCCAAAATACAACAGAATTCAAAAATTAGATTTCTGGGGGTTGTATTTCACGAATATTTATTGTGGTCACCACATATTGATGCACTTAGAGTAGATATTTCCCGAGCCGTAGGCATATTAAATAGGCTTAGTTATTATTTCCCGCCAAGTTTAAAACGCGTTATATATCATGCTCTTATACACTCCAGATTGAAGTACTGTTCATTAGTGTGGTCAACCGCAATCAAACAAGCTTAGATCTCCTACCGGCACTTCAAAATCAAGCTTTGCGTGCAATAGAAAATATTACACTCAATGAAGACATTACTCCGTACTACACCGAATATAAAATTCTTGACTTCCGCAAAAAACTGACGTTTAAATTGTTCATCGAAATATTGCGACAATAGAGCTTCGACAGCCTGTTTCTACTCAAATACCAAATAAAAGAGTGCCCGTATGAGTTGCGAAAAACTTTATTAACGAAGCCAAGATCCAGAACAAACTATGGTGACCAAAAACTGTCTCTCAAAATACCCTATGTGTTGAACGAACATCCGGTGATATTGCAAGTATTAATTTCAGGAACGCCGTCACAATACAAGAAATCTTTTAAACACCTACTCTTTTCTATTGTATTGATATGTAGGTATGATTGTAACTTTAAGCGAAACTATTTTGTAACACCACGCGCTGCTCACGATGTTTTGAATTTGTTTCTGTTCTTGCATTTTGCATTTTACTTTGTTTCTTCTGTACCCCATAATTAAAAACAGCTTGGTACAACATTGAAACTCGTCCAGTTGTATCAGAGTGTGCTAGTGTCTTGTTTTCCTTGCAAATTTTCTTTGTAAATTCTTTGCTTGAACTTTTTATTTGCTTTGTCATTCCGTTTGCGGGTGAGGGTGGCGTGGCCTTCGTCAGGCAACTGGTTTGCCTCTAGCCATGTCCCTCAAGGCAATGTTTTGCAATATTGTCTTTAATAAACTTGAACTTGAACTTGAACTTGTTTTGATTTTTTCGGCACCAAACAAGTCACACAAATTGTGTAAGCGAGGAAACTCCGAAGCAAATAGATATCCGGGGTGCCGGGAAAGATACGTGAAGCGCTTTGTTAACGCCAGGAATGAGTTTTCTATTAAATCCCCTGTGGGCGAACGTACATTGGCCAAACGGGCCGATGCAATAATGATCGTCAGATGGAACAAGCCAATCTCCTCTGCACTTCTACTGGCTGCATCCTGGCAGCCAACTTTAAAGATTGCAAAGACTGCTCCACGGTTCGACGCATGCGAAGTGATATTGCGTAAAGGGGTGCGGGCACGAGGGAAAATGTTTAAGGCGTACACGATACTCAAAAAAGGCGAAGATTACGTCAGTTCACCGTTGGTGTCTCTATTAAGCACCCAGATCGCGTAGATTGAGAGGATTCCTGGGGGTGATTTATAGTGCCCTTTGACTACTCCGGCAGTCGCCTTGCTTTGTTTATGTGCGAGCAAGTGCCCATGCCTAGTGAAATGTTCATAGACCCCACGTTTCACTCGCTCTATTGGCGGTGCTTTTGGTTGTTTTTTTGGGTATTTGTCTTCATTGTGAGCCCTGGGTTGTCGCACATGCCTAGATCGCAGTTCCCTTCATGATGTGTTTTTCACTAAAAAAATCAGTTGCTAGAATACGCCCTTTGTGTCAAGTCGTTTTTTGTTGCGTCATCGTTTTAGGCGCAATTTTTTACTTAATGTAAACACTAGCCGAAGTTTGCATTCTACTTAAGTATGTTTGCTAAATTTTACGAGGTGCAGTAAAATTTGATGGCTTCACGTTCCATCACTCCCGGAGTAAAGAATCAATTGTCGCCTTCCCCTTGTACTTACCGCGGAACATCTACTACCATCTTTGCTCTGGTTGTTTAGTTAAACCCGCCGCATCACATGACTCTAGGCATAAGATGAATCGTCTAAGTTATTGCCAAGGAGAACCTGATCACGACAAATGGTTCGGCTTTATACGGGTGCCCTTATGGTTGTTGTTGAGGAACGACATGACGTGTTAGGCGGTACTGCACTAAGCTCGCAGGTGACTTCTGGTGGGTGGGGCAACATGGTTTATAGTCGAGAACAGGGGTTCCAAATGGCGGTACAATGGCAGTTCCGGCATCCAAGTGGCGGTAAAGAGACCAAAGTAGGATGACAAATGAGGAGGTAAGCAGTCTGTGCCGTTCTACCATTGGAAGCGTTTCTTTCATGGCACCTTTTCTGCAGCGTGGCAATTACGAGTATGTTCCGAACGCGATCGCAAAACCACACCGCTGTATCTTTTGCTACGGCAGCGCAACTGTGTCGTAATGAGAGGCGGAGAGACTAAATATAATTTACTGATGTGTGCACGCCTGTACACCCCAAAATGCAAATTGTGTAAGGCCGAAAAGGACGACCTAGCCTACATCCTACATGAATGAGTGAGCTCTAACGAAAAATTAGCTCCAATTTGCTCTCTGACGGTGGGGGAAACAAATGCTTTCAATGACACACACAACAATTTCCCATGTGACGTCATTTGAATTCACACTCGTGGCTCTAAAAGAAGCCAAACCAGAGATTAAGTCAGCTGTTACCTGGAATTCGCGAGGGCAGCGTCCCCAATGCTGCAGAGTCCACCTAGGCCGGACTTGAGTGGCGGAAGCCACAGCTGTACACTGGCTGTGTATCAGAAGAATGAAAACGAAGAGCAGAGCAGCGTGTTTTCAAGAGCGAGACAGCGGAACCTAGCGATCGTGATTTGCTGGCTCTGCGCTACACCACCGTGCGACACAAGTGCAGACACTCAAACAATCCGACATGTGAGCTTAGTGATTCGCATTTATACAGATTAAAACTACCTTTTTTCATAACTTTTAGAATAGCTTGATCGTTGAAGGAACTTGTGTAATCTCTAATAAAGCAAACAAGTTTCTTCGTTCGTCTTTTGTAATACCTTCTAAACACAGCCGAACTTGCATTCAGCCATTTAGAAAACTCAGTCCCATTTTCGACAAGCACTGCGCAACAGGTGGCGTTTATCTAGCAGCCAGATGTCTTTAGGTCGCCTCTAGATTTCTGTTTGCCCCCTGCAAACAAATATTGAAGTTATCTGCCATACGAACACCTAATTCCGACGGGTTCATGTTACACAGGAGGTGTCTCGAACAAGTTAATCAAGTCGTTTGAAGAAAGCACGTAATAGACGCGAAACACGCGAGAACAGACCCAAAAACCCGTCGCTGAAGTAGAGTGCAAATTCTTCCTGTCGGCGATATTTCCTCCACATTCAAGCAAACTCGGAGAAAAGTTTGCTTTAAAATTTGTATATAACATAGATGCCGGCCGGCTGTCTTGCGGGTGGATTTAGGGGCTGGCCTCGGTTACACAAGGCCACGCACTAACACACGGGGTGGTTAAGACAAGGCCATATGCATCGAGGGCTTACAATATCGTAGGCTGGTGTGACGCCGGTTTTACCGGAAGTAGAGGCATCGTGAAGCTGAAATAGGAGAGCTGAATGGTTGTCTATGGAAAAAACAGGATGACGTTGCTTACCATAAGGCGAAGTCGATGTGATCTAAGATGCAATATCTAAAGCCTAAGAGCGCAAAAAAGAGCCTGATAGGATAGAGCTCTGTCGTTGAATGATGTAAGAAGGAAATATTCCCAGTTTTGCTTGTTTGCGGCATTGAGAAAGTAAATAAGCAAAAGCCGCAAGCGACATTGTAAGGGGTAGTTATCCCTGGATGATCGACATCGTGGTGTGAATGACCATGGGAATCCTTGTAGAATCGACTGGCATAGTTGGCGACGAGGCTAATATTCATGAACGTGCCAAGCCCACCAGCCACGACGTCATAAAACATCCTTACTATGGATGCCGCCAGAGCATGGAGATCAGTAGCGGCCAGATTTTGTGCAATTGCCTATTTTGTTCCTCGCCTTCCTGTTGCACCATTTTTGTATACAAGCACAAATTAGAGTTTAAGAAGGGCTCCTATGGTGTTCTTATACGGCCTATAAATGCCTTTTTTGGTGTTTTTTGCCAAAATGGCAATACATTGGTATAGGCGCCGTTTTCAATGTCTGTTTCGTGTTTGGGCAGTATGTGGACCCACGTTTTGCTTTCGAGTGAAGTATTAAATTGGTATTTTTGTCAGTAGGCAAAATCGACTTCTGATAGCCCTCTAGGGTTCACCCTAGTTCTCTAGTAGAGCGACCTCCGGAAAATAGGCAGTAGTAACAGTCGCTTGGCACGTTCAGTAGCTGTGAAAAGAGGTGAAATTTCGAATAAAAAATCTGGACAAATTCTTATTTTTATGGCTTCCACATTTTTTACAGTGTCTCTTCAGCAAGTTTTGTGTTCTCTGCAAAAAGAGGTTAAGATTCTAAGCATCTCATGGTCCTGGCTGGGCCCTCCCTCCTTCGGAATTGTTCTTGTTGTCCGCCGTCTGCACCCCCACCGCGTATGCCTGGCCATGCACAACTGACGATGACTGTGGCAGGATGCACCTAAGGATTGGCCAACCAAAGAATCCATCCCGAGATAGCTTCGCGTTCAACTACCGTCGTCACCCTTCCCTAGGGAAACCGCCGAAGAAGACGAAGCGGCGAAAAGAGGGTGTGTACGTTGCTCAGCCGTTGCACGAACGTCAACAAGCTTTAACTCACCAACCCTGACGGAGGCTACCGGTTCTACCACAGAGACGACAACATCGACGAGAACACCATGGACGAGTTTCGGTGCCTGGAGAACCTCCGCCTACTCACCGTCAAACAACAGTGCTTGCGCGCATTTGGCAGCGGTGTTGACCCGGACGCAGAATTAACACTGTCGCTAATAAAGAGCAGATCTCTCACTATAACGGCAACCCAATGGAACCACACGGAACCCCAGTAATTCTTCAGATCCTAACCAGGGTTCCTCAAGGGAAGATAATGTACTTATTTTAAGGCTTATTTCGCTTTAAAATTGCGGCAGCAAAATAACCAAATTATGGCGAAATAAAATGTTCTAGTTCACTGCGACAAAACAACGAGAGTACAAGCAGGCGATGTCCTGCAGCAACCGCCAACCCTTATGCCAGGCTAGATGAACCGAATTAAAATGGAGGTAACTTCAAGTGTAGCTTTGTTTTCGGTAAACCTTGAACAAAAGGGGATCGCCACGACGTTTAACCAACACGTCCAGGAAAGGAAGATGGCCTGCAACCTCCTCCTCGAAAGTGAACTGGATGGATTCCTTCATGCCGTTCAAGTGTTCCGTAAATTCAGTTAGTGAGTCCCTTGGAGATGATGCAGAAACAATCGTCGATATACCGCAGAAAGACCTTGCGTCGTGGTTCGAATGAAGACAGTGCGCGCGTTTCCAATGCTTCCAATGTAAGGTTGGCGGTTGTCACCGAGATAGATGCGCCCATAGCTGTGCCATGAACTTGCTTGTCGATCGCCACCCGGAAAAAAAATAAGTGTTCTATAGGCAGAACTTTGACAGCTTCAGGAAATCTGGTTCTTCGATGGGGGTTTTTCACCCAAATGATCGTCATGTGTCAGGGCAGTCCGTCTAACCTCGACCGCCAAATCCACGGGTATGCTGGTAAATAGTGACTTCCCATTAAACGACACCACTGTCTAGTCGTCATCCACCGTGATTTCGCGCACCTTTTGATAAAACCAGTTCAATAAAACCTGGGTAAATAAAAACCAGGGGATAACCAGTTTTTTCAACTGTGTATCTTTCACCCGAGCAGAAGAGTTTTTGCCAAACCTTAGATTTCGCGCTTTATATCTCTGGCCAAGTTACTGGAATAAGAGGTAATGTAGGTAACAAGAGCTCAACGAGGGAGCTTTCGTGTTAACAAAAAAAAAAAGTTCGCACAAAAAAGTTTTCATTATGGCGGGGGAAATAACGGCTTGAAGCAGCCGGTTTCGTGTTCGCAGCAGGTCCCACAAAACAGTTCTCTTCTTGCTCATTTCATCTCATTAATTATTAGCCACCACCGCTACACTGTACCTTGTTGCAACACAGGCGCCAACTATTTGTTGTTTTTTGTCATTGTAGGTACATCTGGAGGCTCCTCTTTGTTATCATGATCAGCTGCATCGTCCACAGCAGTCTCAATATTGTAGGTGTTGGATAGAATTTTGTAAAGAGAAAATCGGCACAGTACAGCGTAAATTTTTCCTTCACGACCGCGTTTGAAGCGCACTCGAAACTGAGCCTTACTTGGGCTTGTGTCCTCCCTGGCAACATTTCGTGATATCTTTGGTTCCTCGCAAAAAGGTTTCCAAACAAAGCGGGCGAATGCATCGCGGGTATTAGATATTGACACGGTCTTGATGGATGGAATGGGTTTATTTACAGTCGTCTGGACCGGGAAGGACCAAGCGAACAGATCGGAAAGCGGCCGGCACAGTCACCACCTCAACCTCCTCTTCTACCCAACCACATGGGGCTTGGTCAATCCCTTTCCATTAGAAACCCTGAAAGCAATGTCCTTCGTAGGAACTGCGCTGTAACACTTCCCCGGGGCGAGACGAAGCTCACCGAGCGAGTTGAAGTTGTCGGGTTTGGCAAGGCCTCAGGCGGGCGACGTGAACAACTTGAGTTTTGCGGGACCGACGATCTTGGGACATCACTTTAGCGATTTCATAATTCAGGTCGGTTAATTTTTGCACAACTACAAACGGGCCGGTATAGGTTGATAAAAACGTCTGACACAGACCACGTTTGCGTAGCGGCGTCCAGAGCCAGACAAGGTCACCAGTAAAGTACGAAGCTGGTGCGTGTCGTCGGTCATATCGCGCCTTAGTCTTCGCCTGGGACGTCAAGTCCGTAGTCGGGCAAGGCGGCGCGCCTCTTCAGCACGACAATGTCTGCGCTATAGAAACACCTTCATGGTAAGAAAAGGGCAGGATAGTATCAAGGAAGCTGATGGGCAGTCGCATGTATAAAAGAAAGAAAGGTGCGTATCCCGTGACCTCGTGCTTAGCGGTATTGTAAGCGTATGTGATAAAAGGTAACACAGCGTCCCAGTTTTTGTGATCTGAGGATACGTACATGGCCAACATGTTTGTCAGTGTACGATTTGTGCGCTCAGTAAGGCCACTGGTTTCTGGGTGATATGGCGTGCTGTGTCGGTACTGTGACCCACAAAGACGAAGCAGCTCTTCAACGATATCCGCTGTGAATTGTCGTCCGCGATCACTTATACCCACCTGGGGGGCACCATGGCGCAGTATGATGAAGTGCAGAAAAATATGTGCGACTTCGGAAGCTGTAGCGGATAGCAGAGCAGTCGTTTCCACATATCTTGTCAG
Source organism: Haemaphysalis longicornis (assembly GCA_013339765.2). Classification (NCBI taxonomy): domain Eukaryota; kingdom Metazoa; phylum Arthropoda; class Arachnida; order Ixodida; family Ixodidae; genus Haemaphysalis; species Haemaphysalis longicornis. The sequence continues at coordinate 96,668,390 of CM023454.1, read as the reverse complement.
GTAATCGACACAGACAAGTATCCATCGATTCCCCGCCACCCACTTGGGAAACACGCCGAGCAAATTAATTCCTACTTTTTCAAAAGCTGACGTTGGTGGACGCACCGGATGCAAAGGCCCGGAAGGAGGAACTGTGGGATGCTTGTAGCGCTGGCACACCTGACATCCCGTGACGTACTGCTTCGTCGTCTTTCGTAGGCGAGGCCACTAGAAACGTTGACGGAGTCGGTAAAGCGTGCGGGCAAAACCAAGATGTCCTGAGGTGACGTCGTCGTGCATAGCATGCAGGACGACAGGCCGGAGGCTCTCAGGCACGACAAGCAGAAATCGAGCACCATCGGACAATAATTCCGTCTCCAGAGCAAGCCATCTCGGACGACGAATGGTGAAGTCGACGCTTGAGACGCCTCTGCGGAGACAAAAAAAGGCTGCAAGCTGCTATCTTTTTGTTGCTCTTCCTGAAACACAAGTGCATCGGGGAGCGTGTTCGAGATGGAAGCTAAGGAATCGGCATTGTGTTCTTCCTCAAATAGCTGCGCTTGTTGAGGCAGGCGTGACAAACAGTCAGCGTCGGTGCGGCGGCGCCCGCTCTTGTAGACAACAGCGAAATCGAATTCCTGAAGCCGTAAAGACCAGCGAGCAAGTCGACCCGAGGGGTAGCGTAGTCCAACAAGCCAGCACAGGGAGTGATGGTCGGTTACGATGGTAAAATGACGTCCATAAATGTAGGGTCTGAACTTCTGAATGGCGAAAATCATCGCAAGGCATTCTAGTTCTGTCACCGTGTAGTTGAGCTCTGCTTTCGAGAGGGTACGACTTGCGTAGGCGACAGCGCTATGCGCACCTCCATGCGGTTGGACCAGCACAGCCCCAACACCAATGGCGCTGGCGTCCGAGTGGATCTCAATGAGGGCCGAGGGGTCGACGTGGCGCAACACAGGACCGGATGACAACAAACGCTTCAACTCCGTGAAAGACGAGTCACATTCGGTAGTCCACACAAAGGGCGTGTCTTTACGAAGAAGAGCTGTGAGGGGACAGGCGATTTTGGCGAAGCCTTTGATAAACCGATGAAAGTAGGAGCACAGTCCAAGGAAGCTCCGCAGGTCCCTATATGATCGGGGTTGTTGAATGTCATGAACCGCAGCAATCTTTTGTAGGTCAGGCCTGATACCATCGAGGTCAACAAGGAAGCCGAGCACAAGCGCCTGGCGCTCTCCGAAATGGCACTTCTTCGAGTTCAGGACCAGGCCAGCCTGCGCGATGCGCTGGAGAACAACATCAAGCCGCTGGTTTGCTCGTTGAACGTCCGGCCGAAAATTATGACGTCATCTAGGTAACACATGCAGACTTCCCACTTCAGGCCCCGAAGGACAGAGTCCATGAATCTTTCGAATGTTGCGGGCGCGTTGCACAGGCCGAACAGCATAACATTAAATTCGAACAAGCCATCTGGTGTGACGAATGCTGTCTTTTCCTTGTCGTCCGGGTGCATTGGAATCTGCCAGTAGCCCGACCGAAGATCAACCGACGAAAAGTAGGAGGCCAAATGCAGACAATCGATGGCGTCGTCAACGCGCGGAAGTGGGTAGACGTCCTTCTTCGTCACAATATTAAGTCTACGGTAGTCAACGCAAAATTGCCACGTGTTGTCCTTCTTTCTGACCAGTATTACAGGAGCGGTCAATAGGCTGGTTGATTCCTCAATTACACCGTTCCGGACATTTCCTCGGTCTGCTCATTTATAGCGCTGCGCTCATCAGGAGACACGCGGTAAGGTTTCTGCCGGATGGGTGGTGCATCGCCGGTGTAAATTCGATGTTGCGTCCGAGACTCTGGCCACGCAGGACGGTATTTACCCTGCGCAAAATCAAACACCGAAGAGTGCATAGCCAGCAATTTTTGCAATGCGTGTCGTTGCTCAGACGGCAACGATTTGTTAACCATTTTGATGAAATTGGCTGTATAGTCCTGTTCCACATTAGTCGCAGGGCCAGCCATAGAAATAGCCTCCAGTGAAGTATCTAAATTATTGGCATAACTGGCGAGTGTGAGGCCCTGAGGGAGAAGTACGGATTCTGAGCTTGCGTTCACTGTCCACAGGTGAGTGAAGCTACCCTCCGCATGAACCAAAGCCCGAGGTACGAACACATTTTTCTTCATCGCTGTGTTCAGTTCGGGTTCAACTAACGCCACAGAGGGGCTACCCTTGCTCATTTGGCTGCACTTCACGGGAACGAACATGGCTGCCATAGGAGGCAATAGCGTATCATCGGCAACAGCGATTACTCCTCGGCCGGGTTCGGTGGCTTGCTCGATACAGACAGGCAATACACTTCGCAATGAAATCTCTCCAGCCCCGCAATCTAAATTTGCCCCACATTCTTTCAAAAAGTCGATACCCAGAATGACATCGTGCGTTGCGTACGCCAATACGGTAAACTCAGTTCTGAAGGTGTCTCCGCCAAGCACAACGTCTGCCGAGATAATTCCAACTACCCGCAAAGGCTCACCACCAACCCCACGGAAATATCCAGTTCCATCCCACTCAAACATAACTTTATGTCCAAGGCGATCTTTAAATGACGAGCTCATCACTGACACACTAGCACCAGTATCCACCAAAGCAGTTGCGTTCACACCATCGACACAAATACACACCTTGTTCCCTTCCATCACTACTGACAGGGGATTTGGTAAAACCGACCGTTCCGCGACCTCACCCCTGTCGGCCGCACCAGCAACTTTCCCAGCGGCGGGGGCACGGACCGGCGGCGAGGCGACGGCGACCGGCCCTGGCGAAGCGGTGGTGTGATGCTACGGTCAGAGATGGCGGGAGAAGCATTGCGGTTGGTGAGCGGAGCCGGGTAGTGGAAAAGGGGATCTTGGTGGATTGCGCCATTACGTCGGCTGGGTGAAGAAGGAGCAAAGATCCGCGGAGCTTGCTGCTGACGACGGCGACAGAAGTGAGCGATGTGCCCACTGACGCCACAGAAATAGCAAACAGGTGGTTCCCGATAGCGGTCTTGGTCGCCTTGTTGCCGGTAGCGGGCTGGTTCGACTTGTTGTCGTGGGTAGCCAGCGACTACTCTACGGGATTCGTTCTCGTAGCCGAGTCACCGGGATGGCGCTCGGAAGCTCTGAACATTGACGCCATCTTGTGGAAACGTACCGCATGGCTCTGTGTAGCGGAGTTGTGGCCTGGGTGGTGGTACTTGAAGGCAAGGCTCGCGAACGGCGCACTGGTGGAACACGCAATTTGCAGGAGGCCCCGAATAGGCCGGCGGACCGGCCGTGTACGCTTGAACCTGATTCCCTAGTTCTTCCCGTATAATACGGCGAACCAAGGATGCGATATCCTCCGATGGACCAGTGTCCACGCTAGCGACAGTGGGAAGGTTTGGAAGACGGCCAAATATGGGGCAAATCCGCCGAAGCTTGAGTGCTTCAAATGTGCGGCAGTAGCTGACCACGTCTGCTGCAGAGGCTAGGTTTTCCTTTGCAATCAAGAAGGGGTATACGTCTTCCGCTATACCTTTTAGCAAATGGCCTAACTTGTCCTCCTCAGTCATGTTGGGGTTTACAAGAGAGCATAGTTTAAGGACCTCTTGTATGTATGCCGTACAAGTCTCGCCCGGTACCTGTGATTGCTGCGCGAGCGTCTGCTCGGCCTTTTTGCGGCGGGAAATGGGGTCGCCAAATGATTTCCTCAGCTCCTCGACGAAGCTCGCCCATGTCGTGAGCTTTGATTCATTGTTTTCAAGCCAGGTCAAAGCTGTTTCGACGAGATACACCACTACGTAGGCTAGTTGCGCGGCTGTGTCCCAGCGATTGTATTTGCTCACCCTTTCGTAGTGTTTGAGCCAATCCTCGACATCGTCGTCATCGTTCCCAGAGAACGAGCGTGGTTCCTTGTGGTGCCAACCATTGACCACCACTGGGGAAGAGTGTTGTTCACCATTCCGGGGCGGCGCCATGTCAGCCGGGTCCATGGGCAAGCCGGCGATTCACCTACTCCGACGGAGAACGCAGGATTCCGCTGAGTCCGCAGGGTCCAGGACGTTGCTACCCCTGACCTCCACCACGTGACACGGTCTTGATGGATAGAATGGTTTTATTTACAGTTGTGTGGACCGAGAAGGGCCAAGCGAACAGATCGGGAAGCGGCCGGCACAGTAACCACCTCTACCTCCTCTTCTACACAACCACATGGGGCTTGGTCAATCCCTTTCCATTAGAAACCCCGAAAGCAACGTCCTTCGTAGGAACTGCGCTGTAACAATATAAATACACAGCGACAAATGAATTCACTAAACCAATCAACAGAGACATCCGGGTTCACGTTGTCGAGGATGCCGCTTTCAATTTGCGCGGCACTCAAGCGAACATAGTGGCCATTGAACATGAATATTAGCACGGCGCTTGTTGAAATTTAATAGCGAAACACCACTAGTTTGTCAGATTTACGGGACAATTGAACGGCTGCGTTTAACAGTTGGAACCTTTTGGCATCATAAATAAGTTCAAATGGTTCTGTAGCGGCAACTTCGTCATGGAGAGCAAGAGCCCAATATCATCATCATGGGCCGCTGTGCCAGCGTCAGCAGTGCGCGTGTCCACGAGAGGCACGACGAGCTACAAGAGAGAACACCGAAGCCACGGAGATGCTCGGCCACGTTCCACGGGCAGTCACCGACTCGCAGGGCTTCTCCTGCCACCGGATCCTCCTATGTAAATAAATGTACGGTCAGCCGCAAGACCACATCGGCGCCAGACATTATTGGTGACCCGGACGTCAACAGCATGGAGCCCCAGTTCGCTTGCCCTCTGCCGCTCTACCCGGCCTTCGAGCGACCCCTCCCCCGAGCCTGGTTCGTAAAATTGGAAGCGCACTTCTTCATCCGCGGCATCGACTCATAGACCGAGCGCTACCGCGTCACTACCGCCGTGCTTCCGGCCAACCTACGCTGTGAGCCGCTAAAACACTGTGAGCGGCCCTACGACACGCTGGAGGCTTACGTGATTGCGCGCCTCGACTCGAGTCATTCCCACCACAAGGATGCTGCGTCGCCCCCTTCCATGGTGTCTGCGCACGCAATAACGGACGATGGAACTGGAAGTGCGCTGTCCAGCTTGCAGCTCCCCTCGTGCCTCAACGAATTTTCGACACGAGAGCGAAGCAACGTTGCACCTCCACCCAGCTTCGCTGAACGTCACTCATCCACGTTGGGCCACTCTAATCAGGCTGCGCCACGCACTCGACTCCTGGCAATTACACCATGCCACTCGATACAACTGCGTTGCCACCTCGCCCACCATTCTACCCCAAGAATCGTAAGTGTGGCTTATGCAGATGGAGTGCTATTTCGACCTGTACCACATCACATCACAGGAGGAACGTTACTCCTTGGTGTACGAGCTCCTGCAGTCAAGCTTAGCCTCCAGCTTGCCGCAGCCTGGAGGCCAGCCTTACGACGAGCTCAGGAACGTCCTCCTGACGCGCTACGGTGGGTACCTAAAACCACCCACGCCAGCCGCCCGACCTTGCACCACCCCGGTCGGGGACCTTGTTCCTAGCACTAGCTTGCTGGTGTCGGTGGTACCACCCTGCGACGGCACCACGGCAACTGCGACCACGCTCTACCCCGTGGATGGCAGCCCAGAGGCAACGACAATGAACGACTGCGCCTCACACCCCAGCAGTCTGTTGCCCACTATGTCTACGCTGCCTGCCTGCTTTACGCAGCCACCGCGCAGGCGACTAAACTCACCACCGTTACCACGCTCCAGACAAGCGCTTTCTGCGGACGTAAGCACAGTTCATGTACCCAACACGCCGTGTTCGATCCTACAACAAGAGATGCTGGCACGAGATGCTGCTTCGAGACGCATCTCGACCATATGTGATGTGACTGACGCGTGCACTACTCCTCCACTCCACTCACCTTACATGCACGAAACGCGCCCTTTGTCACTGATTCCAAATCAGGACGGAAGCCTGTTCTCCGAAGAGCAGCCATCGTCCCATTCGACCTGCCAGTACGAGGACACCGGCGGTAATGACGGGGTCACAGAGAATCCTCTGGCCCACGCAACAAACCCCACCCAAAAAAATCCAAGGGGCAGCTTTACAATTCAAAGCATGGCTAAGCGGACGCTGAGTTTGCGAGCCGCAAGTACCGCACGTCCAAAGGATCAGCCACGAGGTCCATCTGACGAAAACGCACCCAATCCAGTCTCGAAGCGGCCCCCACCAACACTCATGTGCGCCGTCGTGCGTGAAAGTCGCCGCAAACGCTGCAAGCGGCAACCCCGAAGGTGGTATGCTGCGCTGGTAAAACAGCAGGAATCTCATGTCGACCGCCTGCTGGGGCTCTACCAACGCGGAGGCGCTTGCGCTGGATCCGTCGTGGTTTTCTGGCTCATGACAACCTGCTTTCGACTTCCGCAAGATGGAAACGCCACAGTCACTGTCGCCGTCACGCACTGGTTCCGCGTCAAGCATACGAACCGACGCTGCATCTGAGGCCATTCCCTCCACTCCATCTTCAACGGCCCTGCTTTTTTCAACGCCGTCGTGCTGTTTTAACACTGGCACGCTCACGATGTGGAACGCTGCACTTCCAGCGCCCACCCTTCCGGACCCGTCCCACCATCAGCATTAATTTGCACACCCGCAGCAGCCGGACATCGGCTCAGCCGATTCGTGCTCAACATCGTCCGCTGCTATACTCCCAGCCCAGACCACCGGCGGCTACAATGCCCTCCGAAAGCCCTTAAGCTGACGACGTGTACTGTTCAAGGACCTTGACCCTGGACACACCGTGTACATATACTTATACAGCCTCAGTTACGCCCGTTCCAGCACTCGTTGCTCATGCTCTTTTTTTTTTGTGTCGCGCTCCGCGCTTGGCGGGGAGTCCTGTAGCGGCCACTTCGTCATGGAGAGCAAGAGCCCACTATCATCACCATGGGCAGCTGTGCCAGCGTCAGCAGCGCGCGTGTCCACGAGATGCACGACGAGCAAACAAGAGAGAACACCCAGCCTACGGCGCTGCTCGGCCACGTTCCACGGGTGCTCCCCGACTCGCGGGCTTCTCCTGCCACCGAATCCTCCTCTGTAAATAAATGTACGGTCAGCCGCACGACTACATCAGCGCCTACAGTTCCTTCCGGTCATAGCTTCAGGTCGCCCAAGTTTGCGTTTGAAATTATCTGCACCGTCGTAACGACGCCCTGTTACGATGGTGAATTCGCTGTCCGAGTCCATTTTCTCAGTCATGGAGCCTTCCGAGGATTCGTGGCAGCCAGGGGAATCCAAGTTGTCGGCTCCTGCAGCGGAGACGACGCCACCCGCTGTGCAGGGTCGGGGTAGGAGGGCGTTCATTATCCCCCATCCGTGAAGATATCGGGTGGATGAAGCCGTTTATAGATATAAAAACGTCCGAAAAAAACGAGAGAGCTCAAGGGACAGAACCTTCCTTCTGCTTCTTCTTGAGTATGTCGCGTTGACGATCGTGGCAAAATGCGAGGCTATCCGGTGATAGATTTTTTGGTTGCCCAATCTCTAAGGGCACCCTGCCACAATCATTATGAACGGTGCCTGGCCAGGCATGCGCAGTGGGGGTGCAGACAGCGGACAACAAAGACAACGACAAGGAAGAGGGACACAGCCCTGACCATGAGCTGAGAGCAACATACATGCCCTTCTCTTTGCAGCTTTCTCTTCTGCTCCTTCTTCTCAGCGGTTCCCCTACGGGAAGATGATGACGGTGATTGAACGCGAAGCTATCTCGTGATGGATTTTTTGGGTTGGCCAATTCCTAGGGGCATCCTCCCACAATTATCATCAGCGGTGCTTGGCGAGGCCTGCTCAGTGGGTGTGCGGACGGCGGACAACAAGGACAACGACAAGAAAAAGGGACATGGCCCTGACCATGAGCTGAGAGCAACGTACACGCCCTCATCTTCTCAGCTTTGTCTTCTGCTCCTTGTTCTTCAGAGGTTCCTCTACGGGAGATGACGACGGTGGTTGAAGGCGAAGCTATCTCATGATGGATTCTTTGGTTAGCTGATCCCTAAGGGCAAAATGCCACAATCTTTATCAGCGGTGCCTGACCAGGCACGCGCAGTGGGGGTGCGGACGGCGGACAACATTGACAACGACAAGGAAGAGGGACACACCCCCGAGCATGAGATGAGAGCAAAGTATACGCCCTCCTCCTCGCAGCTTTGTCTTTGGACCTTCTTCAGCGGTTCCCCTACGGTAAGATGACGACGGTAGTTGAATGCGAAGCTATCTCGTGATGAATTCTTTCGCTGGCCAATCCCTAAGGGCATCCTGTCACAATCATCATTAGCGATGTCTGGCCAGGCAAGCACAGTGGGGGCGCGGACGGAGGACAACAACGACAACGACAAGAAAGAGGGACACAGCCCCGAAAATAAGCTGAAAGCAACGTACACGCCCTCCACTTCGCAGCTTCTCTTCTGCTCTTTCTTCAGTGATGCCTCTACTAAAAGATATCGACGGTGGTTGAACGCGAAGCTATCTCGTTATGGATTCCTTGGTTGGTCTACTTCTAGGGGCATTCTGCCACCATCATATTGCGGATTGCGGACAAGAACGACAACTACATGGGAGGGAGCGACACAGCCACGACCATGAGATGCTGTGCATCTAAAAGCTGTGTGTAGAATTGCACACATGGTGCCTCAAGGCTGCAACGAAACAACCAAACCAAAGGTTCACATGAATTGCACACATGTACTCACCGAGTGAACCAGTTCATGGGTGGCTTGGGCCAGCTGGACTTTTGGATGACACTATACCCCCGCCTGGCCGAGACAGGAAATAGCCAGTGTGTAGAATCTCACACTTCATTCGCTTTGCACTGCGCGCCTGCTGGCTGGAATGCATTCGCAATGCGATTGATGAGGTACTCCCCAAACATTGCTCGTAGCTTGATTGCAAAGAGCTGCGCCAATCATGAGAAAAAGACCTTCTTGGCCTTTATAAACCCTCTACTAACATTTCATGTTAGAATACGTATCATGGCCAATATCAACGTTGGACGCAATGAACCACTGGCCAATTCACATAAATTCTTACTTTCCTAAAATGTGCTTGAATACAGGCTGGAGTTGAAAGGCCAACTGCACTCAAAATCTCGACTTATTGAAAACCCTATTTCTATGTAGTCTGCTCAAAAAGAAAGCAACATGCAAAATACAACAGCTGAAATGCGCTCGTGGACACCGCAAGCGGCCAGGAAAAATAGGTATTTTGAAACCGAAACCGGAGAGAGCGCGGCTATTGCAGTGGCATTGAAGCCGTCCAGCGAGCGGCCGGGTGGTCACCAGCTCGGGAGAATGTCTGCGCGCCAGCTATGCGCGCGCACGGGGAGCAGAGCTCGACCGGTTATCCCGCTGCGTGGCTGGCCAGGGGATGAAGCCCCCGTCGGCTGGAATGTCAGAGGCGCGTCTTGGCTGTTTACGCGATCCGCCGGCAGGTGCAGCGTGGTCTGCGGCAGGGCTTTTTTAAACCCTTGTGACTTAATTACGAGGCGTTTCACGGGCTACCACTTGTGTCCCAGTTTATATGAGGGTACTTATTACGTATTAAAAATAACTTTGGCCGACGTGAAATTTCAGTGCAGTTGGCCTTTAGGTCTCACGTTCACTGTCGCAAATGCGGAATTTACCTGTTCCCCAGAGTCGCAAAGGGTTTCTACTGCAAATATCACGTAACAAGTACTGGGGTAAAAGTAACCAACCACTGGGGCCTTTAAAAATCACCGTTGAATACTTTGAGGTGGCTGAAAATTGTGATTGTGCTAAATGTAATTCACATGCTTCCGCGAGCAGAGGCACTATGTCGACAAATGTCCACATGACAATTTTAGTTTCATAGGGAAATAAACCCTATTTGACTGATATTTCTGTGCTTGTGTTAGTTTCTACACGCGATATTTGAAGGAATCATGATTTTTGTCCCAATTGATCTGAATATCAGTGTGAAGTGAATAAACAGAAAATATGGCACACAATGCCCGCACAGTACAAGTACAATCTCTGTAGATAATAGATTTTGGACTGTGACTTCGAATGATACTATTCGCAGCAAGAAGTATGCCACAGGCCTATGCCACAAAGATACTAGTATTCCTAATGAGAGTTTTAGTGGCAATAAAGGAGGGTTCAGTCGCACCACAGATCATGTGGTAGTAGTTTTCGTGGCGTCACCGTAAAGTTTTGTGCACTTGTATATCTTCTGCAGCTGCAAGAAGAGGTGAAGGATAGCACATCTAATGGCTGTGTTTTCTCTTTGTAAGAAATTGGGAGCATGACATAGGGCGGAAATTCCTTGGTGCTATACAATCATATAGAGGGTCTTTTATGGTACCAATACGCTACGGTACCAGCAAGCTATAGTACCAGCAACCTACGGCGCTTGCTGCCTAAGTATGTGAGGGAACGATACAAAGAGCGATGGATGATTTGTGGACACACGAGTCAATAAAAATTCCAAGCCATGGAACAACTTATATATATTTAGAACACGTCAGCACTGACGGGCTGGCCCCAGATGAGTGGTTCGTTGTAATTTTTCTTTGTTAATGCTTCTATGGGAGCCACCCCCCCTCTAGCGGCGGAGCCATGGAGTAACGTGGAGGGATACATTTGGAGGCCGTCGTGGGGGTTTTGTTTTTTGCAACTGCGGTGCTTGGGAGGGGTGATCTGCAATTAGTATATGAATTGGTCTGGTGCGTAGAGAGCGTCAGCAGAAATAGTCTCCTGTGCTTGTGAGCACAATAAAGCCGTTACGATAGTGCTTATCAGCACGATGAATGACGCGGTAGGGTCCGTCGTAAGGGCGGTGAAGGGGTTTACGCACGTCGTTACGGCAGAAAAAAGTAGGAGAACGTAATCAGTTCGATGGGCACATGGGCATTCAAACCCTTCTGGAAGCGTGGTGTGGGCGTAAGAAGCGAAACGAACCTCGTAGTTTCGTCACGTAGTTGGTGGAATCAGAGCATGGTGATGATTCAGAATCAGTGTGAAACCATCGCGGCAGGCGTACCGGCGCACCAAAGAGCATCCCTGTGGACGTGCAGTGCAGATCCTGCTGCAAAGTAGTTCGAAGACTCAGCAGAACCAATTTATGGAAGCTAGATTAATGTCTAGCGTCCGGCTGTGCCCTGAGTGTGGTCTTCAGGGAGCGGTGAAAATGATCAAAGACCATGACACTGAGGTTGTCCACCGTGGTGCAGATGCAGGAAGTGCCAATAAGGGTCAGCAGGTTGATGAAAAGTGCCGACTCAAACTGGTGACCTCGGTCGGTGGTGATAGTTGATGGGACACCATAGCGGGAAACCCGGACGGCAATGAAGGCGTTGACAATGGTTTCACTATGGATATCAGGAAGAGCAAGAGCCTCGGCACAAACGCGTGAACCGATCCCAAAAAATTAGTAGTGGAGCAGCACGGAATGCCCGGCTGCTGAAGGAGGCGAGAAAACAGACGTGGAGCTGGTTTGCAGTTTTAAGAAGAGACTGTTTATTTTGAAAAGAGGCGTGCGCCGAGAGCTTTCCCAGAATAGCTAAAGAAGGGGAACATGCGCGTCCTTCAAAATAGAGATGAAAAAGACCCACTGAGCGAGCAGACAACACCGTTGCCAGGACTAACGCCAGGAGTCGGCAGAACAATAAGATAGTCGGTCTCCCCGAAATGCGACCGTTTAAGATGGCGGGAGAACGACCCTAAGGCGCCAGAAGCGGGGGCAGCATCACCAATAGGCGTTTTTTCAAAGGCGCAGTCGGGAAAACGCCCGAGAAATACGCATGCGCGGCTGTGCCGAGCGGCTTCTGCTAGAGTAGGTATGTTCTCTTTTCTATCGAAAGCCAGGGCCCCATAATGTCTATGTGCACCTTTTGGAAACGCTAAGTCGGTGGCACAAAGAAGCCAAAAGGGGCATTGGCGTGCCTGTTAACCTTTGACTAAAGTCATGCCTCCGCCAACCATGCTTTGGGTTTGTTTTATTGTGTTTTGCTTTTTCCGCCCCGCTGCGCAGGTCTGTGTTATCTGTTTGTCAAGCGAAGCGCGTGTTCCAGTCTTTCTTTCTTTGCCGCATGTGTTATCTCTTCTGATATTAAGAGTGTCCGAAACTAACGTGAACAGCGTAGAATAAGCTTGTTTGTGCTGGATGTAATCCGACTGTTACAGAAACACTCGCGCCCCAAAAAAAAACCCGCCGAGCCGAAGCCCCGGCCTTCGATTCGACGACACTCGCTTGCGCAAGTCACTTTGGTTGACCGCTGCTTCGCCGCCTCTGTATTTTTTGAGGTGTTAGGGGAGCACAAGTTCAGTCAAATAATCATGTTTCTCCTTCAAGACAGCAGTGTCATCCTTGGGTTCGTGACAATACGAGAGAACAGCAAGTTTACTCCCGTACGTCCTTGTTGATGTCCAGCCAAACGAAACTCTGGGTCAGGAGATGTTGCGTGGCTCGTAATCCAGTGTGCGATACTCTATGGAAGGCATCACAAACAATTCGTCGGAAATTTGCTTGGAGGAGTGGCCAAGGAATGGGCGTAGAAACATCGGAAAGAAACATCGGTCGAGTTGGAAAACCTGAGATCGGAGCGGCGCCCCATGAGAGCGCATCAGAGGCAGCGTTGTCCTGCCCCTTCACGTGCAGTATGTCTGTTTTGAATTCCACGAGGATAGGCAGAAGCTGGGCTTCACGAGGGGATATTTTGGTGGAGTTCGACCGAATGGTGAATGTCATAGGTTTGCTGCCCGTCTCTATATTTAACTTTCGAACCTCCAAGAACTGACGGAAGGGACGTACAGCCACGCACGTTGCAAGGAGTTCTCGTCTGAAGGTTCTGTAGCATGGCTCCACGGGCGACAACTTGAGGGAAAAGAAAGCAACGAGTTTCCAGTGATTGCCCAAGAACTATTGCAGGGCAGCTCGGACTGCAACGGCAGATGCGTCAGTCATTAGAGAAAGCGAAACTCCCGATTTCTGACAGACGAGAAGGGTTGCCTGGGGCAGCTTGCTTTTGACATTCTCGAATGAGGTTGATGCTCCTGCAGACCAAATCAGTGATGATGTTTTTGGCACCCACAAAGCCATCTCTTCCTGCTCTGCAGAGCCTGCGCGAGGAATTCGAAGGTGAGACCACCAAGCTATAAGATCCGATCGGTGCTCTTTCAGCCAAGCGGCAGCACTCTTCCTCGCGTGGCTGCTGTTCTCGCGCTGACATTCGCAAGCGCTGTCAAGGCAAGGCGTATGCAGTATAATTTAAACTTCGGAAAAGCAACGCGGAAGTATGCAGCACCATGCACTTTTTAGGGAAAGTTCTGGGTGCACCAGTCAGATGGCGAGTGGTCTCAATAGCAATATAAGCCGCTTTTTTTGACGGGCAAAACCACTGGACTGCGTTTTCTTTTCGACAGTGGCAGGGAGGTCCGGTCATACAATCTTCAGCCATGTTCCGCAAGAACAGGCAAGCCAGAATAGGTTTACAAGCGACAAACAAGACTCCCATCGCCACCTACGGTAAGCACTCTTTATTCCTCCACGTTGACCTCTAAAGATCGTTTTGTAAAATTTTTCTTAGGGGTAATGGAGGCTACCCCATTCTTGGCGCAGACGTTCTGCATCACTACAACCCGTTTGTTAACTTGCACCGCAAGCGCCTCATTGCTGCTACGACGCACCTCTCTGTGCTTGGTATAGCATCGAAAGAACCGCTCTTTGCGGTTCACAAACACCTCATCAATGCCCGTCTACGACAGTGTTTATTGATGAATTGCCGTCCCTTCTGCCACCTGTCAACTTACTCCTCCGCATCGAACTTGATGTGACTCACCACGTGGTCACTGCTGGCCGACCCATTCACGCACGAGCTCGTCGCTTGCCCCCAGGATCACTACAGGATCGCACGTGGCGAGTTCGAACATACGCTTGAGTTCGAAATCGTACTACCATCGTCAAGCCCTTATCCATGCCCGCTGCAGATGGTGCCAAAGCTGTCACTGGAGTCTCGAGTCCATGCGGAGACTATGGTTTCTTAACAATGCCACTGTTCCCTATAGTTGCCCGCTTCCGCACATCGCAGATTTCTCATCACTCCGTCATGAGGCGAATGTTTTCTCTAATTTTTACCTTTTTAAGGCCTACCATCAGATTCCGGTGCAGCCGGCACAATTTCAAAAGACTCCCATCATGACGCCATTTGCACTTTTGGAGTATGTGCGCTTACCTATCTGCCGTAGAAACGCTTCACAGACCTCCAACGGATCATTGACATTGTAAACCGAGGATACCTTTCTGCTTCGCTTCATCGATGTCTTGTGTTCAGTAGTAACACAGAACAACATATTCAGCATCTTCGCTGAGTCTTCAGTCCCCTTGCTGAGTGCGGCCTTATCGTCACTAGAGCCAACTGCGAGTTGGGTGCTCACAATGTGGACTTTATTGGCCACAGTGTAGACAAGACTGGCATTCGCTTCTTGCCTTCCAAAGTACAGGTAATCTTTACTCTTGGACGACATGCTACCTATGGCGAACCGGATGTTTAACTTGGCGAGGCAGAGCAGTGTGTCCTCCAGCCAGTACGGGGAAGCTACAACGAAAATGCAGCCACATCACCCTGCGCAGCAGAGACTGTTGTATGTCTGTCATCTGCAGCGGTTGCTCCGAGCTAAGCATCTAAAGCGTCGGTACTGTCGGCTGCCATGTGCGATGTTCGTGGTGAGGAATTATGTTGCAACACGAGGAAATGAGAACGACGAGCCAAAGAAAAACGCATAAATTTAGAACGCGGCAGCAGCTGACGGGCCAGCGGCAGCTACGCCTTGCCGAACCCCTTGAGTTCCTAAGAGCGCTGACCGCTCGCCGCACTATGCTCGCGCAGTGAGCCTCAGAGTGGTGCTTCGTCTTCTTTGTCTTTATAATGCTGCTACAGATTTATTAGAAGTTGGGATATGGATGTGTTTTAAAAGCTGAAATATTGCCGCGAACCATACATTGGGTTTGTTTATTTGTGTTTTGCTTTTACCGCCCGGCCGCGCCGGTCTGTGTTATCTCTGCGCCAAGGGAAGCGCGTGTTCCATTCTTTCTTTCTGTGCCGCATGTGTTATTAGTTGTGATAGGGAGAGCATTCCGATCTAACGAGAACAGCCCAGAATATTCTTCTTCGATCTACTATGTTCTCGATGCGAATCGACATTACGAGAACCACGCGCGTCAAAAGATAAAAAGCCTGGAGTGCGGACGCCGGGGCATTCGATTCGACGACACTCGCCTGTGTAAGTCACTTTGTTGACGGCTGCTTCGACGCCTCTGCATTCTTTTCAGTTGTTAGGGGAGCACAAGTCAGCTCCAATAAACGTGTTTCTCATTCAAGACAAGTGCATCGTCCTTGTCTTCGTGACATCTGGTGGATGTGCGGGGTACGCACCCTTCATGCCCACTACAACCTCGGGAAGCCAGTCCAACAAGAGCCAGCCTCCGCCTGCAAGATTTACCACCCGAGTTCGGTTTGATGCCAGAAGGGCCCAAGAAAAGGAACGCTGCAACCAACACTATGGTGCAAGAAACAACGTCGCCAAACGTCCTGCAGCAGGCCCGGGAACAACCATCGTTCCGGGGAGCCCCCGCTGAAGACCCCGAAGAATGGTTGGAGAAGCTGGAGCGCGTCCGCATCTTCAACAGGTGGGACGACGAAGAAACTTTCCGGCATGTCTTTTTTTACTTAGAAGCCGCTGCTTGAACTTGGTTCGAGAACCATGAGAGTTCTTTTACCGACTGGACTCACTTCAAAAGGGAGTTCCTTAAGACATTAACTACCGTTGTGAGAAAAGAGCGAGCTGCGCTTTTGCTTGAAACTCGGACACAACACCCCAACGAAGGGGTCGTGATCTTCGTTGAGGAGATGAAGCAACTATTTTGCCGCGCGGACCACGAAATGACGGAAGAAAAGAAGTTACACTTCTTGATGCGCGATGTGAAGGAGGAGCTGTTTGCTGGACTTGTCCGCAACCCGCCGAAAACCATCGCTGAATTCGTGACCGAAGCCAGCACGATTGAGAAGGCTCTCGAAATGCGTGCTAAGCAGTAACACCGGAACTTTGTTAGCGCGCCGAGTGCGAACTACGTCGATAACATGCGGATTCCGGCTGATAGCCTACGCGAGAATATCCGCGCAGTAGTGAGAGATTAGCTGCGGAAACTTTTCCCGACGATGCCGCAACCCCAAGTCGCTTGCCTAACTGACGTGATCCGGGAAGAAGTTCAAAACGCTTTGGGAACTTCTGTGGCATCCGAAGTACACTGCGAGCCCATAGCTATGACGTACTCCGCGGCTGTTCACCGACCCCGCCCTGCTCCAACACGTCGTCAAGAGGCACGTCGTCAAGAGGCCCTGCCCTACCGCCGCCCACTGTCGCCCACCCGATCCCCGGTAGCACAAACCCAGACGCCGAGGAAGATGGACGTATGGCAAATATCGGATAATCGTCCTCTGTGCTACCACTGCGGAGAGGCCGACCACATGTACCGTCGCTGCCCATACAAGATACTCGGACTACGTGGTTTCTCCGTCGACGCACCACGCCCCCGAAGTACAACGGCGGAAAAACGAAAACCCTCCAACGACGCAACGATTCGCTGAAGACAGTGATTCACGACATCTCTCATCCCAACGACCCGACCAAACCCTGACGAGACTCCCGAACATGACGACAGCTACACGGCGCGACGCGTACCCGACCTGACCGAGACGTCCGTTGAGAAGACGACGACAACGACGATGCACAGTGACCGACCATCAACACGTACAAGCAGAGATACGACGCCCCGACGAACCCGGAACTCGAGGAAGACTGCATCTGACGTCAAGGTGTCCATCGACGGCTTTGACGTAGTCGCCCTCGTAGACACGGGAGCTGACTATTCCGTAATGAGCGGACCATTTGCGTCTAAACTGAAAACAGTTATGACTAGATGGGACGGTCCGCACTACGCACAGCAGGAGGCCACCTTTTGACGCCAAGTGGAACGTGCACATCGCGCGTCACCATAGACGGCACAACGTACCCTGCGGCGTTCGTCGTTCTGCCTAACTGCTCCCGCGACGTAATTCTTGGAATGGTCTTTTTGATGGACTACGGTGCAATAATCGATCTGCAGACTAAGTCAATAACTTTTCGCCACCCCCCGTCACCTCATGACGCCGGAACCGAACCCCGAACGACGTGCTGCTCTAAGGATTGCCGATGTTCATGTCACCCTGCCACCCCGCGCAAGCTTGATGGTCGCAGTCTACTGTGAAGATGCTGCTCCTGACGTCGACGCTAACGCAGGCACTGATCAAATGGTGCTTCTCCACCATGGTGTGTCTGTCGCAAGAGGAATTGCGCGCTTCAAGGAACACCAATCCCACATTTTGGTCACTAATTTTACCGAGGAGTACCAGCATTTAAACAAGGGCGCGGCAATTGCCTTCCTCGAAGAAACGCAAGAAGAAAGTGACGTGATCGCGGTCGCCGTCTTTGAACGCACACCCGTAGAAACCTTCAAGCTCCCGCAGCCCTTCAACGTGAATGCGGCACGTCCGCAAGAACAACGCAACCAATTATTGGCTTTCCTGCGTCCCTATAGCCAATGGTTTTCGTCGAGCGCAAAACTACGTCAGACCCCTCTAGCGAAGCACCGAATAACAACCCAAGATGGAGCCCGACCTACCCGACAGTCACCGTACCGCGTCTCTTCACACGAAAGGGAAGCAACCCGGACTCAAGTCGACAACATGCTCAGCGACGACATTAAACAGCCATCAAAAAGCCCCTGGGCTGCGCCCTTCGTACTCTTAAAGAAAAAAGACGGCACATTAAGGTTGTGCGTTGACTACCGGCGACTGAACAAGATCACGAAAAAGGAAGTTTACCCCCTCCCCCGAATCGACGACGCCCTCGACCACCTCTGCCATGCGAAGTACTTCACATCGATGGGCCTGAAGACCGGCTACTGGCAAATTGAAGTGGACGAAAGAGACCGAGAGAAGACTGCATTTGTAACCCCAGACGGTCTATACGAGTTCAAGGTGATGCCGTTTGGGCTGTGCACAGCACCAGCGACGTTTCAAAGAGTCATGGACACTGTGCTACCTGGCCTTAAGTGGCACACCTGCCTCGTGTACCTCGAAGACGTAGTGGTATTCGCCCGGACTTTCTACGAACACCTTGAAAGGTTGGAGTTTGTACTCGAGGCCATTCGTACGTCGGGGTTGACGCTGAAGCCTGAAAAGTGCCGTTTCGCATACGGAGAACTCAAGTTCTTGGGCCACATCGTCATCCCCGCGGGAGTCCTACCTGACCGGGCAAAAACTTCAGACATTGCGAACTTCCCAAGGCCGAAAGACTGAAGCGCGTGCGAAGATTTTTTCGCGCTGTGCGCATACTACCGGCGCTTCGTCGCAAACTTCGCACGCATTGCCGAGCCACTCACGCGCTTGGCGACAGATAGCACCCCTTTCAGCTGGGAAAACGACCAAGAAAAAGCATTCTGCGAGCTACAAAAACGGCTGCAAAGCCCGCCCGTGCTCGCTCATTTCGACGAAAATGCCGAAACGGAAATGCACACGGACGCCAGTGATATAGGCTTGGGTGCCGTCCTTGTCCAAAAGCAAAGCGGCTGCGAAAGGGTAATCGCCTATGCCAGCCGTGGCCTCTCGAAGGAGGAGAAAAACTCTTCTGCCTCTGAGAAAGAGTGCCTGGCTATTATATGGGCGATTTCAAAATTTCGCCCAAGGTCGTAACAGACCACCATGCGCTGTGTTGGCTCGCCAATTTGAAGGACCCCTCTGGCCGTCTTGGGCGGTGGAGCTTGCGCCTGCAGGAGTTCGACGTTACAGTCGTTTATAAATCCGGCAGGAAACACCCCGACGCCGACTGCCTGTCCCGCGCCCCCGTCGACCCACCACCACAAGGCTCTGATGAAGACAGCGCGTTCTTCGGGATCGTGACGGAGAACCACCTGGCCGCCCAGCAGCGTGCCGACCCCGACTTACGCGTCATAATCGAGTACCTCGAGGGATGCAACGTTGCCGTTCCTAGGACCTTCAAACGCAGCTTACCAGCATTCAGCCTGAGAAACACCGTCCTTGTGAAGAAGAATTTCAGCCCCAGAACAAGAGCGAATTACCTTCTCGTCATGCCCGCGGACCTTCGTGACGAAATTTTGGAAGCGTGCCACGACGACCCGTCTTCCGGACATCTGGGAACAGCCCGAACTATTGGAAAAATCAAGGCGAGGTACTAGTGGCCCTGCCCTACCTCTGACGTCACCCACTACGTCCGGAGCTGCCGTGACTGCCAGCGACAAAAAACGCCGCCGACAAGACCCGCTGGACTTCTGCAACCGATCGCCGTCCCATCAAGACCATTTCAACAGACTGGAATGTACCTTTTAGGCGCGTTCCCTACGTCACGATCACAGAACAAGTGGATTGTCGTAGCGACAGACGATATGACGCGCTACGCAGAGACCGCCGCTCTTCCGAGGGGGACTGCACAAGAAGTTGGGAGTTTCATTATAAGTCAAGTTGTGCTGCGACATGGAGCCCCGGATGTCCTAATCACAGACCGCGGAACGGCATTTACTGCGGAGCTGATGCAAGGAGTATAAGCTACAGCAGCACGGATCACCGAAGAACGACGACGTACGACACCCAAACGAAACGAACTGAAAGAACGTCAGAACAAGACAGTCGCAGATATGCTGTCAATGTACGTTGAACTTGAACATAAGACTTGGGGTGAAGTGCTGCCGTATGTCACGTTTGCGTACAACATGGCTATCCAGGAGACGACGCAGCTGACGCCGTTCGAGTTTGTCTACGGTAGAAGGCCGACTACGATGCTCGACGCCATGCTTCCGGACGTAGAAGACGATGACCTCAACGCCGACGTCCACGGATATTTTCAACGTGTGGAGGAGGCCCGCCAGCTCGCTCGAGTTCGTATAACGGACCAGCAGCTGGTGGATGCGGGCCTCTACAACCTCCGACGCCGACACGCCGAGTACCAACCAGGGGATCGTGTGTGGGTTTGGACTCCCATCCGATGACGCGGACTCAATGAGAAGCTCCTGAGACGGTATTTCGGACCCTACCAGATTCTACGACGTGTTGGCCAACTTACCTACGAAGTGATCCCCGATGGTGACTCCGGCACATCACAACAATGCACGTGGGCTAAAGTCGTCCACGCGGTTCGCTTAAAACCTTTCTACGGACGATGACGAACTTTTATTTTCATTTGTTCGGACTGTCGCTTATGTTAGCATCGGGTCGATGCACTCTTAGAGGGGGGTAATGCCGGGAACCATACATTGGGTTTGTTTATTTGTGTTTTGCTTTTACCGCCCGGCTGTAGATGTATCATCTCTTGTAGATGACAATTCATTGTCATCTACAAGAGATGTGTCCTAGCACGTTATGAAGAAAGAAGGCACCATTTCTTTATAGTCTTCTTTACATTTTTAGACTGGATATGTTAGTTAGTTCCAAAGCAAGGGTAATAAACAAAAATGGCACATAATAATCCCGTTTTCTCGTTCCATAATTTGTAAAAACACGTGGCAAGTAGAATCGCTCGGTTTTTCTCAGTAACCGGTTCTTTTTCATAGATGATTGATGCTCGGCGTCATATTATGGAGTAGTCAGGATAATAGCTGAATAGTTGGTGAAAATTTAACATCAGTAATTCATTCATTACCTCGGTAGTCTAAAGTCATGGAATCGCGTTCCATGTACTCTGTTCTTGGATCATCCCTAAGAAATCTTATTTACTTTCATTTGCCTGGTTGTTGTACAGCCACAATATATTGTCATTTCTTATTGAATACCACTTTCAGCTTAATACTGGTATACTTCGTGTCGGGTTTGCATGTTGCAACCATCTCGAAGCTTATAAATACATGCTGACACAGCCCCTAATTTTTGACGTCATTGCGTATTTTGTTCTTCCCAGTATCAATGAAGATCAATGTAAATAACTTTTTACTTTATATTGCCCAGAACCATACTATGAGTTTGTTTATTTGTGTTTTGCTTTTACCGCCCGGCTGCGCCGGTCTGTGTTATCTCTGCGCCAAGGGAAGCGCGTGTTCCATTCTTTCTTTCTGTGCCGCATGTGTTATCTGTTGTGATAGGGAGAGCATTCCGATCTAACGTGAACAGCCCAGAATAATCTTCTTGGATCTACTATGTTCTCGATGCGAATCGACGTTTCGAGAACCACGCGCGCCAAAAGATAAAAAGCCTGCAGTGCGGACGCCGGGGCATTCTATTCGACGACACTCGCCTGTGCAAGTCACTTTGGTGACCGCTGCTTCGCCACCTCTGTATTCTTTTGAATTGTTAGGGGAGCACAAGTTCGCTCCAATAAACGTGTTTCTCATTCAAGACAACTGCATCGTCCTTGTCTTCGTGACAATATTATGGTGGTTTTGCAATAATGAAAACTTAAAAGCTTTAAAAAGGTCTGTGTACGTCTGTTGATTCTCAAATCACCACTATACATTCCCCGCAAACACTTTGGACCGGAATAGTGCGACAAGCACCTGAAGCCAGACTGAAGCCCACGTGAAGCAGTGGAACAAGCATTCTGCAATGCTGCTTTATTCGTCGAACCACAAATAGCACTGTCATTGTCCTAGTAAGAGCGAAAAAAGGCAGTATAGCAGCGGAGCAATAGTTGTTTGTGGACCCCGTGGGACTGGTGGGAGATAGCCTTGAGGATCTAGTCACGAAGTCGAAGATGACACAGCTGTCTGAAACCAAAAACAAGTATATTCCAGCGGCCTTGTGCTCCCCTAACCACTGAAGGATGTACAGGTGGCGAAGCACCAGTCAATAAAGTGATGTGCATCGGTAGGTGTCGGCAAATCGAATGCCGCGGTGTCTGCTCCGCAAACATCTATCTTTAGGCCCGAGTGTTTCTCGAACAGTCAAAGTACATCCAAAATACTGCAGATCAAAGAAAAAATTGTATGGTACTGAAGTTATTTCAAAGCGCTGTCCTTATTAAAACAAACAACACGTGTGGCATAAAAAAAGAATGGAACATGCGCTTCCCTCAGGACACCGATAGCAGAGATAATAGAGCCCTACGCAGCCGGTCGGCAAAATCAAAATATAAATCAATCCAATTATTTATTCGCGGTATTACTCAGCTCCCTCTAAGAGGGCTTCAACCCGAGGAAAAAATAAAAGACAACACAAAACCGACAAGAAGAATAAGTTCGTTATCTTGCACAATTAGGTTTCAGGCGCACTACGTGTACTACTTCGGGGCGCGTACGTCGTCGTGATGTTCCAGAAACACCCTCGGGTATCACTTAGTACGTATGCTGCCCAACACGTTCTAAAATTCGGCAAGGTTCAAAATACCGTCGCAGAAGCTTCTCAATTAGTCCACGGTGGCAGATGGGAGTCCAAACCCCCACACAATCTCCTGGGTGGTACTCGGTGTATCGGCATCGGAGGTTCTAGCATCCGACATCTACCAGATGCTGGTCGTTGTGTGAACTCGAGCGGGATGGCGGGACGTCTCCGCACTCTGAAGGTAATGTGTGAAGTCAGCGTTGAGGTCGTCAGCGTGTACGTCCGGAAGCATGGCGTCAAGCATCGCAGTCAGTCGTCTTTTAAACAACCTCAAAAGGTGCCATATGCGTAGTTTCCTGGAAAGCCGTTTTGCACGCAAACGTGACACACGGAAGGAAATCCACGCAAGTCTTATGTGCAATGTCGATTTACATAAACAGCACATCCGCGAACGTCTTATTCAGACGTTCCGTTAGTCTATTCGTTTGGGGGTGGAACACCACCGTTCTTCGGTGATCCGTGTTGCTGTATCGTAAGATTCCTCGCATAAGCTCCGAAGTGAAGGGCGTTCCGCGATCCGAGATTAGGACTTCAGGGCCTCCATGCCGCAGAAAACGTGGTTTAAGGAGAACTTTGCGGCTACTTGCGCAGTCCCTCTCGGAATAGCGGCGGCCTCTTCGTAGCGCGTCATGTGGTCTGTTGGTACAACAATCCATACGTTCTCAGATCGGTACGTACGGAATGAGCTTAGAAGGTCCATTTGAATCTCTTGGAAGGGAATCGGTGGGACTGCAATCGGTTGAAGCAGTCCCGCGAGACTTGTCGGCGTCGTGTTTCGCCAATGGCAATCACGGCAACTTCGAACCTAGTGAGTGACATTGGACGTAAAGCGGGGCTGTAGTATTTCGCTTTGATTTTTCTCATAGTGCGGGCTGTGCCGAGATGTCCGGAAGACGGGTCATCGTGGTACGCTTGCAAAATTTTGTCTGGGTCTGCAGGGATGACACGTAGATAATTCATTCTTTTTTTTTCGGGGCGGAAACTTTTCTTCATAAGGGCGGAGCTATCGAGGCTGAATGCTGGTAAATTTTGTTTGAACGCTTTAGGCGCGGTGACGTTGCGTCCTTCGACGTAGACGATCATGACGCGTAAGTCATGATCGGCATGGTGCTGGGTGCTAGGTCACTCTCCGACACGACTCTGAAAACTCAGCACAGATCACGCAATTGAAAAAGTCACGGTGAGGTACTACTGGCCCCACCTTACATCCGACGTCACCCACTACGTCTGGAGCTGCCGTGACTGCCATCTACGAAAAACGCGGCCTACGAGACGCGCCAGACTTCTGCAGCCGATCGCCGTCCCATAGCGGCCCTTCAAGCAGATTGTAATGAACCTTTTGCGCCCGTTTCCTACGTGGCAGTCTTAGAACAAGTAGATTCTCGTGCGCGACTATGCCGCGGGAGTGGCTAATGCCGCAAAGCACCCGGTGGGTTTATTTATGTTCATATTTTGCCGACCAGCTGCGCTAGGCTCGGTTCTCTATGTTATGTGTGTGCCAAGGAAAGGGCGTGTTCCACTCTTCAATTGTATGCCCCCGTCTTATCGGTTTTAATAGGGAGAGCGTTTCAAACTTAGTAAACAGCTTAGAATAATCTTCTTTGACTTGCTTTGCTGTGGATGTACTTCGACTTTTCGGGAAACACTCGCTCTCAAAGATAATGCCCACGGAGCAGACGCCCCGGCATTCGAATCGCCAACACTAGACTATCCATTTAAATTTGTTGACTGCTGCTTCTCCGCACGTGTATCTTTTCACTGCTTACGGTAGCACATGTTCGCTCCTATAAACGTGTTGATGAAGACAACGAAAGATGTATCGCAAGCACCTCTGCCAATCCTAATACCGCGCTGTTATTCAAGAAACTGGTGTGCTTGGAGTTTGAATGTGTTTCCTGAAGACATTGTGCTGATTGGAAGCCAACCATCATTCACACTGTCCACATTTTTAGGAGGCATTTGTATAAGCTTGGATGATATTTGGTCTTCCTAATATAGACATTTAGGAGAAACTGGTGTGTGTGTGTGTGTGTGTGTGTGTGTGTGTGTGTGGTGTGTGTGTGTGTGTGTGTGTGTGTGTATGTGTTGTGTGTGTGTGTGTGTGTCCATGTGTGCCTGTGCGGGTGACCATTTGCGTATTTGGTGTGAGCGTACGTCTGCGTGTGCTTGTGTGTGTGTGTGTATGTGTGCATGTGAGCAAATTCCTGTTTAGTATTTCCGGATTTGGAATCTCGGAGGGGCTTTCGGGGCATTTCTGTTGAGTTGGACGTTAGAGGCTGTACCTTTGTCCGCGTTGAAGATATTAACAGCCCGAATTCCAGCTACTCATGAGATGTCCTGCAGATGTCCGGCTGAAGGGGCCAACTGGAGTTTGCACACGTTATGTTGCTTATTTATTCAGCCACTATAGCCAAAGGTTTCGGAATGACACAGCTCACGGGAGGGGGGGAGATGGAGATGAGGTCAGATACGAACTCCCCCATGTCCACCTCCTGGGCAGCCTATAGTGGAAGCAGGGGCGAAGTGGCATCGTTACCGACGATGATTGTTGCCACTAGGAGCAATGCTGGCTCGGCAAGCGCTATTGGTTGTTGAAAGGAGAAACATTACTGGCAGAAAAGCCAGTTTTAAGGCTACGTATAAGTTGTTAGGTTAGTTTTGAGAATAGATGTTAACTCGCTAGTACGAAAGAAGCCCATTATGAGCTAAGAGTAGACCGAAGTTTATGAAGAACTCAGGATCGCGCTGCAGAACCAATATTCAGCGCTTAACGAGGAAACAGAGTTTACGACACAGGAAGAAAGCGGCAACCTTACACGCACTATCATGGAGTGTGCAGTAGAAGTTTGAGGGCACGATGGCTAGACAGGGTACTGATAAACGTTCCCAGGAGACGAAAGAATTAATTGAAAATACGGCGAACCATGACAATATCCATCCCAGATGACAGAATAGAACCAGCGGATATTTCTAAGGTAATCAATAAGGGTAAGACAGCTCACATACGGAAGTATATAACGGAGACGATCGAGTACGCTGTAAAGAATTTAGTTAACCTGAAATCAGTAAAGAGGCGTCTTGGCCGGGGAAATATCTGGTGTATACACTTAAACGAAGTAAAGCAATGCCATCACAAATAGAAATAAAATAGTCACATTACCGAAGGAGTTCTTTAGGGTTCTTTATAGTAGCCGGGACATCTTGTATAATGCCGAACAAGAAAGTATTTCGATAGTGATAGACATCCCACTACTAACGACAGAAGAAGTAAGGAAGGCTTTGAAAGAAATGACAGGGGGCAAAGCACCTGGTGAGAATCAGATAACAACGCACGTGTTGAAGTGTGGCGGACCTATTGTACTTTAAAAACTGGCAAACCTGTATGCGCACTGCCTAATGACCGAAAATGTACCGGACTCTTGTCCACCGCAAGTGCACCGGAAAGAACGCGAACATCCACCCAATGTATTAGAAAGGTGCCATGAAGGACGTGAAAAATGACATGCCGATTAGCTTACTGTCAGTAGTTTACAAAGTTCTTACCAAGGTAATCGCTAACAGAATATCTAAAACTAGAGATTTCAGTCACACTAAACCACACGCACGGTTCCGTAAAGGCTTTTCAATAATGAACCATATTCACACAATGAATCAGGTCATAGGGAAGTGTACTGAGTACACTGTAGCTCTCTATATAGCATTCATTAAATATGAGAAAGCATTTCACTCGGTCGAAACCTCAGCAGTCTTTCCGGCATTACAGAACGAGGGTGTAGATGGGCATTCTGTAAGAATACTAGAGTTTATATACAACGGGTTTACAGCTAAGAGCATCCTCCATAAGACGAGCCAAAAATGGCTAGAAGCAAGGGCGCCAGACAAGGAGACACGATCTATCCAACGTTATTCACAGCATGTTTAAAAGAAGTATTCAGAACATTCGACTGGGAAAGCGTGGGAGTAAGGTTTAATGCAGAAAACATCCGTAACCTCACATTTGGTCATGACGTTGCCTTGGTAAGTAACTCGGGGGACGAATTGCAAAGCATGCTTTCTGCACTGGTCAAGAAGAGTAGAACCCTAAGCCTAAAACGTAATATAGGTAAACTGAAGTAATACTCAATAACCTTGGAAGTGCACAGAGCTTTAAGATAGGTGGCTTGGCAGCGGAAGTGGTAAATGAATATTTATACTTAGGCCAAGTAGGTACTCGGCTCCCAGCCATGAGGCAGAAATAAGTATAAGGATAAGAATGGGGTAGAGTGCATTCGGCAGCCATTCCCAGATCACGCAAGGTAGAATAATATTGTCCCTGAAGAAGATTGCGTATGACAGCCCCACCTTGCCAACACTCCCCTACGTTTGAGAAACTTGGAGGATCACTAAGACGGTTCAACATAAATTCTGGATGACTTAGCGAGCAATGGAGCGGAAGATTAGTGGTGTAGCATTAAGGAACAAGAATTCACCGGATTGTGTCACAAAACAAATAATGCTGCTTTTAAGACACATGTGTAGCCTTCGTCAAGGGATTCGATATTAGAAAAACGTAAGTAGCTGTGAGGCTTTGGAACGATTACGGCTGGACGTTGAGGAAAAGACCATACGGTGTGGCTCCTTGTCAGGGATTGATCACTTTGCGGGGGTATATTTTTTTGTGCCGCATAAAAAAAGCAAGGTACGGGGGTTCTTCGATCGTTTGGTTTACCCTGATTGGTTTACCCTGATACACTGATACCTCCCTTCCTGGCAAACAGACATGCAGGCAATCAGCCGAAGCGCGCCCCCGCTTTCAACGGCCACTGCTCGTGGTTTCTTACCCTCCACCTTTAGGCACTCCTTAACGGTTGTTTCCAGCTTATATGTGGCTGTTCGGGATCTTCGGTGTCTCCAATGCCTTCACCATAAATACTCAAGTTAACCCGTGCTGTGGAAACGACGTTCTAACAGACTGTGAGGCTGTTCGACCAACAACCATTCCAGAATTTATTTCGGCGTGTCGATTTGTCAGTATTCCCACTTAGGGGTTGTAGGCTAAGGGGTCTGTTGTTTGGGCTATTGGTTAAGCTTTCTCTTTTCGCGGCTTTTTGGTTAAAGGTCAGTTTTTGGGGTCTGTTGGTGTTTTTTGGTTGGGGCATATGGGAGACTAATGTTGATTGGTGTGGTGGCCTGTTTTTTATGTTATCTTGCAGGGTATATCCTAAGTAATTTAAGTATCTGAGACGTCCCAAAGACTTGGACCATAGGGGCACAAAGACCAAAATTTTTTCGTTATTTTTATGACGCTTACACTTCATTTTCAACTCCTGCCGCCAGTTTTTTAGAAAGATGATTTTTTACCGGTTTCATACCATTTTCGCTAGGCTCCATGGACGCAGTCTGTTGAAAAGTAGCACATGGCAGGTTCAGACCCAGATAAAGGTGTCCAAAATTTTCTTGCTGAGCCGCCTACAACAACCTGTTTAGAGATGTGTAACACTCGAAACAAAAACTGTAGATTTCTTTCAAATTTCTCATCCAAAAATACCGAATAGCTGGAATGCTACTTTACGAATGTGAACTAGAAATTAGCCATCATTGCGGCATGCAATACAGAATAAACAATCATACTATGTGTAAGGGCCAGTTTTAACTAGAAAGCGGTATTGTTTCCAGCAATTTTGAAGTTTGTTACACAAGAAGTGACCCTTTACATGTTAAAAATTAATCGTGAGACCCACCTTTCGCTTCTTGCACTTGCGTTACTTATTTATTTAAATACTCTCAGGGCCATTCAGGCGTTACAGAGAGGACAGGGTACAAAGTACTAAAATAATATTAATCAAGTAACAAGCAAGAAATGGATGAAAATGGGAGACGATCTCAAGTGATACAGCCAAGAAGTGCGTTTTTGAAAGTTGAATGACCTGTGATTGATACAACAGAGGCCGGAAGGTGGTTCCAGTCCATGCTGGTTCTGGGTACAAAAGAATCATAAAAAAGGTTAGTCTTGCATTGGGGTATGCCAACTTTGAAATCGTGGTCTATGCGAGATGATAGGTAGCTGGGACAAGTGAAAAGACTTTTTTTAGGATTGTATTGGTATAAAACATTTTATGAAAGAGTGATAAATGAGATACTTGTCGGCGGGACGAAAGATCTGAAAGATGTAATGAAGAGTTCATTTGCTTGACACTAGCTAAAGGGGAATAATTTTAAAGTATTTGTGGTGCTGCGCGATTCTGGAGTGATGGGATTGTGGAACTGTGCATATATTGTGCACTGCGACAAATTCTACAAATAAAAAAAATACCACTACTGTGCAGTGGTGCAGAGATGTGGTTGAAGAAAAAGCTGCAAAAGACTATTTAAAACAGCTGTTCCAGAGAAGCAGAGCGATACCAAAAAGGCTAGCCGCATACCCCGCAATCCAGTAGACACATTCGTGTGCATCTTTGTTTATCCCCATTGAAATGATGGGTTGTTCTATTAAAACCAACTGCTTTCGGGTTTCTTTATTTGGAAGCAACCGATTTGGTTGAGGCAGAATCGTTAATACTGTTGTCATTGGACCATTATATGTCACTAAAAACTCTTTGTATGGGCGCACTGGGGAGATTGCAAATGTG
The DNA here is from genome assembly GCA_013339765.2 of Haemaphysalis longicornis. Lineage (NCBI taxonomy): Eukaryota > Metazoa > Arthropoda > Arachnida > Ixodida > Ixodidae > Haemaphysalis > Haemaphysalis longicornis. The sequence continues at coordinate 96,639,322 of CM023454.1, read as the reverse complement.
CGAAAAATTGGTTTTGTTAAATAATGGAGGCGTCGTATCACGTGTGTGTCAGATTCAAATTAGGGCATGTATCTAAGGTAGGTGATAAAGGTATGTGCTTTCACTTCCTAAATTTCTCAAATAAAAAAAAACTCGATACACCTTGAAGGACCCATTCGAACTCGTGGCTTGTTTGCGTAGTTATTCACTTTGCTTGTGTTGGTGGCAATAGTGGCACGGCATGAACCCCCACGCGTGTTTCGAAGGTTGGTATGCCAAATGTGCAATTAGTATTTTTTTTATTTTACCCCTTTGAAAATATTTGCAACCAAATGCATTCAAGACTTTGTTGCCTTTCTATAGAGCCACAGGTTGTGCTCGTGCAAGAACACCGTAGCAATGCTGGGGTTAACGTAGTTTCACCTTTCAGTCAGAGAAGCACTCCGTGTAAAATACGAAAGCACAATATTTTGTCGATCACAGCTTTGTTCACAAAACATTGCACTAGGGGAACGCAGAGGGTTTACACAAACAAGCCTAGCAACACAGATCGACCCCGACCCAGGCATAAGCATTCAAGGCATTCTGTGTCTACTTGCCCCTTTCATATTTATGGTGCAGTGCTGCCAAATGGTTTTAAAAAAAGCTAAAAGCACAATAAAAGGTAGCCTTAGACTTGAAGATTTGGCAACTCCTCCCTTATCGCTACGGTAATTGGTGCAGCAGTGAGACGTAGTCTTGATTAGTGGAGACGGGAAAATTGGTCCTCCGGTGCTCGGAGAAATAAATTGTGCCATTTGCTCATATTTTGATATTCAAAAGTACATACCCGCTATAATTGCATGGCAACCTATTTGGCTTTTGTTTCTCCATGGTAATAGAAGCTGACGAATAACCCAAAGATTAAGTGAAAGAAACCTGTTATAGATTTTTTTAAATCTTGGACCGAAGCGCTGCACTCAAGCTGCATCGTCTCTTTGAGGCAAACAAGATAGAATAATTAAAAAACAAAGCGCCTCCAGTGCAATACAAAATTCTATTTCTTCAAAATTTTTTGCTTTTTTCTGTAATGCAGGCATTTGCGCCTAGAATGTACAAATGTACCTTGCAGCATGGTACGCAGCCAGATGCAAGCCCAACTACACAGCAGTTTTGCTGGATGGATACACAGCATGTAACACAGAGCCGAAGGTTAAATTGCAAGCACAAATCTGACCCTGCTGCCTTTGTGCTTTTGCAGCATCCCGATGGTTGCGCGAATGCTCTTCCATAAAATTTACAACCTCATGCGGTGACTCACTACCTTAGGCATTCTGCTTCGAAGGGCTAGGATGCGGGTTCGAATAAAGGCTGCTGCGGCCACTTTTCTCATAGATTGAAAGCCAAAAATAGCGTATATTTTAGATTTTGGTGCCCAGAAAAGATTTCCATGTTGTGAAAACTCTACCGAAGCTCTCCAATAGGAGGGGCGTCAATTCTTGTGTAGTTTTTGCTGGGTATACCCCTTAATAAAAAAGATTAAACGATATTACAACTTATTTGGGTATGTTAGTCATCCTTTGCCTATATACACCCGTTTGGAACAAAATGCTGCACGTAATTTCCAGCTATTTAGTGCCTAGTGGGATGGACAAATATACATCTATTCTAAAAAACCGGCAGTGCACATCAAAATAACAATAAGATTACAGAATGAATTATACCAAAGAGCTAATTACCACTCAAATGTTTTGTCACATCTACGTCCCTCAGACATACACTTGTTTAAAAGAAACTTTAAAGAAACTTCCCTAGGAGACGCTCCAAGCAAAGAGGCCCTGCCCGCTCTCGTGGGTTGCAGTGACGATGGGAGGCGAGGCGTGACGGCGTTACGATGACAGCGTCCCGCTTGCCAGGGTGTCACGAGGAAGACGCACGGTTGTCCTCTGGGGACCCGCTAATGTTCAGGTGGTAGGTTTTAACAGGTGGTGGGCCCGTAGGTAATTAGGAACTGCAGGTACAAGATGGTGAGCCGACAGCGGGGCGTCCAAGATCAGGGCATGGCGAAGCTACGTGCGCCCGCCGAGAATACGGACTAGTGCGTCGGCAAAAGGATTCCAGGGTGGAGGGTACACCCCTGTCGAGCTGGGGTGCGCAAACTCCCACGAGCAGTGAGCTTTCCACCTGGTCGCAGCACTCTAAGAGCCTTCTCCGTCCTCTCCCCCCGTCGTTCTCCTCTTTTTCCACCCTGGCATCCCTAGGTTCTCGTTGTGGCCAGTTCCTAATTTTTCCACACACTCGCTCGTGCGACTTGTGGCTTCGTTTTCCTTGGCGCAATCACTCTGAAGGCAATCCAGCAGTCCTGCACGACGAGCACTTTGTGAGCATCTTTCATCTACGTTGCCGTCGTCATCGTCGTCTTCACGACGAGCGCCACACGGCATATTCTGTTAGTAACGAATAGTTCGGCATTTTTGATCTGCCATTTTTATGCACAAATGCATTATAGTCGGGGGTTGTCGTGCGTCCCTTGCAATTTCCCGGGATACAGAACGGCCAGCAAACGTGAGCAAGATCATCGAGGTATAGCTACGCTAATCAGCAAGCAATGTTCCTACGTTGAACATCAGATCCAACTGAGAAGCAAAAAATTAGAAGCCCTAATAATTGAAATCATCCCAAATCGAGAATGGAACGCAAGAATATACGTACTCAACGTATACAGCCCACCCTCGGACTACCAGCAGACCTTCGCGGAGGTCCTACACAAGGTAGTGGCAGTTTCCAAACACGCCCCGCTGATTGTCGCCGGCGACTTCAACGCGAAACACGAAGCCTGGGGCTCTTCGAGACAGGCCAACACAAGGAAGGGAACCGGACTACTACAAGCCACAATCAACCACTCACTAACTCTAATCACCGACCCCAACTTCCCGACTAGGCTGGGTAACTCGGTAGAGCGCAACACGACCCCGGACTTAACATTTGTCCGGAACAGCCGGAATGCCACATGGGTTAACCTGCAGGAGAATCTGCGCAGTGACCACATAATACTCCAAACAAAGATAGAAGCAGAAACTGCCAACCCCGGTACCAGGAAGCACAAAATCATAGACTGGGACGCCTTCAGAAAAAGACGCAAAGATGACAAGCGGGAGGTCAATACCTTCACCGAATTCATCAGGATCATAAAAAACGATTTCAAAGCGGTCACTAAAGAAATTGAAGCACCGGCGGAGTACGAAGCGATGGACAACAAATTAGCGCACCTGCTAGAAGCCAAAAACGCGCTCAGAAAGAAGTGGGAAACGCAGAAGCTCAATAGGAGACTTCGCAAGAAAATTGCGCTCCTCAACAAACAAATAGAAAAGCATGCAAGGGAACTTCACCAGCAGAAGTGGAATGAAATATGCACACAACTGGACGGCCGTATGAGAGCGGGGGGGGGAGATGGAATCTCCTCAAACTTCTCATCGACGGTACGCAAACCAAGAGCAATCAACAGATATCGATCGACAGGATCCTACATCAACAGCGCTAGAAAGGTCTAACAGACGACGACATCCTAGAAGAACTAGCGAATACCTACCTGGCCCTTGGGACAAGCGGAGAAGAGGACTGCCCGGAGTACAAGGGCGAAGCGAACCCCGGTCTGGACGAGCCGATCTCGGAACAAGAGGTCTGGGAAGCCCTGCAAAACCTAAACTGCAGATCGACCCCAGGACCCGATGGGATCACCAACACGCTCCTCCACAACCTGGATGCTAAGTCAGTAAGAACGCTGACGAACGCGGCCAACCAGGCATGGGAAACTGGACAAGTTCCTGATGAGTGGAAAACGGCATCAGTGATACTGATCCCCAAACCCGGCAAACCTCTGGGCCCCAACAACATGCGACCCATATCCCTTACTTCCTGCATTGGAAAGGTACTCGAGCACGTCGTACAAAACAGAGTATCGGACTACATCGAGAAACACGATGTCTTCAAGCACAACATGGTGGGTTTCCGGCCTGGGTTATCGACCCAGGACGTGATGCTAATGCTGCGCCACCAGATACTGAACAACTACTACAAAGACGTGAGAGGCGTCATAGCACTCGACGTAACCAAGGCATTCGACACTGTTAAGCACAAATTCATACTTGAAGCCATTTCCAAAGAGAACCTGGGGGGAAATTCCATTCGTACATTAAGTCGTTCCTCAGAGACCGGAACGCAACGAACAAGATCGGACTCCTCCAATCACGAGAATTCAAGCTGGGGCCGCAAGGAACACCCCAAGGACCGTCTTGTCTCCCTTGCTATTTAACCTCACCATGAAAGGACTGTCAGACAGATTAAGTACAATTAAAGGAATCAACCACGCCGTCTATGCAGACAACATCACGGTATGGAGTCTTGAAGGATCAGAAGCAGAAACCGAACACGCCCTGCAGACTGCGCTCGAGACAACGGAGAGCTACATCCGTGACTCGGGTCTCCAGCTGTCGCCGGAGAAATCGGAACTGCTCCTGTACAGGTCTAACAGGAACGGCGGTAGAGGTCAACCACCCCCTAACCAAATGAACATAAGAATCGAAACACAATACGGGCAAACCATCCCCATAGTAGACACACTGAGGGTCCTCGGGCTAATGATACAATCCCGAGGACAGAATACAAGAACTATAGAAAAGCTCGCCAAGAAATCGGAAGACACAATCCGACTCATCGCACGAGTATCGAACAGACGAGGGGCTTAACGGAAGACAACCTCCTAAGACTTTACAACGCCTTCCTAATGAGTCACGTACACTACGTCGCAGCAGCGGTAGACTGGGCCAAAACCGAGGTGGTCAAAGTCGACACGCTCATTAGGAAACGCGTCAAGAGGGTACTTGGTCTCCCTATTAGGGCGAGCACTGAAAAGGTTGAAAGACTGGGTGTACACAACAAACTAACGGAGATCATCGAGGCACAAAGGGAAGCCCAAAAGCAAAGACTCTTAACTACGAGAGCAGGGAGGGCCATACTCCTCACCACGGGGCACATCCCCGAAGATTTTGAAGCATACCAAGTAAAACTCGATGGGAAAACCAGGGAGACCTTCGAAACCAGGCCCATCCCTCACAACATACACCCGCAATTCAACGAAGGCAGGAGGGCGGCCAGGGCCAAGGCGCTACTGAAAATTGCACAACAAGGGCGGCGAACGTCGACGTTCGTGAATGAAGCACGATACGGCCGTTCCAGTAAATACGTGGCGGTCGTGACCGACCCTGGTGGCAAACTGCTGAACGCAACATCCGTAGTTACACACAAACCCGCTATCGCAGAACAAGTGGCGATTGCCCTGGCTATGGCCGACCCTTCGAGACCGAACATCTACTAGGACTCAAGGGCAGCAGTCCGTGCGTTCCTCAAAGGAACGATAGCCAAGGAAGCAGCGCGAATCATTAACAACAGAAGCGAGGACTGCTATCACTGCATTACGTGGTTCTCTGCCCACATGGGACATGAAATACATGAGAACATTCCCAACGCCAACGAGATGGCCCACGACTGCGCGCGTGAAATCACCCGCCGCGGCAGCGTAGGACGCTCGACGACCAGCGACTGGGAAGACTATAGAGATCCGCTACAAACTTTAAATGAGATCACGGCACACTACAAGCTAGAGAGAAAGAAAAATCCAGCCCCGCACACCAAGCTTCAGCGATCACAATCCACTGCCTTTAGAATGCTCCAAACGGGTACATTCCCTTTGAGAAGCGTATTTAGCCACTTCGCACACGACATCCAACCGCACTGCACAAAATGTAGTAGCACCACATGCTCGGTAAACCACATGCTCTGGCAATGCCCTGCGTTACCGCGCGGTGACTTTATAACAGAAGAAGAGTGGGAAGAAGCCCTACAAAGTGAAGAGTACATGACGCAACTCCGGGCTGTCCAGATTGCTTGCGAGAGAGCGGAGGAACAAGGACTTCCGCCCCGTGCGCAAGTGCGGCCCGCATCCGCAGGACGCAGTCACTAAGACTGCCACGGATTTTCTGGACCTCAATAAAGTTCTCTGTCTGTCTGTCTGTCTGTCTGGCCGGCGTGCGCAGCGCGTCTGATGATGATTGCGGCATGATGCCCCTAGGGATTGGCCAACCAAACAATCCATCACGAGATAGCTTCGCGTTCATTCACCATCGTAATCTTCCCGTATGGGAACCGCTGAAGAAGAAGAAGGAGAAGAAGACAAAGCTGCGAAGAGGCGGGCTGCGTGAGTTTTGGCTACCGATCTGAACCCGGTCGAAGAGCCGCTCATCGCGCCTCGACTCCCCTTCATGAGCATCAGGCGGCTGACTCGAGGCAACGGGCAAATTAGAATCAAGGGACAGGCGCTGAACGTGCCCATCGACGTATCGAAGGTTGTGCTGTGCCTTCCTCGCATGGTACCCGAGGACGTTGCGTTCGACGTTCGCATTTTTGCATCCTCACAATCCCCCTCGGGGAGGTGCGGGGGAGTTTTTTGGGGGAAGTGCAGTGTCAAGCACGTTAGAAAAGAAACAAGCGCTTGGCTTTCAGTTCGTGCAGCAGATCTGGCGTACGGGCCGCTGAGTTGTCGCACAACCTTGACCCGGAAATGCCATGGTTGGGCGTCTGAGCGCAAAGATATTGCTGATCGCCATGTTCGGCACCCGTTCATGTGTTGGTGAAATCGCAGTTGAGCGCAAAATACATACAGCGGTATCGTTTTAAACCATACCCGAATAAGCCGTAGCTTTTGTAATTCATTGTTCAGACAAGATCCACACTCGGTTTGTATTTAACGAAATACAATCGTACAAACTGTAGTGCCAGTTAGTACATACGTTCTTCGTGTCCGCATCAGGTACGGTTTCAGGTGGTGTAACTGTGGTTCTCTTTTTTGGCTGTGCAAGCTGCTATGTATAAATCAGAAGATACAGACAGCTTGAGAAATTTCACAGGGCAATATGGTTCTTCATATGTTTGATTGCGTCTACACAGTCGACCAAACGCCAGAAAGACCTTGAGGGAGATTTAATGGGATGATTTTGTTTGAAGAAATTACACCATCTTCCCGTGGGGAACCATGAGAAAGATGCGAAGCCTCATGCGGGTTTCGTGTTGGTTCCACACCGGGACAGAACCTGCGCAGGCGGTGTATGGGAGTTATTGTGGTTGTCCCTTTTTTGTGGCGCATTCCCATTTGGGGGATTGGCTAGGATCGGGAGATTTATTGGGGCTAATGTGGTCGAATTAGAAGACTCGAAGATAAGTTAACGCCGCACCGCGAGCGCACGTGCTTTTATACAGCTGGAGGAAAGGAAAATGGATGAGACGCGCATGCGCAGTGGGGGAGTGGACGGGAAAACAACAGGTGAGGGGCATAGCCCCGACAATGAGATGGCTTCTGGCGCGACAGTGTTGCGGTGTCTTCGGAGCCCGGCACGAGACGGGAACGCTTCCCTTTGAAGGGCGCCTGTAGCGACAGAAGAGCCGAGAAGAGCCGGAGAAGAGCCGAGCACGCGCAATGGAGCGCGGACAGTGCTCCTGGAGCGACAGCGTTGCCGGTGTCTCACTGGGCTGGCACAAGAGGAGCCGAGAAGGTGCAGTGGAGCGCAGCAGCAAAAAAAGTGAGGGAGGGACACTGCCCCAAGCTGGAGATGCTTCGCATCAAAGAAAAAGAATCTCACTGGTCTAACAAAGCACATGCACAGTTTATGTTGGTTTTAGCGGATTGTGCTGTCTTGTGAAAATTTATACAAGATATCCGTTGGTGTTTACCAATAATGACCCCCAGCCGATAAAGGCAATCACGTTTCAACTTCTTTTGGCCGTCTATAATTTTTAGCGAATAACGACCCGGTACAGATTCTTATCGAGACGGAATGCTGTTGGCCCAAGAAGCTCTTAATAAAATTTGTGCCGTTATAATATATCTTTTCTGAGTTTTACGCACTTTTGGGGTTTTTTTAGGTGCATTTTTTCTGAGACTTTTTTCTCTTAAGAAGTCCGCGACTCGGTGTTTGTCGCTTGCAGTTTCCAAGCAGGCTCTACGGGTTTCGAAAGACGCATTGCGCCTATTCAGATTGGTGCCCTCATTTACCCTTACAGACGGTCTGTCTCACTGAAGCATCCGCACGTATCATGAAGCGATCATGCGAAAGCCTACCCCGTAGGCTTGCCCCGGCCTCTCCTTTATTCTTCACTCAGCTCGACGTGTCCATCTTCCCACTCACCCCACTCCACAAGGCGATCTGATAACCTCTGCTGATGGCCCTGCACTGCCAGCCCAATTTCCTAAGCCTGCCTTATCTCCAGCCGGCAGGGAGACCCCCGGATGTTTGGAATTCTTGAAGCTCATCAACGTCAATTTTCATCTAACTGAAGTAGCTAAGACTTGGTACCTTCATCATAGGGAGGACCTAACTGATTGCTCGCTGTTCTCCGGAGAATTAAGTCGAATATTTAGCACGTCAACTTCGCGCTCAGAAGCGGCCACGAAGAAGCTTGTTGAACGCGTTCAGCATCCCGCTGAGTCGTAAAAGTCCTATATTGAAGACGTTTGGCTCTATGTAAGCGAGCGAACCAAAATTTCTTAATTCTTATTGATTAAAGCACATCCTTTGCACCAATTCTTCTTTCACGTTTCTTCCTTCTTCCTTCCTTCAGGCATTGCACCTGCAGCCATCATCTTGCGACTCCATTACACCTGGCCAATGCGAGCTATGGGCCATTATACGAGCGATCATTTGCATAGAGCTGCATGGACAGGCGGCTTCGAGCTTACCCTTGGTGCAGCTCTAGACCTTCGTCCACAGTGTACGGGAGGTTCTAAAGGAAGACTTCCGCTGCACGGGTTCTTCAGTTCCGAAGCCCAAAGGTGCGCCGGGCCTGAGCACTCTGCTGTGGTGGTGAGGCCACAAATACTGTCCTCGTACTCTGTTGAAAAACCTTGGAACGTTCCCCGGGCCGCAGCCTCCGCGGCGCACCGACCTCCCACTTACCACACACCATACTACTACTGTACACTACTGTGCCACCACTACGGCATCCGGGGCAATGCTACTATTGCATGCTTCTACTGCGTGCCCTTTCCCTCGTTTTGTGCCCTCTTCGTCAAGCCTCCAAAATGCAAACCGCCTCGACGAAAAGTAGGAGCCGCAGTTCAAGGAAACCAGACAAGTGCTCCTGGCCAGCCTTGCAATTTTTTAGAAGGTGTTATCGAAGGAATTCGCCGCGAAGCTTTAGTGGACATTGGCGCGAGCATCTTCAATATTCATGCATACTTGTTTTCACGGCTACGGAAATCAGGACTCTTTATGCTGGTCCTGCCTTACGCGGCGCCAACAAAAGTGTGATGGAGCCTCCCGCGCATTGTACAGCGCGTGTATTCAGCAAAGGCGTCCGTGATCACATTCTCTTCACCATATCAGCCCCGTGTGGTCATAAGATCACCCTAGGTAGATCATTCTTTTCATTAGTATCTCATATTATTTCCTGTCTTGAACCCGCCCTTTCTATTACTTAGCCAGCTTTGACATTGTAACGGACGGGAAAATACATCAAGTATCGACTTCTGATTTCGTAGTACCTCCTGGAGAAGAATCCATGTTTCCCATCACGTCTGACAGCATTCTGAATGGCGATGTCTTCATTTTACCAGCTGGACATTTCTTCCGAAACCACTAATGATACAGCTCCATTCCCTTTCTTGACTACCAACTGACAAGAGAAGGCAAGAGCCTGGTGCTCTCCATTCACAGGAAGCCGACGCACACCGGCCGCGGCCTTCATTTCTGTTCCACCCACCCCGCTCACCACAAAGTCTCTGTGTCACGTGAACGGATGGTGGGGTGCTCTTTACCAGCTCTGAGCAATGGACACAGGGAAGCCATTGACGTGTTAAACAACATACATTTAATGCACACACAAAAAAAACCCTCAGGCAAAGCACTCAATATTTAAACTACACACAAACGATAAAAACTCAAACCTCTACAATACCAAAATACAACTCACATACAAATCTCTAACTTAACAGCTCAATATGCCATTCAACTCAAAACCCAAAAGTCCCTACCATAAAGTCCTACACTATCAGTTTAAATACACTCCTTAATCAAGTTCTACTTCATTTCTCTCGTATCACAACTCCCTAGTTGTGTCCCTTACAACTGCGTCCCTACTTGACTCGCCTTCCCCACTGTCGTCGGCGCTGACGTGTCGCACCCGTTGCGTGGCCGCGACTTGGTGATAGCCGTTTTCTCGCTTCGTTGCCGGCGTTCGATGCGCGCGGTCACTCCTTGGACGGCGTGTGCTCCGCGCGACCTAACTTTTTAAGTGCGAATGCACCTCTTAAGCGAGCCTGAAGCGTCCGCCGCCATCCGCATTCCGCCGCCGTTCGCATAGCAACAGAAGCGGGTGCGCGCGCTCCTCGTCTTCCTTGTCAACGGGGGGAGATGGGAGCGCGCTGCCTGGCCGCTGACATTGCACATACCCACGTGGGGGATTGGCTAGGAATCGGGCGTGAAATGGGCTAATGCACCCGCTTAAAAGAGTACTGACACGAAATTTCAAAGCTGAGATCCATCCGCTCTAGCAATCAAGTACAACGACAACACAAATAGGTGTCTGTGAATAACTGCATCTTTCTTCCTTCGTAATTGTGTGTGTGTGTGTGATCTCTCTTTCGCGAACATTACCGAACCGCGCAAATTCAACTCCTGCATTCGCACTTTCACATTCTTCCCCTCGGGGAAATGCGGGGAATTTTTTTCTCTGTGGCTACCCCCTGGTAGCTGCTCTCGCTGGAAGTCCTTGATGCCGGCGTTCGACGCGCGCGGTCATCCCTTCGGCGGCGTGCTTCCTCGGTGGCTACCCCCTTGTAGCCGCTGCCTCCCTAGGTCCCAGGTTGACTTGGCATGAACGGCGCCTTTTGGGGCCGTCGAGACGAACGTCGACGGAGCGTGGACGCTGGCCGCTGGTGCCAGACCGATACCGCAGGGGCCACAAAGACACAGGTTCGTGGTGCACCTAGGATGACGGTGCCGATGCGAAGTCGGCCCGCCCCCGCCCAGGCTCGGATGGCATGGTCGATGGCCTGGCCGCGTCCTCCTGGTTTCTTCGTTGAAGTGCACGTGTTCCGGCCGCCTCCTGGTTTCTTCGGTTTATTGCCTCCCCCTTCTTTTTGTGCGCCCCGATATTATACCCGCTGGACTCTCTCGTGGCGCACTCCTATTGGCTTCTTGCTTCTTCCCTGTACTTATATGGCAATCCCGCCCCTTGTCCCATGCGTGGCCTTCCCTGATTGGCCGACCAGTGCGCTGCCACCTTTGCCCATGATTCCTCCGGTTTTAGGCGGTGGCGTTTTCTGATTGGGGCGCTCATGGCGGGCCGTTGAAATTCCTATTCTTCTGTCTTTTTTGTCCCTTTTTTGGGAGGGTTTGATGCGTCCCCTCTCAGGGGGTGCCCTGATACATGACACTCAGTTGTGTCCTTTTTATTTAGCTGAGCCGATGCCATTTGCTCGTCCGAATCCTAACGTAAAAAATAAGTAAGCTATGTAATTGTGGACCTCCAGAAAACGGCTACACGAAAGAGTTCATTCACTCCGTAGCGCGCGGCAATGAGCAGAACAGGGTGACAAACTCTCCAAAGACATCGACCGTCGAAACTCTGAAATGCGTACCGGTGCCTTATATCCCAGAAACGAGCGAGTCCTCGCCCCGCATTTTCAGAAAAGTAGGCGTGCTCACCACCCACGGGCCTTCAAGAACTATAGGCCGCCTTATTTCCTGCCCCGAAGACCGGACGAGAATAGAGAAAGAGCTCAGGGTCGTTTACCGCATTCCGGGCGGTGAGTGCGACGACTCAAACATCGGTAAAAGCAAAAACTTACCGGAGAGAGTTTGGCAGCACAAAAAGGACGTACAGAAACAGAATAGAGAGCGCAGCGCAGCATCCGAACAATGTGCAGCGGGCGACCACAAAAGTGACTTCTCCGAAACGGCCATCCTCGAAACGAAACTAACTGAACGAAGGGGCTTTTGTTTGAGTGGTGGCATATCCAACAAACGTCTGGGAACCTTAATCGCTCGCTTGGTACTCTCATTTGCGTATACACGCACGGATTACCTGTCGCAGAGAAGGGCTTCGCGCGAGGGCAACAACAGACGCAGCCGAAGAAGAAGCCCAGCCGGCTTCAATAGGTCGGGATTTGTGTATGTATTGGTTGGAGCATCAAAAAATTTCAGTTTAATAATATTACCGCCATGCCCTGTCCATTTTTATTCCGCATCAGCACTCCTAGCCACAGTGAACGCAACCACTGAACGCCAAGGCGCTGCAGTTGCTTCTGTTCCCCGCGACTACGGCGTAGCCTTTGTTCCCATCTCTTCACGTTCTCAGGACCAACCTAACCAGGCCTCAAAGCCGTCGCCCTCTCTTTCCGGCTGTACCCGGAGCTCTCACTTGACCACGGATAAAAAAAGCGTTAGTTATATTGTTTACAAAACACAAAGCAACACTTCACTGTTACGCTTGCGTCCTGGGACAGACATCTGCCGCAGCCTATCGAACTGGATAACTTCTGCATCATTCGTCGCGGACCGTATCGCGTAACCCCATTACAGCGGAAACTTATTAGGAAAAACAGATGATATACTGAAGCGGTTCATCACTCGGCCATTATCGAGCTCTTCGTTATGACCCGTTGTACTAGTTTGGAAGAAACAGGAAGCGTGCGATTATGTGCCGATTACTGAGCCCTGAACAAAATAGCTCCTCAAGAAGTATACCCGATGCCGCGTTTTGATGACGCTCTCAATACCTTGCAAGGTGCACAATTTTTCTACATCCTTGATCTTAGGACAGGATGCTGGCAAATTCTCATGGATGAGGTGTACTATAAAAAAACAGCCTTCGTAACTCCAGATGCTCCATTCGAGTTTACGTTATGCCTTTGAGTTTATATAACCCGTTTTAATCCTTTGAGCACATGATTGGCAATGTTCGTCTGGCAAAGTGTGAGACTCGCCGTTGACACCTCGACGACATTTTTCTAATTTTTTCAGCCGATGACTGGAAGCGGTACAAAGAACACTCTAAACTGTGCAATGCAGAAATCGAAGCAGCCAAGGAAAAATTTTTCAACAACGATATAACAAACCTACTGCAGAACAACACGAGAAAATTTTGGAAAGTGATAAATCCAAAGTACTCAACATCATCGTCCATATCATTGTCTAAAAATGGTACAGACTTTTTGTCATCAGAGGCTGCAAAGAAATTAAATTGTGTTTTTGTTCTGTGTTTACAAATGAAAGCCTATTACTAGCCACTCTTAATATACACTCATTAAATTCAGCAATGGATGACTTGCTTATCACTGAGGAGGGTATTGCTGCAGCCATTGAGAGACTCCCGACCAACTCTGCCCCAGGACCCGATGAAATATGCACCAAACTACTAAAAAATGACTAAAGTGGTCATATCACTAATCTTAGCTCTTTATTTCAGCAATCGATAGACACAGGATGCGTACCGTTTACTTGGAGAATTGCCCGTGTTATCCCCAACTTCAAGTCAGGCGACCCATGTGTTCCTCTTAATGACAGACCGATTTCCTTAACCAGCCTATTTTGCAAACTTCTAGAACCAATAATATTATCTGCCGTAATGAGCTACCTAACAAAACAGAACTTAATCTCCATAATGCAGTACATTCGTCTGCACAAATAGATGCTATATTCATAGATTTCGCGAAGGCCTTCGACAAGGTCCCGCACATCCGTCTAATGGAAAACCTTTCTGCTCTTAATATCAACACTAAGGTTAACAGTTGTATTAGGAACTTCCTAACCCATCGGTTTCAGTCAGTAACCATTAATGATCATTCCTCCTCTTTAACTCAAGTAACTTCCCGTGTTCCACAGAGCTCAGTCTTGGGTCCTATGTTATTTTAATTATATATCAATGACATTGCACTAATATCTCTTCTAACATCCGATTATTTGCGGATGACTGCGTGGTTTATAAGCGAATTAAAAACCGCCAAGATTTCTTAACATTGCAAGCAGACCTTAATCAACTGACCAAATTGTGTAGGGATTGGCAGATGGTAGTAAATGTGCCCAAAACTAACGCCATAATATTTACCAACACTAGCGCGTCTGAGCCCCGTCACTATTTTCTCAAAAGTATGCCTGTACAAACTGTAACCATGGTAAAACACTCGGGGGTCAACATAACGTCTGATCTAACCTGCAATCACCGTATCGATACAATAACCAGCAAATCTTCTAAATAACTCGGATTCATTAGGCGCAATCTGCATTCAGCTAACACATCCACAAAGCTTCTGGCCTACCAAACACTTGTTCGATCAAAGATTGAATATGCAGCGCTAATCTGGAACCCCCATCAGTCGTATCTCCTAAATTAACTTGAGGCACTCCAGAATAAAGCTGTCCGATTTATTCTCAGGAAGTACTCACGAACATCAAGTATAACAGAAATGAAACAATCCATGAAGTTAGCACCCCTACAAAAACGCCGGCTTTATACTCTTTTATCGGTTTTTCATTGCCTATACCACAGCCAGTCTTTTTTCGCTGCCTCGCACATAAGACCCGATGGTCTCGTTTTTTCCCGTTTAGACCATGGAGCCAAAGTTCAACCAATATTCGCGCGTACTAAACTATTTTTTTTCGCCGCTCTTACTTGCTATTCGTCACTGGAATCAGCTCCCAGGTAACATCGTCACACTCAGTAATCACGACTCATTTATCAAAGAGTTACAGTTATTCCTCAATGTATAAATCATTTTTCAGTGTTTGTGTCATTTTTGAACATCTTAGATTGATTCAATGTTCGATGTTTGTGTTATTTTGAACCTGGGTCATTTTTTAACCCTCGAATTTTTAGAATTGGATAAATGTTGTGCGCCTTTTGTGTAACCTTTTTTTTGAAACTATGCATTTCGACATGAATATATTTGTATTCGCATTTTTTTTGGTGTCGCTGTTTTTAATGTTGCATTGTGTCGTTTTTTTCATTGCGACCTCTATGTAACGCCTGTAAGGGCCTTTGGGGTAAATGAATAAAATACTACCTTTGTGGAACACGTTCACTGTCTTAACGACGTTTTAGTGAGTATCACCAACGCGGGCTTGCAGCTAAACCTCAAAAATGCCGCTATCAATAAATGAAAGATTTGGGGCACGTCGTGACAGGCATAAAACTCGCCCCGATGGCGACAAGAATAACGCCGTTGTTAATCTTCCTCCTCCTATTCATGAAAAAGACCTCCCAGGTTTTCTGGACTTAGCATCCTACTTTCGTCTGTTGATCCGTGATTTCGCCCAAATTGCGTCTCCACTCAACAAACTACTGGCATCCGCGAACACTTTTACCTGGCCTGGTGAATGCGAACCGGCATTCTAGACTCTCAAGGATGTATTCACTTCTGTAGCGGTTCTTTGCAACTTTGCTGGTGACTCTACCACTGTACTCCACAGGGACGCCAGTGGACACTTTATAAGCGTGGTTCTCCTTCAGCGCAACACGTCATCAGTGGATCTTTGTTGCCTGTAAAACCCGGACTTTACCAGCTGGCAAGCAAACCTATACAGTAACGAAAAAAAATTCCCCGCATTTCCCCGAGGGGAAGAATGTGAAAGTGCGAATGCAGGAGTTCAATTTGCGCGGTTCGGTAATGTTCGCGAAAGAGAGATCACACACACACATACACACAACTACAAAGAAAGAAAGATGCAGTTATTCACAGACACCTATTTGTGTTGTCGTTGTACGTGATTGATAGAGCGGATCTCAGCTTTGAAATTTCGTGTCAGTACTCCTTTAAGCGGGTGCGTTAGCCCTTCTCACGCCCGATTCCTGGCCAATCCCCCACGTGGGTATGTGCCATGTCAGCGGCCAGGCAGCGCGCTCCCATCTCCCCCCGTTGCCAAGGAAGACGAGGAGCGCGCGCACCCGCTGCTGTTGCTATGCGGACGGCGGCGGACGCTTCAGGCTCGCTTAAGAAGTGCATTCGCACCGAAACGTAAAGCGTGGCGTTGTTTATTGCGTCAAAAACTCTTGACGGTACTTGTACGGGCGTCAATTCTTTGTAGGGGCTGACCCTCACGCGCTTTTTTGGTTGTCTTCACTAAAACATTTTGTGGCCTCCTTGCTCGTTAGATTCTCCATTTACAGGAGCACGATTAAGCTGCTACCGATGAGATTAGGGAAGAAACATGTGGACGCAGTTGCTCTTACTCACTGGCTGCTGTCGCCGTATTCAAATGATGAGCATCCCAGTAATAACTTTCTAGTTTAGCCGATTGCACATGCGGAACACTTTGCATAAAACTTGCTGGATAAACTGGTCTGTCCGCCGATGGCCAACACATACCTCTGAGACCTCATCAATCGACTGTACGGATTGACGCAGCCTTCTAACACCCGCTCGCCAAAACAGCTGGACAAATTTGGTCGTTTGAACGCCTTTCTTTACAACTACAATTACCATCCTACCGGAGACAGATACGTTCGAGATACGACAGATACAGATACGGAGACAGATACAGATACAGATACAGAAACAAGATTGTAAAATCTTTTCATGGTGCCGCCACTGGTCACCATCTGGCGTTTCGCTAAGCCTACCAGTGTCTGACCAGTGTTTACCAGTTTCTACCAGTGTTTACCAGTGTCTACCAGTGTTTGACCAGTGTCGTCAAGAATGCTGCTTGGCAGCAGTAAAACAAAACAACGGTGCCTGGAGGACTGTGTACACCCAAGCCATGTCCAGGAAATCCTTTCCACGTGCAGGTAACCGTTGGATCGTAACGGCCGTGGACAATTTGACCAGGTGAGCTGAAACTGCTGTGCCTCACGACGGCTGCGCTTCTGAAGTGATTTATTTCTTTCTAAAGGACTTGTTCTTTAATTCTTTCTTAAGGCCCTCCTCTATTTTTTCTTAGCGACTGCAGGCTCGAGCTCCCATTCCCAAACAGATGTGCTGGTTGAGAGGTTTAACCAAACCCTTTCTGTTATGTTTTCGTTTGATATAATCCCTGAGCACACTAATTGGGATACCGTTTTACCCTTATTCACTTACACATTCAACGCCCCAACACAATAACCTTTTGGGATTTTGCCCTTCTTTCCCATTACCCGCCGACCTCCATCTTCCCGTATTGATGCTGCTTTCTTTTTTGCTGGAGCGCTCTCCACAAGCGGATGTCCCAGGCGAATTTGTTTCTCGCCTTGAACACTGGCTGTTTGGCATAGTCGAATAATAAGCACTGTTAAGAAGAGTGCAAGTCTGGTTTTGATGCTTCCCATCGAACTGTTTCCGTTCAAACAGGTGATGAAGTGTTACTTGTGACTCCATGGCGTGCACCGTGACTACGTAAAATCTTCTATCCACGTTTCGTTGATCCTAACACCGTTATGGACCATACCACTTCAGTCAATCTTCGGGTGGCTCCTACTCGGGTGACGCCCGATCGTCCAAACTGGGGAACTGAAAGTACCTTTCCTGTTGCTTTAGGCCATTTCATCGGTGCCCCTCATCTTTTTTGAACTCAGAGTGAGCACTTCCGCCAATGGGGAAATAGTGTAGGCACCGGCGTCAGCATTGCTTCATAACTGTTACTGTAATTGACAATGCAACCTATCAACTAATGATCAGTGTTTCACATGCGAAGACTACACCGTCCTTTGCATCTCCTATCCTCGCGTATTCATCATCATAATTTTGAGGGGCTTCCGGCGAGGTGGCTTTCTTATTGAACCCCTCCTGCAAGTCTCGTGTTTCCCAGTCTTGCCATAGTTTTTTATCTCAATGCTCGTCCTGTTGCTTACCAATTCAAAGCCATCCGAAAACACGCTCTTAGGCCATTGCAGATTCAGAAAGATTGTTGACCAACTTGTTTAACGAAATTAACAAATATTCACGCTTGTACCTCAACGTTATTTTGGGTAGGTTGAACTCAGTTTTTTACCAAAACAGCTGGATAAAAGTTTCTGTAAAGATCTGCAAGTTAAGTCGAAATTGCCGCTCCCGAGATGTGAGATCTCAAAATTGGTGTATTATAGAAGACCGAGACATTTTTACGGTAGTAATATTAGGCAGTTTTAGCACATCGTTACCATGTTTGCGTTATTGTTTACCGTGTTACTGGAAGCCGAAGTTTCCGTTTACCGCTTAAAACGATAGGACACGTTTTAGAACACCGTTTCCGGTTTGCGTATTCCGGCCGCCGTGACGTAGGTAGCGACATCTGATGAATAGATATGAGCATAATTTTGTTGCTCATATCAATTTGCAATCGTTTAAACTGGCTTTAGTATTTCACTTTTTAGACGAAGCATTCACACTAACTGTTGTTGTCTTCATAATACTGTAGCCATCACCTGTAGAGCTTTAAAAAAAACATGTTGATTGCGCCATCTTCTGAGTAGAGTTAGAATCAAGGGGAAGTAGATTTTTCCCCCGCGCTACATTTTTAGGAAAGAAATCAGTAAAATATATCGTAGTAAATACTCAATAACCTACACTACCTTGTCCAGCACAATTTTTAGGCATAAAAGCACTTTGTGTGCTCAGAAACGTATCTGAAATATTTGAGGTGGGCAAGGCTTAGCTCGAGTAGGGGCGGCCATTTTGCTCGCAAATCTGAGAGAAAGGGTCGTTTGTCTCCTTACTGAGCATTATTAACAAGAAACACTTAATGAAGAGCATCAAGTAAGATTACTTTCATCGGCGGTGCCAAGCATAAAGCGCAGAGCACACTGCATTTGCTATAATCAATACGAGACAGTACACTTCGTCTGCTCAGGATGCTCGCTGGTGACGGTAAAGCCTGTGCCGATAAGTTTCCTTTCCCGCTAACCTCGCGCATGCGCAGTCGACTCCCGCAAATATGGTAAACGGTAACGTAAACACGCTAGCGCTATGCTAAAGCTTTCTAGTTTCCATCACCTTTATACTTACGTTGAGTGTCTGCAAAAAAAAAAAGCGACAGTGCTTCACTCGCACAATGAAGACGTCAAATGCACCTCGAAGGTTGAGTTATCAAATACAGTTGAGGCCACATATAAACGCCCCACTTAGAACAAACTTTCGCTTATGACGAACAAAACGGGCGTGACTGTCAAAATATCCGCAATTTCAATGGCATAAAATCCCGAGTACTACGAACGTCTTTCAACTCTGCCGATCGGTTACAGTGAACGGCCGGCGCTGCGATGTGGGTGGAAATAACAGCCTATGCCCAGCTCCGCCGGCGCAGGTCGCTTTCCCGAACCTACTCGCACGGAAAACGGCATATCAGAATTTTCCCGACTTCTGCACATGTAATGGCTGGCAACATCGCTTCAAAGTGCGGCACGGCATTGTTTCAAGTTGATTGTCGGCGAGGCGGCGTCTGTTAGTTACCAAGGTGTTACTGCGCAGCTTGAAAAAAAAAACAGAGAAATTGCTTCAAGCGTTGTGAAGCGTGGTGTTTTCGACGCAGATGAACCTGCGTTATTTTACCAGATGTTGCGGATAAAACCCACGCCATGAAAGGCGACGCATGCACTTCAGAGTAGCATAGCACAGTGCGCGTCAACGCTCTTCTGTGCACTAACATGGGTGGCAGTGGCCGCCGCATGCTCTTCGTCATCGGAAAGTCGAAAAAGACGCGTTGCATTAGGAGCTATGTGCCCATGCACTGCCGGCACAAGGGCAAGACCTTGATGATGCGCGATTTTTTAAGTCCGAATGCACTTTATAAGCGACCCCGAACCTTCCGCCGTCCGCATAGCAACAGCTGCGGGTGCGCGCGCTTTTCGTCTTCCTTAGCAACGGGGGGAGATGGGCGCGCGCTGCCTGGCCGCTGACATGGCACATACCACGTGGGAGATTGGCCAGGAATAAGTGGGAATGCACTTCTTAAGCGAGCTTGAATCGTCGCGCTCGCTTTGCGCCTCCTCTCCCCCCTCGCCTACTCTCCTAAAGCCCCTTTACTACTCTCCAGCTCGCAACACACCCTCTCTCGGGGCGCCAGCCAGGCCACTACACTATATAAAAAAAACAGCATCGGCGCCAGGTTTCGATCTGCGGACTTTGCGGCCGCAGCGCGACGCTCTACCGACTAAGCCACGGACGCGACGTTGATATCAGTGTTAGTAACGCGCCTTATATCTTTAACGCATTCAAACTACGTCGTCTAGCGGCGTGCGTTGGCGACTCAGCGGCGTTATAGCGGCTTGATAACTGCGTGGTGTACACGTGATACTACGCTAGTTCTGCATTCTCTCACGTGACTGCGCCTCCTCTCCCTTCACTCCGGTCGGCGCTTCGCAGCTGCGGTGCGCTGCGGTGCGGTGCGCTCCTCCTCTCGAACATACACGTTAATTCACCAAGATTTCCAGCAGAGGGACAAACGAGGCGTGTTAAGCCGAACGTGATCACGAGGGGGTGGTTAATTTAACTAACGGGCAAAATGCACCAAACTTCACACAAACTCCCCCTTCATAGCATCACCCCGTGCTTCGCACTTCCTCATACTCCCCTTCGGGGAAATGCGGGGGATTTTTTTCGCAGATTGGCTGAGCGAGTTCGACCGTGACATGCAGAGGCAAGGCGGGCACGTGCTGCTGGTGCTCAATAACTGCTCATCGCTCCACGTGCAAATTTCACTTGTGGCAGTGACGCTACTTTTTCTGCCATCCGATACCACTTTGAAAGTGCAGCGGCTTAATTTGGGAATAATACTTTCTTTAGGAGCATAGCATAGGCCCCGCATTGTGGAACTCTTCTTCATTGCGGTTGACCACCCGGCAGCCTTTTTGCCGCTTAGAGGTTCACTGTATGTATCTGTAGAGATGGTGAAGGCTACCTAGTCAGAAGTGGCAGCCACTTTCGGGCGGAATTGTTTTCGCAAGGCCGGTTTCGTCGACACACAATCTGAAGCCGAGCCTGATGCTTCTGTTGGTCAGTCCGGCGGCGATTTATGGCAGTGAGTCATCGACTCCGACATCGTAGTCATGAACGTCGTCTGGGACGATTTCGTTTGTGCCGATGAAGATGCTGACAATGCAGAACCGTGCACTGACGAGGGCATCGTAATAAAGTGCGGAGAACTCGTTAATGTTAAGCGTTAATGAGGAGATGCGGACGAATCGGACGCGAACGACGACGAAGCTTCTTAGCCTCAGCTTATAAGCGCGCCTGTATCAATGGTTTACATAAGGTACCTTAAACAACTTGTTTACACAAAGGGCCTTGCGAGATCACGCAGCTACCCCAAGTAAACTTGAAACTGCCCTAATAAAGTCTGCACTGCAAAAACAGAGGCCTAATGGACTTGTTGGTGAAAACATAAATTGTGTTTTGACATTTTCTTACTGCGACCCATTTACTACGAACTTCCGGATATAACGAACGAAAGGTTCGTCATAAGCGGTCTCGACTGTATGATTCATTTATTCTGCACTCCCTCTAACATTATAAT
Source organism: Haemaphysalis longicornis (assembly GCA_013339765.2). Taxonomy (NCBI): domain Eukaryota; kingdom Metazoa; phylum Arthropoda; class Arachnida; order Ixodida; family Ixodidae; genus Haemaphysalis; species Haemaphysalis longicornis. The sequence continues at coordinate 96,617,855 of CM023454.1, read as the reverse complement.
ATTTCTGGGCAAACTGTATGTTTATAGATAGTTTGTGATGTAGCATACGTAACTGCTGGAAAGGATGTCACCCTATAGCAAAGCACTCCTGCCACCCAGTAAGGAAATATTCTCCCAGAGATACAAATGTGTAGAGTCACGCGGAGAAACTATACTCCTGTCTGACTTCTACGTTCCTCATTGATATTTTATTGCAGTATAAAGATGTTCCTAATCGAACTGTTTTCGATTGAATCAAGTAAACCGAATGTAATTGGAACAATACCAGCATCAGTACCTTATTAACGTTTGCAAAACTTCATCCCCCTATAGAGGCCGGTAAAAGTTTACAGTCAGTAAAACTGAATACACCAAGCGCAATGTTGATTCCTTGTAAAAGCTGTGAAGCAGAAAAAAGTGCCTACAATTGCTAAAAGTACGTTCTTACCCGCAGTATTTTGAGACTCTTTGTAATGGTGCGTGTGCTGGCGTAATTGTTACCTATCAGGTAACAATTTATCCCTTATAAAATTAAGCACTTTAAAAGGATATTACATCCTTGAAACGTTTAAAAGCGCCAATAAGGTCCTTGAAACCAATACAAAAAAGTGAGGTGGCTTTTGCCAGTTTCAAGAGTAAAAAAAACAAGCTATTAGACACTCATTTTAGGAATAACTAAGTGATCCCACAAATATATGCTTGAACTCATAATATTACTGTGCTATAAAACGAGAACACACGAAAAAGCGATTAGATAACAGTTTTATACCATTCAGTACAAACTCTCGCATTTCACTGTACTCATACGCCAGAACGTTTTCGTAAAGGGGTAGGCTAAATTTTGAGGAATAGTTCTTCTGAAGAAATATACTACTATAAAGAAAAATACCGATGGTACTCTGTTAGTTTAAGACGGTGATAGGTTAAAAATAGCTCACACGGTATTTCACTCCACGATCATCAAAGCTGCCTACCAGGAGAATGATTACCCTAAGAAGATGTACGGCGGAATATCAAACTTCAAATGTTTCATGATAGAATAGGCTGGCCAAATACTGATCGCATGCATGCCACCACCGTGGTAACAAAACAACGACAGTAATTTGGAAATCACCAAAAAAAGACCCCAAAGATACTGAAATAATCTAGTGCTACCTGGCATAGGGTGGTTACCGTGGACCTATTGCTCCATGACTGAGAAAATAAATTTAGTTCTTCGAAAATGTCAAAAGCGTAAAAATGTGAACGTCATCGCCGTACACAACCCGTGCTATACAAGACAACAAAAATTACCAGGCCTAAAAACACACTCGGCACCGTTCAATGACCGTAACTTTGGAATCTGTCTTGACAAGGCCTAAATCTTCTACCTGATTATAAATATAAATTTGGAATCTGTTCACTAAATCTCATGCAGATGAAAATTTTTAGAGACTAGTGTATGGCACATAAAATTAGCCCTTTACGTCTTTGTTTACTTATATTCAAAATCGTTCCAAAATTGTCTGTTATCGTATTTCTCCTCACACGACAGCTACAAAACGTGCACCCATATAATATATACGCAATGTCCGCACGTTTTCACAAAGTGAAGTAAATTCTGATTTTTGGACAACCTTTACAACGTATTCAGAAAGGCGTCCAGCAAAAAAGCATCCTGCAGTAGAACCATCGAAACACTGCAAAGGCTCCGATAGGGGCAAGTGGTGTCAGCCTGAGAGGGGCTCTCCAGCAAACTTGCAAAGCCGTTACTTTGATAACAAGTCAGCCTCTTCGCTAGCCTGATATACACACACTATTGCGGAATTGGAGTGGCTAGCAGGTGTATTGGCTAAGACACTATTCCACAGGTAAAGTCGCAGTCACGCGTCACGCTGCCACGCGTTTGCGATAGTTTGTTACTTGCTGTGATTTCTGTTTTATTTTATGAATATGTCTGGTTTGCTTTAAAACTGCCCATTGTGGCTTTCAAAGTAATATATAAAGCACATGAAACTTTTCGCAAACGTAAGCACATCAACTCCGCCTGCTGCCTCCGCTGGAAGAAAATATTTATTCGGCAATGCCCTTGAGAAATATAGCCCGTGATTAAAACTCGGCCTTTTTACTTCAACATATTCGAGATACAGAAATACTGTGACCCATTCCTGTGTTCGTGTATAAAGCAAGATGATAAGAACACTGTTACTGAAAGAGTTCTTGGAATAAACTAGAAATTTGAAACCTACTAAATGGGGTTCGCGTTTAGGTGTCTTGAAACCCGTAGATAGCACCGCACGAGGTTTTGAGGTAAAATAGACAATGCTGGTTGCTGGCGACTCGAAACGGTGTTCTAGGGATGTTCAGACAAAGCGTGGCCCTCACGACGCCTATGCAGAGAATTCTGATTGCTAAATGGCTCGCCTCAACTCAAGTGACGATAAAGTGCGACGGGCGTTTGTTTTCGCGTGTACACTATCACATTTCGAATCAAACAGAACAGCTGTATACGCAAAGTTACTTGCACCTCTTTAGATCTTGTGTCAGCTTTGTTAACTGGGTAAGTCATAATTTGAAGTTGTAAAACACATCTACAGTTTCTTAACTATATTGATCGGTTCAGGGCCTTAAAACTAATGGCCAGTGCTCTTATTAGTTACACAGTGTATGAGAATTCCGGACGAATTTGCGAAACAATATTACGCCCAGAAATTGTCAAACACCAAGCTGGTCGCTAAAAATCGTCTGGTCACACACCAAGATTGTTTTATCAACGTGGCCGCTGATATTATAGGACTTTGCCTAATCCTTGACAAAGAGCAGTGGCTGAATTGCAAAGGGCAGCTTTATTCTAGAAGAACCAAGCCAAACAGGTAGCGTCTATTGTATGATGCGGTCGTTGAAGTGGCTTAGTGTGATTAATATCAGGTATTGAAGTGCTAGTAGGATAAAGCTCTATTTCCTTTGCCAAAGTGTGCAATGCAACACGATACCGACAAGACGTCCTACCCTGCCCTCCTTTGAATTGCAAGAACACCGATACTCCACCCAATACCGCTATAAATGGGAACCGGTTCGGGTTTTTACAACTGATGCAAATTTGTCGGCACACATTTATCTCACTAAACATTTCTCAATGGAGTAAGGTCGGCTGTTTCTGTCCACTCTAAGCATGGGGAGCAAGCTGCGAGATGGCTGCGTTTGTGTAGCGCGTATGCTGCTCCTCGACAAAATCTGTGTACAAAAGAGGTACTCAAGGAACAAGAAAAGCTGACCTTTATCAGTATACTTTGGTAAATTCCCTGAATTTAGTTGGCTCGCGACATGAATGGTATCATGAAAAAAAGCTTGAAGTGTAATAAATGCTGCTCTCGACATACAGCTCTACGCTTGGGGTTGTTTTGCACCATCTGCAGTTTACCTTTTTTATACTGCTCTGCCTCCACACAAGCATCGTTTATCGCACGGTGGTTCATATTATCCACAGAGAATGGAAAAGTTCACCTTAGTTGTAAACCATGAAAATCACTTTTCCTATATCTAAAGAGAAGAAAGAACGGAGGAGGGATAGAACAACTCTTGTTAAATAAAAGAGGCGAAACGTTCGGTTTTGTAAGTTCAGGATGGTTTTGGAGCGTCGACTCACGACAGCCAGGCGGATAAGCACAAGCTTATCGTCGTCGCTGAAGCTGCACAGTTCTCCCTCCAACAGCACAACCGAGGGGCTAGGAACCGCGGAAAGTAAGGGTTTGAGCTGGCACACACACGGCATAGGATACATAGTGCAGAGGGTTTTGCAGAACCTACACTGCGGGCTGTATTGCACAAGCCACATGCAGTGCAGCTTTGCGTGAAGGGGAAATGTGTTTGTTTGTAGGAGACGCCAGTAAAGCTCCTCTTTCGTGCTGAGAGAGGGATGTCAAGGGGGGAGCATGTGCCGGGCTAGGCTGTAGTACGGCGTCACCTCCTAGAGTGATGTGAAGAAGATTAGCATCTCTAGCTGACTCTTTGTGGCGTGCGGCTGGTTAGACCTCGCTCAGTCTCGTGGGCGAAGACATTACAAGGGAGACAAGAGTGGGCTGGTGCCCTGAAAACCCATATTGTTTTATTTGGATGAATGTGGCTCCCAATCTTGCGGAGTGTGAGAGGCGGCCTTTAAGGTAGATCCTATGTCGCGAATGAAAATTCACGACGATACCTTCAAGAGGTGTCTCATTATCGCCAGTGCTACGGCTTCCTCTTCGGCCTGTAGCGAACGTAACGCCCGTGACCTGGCTGTCCATCTTTGTTGCCGTCGCCACCATGGCTCCGTGTTTTGCCTAACTTGTGGTGTCCATGTAGAACCCTTTTTTGTAGGACAATATTTTCTTCGCTGTTCGCGACTCTCTCCAACCCTCCTGAAATTGCAGAAGCACAATTCTTGGCAAGGAAGCTGAAGCATTGTTCCGGCGTAGTTCGCCGCGGATATCTTTTGTGGAATAAAAAGCTCGGTCAGGGATGTTCATCTTCAATCTCAGTAAAAAGGCCCCGCCTGCATTCTTCCTTGATATCTAGGAGCAATGGCTGAGCAGGTGGCCCTCGATTAGCTCGTTTACAGTGTTGTGAAGAGTGCGAAGACTAAGTTGAGGAGACAGTCGCTAGAGGTGTAGGGTGGCAAACTCAGCGCTTGTTTGTACACCTTCCGCAACAGGGTACCGTACTTGTTTTTATCAATCGTACTAAAAAATAGGGGGTGCAACAAGTGAACTTTCAGATGATGAATGTCTCAACAAGTCTCAGTTTGTCCACCAACTTAATGACTCTTCCTTTGACAGTGATCCGACAAAGCCTGCGAGCAATCGGTCTATTCGTGCATTCCAAATTTCTTATCATCGACGTGTTTCTGCAATGTACTTGAAAAGTATACCAATCATTTTGATTTTCTGTGTCGAGGTGATTCCGGCACCATCCAGCATGTTCAGCATTGAAAGAACACCGGCTCACCTACCGCCTTTATTGCGCACTAGGAGAAGTTCTGATGTTTCTGGGGTGCGCGAGAGTCCATATTTCTTTTGCGGCTCGTTGCCAACATAACCAGTCGTTTAGACGCTTTTCAGCTTATTGCCTCGAACCAGGCATTGGGTTTGTTTACTTCTGTTTTTCTTTTCCGCCGCTCTGCGCCGGTCTCTGTTATCGGTGTTGTCTGTATGAAAAAGGTGGCTCGGGTTCCGTTCTTTGATTCTGTACCGAATGTGTAATCTCTTCTGTTAGGAAAAGCGTTCCGAACTAAGGTTAACAGCCTAGAATATTCTTCGTTTTCCTACAGTGTTCTAAATACAATTCGACTACTCCAGAAACCCTCGCGCCGTGTGATAAATTCCCGCTGAGCAGATGCCACGGCATTCGAATGGCAGACGCTCGCTTGAGCAAGTCACTTTGTTGACTGCTCCCAAGCCGCCTGTATATTCTTTACATTGTTAGGGGAGCACAAGTTCGCTGCAATAAACTTGGTTTTCCTTCAAGAAAGCTGCTTCATCATTGGCCTCGTGACATCTGTTGAGGTGCGGGGTACATGCACCCTAAACCCTCTTCAAGTCTTCAAGCAAGCCCAAGGGAGGCCAGCCGCTGACAGCAAGGCGTGAAGCCGGAGTTTGCACTACTGCCAGAGAAATTAAAGACGGAAGAAGTCACGGCCGGTGCCCTGAACAACGCATCCAGGATGACCAATGCATCGATCACTCCCTTATATTTTTCAACCCCGGGAACCACCATCATTTCAAGGCTCATCTACGGACGATCCTGAGGAATGGGTGGAGCATCTCAAAAGGGTCCAAACGCTTAACCGATGGGAAGACGACGAAACCCCCAGGCAAGTTTTTTTCTACCTTAAGGTCTCCGCACCGATTTCGTTCGCGAACCATGAACGGAAACTGACATCCTGGGAGTTATTTAGGACGGAGCTCTCGAAAACGTTCACCACTGTGATACGCAAGGAACAGGCCGAGCAGCTGCTTCGGACACGCACGCAGTATCCCACTGAAAGCGCCCTCGTGTTCGTCGAGGAGCTGAAGCGACGTTTTCGTACTGCGGACCCAGACATGCATGAAAAAAACTGAGACTTCTGATCCGAGGGGTTAAGCAAGAGCTCTTCGCATCCCTTGTCCGCAACCCCCCATAAACTGTGTCCGAATTTGCGTCTGAGGCGGTCGCGTTGGAGAAGACGCTTGAAATACGAACGAGGCAATACGACCGCCCAACCAATGCGCTTGATTCCGAGACGATCGGTTCCGGTGCTACTAACTCCGACCCGCTAAACGACATGATCCGTGCAGTGGTTAGGGAGGAGCTGTGGAAACTTCCCTACGACGATGCCACAACCTGAAGTCGCTTCATTGACTTACGTGATTCAGGAAAAAGTGGAGCAAGCCTTGGGCACTTAGGCCCTCCGAAGTACCCCGCGAGCCGGAGTCTATTACCTACAACGAGGCTTTTCTTCGAACCCGCCTTGTTCCAAACCGTCGTCAACAGGCCCCGCTATACCACCACCCAGTGTTGTCCGCCCGAACCCCTTTAACCCGAAACATGGCGCCAAGGAAGACCGAGGTGTAGCGAATGACCAATAATCGCCCGCTGCGTTACCACTGTGGAGATCCCGACAACATCTACCTTCACTGCCCTTACAAGAGGCTAGATTTGCGAGGATTCCTTTTCGATGCACCTCGAACTCTCCTTGGCCGACGACCACGTGAAATTGACGAGTATCTCTCTCAAACAAGCCAAGGCCCAGCCCGTTTCAACAGCTCGCCGTCATCCTACCCGCACCAGTCGCCGAACCGCCTTTCTACTGTTGACTTCTCAGGTGGAAGGTCTCCCAGCCCACGTGAGAGAAACTAAAGGCAGCAACTTCTGGAGGTGAAGTTGCTGTACTGCGGAAAACCGGAAACCGTTTAATGACGTCAGCACGCGCCGAAGACTGTGGTTCATGACATGCCCTCATCCGGAAGACCAAGAATAACACTCACGAGGCTCCCGAAAACGACTACCGCCACACGGCTCGACGTGTACCTGACATGACCTAGACTGCCCATGACGCGATAATGATAAAAATGACTCATCGTGCCAAACCGTCAAGACGTACAAGCCGTGATACGACGCCCAGATGCACCCAAAACTCTAAGAAAGCGGCGTCTAACGTCCAGTTGTCCATCGACGGCTTTGACGTTGCCGCCCTTATTGATACGGAAGCCGACTACTCGGTAATGAGCGGGTCATTCGCGTCTAAGCTTAAGAAAGTTACGACAAAATGGGATAGTCCACACTTAAGAACAGCAGAAGGCCATCTGGTAATGCCAAGTGAAATGTGCAGATCGGCGCCACCATAGATAGCACCACGTACCCTGCTGTGTTCGTCATTTTGACTATCGGCTCCCAACACAATTCACAGAATGAACTTTTTTTACGGACAACGGTGCAATAACTGATCTGAAGAGCAAGTCGATAACTTTTGCCTCCGATCACTCCAAGACGCGGCAGCCAAACTCTGAACACCATGCTGCTCTAAGGATCGCCGACGATCACGTCACTCTGACACACCGCGCAAGCTTGATGATCACCGTCTACTGTGAGGATGCTGCTTCTGACATCAAAGCTATCGTAGAGTGTAACCAAAGTTCGCTTCTTGACCACGGTGTCTCCATCGCAAGAGGTATTGCGCGTTTCAAGCAACGTAAATCCCACCTTTTGGTGACTAAATTCACCGAGGAGCACCAGCATCTAAAAAAGGGCGCTACAATTACGTCCCTCAAAGAAACGCACGAGACAAGTCAAGTGATCGCGGTCGCCAACTTTGAACGCGCATGCGCACGCGTTTTCAAGCTGACGCATCCTTTCTACGTGATCCGGCGCTATAGCAAGAAAACCAGGACAAATTGTAGGATTGGCTACGTCGCTACAGTGAGTGTTTTTCTTGAAACTCAAAATTACGTTACACAACCCTAGCGAAGCATTCAAAATATAACCGAAGATAGAACCCGACCTATGCGACAGTCACCGCACCGCGTGACTTCAGACGAGCGTGAAGCCATCTGGACACCAGTCGAAGACATGCTTAGCGACGACATCATGCCGCCATCGACAAGCCCGTGGTCTGCTTCTGTCGTACTTGTGAGGACAAAAATACACCATCTTCCCGCAGAGAAATCCTGCGTAGTATGCGAAGCACGCATGGGGTCGGTCAAGTGCCCATTTGTTTTCAGTTTTTCGTTTAATGAGGTTGAGATACGTAGTAACCGTTTTGGTTTCCTTGGAAACACTTGCATGTTTTACTTACCGGAACTACGAAAGGAAAATTGCGTTGAAGCCATGGCTATTTCTTATACTACTCAGTGTTCCCCTACGGGAAGATACAATTTTATTTGAGCTGGGTGCGGGGTCTTACAGTGAAGACCCATTAAAGAGAGAGAGGTAGTGGTGTTGTACGTGTTATCAGTTTTTCTTTATTTATTCGTTACCTTTATCATTTCCGTGAGGTTAAGGTACGTAGCTATCGTTATATTTAGCGCTTGGTTTCCATGGTAACTACCACACTTTTCACTTACTGGAACTACGAAACGGAAACTTGCGTTGAACCCATGGCTGTTTTGCATACTCCTATTAGTTCCACTACGGGAAGATGGTGTTTTTATTGGAGGGGGCAGTAGGAGGTCGGGTAGAGAGGCATTAAATAGAGAGAGAAAGACATTGTACGTGTTATAAGTTTGTCTTTATTTATTCATTAATATCATCATGTTCAACGTAGGTGACGTCGAACTGTGGTTGGCGTGCCGCTTTCATTATGACCGCCTAATATTCTGTGAAAGGTAAAGTCAAGGGTTGTTGTAGTGGACAAACCCTAAAGTCAATGAAGAGGAGGTCAATGAACGTTACCTGGTTGGTGGTGGGATGCTTTTATTCACGGCACGCTGAGGCTTGTCCACGCTAGACGCTGCCCACGACGATGAAACGTCGACGGCGCGTGAAGCGTGCTCGTCTCATGCCGGCCAAGAAAAACACCGGCAACACAGTCACGCTAGGAGCCCTTCATGAGGAGCGTGCTCGTCTCGTGTGGCCCAGGAAGACATCGGCAATACTGTCGCTCCAGGAGCCATAGAAAGGACCGGGCGTTCAGCAAGCCGGGCATGTGCAATAGGGGTGCGGACGGCGCAACAACGACGAAAAGGGAGGTACATAGGCACCGAAGTTGAGATGGTTCGGATTCAAAAGACTGCCGACTGAGGTTCTGCGTTGACTAACAGAGGTGGAACAAGATAACCAAAAAGGACGTGTACCCCTTGCCGCCAATCAACGACGCCCTCGACCACCTCTGCCACTCAAAGTAGTTCTCATCGACGGATCGGACGACAGGCTACTGGAAAATTGAAGTAGACGCAAGGGATAGAGAGAACGCTGCATTCATACCCCACGGACGGCCTTTTCGCGTTAAAGGTGATGTCGTTTTCGGTATGCATGGCACCGGCAACATTTCAGAGAGTCATGGACAATGTGCTAGCAGGGCTGAAGTTGCACATCTGCTTCGTATACCTCGACGACATTTTGGTGTTCTCCCGGACTTTTGAAGAACACCTTGCAAGATAGCGCTCTGTACTCGAGGCATTCCGTAAGCCGATGTTAACGCTGAAGCCTTAAAAGTGCAGCTTCGCGTATGAGCAACTAAGGATTTGGGCCATGTCTTCAACGCCGCTAGAGTCCTGCATCACCCGGCGAAAACTTCAGTCATACCAGACTTTCCAAGACCGAAAGAGGGCGTGCGAAGATTTCTCTGTCTCTGCGCATACTACAGGCGCTTTTTCGCAAACTAGAGCCGAATGCTTGGAAAAAAAAATAGCACCCCTTTCAGCAGAAAAACGCACCAAGAAAAGCAAGAAACAATACCTGCAACGCCCACCCATGCTCGCGCATTTTAACGAAAATGCCGAAAGGGAAACGCACACGGACGCCAGTGATATATGCTTGGATGCCGTCCTCGTCCAAAAGCAAAGTGGAAACGGAAAAGTAATCGCCTTTTCCAGCCGCGGTCTGTCTAAAGCAAAAACTAATCAGCCTCTGAGAAAAGTGTGACTCGCGAATATATTGGCCACTTTGAAATTTCGGACTTACGTTTATGGAAGACCGTTCATGGTTGTTACAGACAACCATGCGCTAGGCTGGCTTGCCAATTTGAAGGACCCCTCTGACCCCTCTGGTTGATGAAGCTTGCGCCTGCAAGAGTTTTACGTTAAAATAGCAAATAAATCCGGAAGGAAGCACTCCGACGCCAGATGCCTCTCTCGCTCCCCCGCTGACCCACCACCACAATATTTCGACGAAGGCAGCGCATTCGTTAGACTCGTGTCAGAAAGCGACCCAGCCCCCCAGCAGCGTGCCGACCCCGAGTTGCCCGTAATTAATCCCTACCTCGAAAGCCAAAACGTCGCCGTGCCTAGGGCCGTCAAACAAAACTTACCAGCATTAAACCTAAAAAACTCCATCCTCGAAAAGAAAATTTTTAGCCCCGGAACAAAAACTAATTATCTTCTTGTCATGGCTACAGACCTTCGTGACAAAATTGTGTAAGCTTGCCACAATGACCTGTCTTGCGCACGTCTCGGCACAGCTCGCACTATTGAAAAAATCAAATCATAGTACTACTGGCCCCGCCTTGCATCCGACGTAACCCACTACGCCCGGAGCCGCCGGGACTGCCAGCGACGAAAAACGCACCCATCGAAACCCGCCGGACTTCTGCAGCCGAGCGCCGTCCCATGGAGGCCCTTCCAACAGATTGGGATGGACATTTTGGTTCCGTTCTCTACTTCTCGATCACAGAACAAGTGGATTGTTGTAGGAACAGACTACATAATGCGCTAATCTAAGAACGCCGCCCTTCTGACGGGGCTGCACAAGAAGTCGCCTCGTACTTTAAAAACCAAGTTGCACTGCGAAGTGGAGCCCATCAAGTCCTAATCACGGACCTTCACTGCGGCGCTTATTCAAGGAGTCTTACGATACAGCAACACGGATCACCGAAGACCTACGGCGTACCACCCCCAAACGAACCGACTAACCGAACGTCGGAACAAGACAATCGCGAATATGCTGTCTATGTGCGTCGACTTTGAACATCACACTTGGGATGAAGTACTACAGTATGTCACGCTCGCGTACAACACGGCTATAGAGGAATCCACAAAGATGCCACCGTTCGAGCTCGTATACAGAAGACGACCGACTGCGAGGCTCGACGCCATGCTTCCCCACGTGGAAGACGGCGAACTCAAAGCTGGCTTCCAAGGATACCTTCAGCGTGTGGATGAGGCCCGCCAGCTTGCTCGACTTCGCAGAACGGACGGCAAGCTGGTGGATGCGAGACGCTACACCGCCAGACCCCGAGACGCCGAGTACCGCGCAGACGATCGTGTGTGGGTTAGGACTCCCATCCGATGACGTGGACTCAGTGATAAACTTCAACGACGGTATTCCGGACCTGACGGGATTCTACAACGTATTCGCCACCTTACCTAAGAGGGGATGACCCACGCGGCCCGAAAGCGTCCACGTTGTTTGCTTAAAATCTTTCTACGCACGGTGACGGATTTCTATTTTTATTTGTTCTCACTGTCGCTCATGTTAGCATCGGGTCGATGCACCCTTACAGGGAGGTAATGCGGCGAACCATGCATTTGGTTTGTTTAATTGTGTTTTACTTTTGCCGCCCGGCTGCGCCAGTCTGTGTTATCAGTGTGGTCTGTGTGTGTCAAGAAAGGCGCGTGTTCCATTTTTCTTTCTGTGCAGCATGTGTTATCTCTTCTGATAGGAACAGTGTTACAAACTAACGTGAACAGCCCGAAATAATCTTCGTTCATCGACAGTGTTCTGGATACAATTTGACTATTCCAGAAACCCTCGCGCCGAGTGATAAATTCCCGCTGAGCAGATGCCGTCGCATTCGACACACCGAAGGTCGCTCGAGCGTGCCTCTTTGTTGACTGCTGCCTGGCCACCTGTGTATTGTTTACGTTGTTAGGGGAGCACAAGTTCACTCCAATAAACGTGTTTTTCCTCAAGACAACTGCTTCGTCTTTGGCCTCTTGACAATATCCCAGATCGAGTGCAAACCGCTCCCTCCCGTTTCATCAGCGGCGTAAAATCGTGGTGTAAGTCGGAGATTGGCGCAAGTTTTTCAGGCACATCCCCTTAGAGCAATTTTAAAACGAAGGGTGGTGGGGACCGCTGCCTTGGGAGTGGTGCACCCACTTGCGAGAAGGAGGTTTATTTGAAGGTATCCAATCTTGACCGACGCTTCGCGTTCTTGACGTAGATGTATATGCGGGAAATCGGACACGCCGCTGCCTAGTGCTACCTTTATTCCATGCATCGTTTTTTGCACTCAAGGAACTTGCAATATTGCCAAACATACCATGGCTAACCGCGCTTCGTGGTAAGTGCAAAATGATTGAGGTGTATATAGGGCAATTTTTTTTTCTGATCAGTCTGTAAAACACACCACTTGGTTTTTTAATAACATCCTGCGAGCGAGCGAAAGCACTTCTTCGCCCCATAGCTGGCCACAACCCCTATCGTCTATCAAGCTGACTCTTTCGTTCCTGGCTTCATTTTTTGAATTTCCAAACAAAACAACGATTGGGTTCAATCGTGGTTTAAGCTCACCGTCTCTGACAGTATGACTTCAATCTTGGTGAAAGTGTCCTCGCGAGAAACGGACAGTGCGTAATTTGAGAGCCCACGGACTTAAAACGAATCCGTCGCGACTTCTCGATTGCCTATTCGGATCATCGTAGATGGAAGCAATCAATTTATACTTCACCCTAGGTAACCGCTAGTGAGTTGCCAGATCTTACGTTTTTTGTAAAAAGCAACTTCAAGAAATGGCGGTGCTTTTTTATTTCTGAGCGTAGTTGTGTAAAACACGAAGGCAGGCCGGCAGGGTAGTACGCACATCGCCGGATCATAAATGAGTAACATGAACGCAGTCATTCACCGCGGCCAAGCAATGTTTTTCCACAATTTTCCGTAATTCAAAAGTTTTCCACTGAGCACCTAGACCTAGCTACGTCACCTCCATGAAAACGCGCACTTGCCACTTTGCCAATTTTGCCAACTTGCAAATTAACCTCACACTTGTAAGCGGCAGGGTCCTTGGCAAACGCTCTTGTAGTACCCAAAAAAGCGACTTCTGCCGCATTGTCAAATACCAACTTGACAATTTCAAGATTGTCGGGTAATTTTATTCATTCAGTGCGGACTAAAAATCTATAACCGCTGAAAAATCCCTTGTGTAAAAATAACCTTCAAGCTTTGCCCAAACTTAACGCCCTTCGTCTGTAGTGCAATCGCTAGACGTCCCAATGCATGCTCTATTTAATCGGCTTTGATCCGAGCATTCCGGATTCTTTTTCATATCTCGCGCCCTTTCTAAGCTGAGTTTATCGTCTACGTCCTGGCAATATAAACGAGTACGTAACCAGATTAGGACAGTGTCTATAAAAACTGTTCCTTGGAGACTTCTTCAGCGTATTTTGTCATTCCGAAATAAAAAAAATAAGCACCAATAGTGTGTGAGCTTCCTGTGCGTGCATGGGAAATGACGTTGGCGGAGGCATCTGGATTAGAGGTGAGGGGGAAGCTGAACTCCTGTGTGACTGAGGTGCCGAAGAAGCGAGTGGAATGGTGTTGGAGGAAAAGCAGCGAAGAGATGGGTATGCATGCGGAGTGATCATAACGATGAAAATTTAGCAGAGGGCGAGAAAAAGGGCGTGGGAGCGATGGGAGTTTAGAACAGAAGTAAGAGTTACAGGGGGAAGAAAGGAAATATATTAGGTTGGCTAGAAGTAGGGCAAGCGTGTGGATCAAAACAGACAAGTGGGTTGCTGACGAACCACGCGCAGATTTAAAGGGGGAGCCTCTAATTATCACCGTCATCGTCATTGTCCCACTCGTTCATACATCACGCCACTCATCATTGATAAGAAATATTGCTACAACAGCCCGGTCCACCTTTTACCAATTACGAAATTTTGGCGCTGGTTCCGGGATTTACCTTGCGAGGTCGATGATGGTTGGTGCTGTGACTAGTTCTTCCCCAATATAGAAGCTCGCAAAATTTTTAACCGCCTGCTACTTCTCAAAACTCGTGACGAGCCAAAGCACAATTTTTTTCTCTATTTCAGTTACAATAAAGCCTTGCTCCCTGAATAAGCAGGTTGTCTTTTGTTGCAAGTCTTCATTCAATAATATTTATTTCACTCGGTGGTTCAGTACACGTAAGTTTCAACTCTACGCACGTTTTAATGCTCCAAGGTTCACCTAAATGTTGTCCCTCTACGGTACAATAATTGTGGACTATCCTTTTAACAGTTATATGTAGCTCACATGTTTCACGAGTGTTTGCCTAGCACACCGTAGCCCACTCATACTCTGCCTCAGACTGCCTTCTCGTGGTTTGAGTCAGCACTGATAACTTGTCCGATGTAGTTATGTTATTCTACTAGTTGTAGAGGTGGGTTTCTCTGGTTGAAGAGAATCTTTTTGTCACTTTTTTGTTATATAATGTTTACTATTTGCCTTTATTTACAGCACCATGGCCGAGCTCATTGATTGAAGTTCGCGAATATTTTGATGGGCTATCTATAGGCCCTTTTTAAGACCTTGTCACATGGAAAAATAAAATGGCGCAAGTATAATCTTTTCCAAATAACCTGGCTTTGTACAATATTCTCAAATACACCCTAAACATTCTGTGGCCGCTTTTCTCGAGATGGCATAATTTTTTGCTTTACCTTTACGATTGATAATTTTTCTTTTTTCGTGTGATGATTTCTCTTACCCTTAAGTTTCTTCTATTATTCATCTGGTAGTCAGTTGCAGGTCTCCTGCATTCTCTCGTCTAGTAATGCTTCAAGCCTTGCTGCAGTGGCTACGCAATCAATCGCTGTTTACACGTCTCTAAGCGCAATATAGAGAGCCTAAAAACTGTGAATTTATTTAACGCTTGATTCAAGAAAATAAATCTGTTACGTGGTTCAGTTTACATCCGCGCTCCTATCGTGCCATCCGGGTTGTTTGGGATGTAGGCCGTAATGTAACGGCTAATTGTAACTTCATTAAACAGAGTGCCTATAAAACAGTCAACTGAAGGGTCAGTATTTTTAAGTCCTATTCTTTCTCTGATCTTTTGATTAACAATTATTGAAATTTTCCCGGCAGTCGGAACTTTTAGTGTCCCTAGAGATTCTTAAAATAGTGCAGGAACCTATTCCAGTACTTCTTCTTCCTTCTGCAAATAAATACGCCTATTCGGCCGTCTCTTCAGGGATTTGTGGCGAACCGTATTATAAGGTTAAAACTGCCCCACAAGGCCTATGAACTTACCTTATTGAATAAAAGGTATAACAACAACAACCTGAGGTTTTTCTTATTCTCAAGTCTGAAGAAGCCTTTTCAACTCTCTTTTCATTACTTAATGAGACCTCAGAAGCTATGCTCGTACGCTCAGTAGTTTCTTCGGACTAACGTCGCAGGCTGAAAGCATTTTGTACAGTCGTTCTGCTAGTATTAATATTCGGTGACGGGGTGTGGGAATTGTTGACCTTCTCAAAATTATTGCATATACTCTGCATTTGTCGATATCAACCATGACACTTTTTGACAATAGACTTCCTCGCATATCCAGTGTCTCTTCGTTCACTGACTTATTCTATTTCTAATCTTGTTTTTTGTGCTCCTGGTAATCAGTTTCAACAGCTGTGCTAATAAAGTTATTTCCCAGACTAGAAACATTTGTGTTGATGTTCTTCGAACTTATTTCATTCGTTTACCTCACGAAGCAAATTGCGAATAATTATCCAGGTTGTGTACCAGTAAAATCACTGACGTTATGAATCCAAAGCGTCAATGAGTAGTTGTTAACAGTAAAAAATATTTCTGACGAATCTAATATTTTTGGTCGCATTGACGCCATGATTGTCAGGAAGAAGCGTGGTCTGGTCGATGAGCCGGGTTGTGGCCGTTTTTGGTGAATGCTGACCTATTTATGCGGCTGCCGCTCTATCACCAGAGATACCGCCCTCAGTTGTCTTTTGTAGAGGTTGGTGCCAGACGTCCTTTTGTGCCGAAGAGAAGGAACGTCTACGCGATGAGAAGCGCCATGCAAAGGTGGCTTGTACTTGAAATATTTGTAGATAGCTAGTCATATAGGTGCTTTCAAGTTCTGGTTGCCAGGAAGTTAAGGTTAAGAAAAAGATTCTCGTAGGCACATCTTGTGGTAAGGTGATGTCGAAGGTTCCATGAGGCTCGCAGGAGAGGTACCCTGGCTTGCTTCCTGCACCCCCAAAAATGCCGGGTTCTTTTATTACCCCACATTTCGAATACCACGAGAACTATTCTCGCGTGTATATACCACGAGGGTTATAAATACGCGAGCCAGACCGTCCTGCTGCCCCTACTCTTACCCTGAAGTAAGCATTCTCTCCTTTGGTTATTACGGGCTCACGTCACCTGCGGACTCCTGACTTGAACAGTGTAGTAAAAGGTGACGACGCTTAACTGATGACTGATGACGTACACATTGCCGAGCAATTAAATACTGGCCTATAGCAATTTCCCACAAGATAGCTTGCTCGTGGAACGTCAGTGCACGTCATTATGGTGGAAGCTGACTTTAGGTTAGCCAGAAGTGGGAATCGACCATCTAACTGTGACATATTCCCAGATCCGGTCACGCCAGAAGTTTCTTCTCTGCAACAAATTTCGACTCTATCAGCAGCAAGCGCGAGCAGACCCATTTTTTTAGTATTCGCGTTCACGCCTACAACGGATATAACACAGCTCTTACCGAACCTGCCTTTTGTTCGGCTGCAGAGCGCATTGAGAATTCTCTAACCATGGCTCTTAGCAAGTGAAAACCAGTCGGTACAGTATTCATCAAAAGTGTTGTATGCCCTGCTGCCAAAGATTACAATATATAAATGTCCCTTCTTTTTGAGCGGAGTTCTTTTGAGAGTTTAACTTGTTTCATTTCACTCTCACTATCGTAATAGTCGCCCAATTAGTCAGATGAACGGTTATTGAAAATTGATAATTGCGGAAAGGCAATTAGAAATGTATTTCTTGAACAGAGTGCTTACAGAACCACACAGAAAGTACGTAACAGTCTGCAGTGTCCCCTAATGTTGTGTCAACGCGAAATAACTCAGATTAAATGCGGCGAAGGGAGTTCCAGGTGTCTCTCCAAATAGAGCGGTAGTTAGCGTATAAAACCAAAATGCTCAAATAAAAAAAGACAAAATAGAACAGTACGTTATCTTGAACAACCGAGAAAAAAAGCCAGTGCCAAAAGAAGGTGATGCATGGAGGTTTCAGAAGGATCGGCAGCCTTCTTTGGGAGCCCAATGCGTAACCGACATCGACACTGCCACCATGTCTCCCCTTTCAGGATTCCAAGAAAAATGTCCTTTCTCAATTTCTGCAGCATTTCAGGATGTATAGGGCAGTAAAAAAGGATAAAAATGAAAAAAAAAACATCACCAAAGTCCTTGACCACAGTGGCCGCAGCACAGCTGTCTACGTAAACAGGCATACGGACAGTACAACAAAGCAGCTGACGGGTGTAGCAAATTTGCTGAAAAAGAATGAAGATAAATATTTGCGTGGTTCACCTGTGGGAAAACGTTAGCCTATGGGGATTGAGATAGCGATTTTATCAAAAATGTGGGATCATGTGATGTAGAATAGCGATCATTGTCAATGACTGCAGGAACTCAACGAAGAACTTCTCACATGAAACAGAACTTGCAAAAAGTGACCGTCACTTCTACACCTGCACAAAATTTTACGAACACTTTCAAACTAGACAAAGACTACTTTCGCGGTAATCTGAGTTCCTGTAAACTTAAAAAAACGTTCCAACTTAGTCTTTTCTGAATTTTAGCGAATCTTTTTGAAAAACAAATAGAACCGGAACTTTATGTTTAGGCTCAGTGTTGGACAGAGACGGGGATTACGGAAGGTGAGATTTTCTTTAAAGGGGGGAGCGAACTGTCCACTTAATACGATGATGATATTATGAGGTCACTGTCAATAGCCGCATCTTGTTCTAATATGCTATCATCATCCCAGCGTTGGGATTATCCTAATAAGTGGCGGAGCCATGACACGTCCCTAAAATTGACGCATGTAAAACAAAACGTTATGCGCTATTATACATTAATTATGACCAAACGGTGGTCGAATGCGCGTTCCTCGCACAAAAGCAGTTTTTTTGTTCCATCTATGCTTCCAGCGTCTGTCGACAGTGCATTCTGAAAAAAAAAAACCACAGTAAGTTACGCGTGATGACCCTTTTTTGTCCTCGCTAGGAAGTCAATATTCGCACACACTTTACTTGGCATGTGCTTCACGTACCATTTAGTATCTTGTAGGCTTTGAACTACCGGTTGGTTTTCTATGCCTATAGCGATACTTCTTCAAGAGGCTGCACCTTTCTTCGTAGGATCCTTAGTAAGTCGGCCTTTCGAATTGGGGTGTGGCTGACAATTGTTTTCGGTATTTTTTTTATGAACATTTATTTTGCCACAGGGCATATATATGAGAATATGAGGTGATGGTGATTAGATGAAAATGAAAATGTTCGCTTCGCGAATGAAGTCAAGGAGTGAACGATGGTGGCGCCCATGTATCCATGCGGCGTATGCGGAGGCGTCGTCTACGCGGAGGCCCGTCGCCCCAAGGTGCGTCAGTCTCGTCGGCCTCAAGGCGAGGCAGGACCACAGCAGGTGGTGAAGGTCGGCGATCGCGTCGCTGCGGTGGCACACTGGGCAACCAGCGTTTGTAAAGGAATGTTGGTATTGAGGCCAGTGGAGGGTCACGGCAGGATTAAAGGCCGCCCCCACCTTAATCCTGCTGAGCGCAACCTCCTCTGCACGGGTAAGAGCCGGGGGGAGGGTGGCAGCATACGGGGAATGAGAGCACGTGTGCGGCGCCGAAGGTGTTTTTTTCTCGTCAACAGGAGAGTGGCATCATCTAGCTCTAACGGTGAAGTCGGAGATGGAACGGATGCTGCGAGTCGGGCTGCTACGTCTGCTTTACAGTGTTCTATAAGTAGGTCTCGGGGAACCCATTCAATCAGAATCTTGTGAGAGATTCCAGCCGCAAGTTTATAAATACTTCGAACAAGCACGGGGCTACGACTAACTAACCGTAGTAAGCGGACTGCTTGTAGAGCATCGGTGCGAACTACGATGCGTGCCCCGGGCTGCAAAGTGATTCTGGTTAAAGCAATCAGAGCCTCTCTAAGGCTACAAGTTCTGCACAGAATTATGATGAAGGTTCCGGTACCTTAAATCTGGACGTCTAGCTGAGGGCTGGATGGCTAGTGAAATGAATGGCAGCGGCAATCACAGTGTCTTGTATACTGGCGTCATTATATAATATAGTAGAGCGGGGTTGACGGAGACTATCCCTGTCGGCGATGCGTTGTTGGAGGGCAGACACCGAAATGTTGGAATCTGGACGACGAAGGTCAGTTGGTTTGTTGCCACTCAATTGCAAGAACTGCAACGGGGGAAGTACTCGCTGCGGTGGGGCTGGGAGCGTATGAGAGACTGCGTAAGCAATTAATGCTCGCGCCGAATCACACAGTGCATTCTTCGATTTCCGAGCGTCGCGAAGTTAATGAACAAGGTCATCCAACGTGTTCAGTTGGGCTTGTTCCTGAGAGCAACTCTAGGGGTAATGCATGTAAGCGCAAACGTTACTCTCATAGCCTATCTGTTAATCACTTCCAGTCGATCCCACTGCGTTGCCGTCAAATGCTGGAACTGAGCAGAGTACACCAAGCGTGGTTGTAAATCTGCTCTCTATATTGGTCGTGCCACGTGTGAGCTGGCTCCACCAGCTTTGGGAGCAATACGGCGCACTGGTGACAGCGTTTGAGCAGCTTGGTGTTTAGCCTGAGCAAGCCAAGCTTTCACCGTTCCTGACTGGTGCATCAGCAATCCCAGGACTTTCATTGCTGCGCTCTCCTGCAGTGGTTGCCCAGACAGATGAAGGCGGATGGGACAAGCAGCAAGCTTTCGCCAGCCCCAGCGGTTGGCAACGGATGTGTATGTTGTTTTACTCGTTGATAGCTGAAGACCCACCGAAGAGGCAAAGGCTGCCATAGAGAGGAATTTGAGGTCTTCGAGGAAAACTCTTCACACGAAGTATACCATTGGCGACGCGATAGGACTTTTTCGATCGGCGTGCCTTCGCTGTAAGGAACTGCAAGTGCGCACGGGCGTTTGGAGAAGAAGGGTCAAGAGATGCTGCAATATCTGCTTGCCTGCGAGCAGCCCACAGATTAAGGAGGCCGATGTCTGGCGCAGGCCGACTCATGTCCAGCCATGTGGCCGATTCACGTCCACCCATGTGATAGTGGTGGCACCAACGAGCGCACTTCGTAGCTTGTCGACAAGGTGGGTTGCCGCCTCCACAGACGGTGCAGCCAGCCTAGATCGGAAACTGTCCCAACTCACGACGCAGCACTTGCGACGCAGCCGGCTGGAGCGCGACGGGTTTAGTCCGATGATGACTGGGTGGTGATCACTCCCCAGCAATCGGGCTCCAGGTGCCATAGAGAAGTGCCTTGCCCCAACCACCAAGTGAGGTCCGGTGCATAGGACTTTCCGCGGGAATACTGCACTGCTGGTGTCGCTGCGCCCGGCTGGTTGAGGAGCACAAAGGACGCATCCGCAAACGCATCCCGCACATGCCTGCCACGGGGAATTGATACGGGGTAACACCACTCTAAATGGGGTGCATTAAAGTCCCCACCCACCAAAATTGGGCACCGTGGGTATTTGTAATGGTTATTTGTGCTGGGTATTTGTACTTGGCTACGAAACAGCTAAGTGGTTTTATTGTTTTAATGATGATGGTTTGTGTTTATTGGAGCAAGGCAATCTTGGACAGAATAAAGCAAAGACAAAGTAATTTAAAGCTATAGACGCAAAGCAAAAATTATTTATTTTTGTAAAACTGAAAGCGAGTTGAAATAAAAACCAATAAATGTGGTTGGTGTAGTGCCAGCATGATTATACATGATATGTAAGAATCTAAAATTTTGATGTCTGTAAAAACCGAAAAGCCCATTTATTAGAAAACATTGATTTATCGAGATGTTTTGGCATAAAATTCAGGAAAACGTTTGTGCCATCGCGTGCCGAGTGCATTGCATGATTTTAAGATGCGTACTACGGATTGGGCAGCATGTGCATCTGCTTGCTGTACATGGCTCTTAAAGATCTTGTATGCTGATATGTGTTGTTTTAGTGTGCCCTATTCGTTGCCAGCAAAGGCGATTTCTGTGCGTCTGTAGCGTGCATCGGTTGTGCCTAGTCCAACTCTGGTTTTATAACGCGTATTTGTTGTCTGCCTGTTCACATCAGTGTGCTGCCCATATTTTACGAAGGTGTTGTTAAAAATGTGTATATAGTTCTCCGTGTAGGGTACTGTTATGTATACTACAAACTTTGAGCAGATAGAGTGGTCCTTTCTTCCGCCAGGTCATTTACAGGGATCTCAATGTGTTCTGAGACTTAACCGAGGACCGGATTGTGCTTTTCTGCAGCCATACCGATATTTGCGCTGAAATATAAATTAAATATGTGGTTTTAGCATGCCTTGTGGGATGAGAGTGCACGAGCAACACTCCAGGAATCTGTGTAGGTGATAAAGTTGTGAGTACTGTGTACGCTGTGAGTGCTGCGACTACTGTGAAAATGGTACTGTGTACGCTGATGTTCTTGAGGCATTAACTGTCAGACCATCAGCAGCACAAGACAACATATAGGAGGGTTTTAAGCATCACTCTAGAATTCTGCACACGCGTATGTGTGCTGCAAAGACACAAAGTGCTTCAATATTGCTCTTATTCGTGGACTAAATTTATATAATGTTACAAAAGATAAATCACAAGGAACACACGAACATACCAATTGGTAGAAAAACTGGAAAATTATAACTTCACGTCTTAAACAGGAACATTGACTTCTGGAGCTTCCTCTCTCATTCTAAGCGAAATGGGCAGTGGAACGGACGGGTGATTTAGAAACAGCGCAGATGTGGCTGGATGTATAAAGACTGGTTTAAAGAGCTGGTTCTTCATCGACGCAATTTTAAAAGCATAAAGAAAGTCCTGGTTCGTTCTTTGCTCTTGATGGCACCACGTGTTACATTCAGCATGTATACTGTGTGTCCCGCTATTGTGGAAGGCACACGACGCAAGACAAAGCCACAAGTGCGACATTTGGCGGAACATTCTTAGTGCGTAGTTAGCTCTTAGTAGCAGACCCATACACACTGCCATAGTCCAAACGGCATCGAAACAAGACCATGTACATGCGAAGCAGTAGGTATTTGTCTGCACCATAAGCTCTTTGTACGTAATCGTAAGAATATTCATTGTTTTGATACATGTTTATGTTTCTTGATGTGAGGAATGCATGTGATTTTTTCAGCAAGTACACAACCTGAAACTTGCGCTCATTTTTTACAGAAATGGACCAGCCATAAAACTAATGTCTGGGTCCGTAATGAAGGCTCGCTTCCTGGAGAACACACCGCGAGAACGTTTTAGGATTCAGTTTAAACCACTCTTGCCGGTCCGGCTAGCAAGTTTCTCGATGCAAAGCTTGATTAAGGATTACTTATTGACTAACTACATGACAAAAATGATATCTTGGGGTCGTCTATTCATGTAGAATAAGATATTGTATCTGCCAGTGTCTTTTCAAGAGAGTTTACCTAAACTGTGAACAGTGTGCCGCTCAAACACCGTTTAGGACCCGCCGTTTCCTATGACGTGAACCTTTGATAGTGCACTAGCCCTCTCACACCAATGGTTCTGTCCCCCATAAATATAACAAGGGTATTTATCATGTTTCCCGAAAAAATGATTGACTTCATGCAATTACAGATGCCAAAACTCTGATGCAGTGTCATACGATTTGTCGACATGAAAAATCGTCCTCGCTTACAACTGGTTATGCATGAAGGAATCTTGATAACCGATTCTAGTGGCAGGACCTGTTCGTAAGTGGGTCTCTCGGCCATGCCGCCTGCCTGGCAGCTCTTGATAAGAAAATTGTGCTCGAAAAGTACACTAGCCTCTGGTGTGTCATCTTCTAGGGGAGGTTACAGAAGGAGCTTGTAAAGGCAATGGGTAGATAGTTGAGAGGAACGGAAGGAACGCTATGCTTCTTTGAGAAACCCACTGCTGTAGCCTCCCTCCACCACTTTTAAGGTGCCCAAAAGGCATGTGTTGTTATTTACGAGTTGAAGTGTTTGAAATGTGTCTGCATTTGGTAGTTGTATTAGAACGTCGGTAATATTTTAGGCGACTGGAGCTGCAGAATTTCAAGTACGGAGAGAAATCTCCTGCACATGAAATTAAAAGGGTGTCATAGAGATGCGTTCGACGTATTTTATAAGGCAAGGACTTCTTTTAGGAATGTTTTGTGTTTCATGAAGGTTTTTGTGTAGTGAGCTGAACTGTTCACGTTTTGTAAGTGTTGCGCAAATGTGTTAGCATCGTCTACAAGTTTTTTGTTGTTGTACTAACCTGGGGCACGCTGTGTGTCTCTTGTCCTTCGTGTTAAGAGATACGTGTCCGCACCTTGCAGGATTTTGTGCCGATATTTAATGCTGCTATCAATTCTCCCCCTTTGTTGTTTTGCGTGACGGCCCACACGATTTTCAAATGCCTTTGCCCTAATAAAACCACTTAGGTTATCTGATGAGGGGTATCGGATAATGACATCCAACGTTTGTACTCTGCCTCTCACTCCGATCTACGGCTCTCGTTCTCCCATGACATTCTTGGGCTGCACCGAGAACCAGAGAACTGAACAATAGAATTTTCGGCATCGTCGAGGATGTGCGCCATTAGTAGTTGGAGAGCTTCCTCAATGCGTAGGCGTTAAGAAATAAGTGTTGTAGTTCAGATGTTTTTAACTGCCATAAAGGTCGCGGTTGGTTCATACCAACTAGTATGCGAGGATAACTATTAAGACCTTTCAGTGCAAATGTAAAAAAGTTCATAAATTGTCTCTGCTGTATGGGTTAGTGTCCACATCGACTCAAGGAACGTAAAGAAGTTTGCACATCGAATGGCCCATTCAATATGTAGGTGTTTTGTTTTATATAACAATAGTTGGATTTTTATTAGTTAGAAGACGTGCTCTGAATGGTGTTAAATTTGCCAATCAGGAGACCTTGGCCATGTGAATTGGAAGAGCTCAAAAGTGTAGCATGTGCATTCCAGTCAACTATTAGGATGAATGGTGTGGGCAGGTGATATACCAGCCCCTCGCAATCAGAGCTCACACGCTGGATGTCTAGAAATGTTGACAAAGCACACAAATATTGCCCTATATATACTGCTGTTCAAATCTCTGTTGCGTCAAGAACAGGGGCATAAGATGTTACGACATAATAGAAATTTTCGCACAATCGCCGCACTGCTGCAAAAGTGTGCACACCTACTTGTCCTTTCTGAATGACCTACATATATTTATGAAGTATATCTGTTGACGGTTCAGGTGAGTTTATTGCAGGCACACGATACTTGGCTAAATAAAATGCACTATCTTGTACACAGAGTCAAAATGTTTCAGACGACCTCTACGTATCCAGAACAAATATTTCTCTCACATTTTAGGTGTGCGGAGCTACTCGAGTGTTTGTTTATGAAAGGTCTGTGGGCTCTGTGATTCTTGGATGACGTTGTTTCGGCTTCTCCAGAGGTTTGGATGAAGGAACCCGCTTCGTCTGCTTTGTCGCATAGATGAAAGCTCCAACACTCATCTCAATATCAAATGTCCTGTGGGTGCCCAGCAGACTGGGGCCCCAGGATTTAAAACAGTTCCGAGAGCCATTCTTGGCCATTGGGTCTTTGGGAGGACCACGGGTGGGGCAGGTGGTCGGTAGATACTAGGAGCTGCGCGACATCCCCGTGTCCGTCTCCAGAGTGCAGTCAGGTATGCTGTACGCTGGTTGAGCGGAAACGAACGGGTTGGCACATTTCCCGACAGCCTCTGCGGCCACCGCAACCAGTCCAGGCTCTGCAGGTGACGCAACAGTCGATTGTCTTGCCAGAGACAACCCAGTGGAGGTAGGAGATGTACAACATCATTTCGATGATCTGAGTAACCGCTGTAACCAAACGCTGCTCCAACCCCCGGCCTGCCTGCGTCGGCGTACATCCCCAAAGGAATAAAGGCGAACATTTTGGGCCTGTGGGAAAATGATGTTATACGGTACTTTGATGTTTATGACATTCTTTTCACACTTCAACCTTTCAAAAGTACTGGAGTATGCCAGGTGAGATCGCTGGCCTTTAGTGCAGAGACATTCTTGTGTATTTAAGGTTTCCTTTGGATGCTCGTGTTGTGCATATTTGCAGCCTGTTGTTCCCCCGCGACAGGAGTTGGTACTGTGCCCCAACAGCTGGCACTTCAATGCGCGGTAGAGGTTGGGTATGTGTGGTCGAACGAAACAACAGATTAAGCGTACTTTCATATGCTCAGGAATTGTGGACTTTGAGAGCTCACAACAACGTGGTTCGTGGGTATTTTCTTTTTTTGTGTTTGTATAGTGATGATCCTGACAGCAGCCTCACCCTGATCTTACAGGTGTCAAAAAGGTCAGCATCCGTTTATGTCATCACAACCGGCTTGAAGTTCATACCCTCGGAGCTGCTGAGGCTGTGGTATGCGGGGACCTTTATGTTCAGATCTGCCGTTCAGGTTCGCGTCATAAGACGCGTGGCTTGGAGCTCAGTTTTCACTTTAGGTTGAACTTCACCGGTTATTATTTTATTAACGTCACATCATTGCCCAATGATGCCTAGAAGGAACATAAAACAAGGAAGCACAGATTGAAAGGTAAGATGCGTTGACGTGGATTTGACAACACAGAAGCGGGAATAGATATCCGGATTAGGAAAGGAATTAGTGGAAGCGGAGGACGGCAACCTTCGATGCGGCCACTTTTTGGGTAGCCGAATATATTGGGGGTTAGCTTTTGGCTTCCATAAGACATAAAAAAATCAGAGAATGGTACTTCTTCTCTTCGATGCTCTGACAATTTCCATATCTTCCTGGATGGCAAAGGAGAGCTGCCCATCGTCCGGAGCTTGATTGCGTCTCCTACTGCCACCGTTTCGGTTTTATTACCCTCTACATAAAAACACATCACATGGTTTCCTAATGTTTATGTATGGGGGCTTGTCATTCGCGTGGTTGAAAATACTGTCTCCATGAACACTCACGGTGGCCCGTGCAAGGTTTTACCGTTTTCGTCGTGTTTATTTTAACTACGGGTTATTGGAGCCTCGGTTTTGGCAATACGTTACAATATAGTCGGTGGGTTAGTCTGATGCTTTCAAGATATGTTGATGCTAATGATGGGTTTTTGGTTTATATCTCCCGCTTGTTTGGTCTCATGGGGTCGTTTGGTGAGAACGAAATTCTTTTCGTTCCCTACGACTATAGGAGCTAGACAACTATTCAGATACCTTCACTCTGCCAGCATTGCTCAGCTGACGCGACTTGCTTGTAGAGTATATAGTCGAGGCAGTTCGTTCTTCGCGCTCTCAGGTGTGGTAAAAGCGGTTGTCACGCCCTGCGAACCTTCAACAAAAATGAGTTGCTCTGGGTCTGTTGCTTTAGGTAAACAGCCGGTTGTGTGAATTATTGCTCCTTACTGGCTTCTTTCAAAGGTTTCATGAAAATAACTTTTTTTAGATAGGGCTTCTGCTGCTGAATGCAAGGTTTCGTGTTCCTACGTTTGTGTTCTTTCGTTTCGAATTTCAAAATATCTTTGCTTGAATACATTTGCACCTCAACAATCAATTGGTATGCTGTATTTTTCTAAACCAGTGTAGAAGTTTTTAATTCATCGGTGATTTTTCAATTTTTTTGTTTATTGACCCTTATGAACAAATTCGCTGAAGTGTTTGTAAGCTTGTTCAGAATATCATTCTTACGGATTATGCCTTTTTGAGTAAAATTCGTTCACCGATTGATTGTGTCTTGGCTTTGACCTGTCATTTCATGTCGTAATTAGCGTGGTGCCGTCATCTTGAATGAGGCTTGAATTAATGAACCGCTGGATGTGGTAATGGCTGTACATCGTCGATAACGAACATACCAAGTGGAACCTAAGCTGTTTCTTCAGTAGGTATCGCGCAAGGTGTCCGCCAAAAATCGGTAACGTCTTTAAAAGCGTAGGTTCAAATAACCCTTGGACGCCCCCTCACTTTCCAATTAGTTATTATTGACGCCGCCAGTGGTCTGTGGTGACTGGTAGCATCATTTTGTATTAGTTGCAGTTACTCATTTTATCGTTGTGTCTGTAAGAAACCAGAACGCCAATTGTGTAACCCTATATTCCTGGTGATGGCGCCATTCTTTTGAGAAACAAAGGTGGGGATCACTGGACGGGAAGGATTCGTTATTGGCGAAGAGACTGCTTGAGGTAATAATGACATGAGAAGACAGCTGGCAATAGCAAATCTTCCAATTTTTTAGAGAGATAAAAACGCAGTACAATACGCAGGAAAAAGGATGGGGCGCAATGGAAAAAACCCTAAAGTTGACTAGAACTATCTAAACACTGTTAAATTGGGCAGTTTAAATGAAAGCGTCAAAAGCATATTCTCGAATAAAATCGGTGATTGTGGCTATACAACACCCACCAACCTCAAATATTTCAGTGTCCATGATTTTTTATAAAACACAACGGGGAAGCCCTAATGCTAAAATTCAATATCGTAGGCCACCTAAATACAGATGATCTATCTCAACACCTGACGGCAAAGGAACTAGTGATCGTTACCACACGCTTGGCTGGCGCAACGCTATAGCACTGCCAACTATAGTCACTAGAACTCTGTCAAGGCTTCGAGTCGGCTTCAGAAACATAGAAAGCAATATTATTCTGGCTATTGCTATCAAATCTTTCCTTTGCGATTATTTGCCAATCTTTTTTGATTTCGCCCTAGGCAACTATGTTAACCTGATACTAACCCAACCTACTCCTTTTGTGCTGACACATAATAAAATAATCTCTAAATTATATTTTTCCCTTTTGTTGCAGCAGAGCTCGGTTATTAACTAGAAAGACAATAAAGCGGGCATTGCAGAAAAAACATCGTCAGTTAGAATAACAAAACGACAATACTCGGCTTCTTCACTCCAGAAAAGTAAAATGAACACGTTGAGCAAGAGCACCGTGGTGTGTATGTGTTCACTAATCCTGCTGAAAAGAATAAAATGAAATACACAGAATAGCATAACCTTACGCGTAACGCGACCCCTTATTCCGCGAATTACCGAAATAAACTGAATTCAGACTTGAAGAAAGAGAAGAGTGGATTTTGCAAAGAACATTTGTCACTATTTATGGAGACAGAAGAAAATGTACGCTGGTTTTGACAAGCCCATCAACAGGAAGATATCTTAACCGGCTCTGGCAGAAATTGTATAAATTACTTACACGTGGTAACAAAGAAACAAGCAGGCACAATGAATTGCCACTTCACTACGACAGGGGAACTAAAAGAACATGTCCTAAGCGTATAAAGCTAAAGAATAGTTTACCAATCGAAGTCGTTTATGCTCAGGCCTTAGCTGTTACGTAAAATTCATGAAAGAATCGCTAAGGGTGACAATGACTCAGGTGCTAGTAGTGAGCGTTTGAAAGCCTTACCGCAACGGGTCTTCTGGTTGTGTTGACGTTCTGACACCAACCGTCCGCCAGAAGCTTGCTCTTGGGGAGAGTGTTGCATCATGATTACCTGGTGAAGCACGTGGGTGTACACTGGAAACAAAAAAATGCAGGAGCAGGCCATCTAGAATGGGCACTGAAGGCAGCATTCTTAGTGGGATGCGTTATATTAATTCGCAAAAATATGAACCGCTCCTTTAAACGCCCATGTTTTTTCAGCGCGCGTGATATGGACGGGCCTTTTGCTGCAGCTGTATTCATTTATTTTTTTAATCAGTTACCCTCAAGGCCTGAGGGCATTACAGAGGGGAGTCAGTACATACCTACATGTTCGGCATACAATTAAAAATACAGCAACAGAAAAACGGCAATCATGTAAGATCACTTGCTACAGCGTTGAACAAAGGCTACGTACAAATAAAATTAGTTACCGCAACTTTAAATAAAGCAGCTTATTTATTACGAACAATGTCATAAGGAAGACGATTCCAACATACAGAAGTATTTGGCACAAATGAATCCTGAAAATACTTGGTGTGCACTGACGGAAGTTCTACTTTATGGCGATGATCAATGCAAGTGGAAACGTAAGTTGGTTGGTGAAATAATTTATTTCTGAGCAAGGAATTGGTGAAGTAAATTTTATGACATTGACACAGCCGAAACACTTTCCAGCGAAGAGACAGTAGGGGTAATGCTAGTGTGGTTTTTATTTAAGGTACGCTCGAGGTGTAACTTCGAGCCTTACGAAGTTACACCTACTCATTTCAGTAGCCTTTCATGTCTCTGACCATTTATTCGTTTTCGACTTCAAAATTTCACTGTCCTTGAGACGGCGTTTTTTTTTCTTTAGAACATCTCGCACATTACACTTTGTTTGAAGCTTCAGCCAAAGTATTTCTTGAGAACTAAACGCGTTTAATAAAAACAACTGTTCCTCCAACCATACTTTAAATGATTTTTGATTGGCTTTCCAGCGCAGTTTTTTAAGGAGAAGCTGGGACCATTTGAATGCAAACCATACAAAAGAATAAAAAAATTCTTCACGCACGAATTGCCCACGTTCGTTAAAAATGGATTCATCTATAAAAATTTTTCTCTTTTGCCTAACTTCGCAACGCCGGCTTTATACAGGACGTCAAAAATACGTACCGTGTTTAACGCCATCATAATCAAAAATTGCCGCAGATGAATCGGAAAGCTGCAGTGCTTATTCTAACTTCAAGAACAGAAAAGAGCAAAATGTTTGACCGAAACCTTGCTGTATCTTGATTACACATTTATTAAAGGTAAATGTTGTCAAAATAAAGTTCCGGAGGAATAAAACGTACTTTAATCCTTAAACATCGAAAACTCCAAACAGCTCTGCGATGTTATGCTGATACTGGAAGCACAAAACTAGTCAATCTTTTTTTGTCGTATGCGAACAGGGTCGTCGTGTAGCTTTCATACTGAAGCGAGCTAGCCGCCAAACCACAAACGTCCTGTTGCTGCTTAGATCCCGCGGGGACCCGGGCCGCCAACACAGTAAAATCTAGTTCTCCTAATATTATCCGATATTTCGCGGTAACTGAAGCCCAAGCAGGACATAGAAAATTTCTCATGAAGTAAAAATAAATTACGTTACACTAGGATTGAGCGAGAAGCATACCACGAATTTCACATCTACGAGCCAACTTTGGCCCTAGTGGATTTTATAAAGGCATTTTAAAGTAATAATAAGTGTAATACAAAAACGTCCTTTTTACCTAATTTGAATTGGCAACGATAAAAAATATAAACCTGCATAATTGCCTCCTGACTTATATAAATATATTTGCAGGCAACATTGAAAACAAACCACCGACGCTGTATTTCTCAACTGCGAGGTTGGGTGTGTATTGAGTGGGCTTGTGAACTGCGCAAGAGGGTCATAACAAAAGGGATGCCATGGCATCTTAACAATTCAACGAAATATTTTATCATGTAGACACACAAAACACTACAAAAAAACGAGTAAATGCAGAGAGCGAAATTTTGAGGTAACGCAACTTAAAAACAAATGGCTCACGTTACAGCCAGCTTGCTACAAGGCTGACGAGGCGGCGGTTCCTTTGCCACGTTCGGAGATCGCTGCGCAGTATTTCCGCTTCTTCCTGCTGTGAAACTAAAAGACAAGGGACTCGTTGACGTTTAATCA
This sequence comes from Haemaphysalis longicornis, assembly GCA_013339765.2. NCBI lineage: Eukaryota > Metazoa > Arthropoda > Arachnida > Ixodida > Ixodidae > Haemaphysalis > Haemaphysalis longicornis. Next base: position 96,586,918 of record CM023454.1, on the reverse strand, counting down.
ATTAGGAAAAGAGCTACTTGTGGCTTAGTTTCGATATGGCGGCTCCCCGGGCAAGGCCTAGAGATTAACAATCGATTAACAATCGAGTACCTCATGAAGTTGTCGCAGTGTATTGAAATGAATTCAGTCACCTATACGCAAACACAATATATCATAACTAAGCATGCATGACACAAGCAAATAACTAAAGTCTAAAGCAAAATATTAAAAAGTGACCCGATATAGATTTCTTGGGGCTTCGTTTACGGGGAATATTTAGGTATCGTACCACGTCGTTTAACGACACGAAACCTAAAGTTGGGTTATCACAAGTAAAGCTAACCATACACCGAATTCAACTTTTCAACGCCGCTTTGCTGAAAATGTACTTTATTATTATCGTTTACATTACGATTAAGCTATTCGACAATATATAAGGACGCCATGACAGCCTAAAACATCAATGGATGGAATATGTTTGCCGAAAAAACGCGTTTCATTTTTTTGAAAATAAAAGGAATAGACGATACTTAGACACAAACCAGATATTTGTAAAAAAACTAAACCTTAATAAATTTAATACTAATAACTCTTAGAACGTGTTCATAAAGTCACATACGGAACGTGCTGATGGAGAAGAGTAGAAAATACGCAATACGCGGATCTAATATCAGCACGCAAAATTTGAAATAGGAATGGTTGACAAACCACCTTTTGATTTCCAAGCAGCAGCAGTTGCGACAGAGAGGACAGGCTGCTAAGCTTTTGTGCGACTTTTGCAGAAACTTGGTGGCCTGCGCTCACGGCTGAAGCGAATCTTCCTCGCATCGCCCGGGAGCCCTTCACGTGCCGACACTCCCTTGCCGGGTGGCCCTGACTCCCTCGGTCATTGACAGAAGGCCCGACTACGCGTGAAACCTGCGTGGACCCACTGCGCAGACATCTGCGCGTCTCAAGCCGGGAAGGCGATCGGCAGCTCCCAGGAACATAAAGACATAAAGCCACGGCCTATGCGTTCGCGCATCACTTGGCAGAAGCGGTTGCGACAAAGAGGACAAGCTGCTAAGCTTCTCTGTCGCTTTAGCAGGTTGGTGAAATTTTCTAGGTGCTTTGCATCTTAGGCCTTTTTCGCAACTGCTGCTGCCCTTGGTTCAGTGTACAATGTGCCTTCAAATGCCCAACTAGCTAAAAAAGTCGATGTACTTCGTGCCGAAGTAGCTAAAATGCGTGAAAGCATAAAAATGTTCAATGAGCTCTATGATGACTTGAAAAAGCCGATTGAAACCTTGACCAAAGACAACAAATCACTTCACGGGGCTAATAAGCAGTTGAATAACCCCATTGGTGAGCAAAAACAGTAGTCGCGTTTGAACAACGTTGAGATCCGAGGAGTCCTGTGCACTGAAGGCGAAAGCTGCCTTCAGATCATCCAAGATATGGGAAAGAAAGTTGGCTGTCCTATAGCTGCTTCTGACATTGACATTGTGCACCGCGTCTCTGCGAAAAACAAAACAACCCACATCATCGCAAGGTTTTGCTTTCCGTCAAAGGCAGAGTTTGCTAGCAAAGCAAAGAAGGGCAGGATGACAACGGGGATGATTGCTTTCAAAGAAAACTCTGAAGAACCTGTTTTTGTAAACGACCACCTCACACAAGAAAACAAGCCACTGTTTGCGCAGACGCTCGCACTCAAAAAAAGAAAAGGTCTGGAAGTGTCTTTCGACCGATTGATGCGTTATCAAGGCTAGGAAGACTGACGACAGTCGTGTTCTCGCAAGAGTTCTCTCACGAAATGATCGCATGATCTCTGGCACGACTGATCTTGCGGTCATTACGTGAGCGCGTGAGAAAATCCGCGCAAGGTACTCTACAGCATAGCCGTAGCGGATAGAGGCATCACATACAATGAAAGTAAAGCACTGATAACGCAACAATCACCCCTGTCGTCATTAGTACACTTCAAAACGACTTGGCTTCGTAAACACCACGATGACGTTCTTGACTTCATTCCTTTCTTCGAGCACAATTTTTCAATTATTGTTTATCGGAGACGTAGTTATCAGACAATGACGGCAATCTGTATTGCTTGCCCGGCTACACAACTGAGTATTGCAACCGCGATTCTCAGCGTGGTGGTGGGTCTGCCATTCTTCTCAAATCTTCTTTGTTGTACAAACGTCGTTCGGACATATTGTTTACAAACATTCTATGTAAATCGGTATGGCTGGAATTCGACCGCAATTTCATGCCATTGAATATTGGTAACATATTTGTGGCCTCAATTTACTGTTCACCCGCATCTTCCTATTCTGAATTTTGCGGTCAACCTGAAAAAATTGTACACGCATTAGGTTCCGAAAATAAAAATATCATATCATGTGGTGACATGAACATAAACATTATTGATCTGAATAACCAATCTTGCTTTGAATATGTGCGCGGCTTCTTAGGTTTTGGGCTTACTTCAGAAGTCAATTCCCCAACCCGATGCGACCTGGCTGGTTCGAACACCTTAATTGATGGTAACTTCACGAACATAACAACATACTACACAGCCGGGGTTATCGACTATGCATTTAGCGATCACTACCCAATTTTTTTGCTGCTGGGTTTTCAGGACTGTCCCCGGAACCCAGAGAGCAATAAATATTCCTTTGACACTTCCAAATTCGTCCACGTGATCAAAGCCATTGATTGGACTTTTGTTACACAAGAAAAATGCGGGAAAAAGCATGCAATTTATTTTCTACTAAAATCGCCTTCTGCATTACCCAGTGGAAAATCTGTTATCATAGTCACGCAATGGTACCGTTCTCCAAGGAAGCCATGGATCAGCAACGGGTTATTGCGATCGATTACAAAAAAATAGGCCTATTAAAAAGTCAGAAATTAACCCTGGAATAATTTCTTCATATTGCAGTTCTGGAAATATTCCAATCTGCTAGCTTGCCTACTAAAGCGTGCTAAGCGCCTCTACTATGAAAAGGAAATATCTAAGAACGGTAATGACTGCAGAAAAAATTGGCAAGTAAATAAACAGTTTCTCAATAGTGACGACAACCAACCCTCTTTGAAGAAAATAACAATAAATGACAACTCCTACACTGATGCTAGGGATATAGCGAATGCGTTTAGTGACCATTTTGGTGATCCTGCTCACTCTCAAACCGATGTGCCCTTGCTCCCTGTACCGCGCTGCGATCGGTCTCTCTATTTGTTTCCCACATCGGCAGATGTTTTTAACCTCATTTCATCGATAAAAACAACTAGCCTAGGATTATATTCCACCCATCCTTCCAGAATAAAACTAGTATCGAAAGAACTATTCCCAATGCTAGCAGAAAATATCAACAAACGGTTCAAAGATGGTACGTGTCCGAACACGCGTAAGAAAGGAAGAACAACCACCATTCTCAAAAAGGCAATAGTGAGTGTATCGACAATTATCGGCCCATATGCGTTTTATTGTTTTGTATTAAAATAGTTTAAAAACTCTCCTACTCAAGACTTACGTCTTACCTAACTAAATTTACCCTATCAACCTCACGTCAGTTTGGTTTTCGACCCGGTTATTCCACAGAGCTCGAACATGTTTATGTTACTGATCAAATAAAGAATTCATTGATAAGGGCTTACTTTTTGGTGCGGTTTTTTTACCTTAATAAAGTATTTGATACATTGAACGGCTCAACCCTGCTACACAAACTTGAATCCTTTGGCATTTCTGGCCCTCCTCTTGAACTCATTCGTTGTTATTAGATCGATCGACATCAAATAGTGCAAAGTAACGGTCACCTTTCCTCCGCAAAAAAAGTTACCACGGGTGTTCTTCAGGGTTTCATTCTGGGTCATCTACTTTTTTTGTTATTTATTTATGATTTGCCTAGTGTGCTTCGAAGCTCTAAATGTCTGTTATATGCGGTTGATACGACTATATTTATGTCCAGCAGCAATAACTACACATGGACCTTTTCAGCATTCACCAGTGGTGCTTGAATAATCAACTGCAGTTGAATGCTACAAAAACAACATTATGGTGTCTTATTCCCCACAGATAATGGTTACCCTGCCTAATTCGGTTGTAATAAATCATCACACAATACCTGCTTCTGATAGCACTCGGTTTGTAGGCGTCATCTTGGATAAACATTTGAAGTTTTATGCTTAGGCGCAGTCTCGTTTTAAAAATGTTTCTTTCGGTATTCATGTCATTCTGAAAGCACGACCATACTATCCACAACATGTTATCCCGTCACTATACTATTCTTACATTCACAGCCATCTTTTATTGCTTATCATCTTGGGGAAACACGTTCAACACACATCTAGATAATCTACGACGCCTCCAAAACCAAGCCATGCGGCTAATGACGTTCAGTCCTTAGCTTTCTCGCTTCATCCCCCTATACGTTGACTTAAACATACTTCCTTTAATGGATTATCTACTTTTACGTTAGCAGTCGTCATGTTTCGCCTTGTTCACCAAGATGTGCCTATATAAAGTTTCACCCCCCAATTTTTATAATAATAATAAAACTCGGTTCTCTGCGCGTGAGAATTTCCATTTAACCAAAGCTCGCACAAATTACGGGAAAATGACTGTTAACTTTGCTGGTGTCTCCATGTGTAACTCAATTCCTTCTGAAATAAACAAACTTTCACGACCAGCTCATTTTGCCGACGAACCAAAAAATACCTCATTACCGAACTAACTAGATCATGTTACATGTAAGTGTAATTAGAAATTGAAATTGGTTGATTTTTTTACTTTCTGCTTGTTTCCCACTGATTTGTTTAATTTTACGTTATATGGGTAATAACAGTGTGGCTGCTCCTATAGTATTTTTGGAGATGTACACAACCTCTGAAGAAATCGTAATTTTATATATGGTTTCGTCCTGCTCTTCTAATTATTGTAGACTTGTTCTTTATCTTCGTTATTTTTTGAAAATTGCGTGAAGTGTTTTCGTTCCCTTTGCTGCCGCTGCACATTGTATTTAGAACTTTGTCATAACGCCCATTGTCTGCTGCATATTGTGCATCATCTTATCCACAATGTGTTCGGAGGTCCCCGGATAGTTCTTACTCTGGGACCTCTTCATGTACTCCACTTATCTGTTCATTTATATTTACGCTTACCATCCAATAAACTTCAGATTCTGTTCTGTTCTGTTCCAAAATATTAAGAAATAGAAACAAAAATTGTACTTTGTAAAACACTTGGCCCCTTCATAATCAAAGGCAGAAGGTGCGTTGTTCATACTCGTGAAATATTTTCTACACTAGAAAACGTTTTTTACTCCAACCAGCATTACATGGCAATGTTTTTTTTAAGAGGCGACTTACGTTTATGCTTTTTTTGTTATGATGTGCGCATATCCAGTGATTACTCTACTTGCCAAATACGCATGTTTGCTTCCTTCTTTATACTTCACCACCCATGAACGTTTGTGCGATGTGATTGATGTGACTCTGTTTAAGTTAAATTATGTTTCCACCATAAAACACATCGTCGTATTTGCTTCATGTATGGTACAGTCATATCAGTAGTGAGGGTATTGTTGTTCACTTTGTTGAATGATTTAGCCCCTGTTCTGTGTTTTTCTAGCGTGTTATGTTGAACTATTTAACTCGGCAGTAGTTCTCATCTATGTTCAATATATTCAACATGAAATATCTAGGTTGGCCGGGCCTGTTCAGGCTAAGTCCTCATTTAGTTTCAGCTTCTGCTTAGAAGTTAAGATAAAATATATAGTAGGGTTTTTGTACCAGAGGTTCGCTTTATCTGCGAGGTGTCCTGGCAGCCACAACGATTTCACGCCGGGCAACACATGACTGCCCATGTAAGGCTTCTGCAAAATGTTCCGAGCGATGCTCCTGGTGAGGTATTAAAGAGCTATGAAGCAGCCATTACCATTCAAGAACGCAAAGTAACCTGCAGCTGCAGGGCCACTTTCACGACAGTAATGCACAAGCCGCGCTTCCAGTGTGCGTTCTAGAGTACTTGCTTCTTGGGGACTTAAAATACAATGTCTTGCGAAGGACACACAAGCATTACAAACGACTAACCGTTGATGTCGTGAATTATCCGACCAATATTATTCCAGACTTGTCCGTATAGATTACCCAAATAGGTGTAACCGATAGCCACAAAAACCACCTTGTATGTTAGATTTAGAGTGGCCCAAATAAAACTGCCCATTTAGAGCTAGGCCAGAAGCACCACATGGCGCTCGTATTATTGACACTCCTGTGTGCCCTTGCCCGCCATTAGGCGCTGGCTGAGAGCGCAGCAAAAAGCCCTTTAGTACACCCCACCTAGACCGAATGTTGAATTGCACACAAATTTGAAGCGAGGTAAATTCTTTTTTGAGGTAGACAAAGGAGATGTTTGGCCACGTAAGGCTGGCCCAATTGCTACAACAGCCCGGTCCACCTTTTACCAATTACGAAATTTTGGCGCTGGTTCCGGGATTTACCTTGCGAGGTCGATGGGGGTTGGTGCTGTGACGTAGTTCTTCCCTAATATAGAAGCTCGCGAAATTTTTAACCGCCGACTACTTCTCAAAACTCGTGACGAGCCAAAGCACAATTTTTTTCTCTATTTCAGTTACAATAAAGCCTTGCTCCCTGAATAAGCAGGTTGTCTTTTGTTGCAAGTCTTCATTCAATAATATTTATTTCACTGGGTGGTTCGGCAGACGTAAGTTTCAACTCTAGGAACATTTTAATGCTCCAAGGTTCTGCTAAAGGTCGTCTCTTTATGGTGCAATAATTGTGTACTCGCTTTGTATTACATATATGTAGCTCACATGTTTTGACGAGTGTTTGCCTAGCACACCGCAGCACACTCATACTCTGCCTCAGGCTGCCTTCTCGTGGTTTGAGTCAGCACTCATAACTTGTCCGATGTAGTTATATTATTCTACTAGTTGTAGCGGTGGTTTTCTCTGGTTGAAGAGAGTTTTTTGTGATGTTTTTGCTATATGATTTTTACTATTTGTCTTTATTTAAAGCACCACGGTCGAGCTTATTGATTGAAGTTCCCAAATAATTTGAAGGGCTATCTATTGGCCCTTTTTAAGACTATGTCTTATGGAAAACTAAAATGGCGCAAGTATAATCCTTTTCAAATAATCTGGCGTTGTACAGTATTCCGAAATACACCCTAAACATACTGTGGCCGCTTTTCTCGAGATGGTAAAATAATTCGCTTTACCTTTACGATTCACACTTTTTCCTTTTTCGTGTGATGATTTCTATTACCCTTAGTTTCTTCTATTGTTCATCTGGTAGTCAGTTGCAGGTCTCCTGCATTCTCTCGTCTAGTAATGCTTCAAGCATTGCTGCGGTGGCTACGCAATCAATCGCTGTTTACACGTCTCTAGCGCAATATAGAGGGCCTAAAAACTGTGAATTTAGTAACGGTTGATTCAAGAAAATAAATCTGTTCCGTGGTTCAGTTTACATCCCCGCTCCTATCGTGCTGTCCGGGTTGTTTGGGATGCAGGCCATAATGTAACGGCTAATTATAACTTCGTTAAAGAGAGTGCCTACAAAAACAGTCAACTGAAGGGTCAGTATTTTTAAGTCTTAGTGTAACTCTGATCTTTTGAATAACAATTATTGACATTTTCCCGGCAGTCGGAACTTTTAGTGTCCTTATAGATTCTTAAAATAGCGCAGGAACCTATTCCAGTACTTCTTCTTCCTACTGCAAATAAATACGCCTATTCGGCCGTCTCCTCAGGGGTAAGTGGTGAACCGTATTATAAGGTTAAAACTCCCCCACAAGGCCTCCGAACTTCCATTTTTGAATAAAAAGTATAACAACAACAACCTGAGGTTTTTCTTATTCTCAAGTCTGAAGGAGCCTTTTCAACTCTCTTTTCATTACTTAATGGGACCTCAGAAGCTATGCGTGTGCGCTCAGTAGTTTCTTCGGACTAACGTCGCAGGCTGAAAGCCTTTTGTACAGTCGTTCTGCTAGTATTATTATTTGGTGACCGGGTGTGAGAATTGTTGACCTGCTCAAAATTAATGCATATACTTTGTATTTGACGATATCAATCATCATACTTTTTGATATTAGACTTCCTCGCATATCCAGTTCTCTTCGTTCACTGCCTTCTTCTATTGCTATTGTTTTTTGTCCTTCTAGTTATCAGTTTCACTAGCTGTGCTAATAAAGGTATTTCCCAGTCTAGAAACATTTATGTTGATGTGCTTCGCACTTATTTTATTCGTTTACCTGACAATGCAAATTGCGAATAATTATCCAGGTTGTGTACCAGTAAAATCACTGATTTTATGAATCCAAAGCGTCAAGAAGTAGTTGTTAACAGTAATAAATATTTCTGACGAAACACATATTTTTGGTCGCATTGACGCCAGTATTGTCAGGAAGAAGCGTGGTCTGGTCGGTGAGCCGGGTTGTGGCTTTTTAGGGTGAGTGCTGACCTATTTATGCGGCTGCCGCTCTATCACCAGAGATACCGCCCTAGGTAGTCTTTTGTAGAGGTTAGTGCCAGACGTCCTTTTGTGCCGAAGATAAGGAACGTCTACGCGATGAGAAGCGCCATGCGAAGGTGGCTTGTACTTGAAATATTTGTAGATAGCTAGTCATACAGGTGCTTTCAAGTTCTGGTTGCCAGGAAGTTAAGGTTAAGAAAAAGATTCTCGTAGGCACATCTTGTGGTAAGGTGATGTCGAAGGTTCCATCAGGCTCGCAGGAGAGGTACCCTGGCTTGCCGCCTGCACCCGCAAAAATGCCGGGTTCTTTTATTACCCCACATTTCGAATACCACGAGAACTGGATTCGCGTGTATATACCACGAGGGTTATAAATACGCGAAGCCAGACCGTGCTGCTGCCCCTACTCTTACGCTGATGTAAGCGTTCTCTCCTTCGGTTATTGGGGGCTCATGTCACCTGCGGACTCCTGACTTAAACAGTGTAGTAAAAGATGACGACCCTTGACTTATGACTCTTGACGTACAGCTTGCCGAGCAAATACATACTTGCCTATAGCAATTTCCCACAAGATAACTTGCACGTGGAACGTCAGTGCACGTCATTATGGTGGAAGCTGACTTTAGGTTCGCCAGAAGTGGGAATCGACCATCTAACCGTGACATATTCCCAGATCCGGTGTCGCGAGAATTTTATTCTCTGCAACAAATTTCGACTCTATCAGCAGCAAGCGCGAGCAGACCCATTCAGTTTGGTATTCGCGTTCACGCCTACAACGGATATAACACAGCTCTTACCGAAGCTGCCTTTTGTTCGGCTGCATAGCACATCGAGAATTCTCTAACCATGGCTCTTAGCAAGTGAAAACCAGTCGGCACAGTATTCATCAATAGTGTTGTATGCCCTGCTGCCAAAGAGTACAATATATAAATTTCCTTTCTTTTTGAGTGGAGTTCTTTTGATTGTTTAACTTGTTTCGTTTCACTCTCACTATCGTAATAGTGGCCCCATTAGGCAGATGAACGGGTATTGAAAATTGATAATTGCGGAAAGGCAATTAGAAATGTATTTCTTGAACAGAGTGCTTACTGAACCGCACACAAAGTACGTAAAAGTTTGCAGTGTTTCCTTATGTTGTGTCAACGCGAAATAACTCAGATTAAATGCGGCGAAAAGAGTTCCAGGTGTCTCTCCAAATAGAGCGGTTGTTAGTGACTAAAGCCAATATGCTCAAATAAAAAAGACAAAATAAAACAGTACGTTATCTTGAACAACCGAGAAAAAAAGCCAGTGCCAAAAGAAGGTGATGCATGGATGTTTCAGAAGGATCGGCACCCTTCTTTGGGAGCCCAATGCGTAACCGACGTCGACACTGCCACCATGTCTCCCCTTTCAGGATTCCAAGAAAAACGTTCTTTCTCAATTTCTGCAGCATTTCAGGAAGTATAGGGCAGTAAAAAGAGACAAAAAATGAAAAAAAAACAATCACCAAAGTCCTTGACCACAGTGGCCGCAGCACAGCTGTCTATGTAAACAGGCATACGGACAGTGCAACAAAGCAGCTGACGGGTGGAGCAAATTTGCAGAAAAAGAATGAAGATAAATATTTGCGTGGTTCACCTGTGGGAAAACGTTTGCCTATGGGGATTGAGATAGCGATTTTATCAAAAATGTCGGATCATGTGATGTAGTATAGCGATCATTGTCAATGACTGCAGGAACTCAACGAAGAACCTCTCACATAAAACAAAACTTGCAAAAGTGACCGTCACCTCTACACCTGCACAAAATTTTACGAACACTTTGAAAGTGGACAAAGACTCTACTTTCGCGGTAACCTGAGTTCCTGTACCTTTAAAAAATGTTCCAACTTAGTCCGTTCTGAATTTTAGCGAATCTTTTTGAAAAAGAAATAGAACCGGAACATTAAGTTTAGGCTCAGTGTTGGACAGAGACGGGGATTACGGAGGGTGAGATTTTCTTTAAAGGGGGATCGAACTGTCCACTTAATACGATGAGGTCGCTGTCAATAGCCGCATCTTGTTCTAATATGCCACCATCATCCCAGCGCTGGGATTATCCTAATAAGTGGCGGAGCCATGAAACGTCCTTGCAATTGACGCATGTAAAACAAAACGTTATGCGCTATTTCATTAATTATGACCAAAAGGGTGGTCGAGTTCGCGTTCCTCGCAGAAGGGCAGTTTTTTTTGTTCCATCTATGATTCCAGCATCTGTCAACAGTGCTTTTTTGCAAGTCAATATTCGCACACGCTTTACTTGGCATGTACTTCTCGTATAATTTAGTATTTTGTAGGCTTTGAACCACCGGTTGGTTTTTCTATGCATATAGCGATACTGCTTCAAGAGGCTACACCTTTTTTAGTAGGATCCTTAGTAAGTCGGCCTTTCGAATTGGGGTGTGGCTGACCATTGTTTTCGGTATTTCTTTTATGAACATTTATTTTGCCACAGGGCATATATATTGGATTATGAGGTGATGGTGATTAGATGAAAATGAAAATGTTCGCTTCGCGGATGAAGTCAAGGAGTGAACGATGATGGCGCTCATGTATCCATGGGCGTATGCGGAGGCGTCGTCTACGCGGAGGCCTGTCGCCCCAAGGTGCGTCAGTCTCGTCGGCCTCAAGGCGAGGCAGGGCCACAGCAGGTGGTGAAGGTCGGCGATCGCGTCGCTGCGGTGGCACACTGGGCATCCAGCGTTTGTAAAGGAATGTTGCTATTGAGGCCAGTGGAGGGTCACGGCGGGATTAAAGGCCGCCCCCACCCTAATCCTCCTGAGCGCAACCTCCTCTGCACGGGTAAGAGCCGGGGGGAGGGTGGCAGCATACGGGGAATGAGAGCACGTGTGCGGTGCCGAAGGTGTTCTTTTCTCGTCAACAGGAGAGTGGCATAATCTAGCTCTAACGGGGAAGTCGGAGATGGGACGGGTGCTGCCAGTCGGGCTGCTACGTCTGCTTGACAGTGTTCTGTAAGTAGGTCTCGGGGAACCCATTCCATCAGAATCTTGTGAGAGATTCCCGCCGCAATTTGATAAATACTTCTAACCAGCACACGGCTAGGACTAACTAACCGTAGTTAGCGGACTGCTTGTGGAGCATCGGTGCGAACTACGATGCGCGCCCCGGGCTGCAAAGTTATTCCGGTTAAAGCAATCAGAGCCTCTCTAAAGGCTACAAGTTCTGCATCATGATTACCTGGTGAAGCACGTGGGTGTACACTGGAAACGAAAAAATGCAGGAGCAGGCCAGCTAGAATGGGCACTGAAGGCAGCAACCTATTTTTAGTTGGATGCGTTGATTTAATTCGCAAAAATATGCACCGCTCCTTTAAACGCCTATGTTTTTTCAGCGTGCGTGATATGGACGGGCCTTTTGCTGCAGCTGTATTTATTTATTTTTTTATTCAGTTACCCTCAAGGCCCGATGGCATTACAGAGGGGAGTCGGTACATACATACATGTTCGGCATACAAATAAAAATACAGCAACAGAAAAATGGCAATCAAATAACATCACTTGCTACAGCGTTGAACAAAGGCTACGTACAAATAAAATTAGTTACCGCAACTTTAAATAAAGCAGCTTCTTTATACCAACAAATGTCATAAGGAAGACGATTCCAACATACAGAAGTATTTGGCACAAATGAATCCTAAAAACACTTGGTGTGCACTGACGGAAGTTCTAATTTATGGCGATGATCAATGGAAGTGGAAACGTAAGTTGGTTGGGAAAATAATCTATTTCTGAGTGAGGGATTGGTGAAGTAATTTTGTGACATTGACAAAGCCGAAAAACTTTCCAGCGAAGAGACAGTAGGGGTAATGCTAGTTTGTTTTTTATTGAGGTCACGCTCGAGGTGTAACTTCGAGCCTTACGAAGTTACGCATACTCATTTCAATAGCCTTTTATGTCTCTGACCATTTATTCGTTTTCGACTTCAAAATTTCACTGTCGTTGAGACGGCGTTATTTTTCTTTAGAACATCTCGCACATTACACTTTGTTTGAAGCTTTTCCAAAGTATTTCTTGGGAAATAACCCGCGTTATTAAAAACAACTGTGCCTCCAACCATAGTTTAAAAAATTTTTGATTGGCTTTCCAGCGCAGTTTTTGAGGAGAAGCTGGACCATTTGAATGCGAACCATACAAACAATAAAAAAATTCTTCACGCACGAATTGCCCACGTTCGTTAAAAAATGTCTTCATCTATAAAAAATATTTCTCTTTTTCATAACTTCGCAACGCCGGTTTTATACAGGACGTGAAAAATACGTGCCGTGTTTAACGCCATCATAATCGAAAATTGCCGCAGATGAATCGGAAAGCTGCTGTGCTTATTCTAACTTCAAGAACAGAAAAGAGCAAAATGTTTGACCGAAACCTTGCTGTATGTTGACTATACATTTATAAACGTAAATGTTGTCAAAGTAGAGTTCCGGAGGAATTAAACGTACTTTAATTATTAAACTTCGAAAACTCCAAACAGCTCTGCGATGTTATGCGTGAAACTGGAAGCACCGAACTAGTCAATCTTTTTTTGTCGTATGCGAACAGGGTAGTCGTGTAGCTTTCATAATGAAGCGAGCTAGCCGCCAAACCACAAACGTCCTGTTGCTGCTTAGAGCCCGCGTGGAGCAGGGCCGCCAACATGGTAAAATCTAGTCCTCCTAATATTATCCCATATTTCACATTATACTGAAGCCTAAGCTGGAAACAGGAAATTTCTAATGAAGTAAAAATATCTTACGTTACACCAGGATTGAACGAGAAGCATACCTCGAATTTCACATCTACGAGCCAACTTCGGCCCTAGTGGATTTTATAAAGGCATTTGAAAATAATAATATTTGTAATACAAAAACGTCCTTTTTATCTAATTTGAATTGGCAACGATAAAAAATATAAACCTGCATAATTGCCTCCTGACTTATATAAATATATTTGCAGGCAACATTGAAAACAAACCACCGACGCTGTATTTCTCAACTGCGAGGTTGGGTGTGTATTGAGTGGGCTTGTGAACTGCGCAAGAGGGTCATAACAAAAGGGATGCCATGGCATCTTAACAATTCAACGAAATATTTTATCATGTAGACACACAAAACACTACAAAAAAACGAGTAAATGCAGAGAGCGAAATTTTGAGGTAACGCAACTTAAAAACAAATGGCTCACGTTACAGCCAGCTTGCTGCAAGGCTGACGAGGCGGCGGTTCCTTTGCCACGTTCGGAGATCGCTGCGCAGTATTTCCGCTTCTTCCTGCTGTGAAACTAAAAGACAAGGGACTCGTTGACGTTTAATCAATTAGGAAAAGAGCTACTTGTGGCTTAGTTTCGATATGGCGGCTCCCCGGGCAAGGCCTAGAGATTAACAATCGATTAACAATCGAGTACCTCATGAAGTTGTCGCAGTGTATTGAAATGAATTCAGTCACCTATACGCAAACACAATATATCATAACTAAGCATGCATGACACAAGCAAATAACTAAAGTCTAAAGCAAAATATTAAAAAGTGACCCGATATAGATTTCTTGGGGCTTCGTTTACGGGGAATATTTAGGTATCGTACCACGTCGTTTAACGACACGAAACCTAAAGTTGGGTTATCACAAGTAAAGCTAACCATACACCGAATTCAACTTTTCAACGCCGCTTTGCTGAAAATGTACTTTATTATTATCGTTTACATTACGATTAAGCTATTCGACAATATATAAGGACGCCATGACAGCCTAAAACATCAATGGATGGAATATGTTTGCCGAAAAAACGCGTTTCATTTTTTTGAAAATAAAAGGAATAGACGATACTTAGACACAAACCAGATATTTGTAAAAAAACTAAACCTTAATAAATTTAATACTAATAACTCTTAGAACGTGTTCATAAAGTCACATACGGAACGTGCTGATGGAGAAGAGTAGAAAATACGCAATACGCGGATCTAATATCAGCACGCAAAATTTGAAATAGGAATGGTTGACAAACCACCTTTTGATTTCCAAGCAGCAGCAGTTGCGACAGAGAGGACAGGCTGCTAAGCTTTTGTGCGACTTTTGCAGAAACTTGGTGGCCTGCGCTCACGGCTGAAGCGAATCTTCCTCGCATCGCCCGGGAGCCCTTCACGTGCCGACACTCCTTGCCGGGTGGCCCTGACTCCCTCGGTCATTGACAGAAGGCCCGACTACCCGTGAAACCTGCGTGGACCCACTGCGCAGACATCTGCACGTCTCAAGTCGGAAGGCGATCGGCAGCTCCCAGGAACATAAAGACATAAAGCCACGGCCTATGCGTTCGCGCATCACTTGGCAGAAGCGGTTGCGACAAAGAGGACAAGCTGCTAAGCTTCTCTGTCGCTTTAGCAGGTTGGTGAAATTTTCTAGGTGCTTTGCATCTTAGGCCTTTTTCGCAACTGCTGCTGCCCTTGGTTCAGTGTACAATGTGCCTTCAAATGCCCAACTAGCTAAAAAAGTCGATGTACTTCGTGCCGAAGTAGCTAAAATGCGTGAAAGCATAAAAATGTTCAATGAGCTCTATGATGACTTGAAAAAGCCGATTGAAACCTTGACCAAAGACAACAAATCACTTCACGGGGCTAATAAGCAGTTGAATAACCCCATTGGTGAGCAAAAACAGTAGTCGCGTTTGAACAACGTTGAGATCCGAGGAGTCCTGTGCACTGAAGGCGAAAGCTGCCTTCAGATCATCCAAGATATGGGAAAGAAAGTTGGCTGTCCTATAGCTGCTTCTGACATTGACATTGTGCACCGCGTCTCTGCGAAAAACAAAACAACCCACATCATCGCAAGGTTTTGCTTTCCGTCAAAGGCAGAGTTTGCTAGCAAAGCAAAGAAGGGCAGGATGACAACGGGGATGATTGCTTTCAAAGAAAACTCTGAAGAACCTGTTTTTGTAAACGACCACCTCACACAAGAAAACAAGCCACTGTTTGCGCAGACGCTCGCACTCAAAAAAAGAAAAGGTCTGGAAGTGTCTTTCGACCGATTGATGCGTTATCAAGGCTAGGAAGACTGACGACAGTCGTGTTCTCGCAAGAGTTCTCTCACGAAATGATCGCATGATCTCTGGCACGACTGATCTTGCGGTCATTACGTGAGCGCGTGAGAAAATCCGCGCAAGGTACTCTACAGCATAGCCGTAGCGGATAGAGGCATCACATACAATGAAAGTAAAGCACTGATAACGCAACAATCACCCCTGTCGTCATTAGTACACTTCAAAACGACTTGGCTTCGTAAACACCACGATGAACGTTCTTGACTTCATTCCTTTCTTCGAGCACAATTTTTCAATTATGTTTATCGGAGACGTAGTTATCAGACAATGACGGCAATCTGTATGGCTTGCCCGGCTACACAACTGAGTATTGCAACCGCGATTCTCAGCGTGGTGGTGGGTCTGCCATTCTTCTCAAATCTTCTTTGTTGTACAAACGTCGTTCGGACATATTGTTTACAAACATTCTATGTAAATCGGTATGGCTGGAATTCGACCGCAATTTCATGCCATTGAATATGGTAACATATTTGTGGCCTCAATTTACTGTTCACCCGCATCTTCCTATTCTGAATTTTGCGGTCAACCTGAAAAAATTGTACACGCATTAGGTTCCGAAAATAAAAATATCATATCATGTGGTGACATGAACATAAACATTATTGATCTGAATAACCAATCTTGCTCTGAATATGTGCGCGGCTTCTTAGGTTTTGGGCTTACTTCAGAAGTCAATTCCCCAACCCGATGCGACCTGGCTGGTTCGAACACCTTAATTGATGGTAACTTCACGAACATAACAACATACTACACAGCCGGGGTTATCGACTATGCATTTAGCGATCACTACCCAATTTTTTTGCTGCTGGGTTTTCAGGACTGTCCCCGGAACCCAGAGAGCAATAAATATTCCTTTGACACTTCCAAATTCGTCCACGTGATCAAAGCCATTGATTGGACTTTTGTTACACAAGAAAAATGCGGGAAAAAGCATGCAATTTATTTTCTACTAAAATCGCCTTCTGCATTACCCAGTGGAAAATCTGTTATCATAGTCACGCAATGGTACCGTTCTCCAAGGAAGCCATGGATCAGCAACGGGTTATTGCGATCGATTACAAAAAAAGGCCTATTAAAAAGTCAGAAATTAACCCTGGAATAATTTCTTCATATTGCAGTTCTGGAAATATTCCAATCTGCTAGCTTGCCTACTAAAGCGTGCTAAGCACCTCTACTATGAAAATGAAATATCTAAGAACGGTAATGACTGCAGAAAAAATTGGCAGTAAATAAACAGTTTCTCAATAGTGACGACAACCAACCCTCTTTGAAGAAAATAACAATAAATGACAACTCCTACACTGATGCTAGGGATATAGCGAATGCGTTTAGTGACCATTTTGGTGATCCTGCTCACTCTCAAACCGATGTGCCCTTGCTCCCTGTACCGCGCTGCGATCGGTCTCTCTATTTGTTTCCCACATCGGCAGATGTTTTTAACCTCATTTCATCGATAAAAACAACTAGCCTAGGATTATATTCCACCCATCCTTCCAGAATAAAACTAGTATCGAAAGAACTATTCCCAATGCTAGCAGAAAATATCAACAAACGGTTCAAAGATGGTACGTGTCCGAACACGCGTAAGAAAGGAAGAACAACCACCATTCTCAAAAAGGCAATAGTGAGTGTATCGACAATTATCTGCCCATATGCGTTTTATTGTTTTGTATTAAAATAGTTTAAAAACTCTCCTACTCAAGACTTACGTCTTACCTAACTAAATTTACCCTATCAACCTCACGTCAGTTTGGTTTTCGACCCGTTATTCCACAGAGCTCGAACATGTTTATGTTACTGATCAAATAAAGAATTCATTGATAAGGGCTTACTTTTGGTGCGGTTTTTTTACCTTAATAAAGTATTTGATACATTGAACGGCTCAACCCTGCTACACAAACTTGAATCCTTTGGCATTTCTGGCTCCTCCCTCATTCGTTGTTATTAGATCGATCGACATCAAATAGTCAAAATAACGGTCACCTTTCCTCCGCAAAAATAGTTACCACACGGGTGTCCCTCAGGGTTTTATTCTGGGTCCTCTAATTTTCTTGTTCTTTATTTATGATTTACCTAGTGTGCTTCGAAGCTCTAAATGTCTGTTATATGCGGTTGATACGACTATATTTATGTCCAGCAGCAATAACTACACATGGACCTTTTCAGCATTCACCAGTGGTGCTTAATAATCAACTGCAGTTGAATGCTACAAAAACAACATTATGGCATTTTATTCCCAACGGAAAATGGTTACCTGCCTCATTCGGTTGTAATAAATCATCAGACAATACCTGCTTCTGATAGCACTCGGTTTCTAGGCGTCATCTTGGATAAACATTTGAAGTTTTATGATTAGGCGCGGTCTCGTTTTAAAAATGTTTCTTTCGGTATTTATGTCATTCTGAAAGCACGACCATACTATCCACAACATGTTATCCCGTCACTACTACTATTCTTACATTCCCAGCCATCTTTTATGCTGCTTATCATCTTGGGGAAACACGTTCAACACACATCTAGATAATCTACGACGTCTCCAAAACCAAGCCGTGCGACTAATGACGTTCAGTCCTTAGCTTTCTCGCTTCATCCCCCTATACGTTGACTTAAACATACTTCCCCTAATGGATTATCTACTTTTACGTTAGCAGTCGTCATGTTTCGCCTTGTTCACCAAGATGTGCCCATAGAAAGTTTCACCCCTTAATTTTTATAATAATAATAAAACTCGGTTCTCTGCGCGTGAGAATTTCATTTAACCAAAGCTCGCACAAACTACGGGAAAATGACTGTTAACTTTGCTGGTGTCTACGTGTGTAACTCAATTCCTTCTGAAATAAACAATCTTTCACGACGAGCTCATTTTGCCGACGAACAAAAAAATACCTCATTACTGAACTAACTAGACCCTGTTAGATGTAAGTGTAATTAGAAATTGAAATTGGTTGATTTTTTTACTGTCTGCTTGTTTCCCACTGCTTTGTTGAATCTTTACGTTATATGGGTAATAACAGTGTGGCTGCTCCTATAGTATTTTTGGAGATGTACACAACCTCTGAAGAAATCGTAATTTTATATATGGTTTCGTCCTGCTCTTCTAATTATTCAGACTTGTTCTTTATCTTCGTTATTTTTTGAAAATTGCGTGAAGTGTTTTCGTTCCATTTGCTGCCGCTACAAATTGTAATTAGAACTTTGTCATAACGCCCATTGTCGGCTGCATATTATGCATCATCTTATCCACAATGTGTTAAGACGTCCCCCCGATTTTTCTTACTCTGGGACCTCTTCATGTACTCCACTTATCTGTTCATTTATATTTACGCTTACCATCCAATAAACTTCAGATTCTGTTCTGTTCTGTTCCAAAATATTAAGAAATAGAAACAAAATTGTACTTAGTAAAACACTTGGCCCCTTCATAATCAAAGGCAGAAGGTGCGTTGTTCATACACGTGGATCATTCTCTACACTAGAAAACGTTTTTTACTCCAACCAGCAAAACATGGCATGTTTTTTTTAAGAGGCGACTTACGTTTATGCTATCCTTGTTATGATGTGCGCATATCCAGTGATTACTCTACTTGCCAAATACGCATGTCTGCTTCCTTCTTTATACTTCACCACCCATGAACGTTTGTGCGATGTGTTTGATGTGACTCTGTTTGACTTAAATTATGTTCACCATAAAACACTCGTCGTAATTGCTTCATGTATGTACGTCAATATCAGGTAGTGAGGGTATTGTTCTTCACTTTGGTAAATGATTTCGCCCCTGTTCTGTGTTTTTCTAGCGTGTTATGTTGAACTATTTATCTCGGCAGTAGTTCTATTCTATGTTCAATATGTTTATTAGGAAACATGTAGGTTGGCCGGGCCTGTTCAGGTTATGTCCTCATTTAGTTTCAGCTTCTGCTTAGAAGTTAAGATAAAATATATAGTAGGGTTTTTGTACCAGAGGTTCGCTTTATCTGCGAGGTGTCCTGGCAGCCACACGATTTCACGCCGCGCAACACATGACTGCCCATGTAAGGCTTCTGCAAAATGTTCCGAGCGATGCTCCTCATGAGGTATTAAAGAGCTATGAAGCAGCCATTACCATTCAAGAACACAAAGTAACCTGCAGCTGCAGGGCCACTTTCACGACAGTAATGCAAAAGCCGCGCTTTCAGTGGGCGTTCTAGAGTGCTTGCTTCTGGGGGACGTAAAATACAGTGTCTTGCGAAGGACACCCAAGCATTGCAAACGACTAACCCCATGATGTCGTGAATTATCCGACCCACATTATTCTATACTTGTCCGTATAGATTACCTAAATAGGTGTAACCGATAGCCACAAAAACCACCTTGTATGTTAGATTTAGAGTGGCCAAAATAAAACTGCCCATTTAGAGCTGGCCAAGAAGCACATGGCGCTCGTATTATTGACACTCCTGGGTTCCCTTGCCCGCCATTATGCGCTGGCTGAGAGCACTGCAAAAAGGCCTTTAGTACACCCCACCCAGACCGAATGTTGAATTGCATACAAATTTGAAGCGAGGTACATTCTTTTTGGAGGTAGACAAAGGAGATGTTTGGCCGCGTAAGGCTGGCCCAAACCGGCCTTCTTTCACGGCGCTCTTACAAGCTGGCTGTACGAGACGGTGTTTGCGGCCATAAAGCAGCATGGTTGCGGGCAGACGCGTTGTTTTTAAATGTTGTTAAGGTACACTGTAAGAACGTATACGATGCCCGTTTACAGCATCTTCATGGAGGGAAAGGCGTGTCGAAGATATAAGGTGGATGAAGATGCTGCTGAAGGTGATGATGAAGATGGAGAATGCTGCTGTGTTTGCAACCTAGAACGGGGACTGAGCGCTGCTGCTTCTGAAAATTCAGGCATTTTAAAGTCACTGTAACACTCGTTCACACGTACCGCTGGGTAACCAGGCAATGAGAGGCTGTGATGCTGCTGCCGGCGGATAGATGAATATATTTAGAAAGAAAATGACAAAAGACAGAAAGAAAAACTGGAAAAAACGAAATGTCTGCTGAATAGATGAAGAGTAAGTGGACACAACTAACGCATACATGCGCCAAACCATCTGCGTTGGCACTTGTATGTGTTCGGTGTGTCTACTTCATCTTCGTCTGTTTGCCACCCCTTTTATTATTTAACCCTAAGCAAGACGCAACTACCTCAACAAGTTTTGTTAGGTAGGTAAAACGAGGGGTGGAGTGAAGCCCCTGACTTGTTGCATCACAGATGTCCAGGTGCAAACGAAGGAAGCATGAATTTTTAAACACATAGACACATAGGTAGTTTTTGGAATTCAAATACAGTAACGTAAACTTCCCCTACGGTGAGGCTGAAGATAGACTTTTTTCCTAACGATGCCCGTATGCAGAGTGTATACAACAGTGTGACTGCGTGAGAGCAAATAGCACTTGTAAGCTGCTTGGTACCAGAAAATCCAGTGATACTTAGGTTTGTAAAGAACAGAATTAGGAAAACTCATGAAAAAAAAATTGTGAAAGTTAAAAATGATAACGAGCGCGTGAAGGAGAAAATGACATTCGTGATACGAATGCGCCGTAGGCAATTATTATGATAATCTTTGAGCAGCCCAGACTGTAAATAAAATTAGACAACTAAGTCAGACTCAGAGAAAAGTCATGGTCTACAACTGCAATGATAATGTATAACGTAGAGGTCGGAAATTGGCTTCCTATTTGTGCTTGAACATCAAAAGGTTTTTGTTATCACGAAAGTTGAATATGAAATGTTCAGAGCAATTTTAATTATGTGAGAATAATTGCTGTCGTTACTTATACCGTCACATAGTTCATTAGCAAAATTTCGTTCGTGCCTTGGTCATGCTATCCCCTTGCTCTTTTGATGAGTAAAGATTTCTCTGGTGTTCCACATTTGTGATTTTGTTAGCAACCATGTCATTTTAGCGACGAAGAAGCTCTTGCTCGGGCCCTGTCTCGGCCCATACACGGCACAATAACGATGATTGCCAAGATCCCCCTAGTGATCGGCCAAAAGATTGGGAAGAGGACAAAACGTTCAACGCGTTTGTTGCCACCCAACAAACGTAATCGTAAGAATATTTATTGTTTTGAAACATGTTTATGTTTCTTGATGTGAGGAATGCATGTGAGTTTTTTAGCAAGCACAGAACCTGAAACTTGCACTCATTTTTTACAGAAATGGACCAGACATAAAACTAATGTCTTGGTCCGGAATGAAGGCTCGCTACCTGGAGAACACACCGCAAGAACGTTTTAGGATTGAGTTTAAACCACTCTTGCCTGTCTGGCTAGCAAGTTTCTCGACGCAAAGCTTGATTACGGATTACTGATTGACTAACTGCATAATAAAAAGGATATCTTGGGGTCGTCTATTTATGTAGAATAAGATATTGTACGTGCCAGTGTCTTTCCAAGAGAGTTCACCTATACTGTGAGTGCCGCTCTAACACCGTTTAGGACACGCCGTTTCCTATGACGTGAACCTTTGTTAGTGCACTAGCCCTCTCACACCAATGGTTCAGTCCCCCATAAATATAACAAGGGTATTTATCGTGTTTCCCTAAACAATGATTGACGTCATGCAATTACAGATGCCAAAACTCCGATGCAGCGTCATACGCTTTGTCGACATGAAAAATCGTCCTCGCTTAAAACTGGTTATGCATGAAGGAATCTTGATAACCGATTCTAGTGGCAGGACCTGTTCGGAAGTGGGTCTCTCGTCCATGCCGCCTGCCTGGCAGCTCTTGATAAGAAAATTGTGCTCGAAAAAACACTAGCTTATGGTGTGACATCTTCTAGAGGAGGTTACAGAAGGAGCTTGTAAAGTCAATGGGTCGATAGTTGAGATGAACAGGAGAAACGCTATGCTTCTTTGAGAAACCCACTACTGTAACCTCCCTCCACCACTTCAAAGGTGCCCAAAAGGCATATCTTGTTATTTACGAGTTGAAGTGTTTGAAATGTGTCTGCATTTGTTAGTTGTATTAGAGCGTAGGTAATATTTTAAGCGACTGGTTCTGCAGAATTTCAAGTACGGAGAGAAATCTCCTGCACATGAAATTAAAACGGTGTCATATAAGAGGCGTTCGACGTATTTTATAAGGCAAGGACTTCTTTTTTGGAATGCTTTGTGTTTCATGAAGGTTTTGGTGAGGTGAGCTGAACTGTTCACGTTTTGTAAGTGTAGCGCAAATGTGTTAGCATCGTCTACAAGTTTTTTTGTTGTTGTACTAACCTGGGTCACGCTGTGTGTCTGCTGTCCTTCGTGTTAAGAGATACGTGTCCGCACCTTGCGGGTTTTTATGTAGAAATTTAGGGCTGCTATCACAGCTCCCACGTTGTTGTTTTGCGTGAAGGCGCACACGATTTTCAAATGCCTTTACCCTAACAAAACCACTTAGGTTATCCGATGTGGGGTATCGGATAAGGACGTCCCACGTTTGTACTGTGCCTCTCACTCCGATATACGGCTCTCGTTCTCCCATGACATTCTTGGGCTGCACCGAGAACCAGACAACTGAACAATAGAATTTTCGGCATCGTCGAGGATGTGCGCCATTAGTACTTGGGGAGCTTTCTCAATGCGTAAGCGTTAATGAATAAGTGTTGTAGTTGAGATGTTGTTACTGCCATAAAGATCGCGTTTGGTTCATACCAACTAGAATGCGAGGATAACTATTAGGACCTTTCAGTGCAAATGTAAAAACGTTTAAAAATTGTTTTGGCTCTATGGGTTAGTGTCCACATCGACTCAAGGAACGTAAAGAAGTTTGCACATCGAATGGCCAATTCAATATGTAAGTGTTTTGTTTTGTATAACAATTGTCCGCTTTTTATTACTTAGAAAACCTGCTCTGAATGGTGTTAAATTTGCCAATCAGGAGACCTTGCCCATGTGCATTGGAAGAGCTCAAAAGTGTAGCATGTGCATTCCAGTCAACTATTAGGATGAATGGTGTTGGCAGGTGATATACTAGCCCCTCGAAATCAGAGATCACACGCTTGATGTCAAGGAATGTTGACAAAGCACACAAATATTGCCCTATATATACTACTGTTCAAATCTCTGTTGCGTCAAGGACCGGGTCATCAGATGTTACGACATAATAAAAATTTTCGTACAATCACCGCACTGCTGCAAAAGTTTGCACACCTACTTGTCCTTTCTGAATGACCTACATATATTTATGAAGTATATCTGTTGACGGTTCAGGTGAGTTTATTGCAGGCACACGATACTTGGCTAAATAAAATGCACTATCTTGTACACAGAGTCAAAATGTTTCAGACGACCTCTACGTATCCAGAACAAATATTTCTCTCACATTTTAGTTGTGCGGAGCTACTCGAGTGCTTGTTATGAAAGGTCTGTGGGCTCTGTGATTCTTGGATGACGTTGTTTTGGCTTCTCCAGAGGTTTGGATGAAGGAGCCCGTTTCGTCTGCTTTGTCGCAGAGATGAAAGCTCCAACACTCATCTCAATATCAAAGGTCCTGTGGGTGCTCAGCAGACTGGGACCCCAGGATTTAAAACAGTTCCGAGTGCCATTCTTGGCCATTGGGTCTTTGGGAGGACCACGGGCGGGGCAGGTGGTCGGGAGAGGATAGGAGCTGCGCGACATCCCCGTGTCCTTCTCCAGAGTGCAGTCAGGTATACTGTACGCTGTTTGAGCGGAAACGAACGGGTCGGCACATTTCCCGACAGCCTCTGCGGCCACCGCAACAAGTCCAGGCTCTGCAGGTGACGCAACAGTCGATTGTCTTGCCAGAGACAACCCAGTGGAGGTAGGAGATGTACAACATCATTTCGATGATCTGAGTTAATGCTGTAACCAAACGCTGTACCAACCGGTGGCCTGCTGCGTCGGCGTACATCCCCATAGGAATAAAGGCGAACATTTTGGGCCTGTGGGAAAATGATGTTATACGATACTTTGATGTTTATTACATTCTTTTCCAACTTCAACCTTTCAAAAGTACTGGAGTATGCCGGGTGAGATCACTGGCCGCTAGTGCAGAGACATTCTTGTGTATTAAAGGTTTTCTTTGGATGCTCTTGTTATGCATATTTGCCTCCTGTTGTTCCCCCGCGACAGGAGTTGGTACTGTGTCCCAACAGCTGGCACTTCAATGCGCGGTAGAGGTTCGGTAAGTGTGGTCGAACGAAACAACAGATTAAGCGTACGTTCATATGCTCAGGAATTGTGGACTTTGAGAGCCCACAACCACGTGGTTCGTGGGTATTTTCTTTTTTTGTGTGTGTATAGTGATGATCCTCACAGCAGCCTCACCCTGATCTTACAGGTGTAAAAAAGGTCAGCATCCGTTTCTGTCATCACAACCGGCTTGAAGTTCATACCCTGGGAGCTGCTGAGGCTGTGGTATGCGGGGACCTTTATGTTCAGATCTGCCGTTCAGGTTCGCGTCATAAGACGCGTGACTTGGTGCTCAGTTTTCACTTTAGGTTGAACTTCACCGGTTACTATTTTATTAACGTCACATCATTGGCCAATGAGGCCTAGAAGGAACATAAAACAAGGAAGTACAGATTGAAAGGTAAGATGCGTTGACGTGGATTCGACAACACAGAAGCGGGAATAGATATCCGGATTAGGAAAGGAATTTTTGCAAGCAGAGGACGGCAACCTTCGATGCGGCCCCTTTTTGGGCAGCCTAATATATTGGGGGCTAGCTTTTAGCTTTTATGTGATATAGAAAAATCAGAGAAGGGTACTTCTTCTCTTCGATGCTCTGACAATTTTCTGATCTTCCTGGATGGCAAAGGAGAGCTGCCCATCGTCCGGAGCTTGATTGCGTCTCCTACTGCCACCGTTTCTGTTTTCTTACCCTCCACATAAAAACACATCACATGCTTTCCTAATGCTTATGTATAGGGGCTTGTCATTAGCGGTGTCGAAAGTACTGTATCCATGAACACTCACGGGTCGCCCGTGCAAGGTTTCACCGTTTTCGTTGCCTTTTTTTTAACTGCGGGTTATTGAAGCCTCGGTTTTGGCAATACGTTACAATATCGTCGGTGGGAGAGTCTGATGCTTTCAAGATATGTAGATGCTTATAATGGGTTTTTTGTTTACATCTGCCGCTTGTTTGGTCTCGCGGGGTCGTTTGGTGAGAAGCGAAATTATTTTCGTTGCATATGACTGTAGGAGCTAGACAACTATTCAGATACCTCCACTCTGCCACCATTGCTCAGCTGACGCGACTTGCTTGTAAGATATATAGTCGAGGCAGTTCATTCTTCGCGCTCTCAGGTGTGGTAAAAGTGGTTGTCAAGCCCGGCGAACCTTCAAAAAAATGAGTCGCTCTGCGTCTGTTGCTTTTAGGTAAATAGTTGTATGTGTGAATTATTGCTCCTTACTGGCTTCTTTCAAAGGTTTCATGAAAATACTTTTTGTAGAGAGGGCTTCTGGTATTGAATGCAAGCTTTTTGTGTTCCCACGTTTCTGTTCTTTCGTTTCGAATTTTAAAATAGCTTTGCTTGAATACATTTGCACCTCAACAATGAATCGGTATGCTGTATTTTTGTAAACCAGTGTAGAAGTTTTTAATTCATCTGCGATTTTTCAATTTTTTTTGATTGACCCTAATGAACAAATTCGCTGAAGTGTTTGTAAGCTTGTTCAGAATATCATTCATACGGATTATGCCTTTTTGAGTAAAATTCGTTCACCGATTGATGGTGTCTTGGCATTGACCTCCCATTTTACGTCGTAATTAGCGTTATGCTGTCGTCTTGAATAAGGCTTTGTCTTTAGCGCAGGCGCTTTATTGTAATCCCGCTGGGTGTGGTAATGGCTGTACATCATCGATAACGACCATAGCAAGTGAAACCTAGGCCGTTTCTCCAGTAGGTATCCCGCAAGGTGTGCGCCAAAAATCGGTAACGTCTTTGAGAGCGTAGGTTCAAATAACCCTTGGACGCACCCTCACTTTCAACTTAGTTATTATTGACCCCGCCGGTGGTCAGTGGTGACTGGTACCATCATTTTGTAATAGTTGCAGTTTCTCATTTTATCGTTGTGTCTGTAAGAAACCAGAACGTCAACTGTGTAACCCTTTATTCCTGGTGATGGCGTATTTTTTGAGAAACAAAGGTGGGGATCACTAGACGGGAACGATTTGTTATTGGCGAAAAGAACTGCTTGAGGTAATAATGACATGAGAAAGACAGCTGGCAATAGAAAATTTTGCAATTTTTAGACAGATAAAAACGCAGTACAATACGCAGGAAAAAGGATGGGGCGCAGTGGGCGCAACCTTAAAGTTGACTTGAACTATCCAAACACTGTTAAATCGAGCAGTTTAAATGAAAGCGTCGAAAGCATGTTCTAGAATAAAATCGGTGATTGTGGCTATACACCACCCACCAACCTCAAATATTTCAGTGTCCATGATTTTTTAGAAAACACAACCGGGAAGCCCTAATGGTAAAATTCAATATTGTAGGCCACCTAAATATAGATGCACTATCTCAACACTTGACGGCAAAGGAAATACTGAACGTTACCACAGGCTTGGCTGGCGCAACGCTATACCACTGCCAACTATAGTCAGTAGAAATCTGTCAAGGCTTGGAGTCGGCTTCCCAAACATAGAAAGCAATATTATTCTGGCTATTCCTATCGAATCTGTCCTTAGCGATTATTTGCCAGTCTTTTTTGATTTTGCCCTTTGCAACTATGTTAACCTGATACTAACCCAACCAACACCTTTTGTACCGACACATAATAAAGGAATCTCTAAAATATATTTTTCACTTTTGTAGCAGCAGAGCTCGGTTATTAATTAGAAAGACGATAAAGCGGGCATTGCAGAATAAACATCGTCAGTTAGAATAACAAAATGACAAGACTCGGCTTCTCAACTCCAGAAAAGTAAAATGAACACGTTGAGCAAGAACACCCTGGTGTTTATGTGTTCACTAATCCTGCTGAAAAGAATAAAATATTATACAGAGAATAGCACAACCTTACGCAGTAACGCGAACCCTTATTCTGAGAATTACCGAAATAAACTGAATTCAGACTTGAAGAAAGAGAAGAGTGGATTTTGCCAAGTACATTTATCACTATTTATGGAGACAGAAGAAAATGTACGCTGATTTTGGCAAGCCCATCAACAGGAAGATAGCTTAACCGGCTGTGGCAGAAATTGTATAAATTACTTACACGTGGTAACAACGAAACAAGCAGGCACAATGAATAGCCACTTCACTACGACAGGGGAACTGAAAGAACATGTCCTAAGCGTATAAAGCTAAATAATAGTTTACTAATCGAAGTCGTTTACGCGCAGGCCTTAGCTGTTACGTAAAATTCATGAAAGAATAGCTAAGGGTGACAATGACTCAGGGGCTAGTAGTGAGCGTTTGAAAGACTTACCGCAACGGGTCTTCTGGAAGTGTTGACGTTCTGACGCCAACCGTCCGCCAGAAGCATGCTCTTGGGGAGAGTATTGCATCATGATTACCTGGTGAAGCACGTGGGTGTACACTGGAAACGAAAAAATGCAGGAGCAGGCCAGCTACAATGGGCACTGAAGGCAGCAACCTATTTTTAGTTGGATGCGTTGATTTAATTCGCAAAAATATGCACCGCTCCTTTAAACGCCTATGTTTTTTCAGCGTGCGTGATATGGACGGGCCTTTTGCTGCAGCTGTATTTATTTATTTTTTTATTCAGTTACCCTCAAGGCCCGATGGCATTACAGAGGGGAGTCGGTACATACATACATGTTCGGCATACAAATAAAAATACAGCAACAGAAAAATGGCAATCAAATAACATCACTTGCTACAGCGTTGAACAAAGGCTACGTACAAATAAAATTAGTTACCGCAACATTAAATAAAGCAGCTTCTTTATGGCGAACAATGTCATAAGAAAGACGATTCCAACATACAGAAGTATTTGGCACAAATGAATCCTAAAAACACTTGGTGTGCACTGACGGAAGTTCTAATTTATGGCGATGATCAATGCAAGTGGAAACGTAAGTTGGTTGGGAAAATAATCTATTTCTGAGTGAGGGATTGGTGAAGTTAATTTTGATGACATTGCACAAAGCCGAAAAACTTTCCAGCGAAGAGACAGTAGGGGTAATGCTAGTTTGTTTTTTATTGAGGTCACGCTCGAGGTGTAACTTCGAGCCTTACGAAGTTACGCATACTCATTTCAATAGCCTTTTATGTATCTGACCATTTATTCGTTTTCGACTTCAAAATTTCACTGTCGTTGAGGCGGCGTTATTTTTTCTTTAGAACATCTCGCACATTACACTTTGTTTGAAGCTTTTTCCAAAGTATTTCTTGGGAAATAACCCGTTTATTAAAAATAACTGTGCCTCCAACCATAGTTTAAAAAATTTTTGATTGCCTTTCCAGCGCAGTTTTTGAGGAGAAGCTGTGACCATTTGAATGCGAACCATAGAAAAACAATAAAAAAATTCTTCACGCACGAATTGCCCACGTTCGTTAAAAAATGTCTTCATCTATATAAAAAAAATATTTCTCTTTCTTCATAACTTCGCAAGGCCGGTTTTATACAGCACGTGAAAAATACGTGCCGTGTTTAACGTCATCATAATCGAAAATTGCCGCAGATGAATCGGAAAGCTGCTGTGCTTATTCTAACTTCAAGAACAGAAAAGAGCAAAATGTTTGACCGAAACCTTGCTGTATGTTGACTATACATTTATAAACGTAAATGTTGTCAAAGTAGAGTTCCGGAGGAATTAAACGTACTTTAATTATTAAACTTCGAAAACTCCAAACAGCTCTGCGATGTTATGCGTGAAACTGGAAGCACCGAACTAGTCAATCTTTTTTTGTCGTATGCGAACAGGGTCGTCGTGTAGCTTTCATACTGAAGCGAGCTAGCCGCCTAAACCACAAACGTCCTGTTGCTGCTTAGAGCCCGCGTGGAGCAGGGCCGCCAGCATCGGGTAAAATCTAGTTCTCCTAATATTATCCCATATTTCACATTATAACTGAAGCCTAAGCTGGAAACAGGAAATTTCTCATGAAGTAAAAATATCTTACGTTACACCAAGATTGAACGAGAAGCATACCTCGAATTTCACATCTACGAGCCAAACTTCGGCCCTAGTGGATTTTATAAAGGCATTTGAAAGTAATAATATTTGTAATACAAAAACGTCCTTTTATCTAATTTGAATTGGCAACGTAGGCGAAAAACGATAAAAAATATAAACCTGCATAATGCCTCCTGACGTATATAAATATATTTGCAGGCAACATTGAAACAAACCACCGACGCCTGTACTTCTCAACTGCGAGGTTGGGTGTGTATTGAGTGGGCTTGTGAACTGCGCAAAAGGGTCATAACAAAAGGGATGCCATGGCATCTTAACAATTCAACGAAATATTTTATCATGTAGACACACAAAACACTACAAAAAAACGAGTAAATGCAGAGAGCGAAATTTTGAGGTAACGCAACTTAAAAACAAATGGCTCACGTTACAGCCAGCTTGCTGCAAGGCTGACGAGGCGGCGATTCCTTTGCCACGTTCGGAGATCGCTGCACAGTATTTCCGCTTCTTCCTGCTGTGAAACTAAAAGACAAGGGACTCGTTGACGTTTAATCAATTAGGAAAAGAGCTACTTGTGGCTTAGTTTCGATATGGCGGCTCCCCGGGCAAGGCCTAGAGATTAACAATCGATTAACAATCGAGTACCTCATGAAGTTGTCGCAGTGTATTGAAATGAATTCAGTCACCTATACGCAAACACAATATATCATAACTAAGCATGCATGACACAAGCAAATAACTAAAGTCTAAAGCAAAATATTAAAAAGTGACCCGATATAGATTTCTTGGGGCTTCGTTTACGGGGAATATTTAGGTATCGTACCACGTCGTTTAACGACACGAAACCTAAAGTTGGGTTATCACAAGTAAAGCTAACCATACACCGAATTCAACTTTTCAACGCCGCTTTGCTGAAAATGTACTTTATTATTATCGTTTACATTACGATTAAGCTATTCGACAATATATAAGGACGCCATGACAGCCTAAAACATCAATGGATGGAATATGTTTGCCGAAAAAACGCGTTTCATTTTTTTGAAAATAAAAGGAATAGACGATACTTAGACACAAACCAGATATTTGTAAAAAAACTAAACCTTAATAAATTTAATACTAATAACTCTTAGAACGTGTTCATAAAGTCACATACGGAACGTGCTGATGGAGAAGAGTAGAAAATACGCAATACGCGGATCTAATATCAGCACGCAAAATTTGAAATAGGAATGGTTGACAAACCACCTTTTGATTCTCCAAGCAGCAGCAGTTGCGACAGAGAGGACAGGCTGCTAAGCTTTTGTGCGACTTTAGCAAAAACTTGGTGGCCTGCGCTCACGGCTGAAGTGAATCTTCGTCGCGTCGCCCGGAGCCCTTCACGTGCCGACACTCCCTTGCCGGGTGGCCCTGACTCCCTCGGTCATTGACAGAAGGCCCGACTACGCGTGAAACCTGCGTGGACCCACTGCGCAGACATCTGCACGTCTCAAGTCGGGAAGGCGATCGGCAGCTCCCAGTAAAGACATAAAGCCACGGCCCCTGCGTTCGCGCATCACTTGGCAGAAGCCGGTTGCGACAAAGAGGACAAGCTGCTAAGCTTCTCTGTCGCTTTAGCAGGTTGGTGAAATTTTCTAGGTGCTTTGCGTCTTAGGCCTTTTTCGCAACTGCTGCTGCCCTTTGTTCAGTGTACAATATGCCTTCAAATGCCCAACTAGCTAAAAAAGTCGAGGCACTTCGTGCCGAAGTAGCTGAAATGCGTGAAAGCATGAAAATGTTTCAATGAGCTTTATGATGACTTGAAAAAGCAGATTGAAATCCTTGACCAAAGACAACAAATTACTTCACGAGGCTAATAAGCAGTTGACTAACCGCATTGCTGAGCAAAAACAGTAGTCGCGTTTGAACAACGTTGAGATCTGAGGAGTCCCATGCACTGAAGGCGAAAGCTGCCTTCAGAATCATCCAGGATATGGGAAAGAAAGTTGGATGTCCTATCGTTGCTTCTGACATTGACATGTTGCACCGCGTCTCTGCGAAAAACAAAACAACCCACATCATCGCAAGGTTTGCTTTCCGTCCAAAAAGGCAGAGTTTGCTAGCGAAGCGAAGAGGGCAGGATGACAACGGGGATGATTGGTTTCAAAGAAAACTCTGAAGAACCTGTTTTTGTAAACGACCACCTCACACAAGAAAACAAGCCACTGTTTGCGCAGACGCTCGCACTCAAAAAAGGAAAAGGTCTGGAAGTGTCTTTCGACCGATTGATGCGTTATCAAGGCTAGGGAGACTGACGACAGTCGTGTTCTCGCAAGTGTTCTCTCACGTAATGATCGCATGATCTCTAGCACGAATGATCTTGCAGTCATTACGTGAACGCGTTATGAAATCCGCGCAAGGTTGCTCTACAGCATAGACATAGCGGTTATAGGCTTCACATGGAAGGAAAGTAAAGCACTGATAACGCAACAATCACCCCCGTCGTCATTCATTACACTTTAAAAACGCTCAGCCTTCGTAAACACCACAATGAAGTTCTTGACTTCATTCCTTTAATCGAGCACAATTTTTCAATTAATGTTTATCGGAGACGTAGTTATCAGACAATGACGGCAATCTGTATGGCTTGCCCGGCTGCACAACTGAGTATTGCAACCGCGATTCTCAGCGTGGTGGTGGGTCTGCCATTCTTGTCAAATCTTCTTTGTTGTACAAACGTCGTTCGGACATATTGTTTACAAACATTCTATGTAAATCGGTATGGCTGGAATTCGACCGCAATTTCATGCCATTGAATATGGTAACATAATTGTGGCCTCAATTTACTGTTCACCCGCATCTTCCTATTCTGAATTTTGCGGTCAACCTGAAAAAATTGTACACGCATTAGGTTCCGAAAATAAAAATATCATATCATGTGGTGACATGAACATAAACATTATTGATCTGAATAACCAATCTTGCTTTGAATATGTGCGCGGCTTCTTAGGTTTTGGGCTTACTTCAGAAGTCAATTCCCCAACCCGATGCGACCTGGCTGGTTCGAACACCTTAATTGATGGTAACTTCACGAACATAACAACATACTACACAGCCGGGGTTATCGACTATGCATTTAGCGATCACTACCCAATTTTTTTGCTGCTGGGTTTTCAGGACTGTCCCCGGAACCCAGAGAGCAATAAATATTCCTTTGACACTTCCAAATTCGTCCACGTGATCAAAGCCATTGATTGGACTTTTGTTACACAAGAAAAATGCGAGGAAAAAGCATGCAATTTATTTTCTACTAAAATCGCCTTCCTGCATTACCCAGTGGAAAATCTGTTATCATAGTCACGCAATGGTACCGTTCTCCAAGGAAGCCATGGATCAGCAACGGGTTATTGCGATCGATTACAAAAAATAAGCCTATTAAAAAGTCAGAATTAACCCTGGAATAATTTCTTCATATTGCAGTTCTGGAAATATTCCAATCTGCTAGCTTGCCTACTAAAGCGTGCTAAGCGCCTCTACTATGAAAATGAAATATCTAAGAACGGTAATGACTGCAGAAAAAATTGGCAAGTAAATAAACAGTTTCTCAATAGTGACGACAACCAACCCTCTTTGAAGAAATAACAATAAATGACAACTCCTACACTGATGCTAGGGATATAGCGAATGCGTTTAGTGACCATTTTGGTGATCCTGCTCACTCTCAAACCGATGTGCCCTGGCTCCCTGTACCGCGCTGCGATCGGTCTCTCTATTTGTTTCCCACATCGGCAGATGAAGTTTTTAACCTCATTTCATCGATAAAAACAACTAGCCTAGGATTATATTCCACCCATCCTTTCAGAATAAAACTAGTATCGAAAGAACTATTCCCAATGCTAGCAGAAAATATCAACAAACGGTTCAAAGATGGTACGTGTCCGAACACGCGTAAGAAAGGAAGAACAACCACCATTCTCAAAAAGGCAATAGTGAGTGTATCGACAATTATCGGCCCATATGCGTTTTATTGTTTTGTATTAAAATAGTTTAAAA
The DNA here is from genome assembly GCA_013339765.2 of Haemaphysalis longicornis. Classification (NCBI taxonomy): domain Eukaryota; kingdom Metazoa; phylum Arthropoda; class Arachnida; order Ixodida; family Ixodidae; genus Haemaphysalis; species Haemaphysalis longicornis. The sequence goes on along the minus strand of CM023454.1, from coordinate 96,553,240 downwards.
ACTCTCCTACTCAAGACTTACGTCTTACCTAACTAAATTTACCCTATCAACCTCACGTCAGTTTGGTTTTCGACCCGGTTATTCCACAGAGCTCGAACATGTTTATGTTACTGATCAAATAAAGAATTCATTGATAAGGGCTTACTTTTTGGTGCGGTTTTTTTACCTTAATAAAGTATTTGATACATTGAACGGCTCAACCCTGCTACACAAACTTGAATCCTTTGGCATTTCTGGCCCTCCTCTTGAACTCATTCGTTGTTATTAGATCGATCGACATCAAATAGTCAAAATAACGGTCACCTTTCCTCCGCAAAAATAGTTACCACGGGTGTCCCTCAGGGTTTTATTCTGGGTCCTCTAATTTTCTTGATCTTTATTTATGATTTACCTAGTGTGCTTCGAAGCTCTAAATGTCTGTTATATGCGGTTGATACGACTATATTTATGTCCAGCAGCAATAACTACACATGGACCTTTTCAGCATTCACCAGTGGTGCTCGAATAATCAACTGCAGTTGAATGCTACAAAAACAACATTTATGGCATTTCATTCCCAACGGAAAATGGTTACCTGCCTCATTCGGTTGCAATAAATCATCAGACAATACCTGCTTCTGATAGCACTCGGGTTCTAGGCATCATCTTGGATAAACATTTGAAGTTTTATGATTAGGCGCGGTCTCGTTTTAAAAATGTTTCTTTCGGTATTTATGTCATTCTGAAAGCACGACCATACTATCCACAACATGTTATCCCGTCACTATACTATTCTTACATTCCCAGCTATCTTTTATGCTGCTTATCATCTTGGGGAAACACGTTCAACACACATCTAGATAATCTACGACGCCTCCAAAACCAAGCCGTGCGGCTAATGACGTTCAGTCCTTAGCTTTCTCGCTTCATCCCCCTATACGTTGACTTAAACATACTTCCCCTAATGGATTATCTACTTTTACGTTAGCAGTCGTCATGTTTCGCCTTGTTCACCAAGATGTGCCCATAGAAAGTTTCACCACTTAATTTTTATAATAATAATAAAACTCGGTTCTCTGCGCGTGAGAATTTTCATTTAACCAAAGCTCGCACAAACTACGGGAAAATGACTGTTAACTTTGCTGGTGTCTACGTGTGTAACTCAATTCCTTCTGAAATAAACAATCTTTCACGACGAGCTCATTTTGCCGACGAACAAAAAAATACCTCATTACTGAACTAACTAGACCCTGTTAGATGTAAGTGTAATTAGAAATTGAAATTGGTTGATTTTTTTACTGTCTGCTTGTTTCCCACTGCTTTGTTGAATCTTACGTTATATGGGTAATAACAGTGTCGCTGCTCCAATAGTATTATTGGAGATGTACACAACCTCTGAAGAAATCGTAATTTTATATATGGTTTCGTCCTGCTCTTCTAATTATTGCAGACTTGTTCTTTATCTTCGTTATTTTTTGAAAATTGCGTGAAGCGTTTTCGTTCCATTTGCTGCCGCTACAAATTGTAATTAGAACTTTGTCATAACGCCCATTGTCGGCTGCATATTATGCATCATCTTATCCACAATGTGTTAAGACGTCCCCCCGATTTTTCTTACTCTGGGACCTCTTCATGTACTCCACTTATCTGTTCATTTATATTTACGCTTACCGTCCAATAAACGTCAGATTCTGTTCTGTTCTGTTCCAAAATATTAAGAAATAGAAACAAAATTGTACTTAGTAAAACACTTGGCCCCTTCATAATCAAAGGCAGAAGGTGCGTTGTTCATACACGTGGATCATTCTCTACACTAGAAAACGTTTTTTACTCCAACCAGCAAAACATGGCATTGTTTTTTTAAGAGGCGACTTACGTTTATGCTATCCTTGTTATGATGTGCGCATAGCCAGTGATTACTCTACTTGCCAAATCCGCATGTCTGCTTCCTTCTTTATACTTCACCACCCATGAACGTTTGGGCGATGTGTTTGATGTGACTCTGACCTAAATTATGTTCCACCATGAAACACTCGTCGTACTTGCTTCATGTATGTACATCAATATCATGTAGTAGGAGTATTGTTCTTTACTTTCTTAAATGATTTCGCCCCTGTTCTGTGTTTTTCTACCGTGTTATGTTGAACTATTTATCTCGGCAGTAGTTCTAATCTATGTTTATTATGTTCATTACAAAACATGTAGGTGGGCCGGGCCTGTTCAAGGTAAGTCCTCATTTAGTTTCAGCTTCTGCTTAGAAGTTAACAGAAAATATATTGTAGGGTTTTTGTACCAAAGGTTCGCTTTATTTGTGAGGTGTCCTGACAGCCGCACGATTTCACGCCGCGCAACACGACTGCCCATGTAAGGCTTCTGCAAAATGTTCCGAGCGATGCTCCTCATGAGGTATTAAAGAGCTATGAAGCAGCCATTACCATTCAAGAACACAAAGTAACCTGCAGCTGCAGGGCCACTTTCACTACAGTAATGCCCAAGCCGCGCTTCCAGTGTGCGTTCTAGAGTGCTTGCTTCTGGCGGACTTAAAATACAGTGTCTAGCGACGAACACACAATCATTGCAAATGACTACACCTTGATGTCGTGAATTATGCGACTAACATTATTCCATACTTGTCCGTATAGATTACCTAAATGGGTGTAACCGTTAGCCACAAAAACCACCTTGTATGTTAGATTTAGAGTGGCCAAAATAAAACTGCCCATTTAGAGCTGGCCAAGAAGCACATGGCGCTCGTATTATTGACACTCCTGGGTTCCCTTGCCCGCCATTATGCGCTGGCTGAGAGCACTGCAAAAAGGCCTTTAGTACACCCCACCCAGAAAGAATGTTGAATTGCATACAAATTTGATGCCAGGTACGTTCTTTTTGGAGGTAGACAAAACAGATGTTTGGCCGCGTAAGGCTGGCCCAAACTGGCTTTTTTTCACGGAGCTCGTACAAGCTGGCTGTACGAGACTGTGTTTGCGGCTATAAAGCAACATGGTTGCGGGCAGACGCGTTGTTTTTAATAGTTGTTAAGGTACACTGTAAGAACGTATACGATGCCCGTTTACAGCATCTTCATGGAGGGAAAGGCGTGTCGAAGATATAAGATGGATTAAGATGCTGCTGAAGATGATGATGAAGATGTAAAATGCTGCTGTGTTTGCAACCTAGAACGGGGACTGAGCGCTGCTGCTTCAGGAAATTCATGCATTTTAAAATCACTGTCACACTCGTTCACACGTACCGCTGGGTAACCAGGCAATGAGAGGCTGTGATGCTGCTGCCGGCAGATAGATGAATATATTTACAAAGAAAATGACAAAAGGCAGAAAGAAAAGCTGGAAAGAATGAAATGTCTCCTAAACAGATGAAAAGTAAGGGAACACAACGAACGCATACATGCGCCAAACCTTCTGCAATGGCACTTGTATGTGTTCGGTGTGTCTACTTCATCTTCGTCTGTTTGCCACCCCTTTTATTATTTAAACTAAGGCAAGACGCAACTACCTCAACAAGTTTTGTTAGGTAGGTAAAACGAGGGGTGGAGTGAAGCCCCTGACTTGTTGCATCACAGATGTCCAGGTGCAAACGAAGGAAGCATGAATTTTAAATACGTAGACACATAGGTGGTTTTTGGAATTCGAATACTGTAACGTAAACTTCCCCTACGGTGAGGCTGAAGAGAGACTTTTCCCCTAACGATGCCAGTATCCCGATGGTATACAACAGTGTGACTGCGTGAGATGCAAATAGCACTTGTAAGCTGCTTGGTACCAGAAAATCCAGTGATACTTAGGTTTGTAAAGAACAGAATTAGGAAAACTCATGAAAAACAAAAAGTGTAAAAGTTAAAAATGATAACGAGCGCGCGAAGGAGAAAATGACATGCGTGATACGAATGCGCCGTAGGCAATTATTATGATAATCTTTGAGCAGCCCAGACTGTAAATAAAATTAGACAACTAAGTCAGACTCAGAGAAAAGTCATGGTCTACAACTGCAATGATAATGTATAACGTAGAGGTCGGAAATTGGCTTCCTATTTGTGCTTGAACATCAAAAGTTTTTTTTATCAGGAAAGTTGAATATGAAATGTTCAGAGCAATTTTAATTACTGTGAGAATAATTGCTGTCGTTACTTATACCGTCACATAGTTCATTAGCAAAATTTCGTTCGTGCCTTGGTCATGCTATCCCCTTGCTCTTTTGATGAGTAAAGATTTCTCTGGTGTTCCACATTTGTGATTTTGTTAGCAACCATTCATGTATTTAGCGACGAAGCTCCTCTTGCTCGGGCCCTGTCTCGGCCCATACACGGCACAATAACGATGATTGCCAAGATCCCCCTAGTGATCGGCCAACAAAAGATTGGCCGAAGAGGACAAAACGTTCAACGCGTTTGTTGCCACCCAACAAGGAGGACAGGAAGTGGAAGAGGTTGTCATTCATCAGCTGCGAGCTGAAGACTTTTGCTTTGGGCCCTGCCCGTCCCTCATTGCTGCCATTCATGGCGGAATATTCATGATTGTCGCAGGATCCCCCTAGGTATTGGCCAACCAAAGATTGTCCGAGGAGGTCACAACGTTCAACTGGTTTGTTGCTACCCAACAAGGAGGAGAGGAAGATGAAGAGGTTGTCGTTCGCTGCCTGTGGGGGTACGCGGCACAAGCTGCTTTGCAGAAGGCGACGGCCAAGGTGGCTAAAGTGTAACACACCGAATTCGCCAACTTACTCATGGAGATTCTCATCGTCCAAACAAGCCCCACATAATCACCATAAACATCGACGTCGTCGACGGGCTTGTCAAAGGAGCGGTGGACAGGTTGAGGTACCGAGTCTTTATATGATGTGTGGGCGAATGTTTCATCGTTTTACCTATATATATTTTAGCTTCGCCCCTCTCATCATCATTCACATCGTGGAGATGGCGGGATTTTATTGTTCATGTATCTTCGCCCTTCTCCTAAGTCATTCCATGCTACCGGAGTCCACTAGATAGGCAAGAAAAAATCGCTGGTGGCCCCCAACCAAACTAATTCATTTGTAACAAGGCTGTGTGTGACATATACAAGTGACAAAGTTAGAGTGTTTTTGGATTTATTGGTGAATTAGAGCTGATATGGATACCCAAAGCAAGCAATTGTGCCACATTTTGAATATAATAGGTCGTTGCAGGAGGCAGCTGCAGACGAATACATCATTTTATTAGCTTGCATTTGAAGCAAAAAGAGAAAATGGAATTAGTTCTTTTAACATTACCCCATATCAGATTTCTGTACACCGTTGCAAGTAAATAAAATAACCTATACCTTTTTTACCCATTAGGGTAAAACATTATATAGGGCTTCCCAAGCGAAGTCACCTGGATGTTTATACGCAATTAGACAATATTGTCACTCCAGCTTAGTTCGGATATAAAGTCTAATCCAAAATTTGACACGGTCAATGGGTAATCAAATCAGCTTTTGTATTTTAGGCTTCCAGTAATGTTCAATTTGATTGTTTCGAAGGAAAATATTCAATTGAGTCTTGTTTGCACTTTGGAAAAAAATTTTAAGGCATCCAGTGGATTTTATAGCAGATACAACAAAGATTAGCCTGCAGTTCAAGTAGTGTCAGATCAGAACCAGAAAACACAACGTTTTGTTTCGTCTGTGTACAGGGTAATAACAGGATAACTGTATGTGTACTGTATCGTAGTAATTAAAGAAGGAAGAGGAATGGACTAAAAACGAAGATTCATGTATGCTTTATTTACTTTCACCCCCCCCCCCGATTGCATGTTGTGTAAATGGGTGTGCTTGTTTATTCTTACATGGTAATTTCTAAGAAGGTAACTTGTGGTGTCACGCATAAGGCTTTTTTTTAAAATTGAGGTGGTATCACTTATAGAATCAAACGCTTTACAAAAACAAAGAATTTTCCTAAGCAAAATCATCTCCTCCGAAATTATTAGGCATCTGCTTATTGATATCTTACCTTACCATCTCAGTTTATTGTGCACCTTAGAATATTTATTTTTCTGCGCAACAACGTGTTTCGATTGTAGCAAGATACTCAACCTTTGAATTATCGCACGCTCGGAACTTTTAGCAAAAATTTGTAGTACCAAAAGTGGTCTGTAGTAGAATTTTTAATAAATCATTCGAATATATAGGTGGTATGTGGGAGCTTTTGTTTTTTAGAAAGGAATTCGATATTGAGGAGGCTCTGTTGAGAGATTCCAGTAGGAGCAAGCCTAGTGACGACGATGAACCGCCAGTGTGGACGAGGTATGCGCGCTGAGGTAGCCAAGAAACAGGGGTACGATAAGGAAGAGGATGAAGGAAAGGATGACGAAAGCGCTGTGGCAAGGTCGGAGCGAGAAATCCGCGGTGATCGGTGATGGGTCACGTGGACGAGAAAACAGGGGTACACAAGGCCGAACCGGACATCCTTCCTGATCATCAAGACCTCCAACGACATCTCTACGGGTTCGTCCAGGAAACCTGCAACAGCACGGGACGACATCACCTAGAGCCAGAGCACCAGGACAGTGCCCCAACCTAGCTCACTACCGCCTTCTGCTTCTCGAACGTGAGCCGAAACAAATTTGTGCGTGAGAGCGCTTTTTCTATAGGACCGTTTAACTAGACTAGCTTTCATTCTCACATGTGTATTTTGTCCTTACAATTTGTCCCGTCATTACACCTTGTCCTTGTCCGAAGTCTACGCACTTTCACCTTTTCAACAGGGTAGGATAACACCTACTAACTAACAAAATGAGCTGTAACACAAATAATGCAGCACCCTTGTGAATATGTGCAAGGGGAGGGTAATAGTAGCGCCAACGGTCTTAATTAGAAGGTCACTCACACTGGTGTAGCTTGGAGGGAAAGTGTTTTGTTAAGGATAATAATAGATTCCACTTTCTTTTGCAAAAGTTATTCCTGAATAAGAAATCTTTATGCGCTATACATGTAGAAGACTAAAGAATTTGTCACTTGTTTGACATTGGGCTGTTAAATGTTTCTTCATTTAAGCAACCCTCAATGAATTTGACTTTGGGAGAGCGAAGCGAGATGGTGGTGCAGTGATCACCATGCAGGGTCTCCCACCTGGGGTAGATGTCATTAGTGCAGAGCAGATGTACAAGCGGTAATGGAAGTAAGATGCGAGTGCTCTTCAGTTGCTTTGTCATCGGTGGTTTGACAGTGCGGAATATGTGTAGTAAATTCTGCTACAAGTTGACGACATCGCATTGTGAGGAACTGAGGAGGTTGTAGGGTAGATATACTCTAGGAACTCAACGTTAGTCAGAACGTGAAAACACTACCCCTACATAACGTGCTGGAAGGGTTAGATCGTGTAGTAAAGGGCGCGAAACTCCCGCCCAAAAAGCTGCGTCGAGTTTTGGAACACGGAAGATCTCGACAGGAGGACCTCGGACTCAAACCGAAAAACTCGCAGTAGTGGTAGACCTGCTAGGTTGAATCGGCATGTTGGTCGATGGATGGATGTTCATTTAAAAATGGACACCCACGATGATAATAAAATTGTCCGTTCTGATATCCCCGGATTCCTCCGAATAATTATATTCCGCTCCAACCGCAATTTCCTGCTTTGACAATCTACTATGATTGCCGGCAGTAGCGGCAGATAGGAGCACAGAAAACAATGTTTCACTGTGCCCTTTTGGCTGTCTTGTGTCGGCATTGTCTTGTAAACCTTAACTGGAGTTCTTTCAATACTTTAGGTGTTGACACAGAGGCTTTAATCTAGCGTGGTACAATGTGCACCGCTTACGTTTCTTTATGATTTTGGGAAGAGAGAGAAAGGGGGCAGGCAAGGGGCAAGTCGTGTGGGCCATACCTCTACTTGGTAGGCGGTAGTATTTGCGGCCACCTGACCCGCTTGCTGGGTGAATGTTCGAGCTGCCTGGTTCTACTGGCGTGTCGCAATTCGCAATGTTACAGCTGTGGTGCCAAAACTGCAGAAGAAAGAAGAACTTGCCGGCATTCCTGCTGTGTCGGCGTGATATCTGGAGCTGGAATGTGGAGTTCTCCTGAGTGGTATGGTCTTCGTTGCCAGCCGAGAGCTCAAAGGGGATCACGTTCTGCTGCAGTGGCGGCGCTGCGCACACCACACTAAGCGTTCCCTGTATACCTTGCAGGATCCAGATCAAAGGAGAAGCAGATGCAGGCCTGAACGTACACTTCCGACGATGACGCACAAGCCAGGATGGTACACCTTGCATTACTGCCTTTCAACCCATCGCCAGCGGAAACTCGCTGCGCCCAGCCGGTCACGTGACCAGTTTCGACGCCCATAGAAGCCTGCAAGGTGCCGGTGCCCAATATTTTGGCCGCAGTGAAGGAGCTGCAAACAACACCCAAAGCGTCCTCTGTATACCTTGCCGTTTGTTTTCTCAATAAGCAATGTTTGTTTAGATTTTTTACTTCGTTGTCGCTGTTGCTACTGCCCAGTATCAATTTCTTGGTGTTCTCAAATACGGTTTATAGTTGATCAAAATGACAAACGAAGGGGTAATAGTTTTGCAAGAAATAAAGGAAGAGATGAGCAATGAACTGGATCTCTTCAAAGAGGACATTGGAACGTAGCATTCGATCTGACAAGCAAAACCTACGTTTATAGATAGAAGAAGCAAAGAAAAGTCTTTATTTCAGGAGCGAAGGCTCTGATGATGCAAATGCACGTTGGTCAGCGGTGCAGGAGGAAAACACTGTCCTAAAAAAAGAACATGAAGCACTCCGGCACAAGGTTTACACGCTCAAGAACGAGCTGAGCACAAGTCAGCACAATTTGTTGAAAAATCAACAATATTCCCGAAATAAGAATATCCAAATCAAAAGGGTTCAACAGGAACCGACAGAAAACCTTTTTGCCTTTGTGCAAAAGATGGGTGAAGCTGCCGGTGAAACCGTATGAAGCCAAAGCCAGTGAAGCCGGTATGAAGCCGGTGAAGCCAAATGACAGATGCCGGTGAGTTCCAAACAAGAACCCCGACAATGCAGACATTGTCGTTCAATTTCAACGTCGTGAGAAGCGAGATATGTTTCGAAAAGGCACATAAAAATTGTCTAACAAATGAAACCGTCGAATTAAGATCGGATGAGCCTATATACGTAAATGAACACCTATGCTCAGGAATGAAACAGTTGCTTAGAAGAGCGAATGCCCGCAAACGCGAAAACGGGTGAATTTGTGTGGTTAAAAACGGTAGTATTTTTGCCCGCAAAGCAGAAAAGTTGCAATACTTGCCACAATCACCGAAAGCGATATCAACAACTTGTGTGCGGAGGACGCTGCGCATAACGTTGCAGACCCCAGGAGTCGCCCGTACTTGCTCGAGCCAGTGAACGCGATAGCCAATGTAACGGTGCACAGAGTCCCGAGTAGGGTTATCTGTCAGTATAGGGTTATCTGTCTGTATAAACAGAAAACACTCAATTGCCTTGTCATGAGCAACGATTAAATTCTGCGGAAAAAAGCTTCAGCCTCTGGAGACATCAATTTAAATATATACCTGAAGCTTTTTCATCTAAACCACGATCAATAAGAAGAAAACGGGATGATGTGTCAGCGCTACTTGAGGCATGAAACGAAGAATTTTTATGTTGTATTATTCACCGAGACTTGGTACACCAAAGACTCAGACCATTACATAATGCACGGCTACAGCCATTTTTATAGGAATCGCATAGGCAACCGCGGAGGCGGCGTATCGATTTAAACAATATTTAATGGCTTTGAAATAGTCTCCGAGTATAGCCTAGTCACAGATAAATATGAAATTCTATGCATAAACTATGGCAAAGAACTATTTGCTGTTATCTACTACCCGCCAACTGGGTTATTGCTGCTTTTTTTCGCTTCATTGATTGCCTATTTTTGTATGCAAATGACACGTTCCCTGCTAGTTCTTGGGGGAGACTTTGATATCGATCTATGGAGACATTCGGGTACAAAGGCTGATTTCTTGGAAATTCTTGAGTGCAATGGGTTCTGCAACATCATCAAACTACCAACTGTGTTACCAGCTCAACGTGTTCACTTCTTGACATGTTCTTCACTAACTCTTCAAGGTATGTTAACATATCTGGGGTCTTGAGCCCCGGCATAAGTGACCGCATGCCAACATTCCTTGTTGTCGATAAGCATTGTTGTAGCCAAGGTGCGCAGTCTAGCAAAGGCTCCTACCGCATAATATCACAGAACACACTTAACGCCTATAGAAAAAATACTAAACGAGTAAACTGGGCTGAGATCTTCGCCATACGGGATGAAACGTTATCTTATGATGCTTTTGTGGACCTTTTCAAGGCAGTGTAGTTCGCATCTTTCTCACTCAGAGAATATAAACAAACGAATAAAGTGCGAAAACCATAGAACATTCAAAATTTTGTGAACAAAATTAAAGTAAAGAACAAACTTTCAACGCATTTCTCGAATCCCGAGAGCCGCCAGCAAAGACTGAATTTAAAAATAACAAGCTAACAAGCAGATTTGAAAGGCAAAGAAAGATTACTATTATTGCATATTTTACAGCGGCTGGCTCCACAGAAGTGATGTCTTGTGGAAAAAGATAAACGACGCAATCAACCCGAAACCCCGTCAATCTCGCCTGAAAGAAATTGTAGCTGATGGTAAAATACTGACTGGAGTAGAGTTGTCGGACAAGTTTAACCACTATTTCACCTGAATTGATGGCCAGTTGATATAAACAACACATGAACTTTGCATAATATTCCTGAAACTGAAAATACAATATTTGTACTGCCGACAGATATTTCAGATGTTGTTGTCGCTTTCCAGAGTCTTAAAAATATTCGATGCAAAGATCCTGATGCGCTTGAAATCCGACCAGTAAGATGTGTGCTTGACATCATATTTTCAACCTTGCTTTACAAACTGGCACTTTCCCAAGGATAATGCAATTGGCTAAACTAACGGTTACTTACAAAGGATGTGATAAAAGCCAAATTGGCAACTATAGACCAAAGTCTATAGTTGCTAAAGATAATATATGGTAGAATCTAGCTTTACTCAAAAGTACAACCTGGTCACAGACTCTCAGTACGGTTTTAGGGAATGTCGCTCGACGGAATGTGCCGTTAGCCCATAAGGACGCACTGTTGGAAAACATAAAAATTAGGCTAATGACGCAAGGCATATACATAGATTTCAGCGAAGCGTTTGATATCGTTAATCATGAGTTCTTACTTCCTAAACAAGGACAATGCGGTTTTTGCTGGACTCCCATAGAACTTGTGCGGTCATACCTAAGCTCTCAAAATCAGTACGTAGAAATTATTGAACGTAAATGTCGCACTCACTAACTAACTGCTGGTGTGCCGCAAGGTAGTATTTCTTGAAGAGTGCTTTTTGTATTGTATATAAACGACATTGTACGCATAGACTCCAAATATAGGTTCATTACCCACGCTGATGGCTGTGCTGTACTGGTCCATGGAAATGGCTTGCCACAAATTTTGCCCAATTCCTATCGCATTTTTATCACGTTCAAAGTTGTTCCAAACTAAACGGCCTATCGCTTGACGAATAAAAACAATGTGCATTGTTTTTCGTTCTCTAGGTACTTCTTTAGATATACAGAAAAGCGTTACATTGGGACACCACACAATAGATATAGAAAAATTTATAAAGACACTTGGTATTATATTCTCGGAAAATATAAGTTGGAATGACCATGTTAATTCTGTCTGCTCAAAAGCACGGAAGGTTGCCGGAGTCATTGTCAGACATCCCCATGATATCCGAAGTAACACAAGAAACTTTTGTACAACTCCCTCCTACAGTCCCACCTCAATTATTGCGCATTAGTATGGGCAAACACCACTTCACAGGACCTACAGAAACTAGAACTAATACAAAAAAAGGCCGTGGGGGCTATAAATGCTGTCTCGTAAATACAGCACAGTCCGCCACTTGTTTAAAAGCATAAATTGCTCCTACTGGTAATATATACAATTATCAGCTACTGTGCAGCTACAAGAAATCATCGCTGGAACAACAAAGTTATTTTTAACTGAAGCTGACCTAACAAGGGCTCATCGCCTTTATTGTTATCGATGGCGGTCCCAATGGCAAGTTCAATTTTCACGTACTGACTAGGGGTGCCAACGAATTAACAGCACCTTGCTTTTTGTACCTAACAAGTTTGAAGGAAATAAATCGACGTTTTATTGTTGAACAGAAAAGGCATTTTAAATCTATTTTTAGATAATAACGTGTGATTTCACTGGTGCTAACACGATGTGCTTTTGTTTGCGGACGTTGTAGAACTCGGAATACTTGTATGGTGAATGTACGCGATCGCAATTCTTTTTTTTTTTTGTACTCGGCTTGGGTGTTGCAGTTTCTTTATAATTATTTTTTTAATACTGTAAACTGTATACACTCCTCTCGTGGCCCCAAACTGATTTTATTGCATTTTATTGTTTTTATTGCTCGGACATACGAAAAAAGTGTATTTTTGCGAACGTTTTTTGCATGTACTCTCTTAGTGCACACGCCCTTCATTGCTGGACGGGGGCAAGGGTCCTGTCAAGCTGCTTCATGCAGCTTTTTTAGGTCCCTTAGGTGTACCTTTGTTCACGTCGATTTAACTGTGAGGTGAATAAACTGATTTTATTTGTTTTGATGTTGAGGACGTGCTCAGCAACAGGAGACAACCTTTAGAATTGGGCGCAAAGCGTCAGCAGTGAACACATGCATGCAGTATGGCCTGGAATACGTGCTCGATGTGCTGTACGTTGTGTCTCAACCTAATTTGTTGCGGAATTACGCGGAATTTGCGGACAAACGGAAAAACGTCGCTGTTCTAGATTCAAACAAGTCACCCAAATCTCCCGCGTTGGCACATGTTCCGGGCGCAGGACACACGCAGGCTCTATCTTATTCTCCCCAACGATGGACACTGAAAGTGAACGTTGATGACGATTGCCCTGAATCTCTGCGGCGATGCAAAGGTGCAGGGTACCTAAATTGAAAATTTTTATTTATGATTAAAGAGACACTCTGAATACGACTAAAACAAGATATGAACAGAACTGGCAAAACTTGTCCTCTCCCCTCACGTGTCCTAGCTAAATATACAAATATTCATCTCGGACCTTTCCATCGACTCCCACAAAGAATCCACCTCTCTTCAATATTGTCAAAGCTCCCCGGAGTGGTTTATTGCCGTGACAGTTATGCTAGCGAAAGTCAAGACGTGTGTTACCACTGTGGAGCCCAGCTACAGTTATAACTATAAATGTATAACTATATACAGTGATTGTTATAACGACTATAACAAATACAGATGTAAATATTAACACACCTAAATCATCAGCATGGCTCAGTGGGGCATCTGTCGAATGCGCTGTATCGGACAAACAGGAACCACCGTTTGATAGCACTTTTCTAATCACCGATTGAATGCTACAACACCCCTGAACTTGCGCCTATAAAACGTATAAGCATCCCGGAACACGCATTCGACGAAATAAATGTATATAGGCGAAACACAGGTTTATCACACAAAACGCCACCTTGAACCCATACTCTTAAACCATTGCATATCGTTACTGAAGGTTGCCACGCACGGTGGTTAATAACAGGAATGAATGCTGATTTTTTTTCACTTTCTCAAATTAGGTAACAATATTTCTTTGTCTCCACTCCCCGTACGAGGCACCTTGAGCACCCTTGGTGACAATATTGGCGAAACCGCTGACCCCGAGCCTTCTAACATGAGCTGTGATCTACCGTGGGGATGTGTTTGAAGGTGAAAGGTAAGCAACCAATAACGGTGGCCGTCGGAGCCCCGGTCAAGCTCCGACGGATGTGCTTCCTGTCTGTTTACCAGGCAGGGAGCTCAGGGACCTCTTCAGCTGTCAGGGTTAGGCTGACAAAGAAAGTACCCCCTTCGCCCTGCATTTATGCTATACCATTCGGATAATCCAACCCCCCAACAACGTGATCGGCCCCCAAAAAGGAGCCGTACTGAAGTCTCTATTCCTCGCTTGTCAGAGTTCACATTACAAAAACCTCAATATCTCACCCTTTCAATAACATAATTCCTTCACCAGTCAAAGCCTGTCACTGCAAAGTGTGTTTTTCTCATACCCAAGTTCCTTGAGGGCATGGTCAGGAAATCCTAGAAAGCCAAGAAACTCAAGAAAGGGGTAATCCCTATCGAACCTAACAACAGGATGCAATCTATCAACCTCCTGAAACAAACCCGCATGGTAGTAGAGACATGAAGATCACGCCCAACCGCATACTGAACTGCTCCCAGGGCGTTATCTCCGATCCCGACCTGATCAATAAATAGTTACAGATCTGCTCTAGGAATTAGAGACCAGGGCGTGACTGCGCTGCGATGAATTATCATGCGTCGAAATGAAACCGAAATTCGCACAAAACACGTGATATTGACATTTGACTGTTCAACACTCCCTGAGTCGGGCAATTACAGCTTCATACGATGTCCAGACCAACCGTTCAGAGGAAACCCGCGGCGCTGCTTGAAATGCCAGTGGTTCGGGCCTGGGACAAACTCTTGCCGCGGAACAACGACCTGTGCCAAATGCGCCGCCTAGGACCACCCGAGAGATAATTGTAACTCCACCATCTTCACTTGTGTTAGGTGCGGCGGACCGGACTTTTTGAAATGTGAGAAATTTCAACAAAAAAGGAAATAATCATTGTGAAAGTAACAGATAACACCACGTTCCCAGACGCGCGGAAAACGTTCGCCTCTTTCTCTCTGGAAAGGTACGCTGACGCAGCTCGCCTGGGGGCTGAGCGGTGTCTGGTTTGGGTGAGGACTCAGTACCGCCAGTCGGATTTGGTCTCCCCCGCCGCCCCCCACCGGGCTGCCTCGGGCAGCCCAAGCCGCTTCCGCACCGCTCGCTGAGCCAGCAGCGGCTGTAGTAGCAACCACGTCGGTTGGGGATGCCGCTGCATCCACGGCCTCCTGGCCACCGGCCTAAAGCATTCGTGAGGGCGTGTAGGAGATAGAAACAGAGGCATCCCGAGCGACCCCCTCCTCCACCTAATTGTCTCTGCCATCTGTGGTGCTCCCCGGACCCTCGGCACCGGCACTGTTACCATTACGGCAAACGCAAGACTTTTCTGAGATTACTTCGGGTTGAGACTTAAAAATAATAAATTGATGTTTGGACGAGGCCATGTTTAACATGTTTTTCCGACACCATGTCGCTAAACTATTACTATCAGCATTATTATTCAAAATTAACCATTGTTATTTCATATCAGTTGTAAAGACAGTGGTATCGTCAGCATATTGTACAACACCTGAAAATCTAAAAAATTGTGCGAGATCAAAAAAGGAGCCAGAAGAGTTCCCTGTGGTACACCTACCTTCGTTTTTTTTAATTCTGAGTAACTACCACAGGTGCATACAGTTTGTTTCCTATCGAATAAACCACTTATTATTAAGGTTGAAGCAGGGCTGGTAATTCCAATTTTATTTATTTTTCTACAATATGAGATGGTTCAGAGAGTCCAAAGCTTTAGACCAGTCAATAAACAGTGCACCAACCATATAACCCACAACAATGGCTTTTAAATATTTATCAGTTGAATATTAAGGCAAGTTCAATGTAATACAAAGTTCTGAACCCGAACTGATTCGGCGATGGTATGCTAATTATCGATATAACTTGTTAGCCAAAAACAAGCATTTTTTTAATATCTTGCTAAAGAAAGGTAATACGGCTATTGGGCGGTGATTTCATATGCGAAGTCTGTCCCCTTAAATAAACACTGGTGTTAGCTTGGCGTTTTTCAAAACGAATTAGGATACACCATTCTTAAATATAAGATTTACCTTGGGTGCAAATGCTCCAGAGACTAGATGCGCAATCAACCTAATAATGAAGGCTTAAAGTGGTCTATTCCCGGACCCACGTCATTCATATTGTCAATAACCATATACACTTCTTGAGGCAAAGTCGGTAAACGAAAACAAAACTGTGAGGAAAACGTTAAAAATACGTGTTGAGCAATTCAAAAGAACCCTCTTGGATAGACCTGCAAGAATCAAGAAAAGGGTTTGCGATCACAGATGGGCTGTCGAATGTTGTGTTGTCTGATTTTTTTTTTGTTACGGAAGGATACATCGACTTTTATTTCAAATGCCGGATTTTCGGCTCGTGCTTTGGGGTCAGCAATAACCATCTCTTTGAGGCAGATATATTGTATTACTTCTTTCAGCGTTTTGTGTTAAAAATAACAGAGCATTTTTACCATACATATTCCTTATTATCTTTGATATATTCATATTGGTATTTAGCCTGACGTTTTGTACTTTGTGTTTATGGTTTGCAAAGAATCTTGGAGGTCTTCTGCCATCTCCTTCAGCAAGATTATGTTGCCTACAATCCTCGCAGTGCTAAAGTATTCTCCATTTATCCCTAATTCGATGTTTTCGCAGTCATGCATTTTGAATACCTTCTAGAGACATGTTATGAACAGTTTTGGGGAAATGGTATCTCCCTGTCCTACACACTTTTGATCGGAAATTTATCGCTTTGTTTGAGAAGGGTTACTTTCTCGTAGATATCAACATATGTCGTTCAGCAGGTATATGTAGGCCTCTTCTCTTTACCGGTGTTCTAAACATTTAAGCACCGCTACGGCGTGTACCAAAATAAACTGTTTAACATAATCTATATATTCAATGTAAACTGCTAGAGTGCATACAGCGAATTTTGTGGTGCTTTAATTGACAACCCTTACATCATTCATTGTAGAGTACATTTTCATAAACCCAGCCTGCTATGTCGATTGTTGGGAATCTAGCCTGAAACCACTGCGGTAAACTATAGTTTTGGCACACAGTTTGTAAATAACTGCGAGTAGGCTGGTGGGCCAGAAATGCTTACGTTTCTTTGTATCTTCCCATTTTTTTCATCAGAATATTTTACGTTTTTTTTTCCAACTGCGGGCACCTTTTATATCATTAGGCTTTGCGAAAATAGTGAAAGAAGGTTTCCACAGCAGTATCTTCTCCGAAAAGGAAGATTATGCGTTCGCCAGCTGCTACTTTTCCTGCGCTTTCGAATAGTACCTAACACTTCGTTAGTCACAAGTAGGGCTCCGCAAGTTAAGCTTGTAACCTGCGTTTCTACTGGTCTAACGCCGACGGTATACATCCTGTTGTAGAATCGTTCTCCTACGGTGATTAGATCGTCAATTTTTTAGGTAACGTTAACACTGCTTCCATTTTACTGTTTAGTCTGTTTTTGCATAGGCTATATGTCCTCTGAGTTGATTTTAGGCTGCCTCCTAGTTGTTGCGTGTCCTTGAAGTCGGCCATGTTTTATGCACAAGTTTCGTTTTTTTTACTTTTGTTTTCAATTAAAACAGCTCTGCTAAATTATCTTGATACACTGTACTACACGCTTTCATGTTCTTACTCATGCGCAAATGGAATCTTATTTTTTTTATTAGATTTTAAGTTTTTCCTACTTGCTGCTTCTTCCAAGGCCTGTGCAGATTGAGTGATTGTCATTGTTAGGTTGTCATTTATGCTGTGCAGATTATCCTCCTTCTTTGGTACAAGGCAAACTTTTGATTTCAACAGTTTATTTAAAATCCTCCGTCCAGGCTCTGGTGCACTTCATGCCGCATTTTTTACTTTGAACAAGTTTACTTATATTTCTTTTGATATTCAGCCCTTCTTTCAACTACCCATCATTAGATCGCTGCTCAGAGTCTTACTTACACCTTCACAAACTCGCAATTCTTGGGCTGTCACTAAAAATTAAGAAAATGGTGCTTTTCATTGCATCTGCACATTGCCACGTGCATTTTCTATCGCTCTGTTCACAGAGGGTTTCCGTCAACCGAAGGTTATTTCTCACCCGAAATTCTGCCACAGTATCTTCTCGGTTGTTATTATTATCTAATACAAAGTTTTCTAATGACATTTCTCCGGTTTTCTTCCTAACCACTTATGCGTTAAATTATCCCGTCGCAATCGTGAACGGTGTTGGTTCCTTATTCCTAGCTGATTGTACGTCCGCGTAGAAAGTGCGTACGGCTTCAGGAGTCGTAGGTAATTGTTGGCGCTTGTACCACATTCAACCTGTATTGCTTTTTTATGTTGATCACATCGGCTGCAACTCTTTTGGTACTGCGGGATAATTCTTTTACCTAACCTGTTTTAGTCTATGCATTAGGAATAATACAATATTTTTTCCTTTTCTCGGAACCATCAGTAGCACCAAATATTCCCGGTAGGCAGCTTCATGTAGCCCTTTCCTGTACATCATACTTCGCTTAACCATTCGATATCCCATGTAATCACCGAGAGCTCTTCTAGTAGTGCAGCAGAGGTTTCCTTGGTAGAGAGGGTTCATGCGTTCATCATTCACTGGTCCCTAGTTCCAAAGTTGGCTGGTCTAGACATCAGCTGCTGGAGACTTAGGGCAGATACTTGGTTTGGCCATTCATAGAAGGTGTTGGCCAAGTACTGCACTTGGGAGGCCAGAACCTTTTGTGGTGAGCAGTGCTGTTTTTTTAACAACGAGCCTTGTCCGCATGATTGAACCTATTTTAGCCTCAAAGGTTTCAGGGATTGTTACTTCTGCAACAGGCATCACTCTATACCTGCGTATGTTGCACTCGTACACCAGAAAAAAGAAGAAAAGGAAGGGAGAGAATTAGGGTGACAATAAAATATGGTGAGGCGTCTCCCAAATGATGCTGGGCGATGCACTGCAGTAAGGGTGCGCCAGCGTTCGTTAGTTAATCTAGTTACACGCGCTGTTTCCAAGAATAAGCGGAGACACTGGTTTACATACAGAGATGCGATGATCCCTCTGGGTTGGGTAACTGAGGCGTTGTTTTGCAAACGAAATACTAAGCAAACGATTCAGAGCCATACCAATGTTTTTCGTTGCTGGGCCTCAAACATCCGCCATGAAGCAAAGCGAAATCCGCCAGATTCTTTAAACACGTAAAAAAATATAGGCTAAGGCCTATTTTATTTAAAAAGCAGAAAAATTCCACAGAATAACAGCCTTACTCGTAAAAGCTCCGCAAAACGTAGTCTTCCAAAGAATAACTATATTATAAAGTTTACTGCGCTGCGGTTCTCGTCATTTTTCAGCCTCATCACACATTTATATATTATTTTAAATAATAACTTTTTAACACTGGAGAAAAAAGCTCACAGGGCACCGAAAAAGCCTTTCGTAACCAGTGCCGTCGTCTGATGCCACCTCCACAAAACCACAAGAAGGTGGTGAAGGACGAGAATGGTTACTTGGTTGCACATACACTGCGCACTTCCAGATCGCACTTACAACCGCCAAAAGAATTTTTTAATCAAAACACGTCGTTTTTGTCGCTTCAGCACACCCTTACGACGATGATGCAGTTTGTTTCTTCAGGCTTCAGCTTGTTTCTTAGATTGAATTTTACCAAGTTAAGCTGAATAAACGTCCTCTCTACTTCGGCATTTGAGTACGGCAGCACCAGCATCAACAAGGCAAATCGCGCAAATGTGTTGAATGGTGCTTCGCCAAAGGTGTCATTATTGAATTAAACTTGATGCCAGAACGACTGCGTGGATGACGTTTGCTCCCAGTCAAGGTTGGTGGCTTTGCTATACTTGCTTTGAATTTTTCGATTGTTTCAGCGGACACAGTCATTGCTTTCAGCAGAGGAATCAATGGCTTCTTGAATATGCAGGAAGTGTTTTGGACCGGTGAAATTAGGTCTTCCAGAGAACAGGGATATCATCGGGTGGTCGCTGTCTTATTTGATCTGCTAGCGTTGTAGTAAAACTTATGTAGCTTTCCCGCAACACAGCTTCATCTGCGGCAGAGAACCCCTCGGTCTCCCCAGCGTTGATGTTGTCAACGTATTTCACAAACAAGTAGCCAAGATACGGCTTGCGGTTCAAATGGCCTCACGTCTGGACGTCAGAACGTATATCTGCCTTGCTGAATTACGACTTTTTGAACAAAGTTCAATAACAATGGCAAAAGGTTTTCCAGCAGTTTTGTTTGATCCATATCTTTTGCCTTGAATGCCTTGTTAACACTCGTAACAACAGTCCCGGAATCGGTCTCAAAAAAGCAAGTACCCCAGATTGACAGGGTTTTTGAACGTACCATTCAGTACCTCTGCCGCATATCTCTTTGTAGTGCCTCTGATTCTCGGAGTGCATCTTCAACTCTTTCTACTAGTCTATAGTCCTGGATACGTTTGCTTCGAGGGAGATAAAGCACGTCCTGCAGGATTGCAAAATCTTCAGTGATTCCTCGCCGTAATTCATCAGATCATAAAGCTTCTTATACGTGATTTTACAGGCAGGGGATTTCATGAACCACTTGTGCTTTTTGATTATTATTTATGGCAACTTTCCCGGTAATGCTTCCACAAGCAGCCGACGTGGGTAGCTCTAAAGTAGGAGACGCAGCGGTTCAGTACAAGGTGGGGAGCCTAAGCTTTCAACTTCTGATGAGCGCCATTATTAATTCGTCATTATTCGTCATAATTCGTCATTATTATTCCCCCCCCGCCTGTTTTAAAACCCAACTCAAAAAGTTAAAAAGCCATTCGCGCTCGCCGGGATCCCTGGACCGCGCCCAGTCTCCACCGCTGGGAAGAAATAGTCCACGTGTACACAGACCAATGTTGCGGTATGTCCCTCGGACCTGTTTTTATTTTCCTTTTCCGTAGCAAGATAACTGACCTCGCCGCGTAGAAATGCTAACTTCGAAGCATCCAAAGCGGCGCTAATCCCCCGAAGTTTTATTTACGCCACCATGTGTTTACGCGTTTGCACGACCGCTGCAGCACCGTGTGGTGCAGCGGTGGCGAAGCGATAGAGCATACCGACAAGTCCCACCGGATAAAAAAAAACCCACACAGTTGTGCAATTGCACATTGGGGTTCTCTGTGTGGCCTGACCTTGGCGACCTTGCCGGTAACACACTCCCTGACCAGAGCCGGATTGGCCGCATTGTTGTAGTAACGGCTAGAACCTACCATGAATACGAAAATTAACCCCCCGGCCCCCCGTCTCCAGTGGCTGCGAAGCAATTGAACACGGTGGCGGTCAGACCTATGACGCAGGAGAGGGTGCTTAGAATACCTTGACCGGGACAGGCCGTCATTGGAATCTGAACCTCGCAACGTTTAACACGAGAACCTTATCTAGTGAAGCGAGTCTAGTCGTGTTGTTTGAGGAATTAAAGGGAAATAAATGGGATGTCATAGGTGTTAGTGAGACTAGGAGGACAGGTGAAGCCTTTACAGTGCTGAAAAATGGACACGTCCTGCGTTATCGTGGTCTTGTGGACAAAAGAGAACCGGGAGTGGGATTTCTCTTCAATAAAAGCTGAGCTTAGAGCAGAGAAGTTATAGCATTTTAGCCATAGCATTAAAAAAAGGGCAGCAGGTCTTGTAATTAAGCTCCATAAGAGGTAGAAGCTCAAGGTGGTACAGGACTATGCCCCCACATCTAGCTACGACGACTAGGTAGTGGAACGCTTCCATGTAGATGTAGAATCTGCAATGGCTAAAGTAAAAACACAGTATACCGAAGTTCTGGGTAACTTCAATGCTAACGTAGGCGGGAATCAGGCTGGAGACAAGGCAGTTGGAAACTATGGTCTGGGCTGTAGAAATAGCAGGGGGAACTACTAGACGAGTTTGCAAAACGGAATAACCTACGCATAATTAATAACTTCTTCTATAAACGGGAGAGCAGGAAGTGGACGCGGAGGAGCCCGAATGGGAACCATAAAAATTAACTACACTTCATATTATGCGATAACCCTGGCGTCGTGAACGATGTGGGAGTGCTTGGAAGGGTAAGGTGTAGTGACCACCGTAAGGTAAGATCTCGAATTAAGCTATATTTGAGGAGGGACCGTAGCAAGCTAGTACAAAAGAAGCCGATTAATGAGCCAACAGTAAGGCGTCAAGTAAAAGAATTCAGGATCACAATGCAGAACCGATATTCAGCTCTTACCGAGGAAGCCAAGCTTATCACACAGGAAGCCAGGGACAACCTTACACGCATTATCACGGAGTGTGCAGTAGAAGTCGGGGGCACTATGGCTGGACTGGATACTGGTAAACTTTCACAGCAGACGAAAGACCTAATCATGAAACAGCAAACCATCACAATCTCTACCGCGCTGACAGAATAGAACTAGCGGAGCTCTCAAACCTAATCAATAAGCGTAACACAGCTGACATACGGAAGTATAATATGGAGAGGACCGAATACGCTGTAAAGAACGGAGGTAGCCTGAAAGCAGTGAAGAGACGTCTTGGCGTGGGGAAAAATGTGATGTATGCACTTAAGGATAAGCAAGGCAATGTCATCACCAATTAGGATAAAATAGTCACAGTGGCCGAGGAGTTCTATAACGATCTGTACAGCAGCCGGGACATCCAGGATAATGCTGAATGAAACAGTAGTTCAGATGAGGTAGTCATCCCACAAGTAACGACCGAAGAAATAAGGAAGGCTTTGAAAGAAATGAATGGGGGCAAAGCAGCTGGTCAGGATCAGATAACAGCAGAACTCTTGAAGGATGGTGGAGACGTTGTACTTGAAAAACTGGCAAACCTGCATACCCAATGCCTAATGACCGCGAATGTTACAGGAATCATGGAAGAACGTGAATTCATAAGAAAGGTGACATGAAGGACCTGAAAAATTACAGGCCACTCAGCTTACTTTCAGTCGTCTACAACGTACTTACCAAGGTAATCACTCACAGAATTTCTGTAGCCTTTGATTTAAATCAACCTAATGAACAAGGACGGTTTCGTAAACGGTATTCAACAATGGAACGTATTCACAGGCTCAATGAGGTGATATAGAATTGCGCTGAGTATACTGAACCGCTATATATACTCTTCACAGTATATAAGAAAGCATTTGACTCGGGCGAAAACTTAGGAGTCATTCAGGTACTACGGAACCAGGGAGTCGGTGAGCACTATGTAAAAAATACTAGATTATATCTGCAATGAGTCCACTGCTACCATCGTCCTTCATAAGGACAGCAGTAAAATACCTATAATAAAGGGAGTCAGACACTGAGACACAATATCTCCAATGTTATTCACAGCATATTTACAAGACGAATTTAGAACGTTGGATTGGGAACAGGTGGGAGTAAGAGTAATGGAGAAATGGGGAATACCTCAGTAACCTCACATTTGCTGATGCAGTTAATGGAGAAATGGAGAATACCTCAGTAACCTCAGATTTACTGATGACGTTGCCTTGTTAAGTAACTTGCGGGTCGAATTGCCAAGCATGCTTTCCACACTGGACAGAGTAGAACCATAAGCTCGAAAATTAATATGCAGAAAACTAAAGTAATGATCAACAACCTAGGGACAGCGCAGCAGTTTGGGATAGGGGGCGAGCTAGTGGAAGTGGCATAAGAATATATCTAGTATGCCAAGTTGTGACCCCGAATCCCAACAATGAGGTAGAGATACCTAGAAGGATTGGAAATGGTTGGAGTGCATACGGCAGACATTCTCAGATACTGAATAGCAGCCTACAATTGTACCTGAAGAAGAAAGTGTATAACAGCTGCATCTTACCAGTACTCACCTACGGGGCGGAAACTTGGAGGCTCACTAAAAGAGTTCCACTTAAATTGAGAACGACTCAGCGGGCGATGCCGCGGAGAATGATAGGTGTATCATTAAGGGCCAAGAAGAGGACGGAGTGGGTCAGGGAAAAAACGCCTGTTAGGAACATACTAGTAAATATTAAGAAGAAGAAATGGAAGTGGGCCGGGCATGTAATGCGAAGGCAAGATAACCGTTGGTCATTAATGGTAAGAGGATGGATCCCTAGACAAGGGAAGCGTTGGAAGGGGCGCAGAATGTTAGTTGGGCAGATGAGATCAAGAACTTTGCAGGGATAAAATGGTCACAGTTGGCACAGGACCGGGGTAATTGGAGAACAACGGAGAGGCCTTTGCTCTGCAGTGGGCGTAGATAGGCCGGTGAATGATGATGAAGACTATTAATCCCCGTCATAACGCTCGCATTGTGTATCCATATGCTTCTCATCATTTCCAGTTTAAGACACTACTCTATCAGTGAATTTCACAGCCTCAACAATTTCAAGTGCCGTGCACACTTTCAAGCTGTACCAGTTCAGGTATGGGGTCTCAATCGCCGATTTGGTGACACTGTGATACATAGTAAAAACGCACGTAATTTCGTCACACGGACATCGGTGGACTCATTGGTGATCAAGCTGCAATAGCGGTGCCCGTTGTCGTGTGCCAGATCCGCGTTGAAGTGTGGGGCAAAAACGTTCTTAATCACTGTATCTCGCCTGGAGCGGCCCGGTTGGATACACTCCTGCAAATTTGCTGTCAGGAAATGACTACTTATATAGTTGGCACAAGTGATCACCGCAGATCAACTTTTCGGAGATACATAGAGCCGTCCTGCTCTCACCGGCAATCTCTGCTCGGACTTGCCTTTTTGTAGTTAGGCCCAGTTGTTTCTGGGTAGAACTGCGACCAAGTTTCCTATTGTATTTGCTGTTTGCAACCGCATTCAATTTCGAATATCAGCTGCCGAATTGAGGGCCGCACTCTTTGAACGCCGCCACCCCTTTTCTTTCACCAGATGCTTTGCATTGCTACCCTTTACTGAGCTAAAGATCCTTCAACAACGCCGTTATAACCTTCCTCGCATATGCTGGTTTCAGCATCTCTCAAGTTGAAGTAAAGTCAGATTACCCAAAGAAAAAACATCACCGTTTTTTGACACAAAGCTGTCGGACGTAGTTCCTTTTTTCACTGCAACTTCGAACGCAAAAAACAACAGCAAAAAGATGTGGCCGCATAGCGAATCGCGTCGTTTCCCGGCGCAACTTTAGGGGACCTCTGCCGAGTCGACCGCTTGAGTGCATCGCAGCTCGTCCGCTTTATCTTGCCTAAAAAGAGAGCACCGCTTTCAGGCCTCACGGACTTCCTCGGCTGACACGGGCATAGAAAGTGACCAGTACCTCTCCTACTGTGCTGAAGTTAAGCAATTGAGGACACAGAAAGTGTTCTTGCAGGAGGGGTTTTAATTGGTGCACTGCTTGAAGCTACCCCCGGAAATGCGTCACGCATAAAAAAGGCCAGTAAAAAATCGGGTAGCCTCTAAAATAATTTTTTTCTGTGATAAGAAAATAACGACCTTTATATTTCTTTGAAAATCCAGAATATTGTCCTTACTGCTCTCCGTAGACAAATAATCGACAAAAAGATTAAGAAATGCAGGGAAACTCTCCCAACTGAATTATTGTCAGGCCTCCCAACAGCATCAAAGCCGTCGAGATGCTTCAGCGCTCGTTTCACTGTTGGAGACTCATCTTTCGCGGTTGCGTTAAAGGTCAAATCTGGAAGCTTCCGCTTATTTAAATTCAATTCTGCGGTGGCTCTGGTAGAAAATAACGTTGAACACTCCTGCGGATGACCCACAAATAGGTTCAACTACTGCCTCTAATGACATGCAAAGCTATACAATCGGCCAGCCACAAGCGAAAGCAACGCGCCACACGCCGTGCAGTCTGGCCCGGTATCTAGGCAGGCGGAGACAAAATACGTAGGCTAAGCATCCAACATTAGCCGCAGCCTAGGTTCTCTCCACTAAAACATGCCCCCCGCCACTTGGAACACATGCTGTCGTAGAAGACAACCGCTTGTATTATTTTCTCGCAGAGGTTTTGTTATGCAGACACATTTTCAACAATCCCTTCAGCCATAGATGCAGCCTCAATCCTCCATTTTGATATCGCTGACTACGTTGCTTCTAAAAAGGGCCCACCACCATTTCCTGATGTAGGAATCACGAATCGGAAATACGCCCAGAAAAAACGAATATAAGTTCCTTCTTCAAGCCGCACAGCACAATCGCAACACAAAGCGTATACATCGCATATGTTCTCAGTAAGCTGGTTGTCGCTGGACGACGAGGCTGTGATTCGCATGCGAGCCCAGACATATTTAAAGTAATTCTCTCTTCAACTATACCCCACTGACACCAGATAAATTGTACGACGCTAGAAGTTGTGGATAAACACTTTTTTAACAATGCTGTTAGCAGGCGACACCGCACACGGCTTCTTAAAGCGAGATATGTCACGGACCCCACAGCATAGTACACGGACGCCGCGAGCTACCGCATCCGACATGCACATGCGGCTGCGGTAGTGAGGGCAACAGCATCATTTCATACCGTCCCTAAAAGTACAGCTGAAGGAGCAGCCATCGCCTTAGCGGTGGTGCACGCCCCGACGTCCAACATTACCGTGCTCACCGACTCACAAACAGCCTGCCGGTGGTTTTCAATAGGGAGCATTACCGGCCTCGCAGCTTCCATCCCACAACAACGACGAGAACTGCCAGAAAAACGCATAAACCCGCATTGTATGAATTCCAGCCCATATTTCCTTAACTGGGAATGAGATGGCGCATTCCACTGCCCGCGACATTACCCACCGCGTATTCCCAGAAGGGGAAGAATACGACCCACTTAGCAGCCCTCCGGTCCTGCGCTAACTCTCACAGAACGTCTTTGACATCCTTAATCACTACAGAGCTTACCGCAGGGCTCTACCGCACCAACATCTATTCCTAGGTGTGACCGACGCACACATTTCGCGACGACTCCTGACTGAGACTTACCACAATCACAACTTTCTCCATTGAATTTCCCCAAACGCGTACCCCCGACAGCGCATACTGCCCCGGCACTCTAAATACAACCACTCATTTGTTTTGGATGTGCCCGGCCAACCCCCGCCCCACTACCACACAACCTTGAGCAGTGAAAGATGCTGCAGCGCCGTGACCCGCTCGCGGATTGGGAGTTTCTTGTCACGCGTGGACTGGATGCCGCAGCACAGCGCGAACTACCGGACTAGGATGTCCACCCACCGCCTATGGTAGCACTAAATGCGATAATAAAAAAACCGTTTTCCACTGCACTCCCCATGACCAGCAGTGTTAGATTTAACCGGGTACAGTGTGGTCATTTGATCAGCTACTTAAGTTTGACAAACTATATTCACTTGCAGTTTTGACTGGTTCTCGTTTTCAAAAAAAAAAACAAAAAAAAACAGTGGATTCTTTTTGGCAGGATTTCTTGATAGTACCTGCCTTTTCAAGGTCTACATTGAATGCAATGTTCACCAAAATTTGGATTTGTTATTGTTTTATATATAGGTTTGCGTTTTGTTCCTTTTATAGGTTTTTTGATAAGTAGAAACGTTATATGGTTGTGATAATCACTTTTTGTCAAATAAATTTTAAGAGGTCCTGTCCGCCCTTTCCCACGTAAAGTAGTCTTTCGGCAGGGCTGCTGTGGAACCTCGGAGCTTTTGCGAACGTGACAGAGATGTGCCACCAACCAATTGCAACTGAAACATTTGCAGGAAACAGTTGCCAAGTTTATTCTTTTGACAATTTTCCAATTTTCTCTTTGCACATTTTGAAGACTGACTAGTGGAAAAACCGTAACCTTGTTTTACCGCTGTCGAATGGTAACGGGATAAATTCTCTTGCGGAGTATTTCAAGTTCAGACAGTAAATTTTAACAGAAATTTTTTTCTTATTGCAGTGCAAGTGTTGGGAATGTGTTAATTGTGTTGATGCCACTGGGACCTACGACCGCTTCCTCGTGCCTTTAGGGTGTTTCTTTAGGTATACTTTCTTTTTTCTTGTTTCTACGTGTTTTTGTTTTGGGGCTTGCTCACATAAAAATGTTTTTGCAGCAACTGCCGCTAAGTAGGGCATTAGAAACAAATGTACCTTCTGTTTGATGGTAACGACAAGCATTACTTACACATTTTTTCTCGTCTGGAAGTATTAGAATCTGCAATACAGAGGTCCAAGAAATCTTTAGATAATATGTATTTATTTATTTATTGATGAATATTGCACTCACTATTAGGGTTTTTCGCCGAGTGGGCACATTTATTACATGAATGCTGATGTGCGGACGAACCAATTTTCAAAGCAGGTAAATAAAAAGACAAAGAAACAAAAGTACACAGAAAGCAACTCAAAATATACAAAACTTTCTAACGTTTAGGAGGACGGAGCCTAATTCGCATGCTAGTTGACACAGTGTTGTTGAGGCTAGAACAAAACAATGCTAAGGATGGCTGTAAAACTTCGGTGTTGGTGAGTTTATTCCAGACGTTTAGAGTTCTTGGAAAGAGTGAATATTTAAAGCAGTTTTTACGGGTAGCAAAGGGTGTCGTTGTGCGCTCATCCCTTTGTCGAGTTGCACACCTGGACGAAAACGAAAGAAATTCAGAAATGTCTGTCTTGTTAATATTCCTCTACCAGCTGATATAAAAAAATTAGTCTAGATAAGCCGTTTGTTTGTGTTAATGCTGGTAGATAAGCTCGAGTTCAAAGTTTCGTAATTTAATTGCGACGGAAGGTGTTATAAATACAACTTATAGCCTTTTTATTGCACTCTTTCTTGCTTGTTATTATTAGTTTTTGTGAAAGGGTGTCATATAATGGAAGCATAACCCAAAGTCGGTATAACTATTGTTTTATAAGCAAGAAGTTGGACGGAGGAGGTTTAAAGTTTCAATGATCTTCTGACGAAGAACAGTTTACACATTGCAGGGTTCGTTACCGTAGTAAAGTGTTTAGTCCAATTCAGTTCATTTGTGATCCATAACCCAAGATACTTGTAATATCGGACTTCGGAAAGTTCACTATGGGTTGTACAGTACTCGTACTTTAATACATTTTTTATTATTATTTGCATGAACACTATTTTTCGAAGTTAATACCCATTTGCCCTCCATCATATCCCAATGTCTGCCGTATGCACTCCGCCCAATTCTGATCCTTCTAATGTCATCTGCTTCATGGTTGGGATAAGGGGTCACAACTAAAGAACAATAAGGGTTCCGTAAAGGTAATTCAACAATGGGTCATATTCACGCGATCAGTCAGGTGATAGAGAAGTGTGCTAAGTATAATGAACACCTATATATAGCATTCATAGATTATGAGAAAGGATTTGACTCGGTCGAAACCCTACCAGTCATTCAGGCATTACGGAAGCCGAGGGTAGATGGGCATTATGTAAGAATACTAGAGGATTTCTACAGTTGTTCTACAGCTACCATCATCCTTCATATAGGAGAAACTTAAAATACCTATAAGGAAGGGCGTCAGACAAGAAGACACAATCTCTCCAATGTTATTCACAGCATGTTTAGACAAAGTATTCCGAACGTTGGATTGTGAACAGGTGGGAGTAAGGGTTAATGAAGAATACCTCAGCAACCTCCGATTTGGTGATGACGTTGCCTTGCTAAGTAACTCGGTGGACGAATTTCAAAGCATGCTTTCCGCACTGGACGAACAGAGTAGAACCGCGTACCTGAAAGTTAATATGCAGAAAACCAATGTACTCATCAATAACCTCGGGACAGCACAGCAGTTTGGGATATGGGGCGAGGTAGTGTAAGTGGTAAGCGAATATATCTACTTAGGGCAAGTTGTGATCCCGAATCTCAAACATGAGGCAGAGATAATCAGAAGGATCAGAATAGGGGTGGAGTGCATACGGCAGACATTCTCAGAAAATGAATAGCAGCCTACCATTTTCCCTGGAGACGGAAGTGTATGACAGTTGAATCTTAGCGGTACTCACGTACGGGGCAGAAACTTGGAGGCTCACTAAGAGCGTTCAACTGAAACTGAGAACGGCTCAGCGGGCAATGGACCGGAAAATTATCGGTGTAACATACAGGGACAAGATGAGGTCACAGTGGGTGAAGGAACAAACGCGTGGTAAGGACATATTATTAGAAATTAAGAAGAAGAAATGGACGTGGGGAGGGCAGGTAATGCAAAGGCCAAGGTAATCGTTGGTCATTAAGGGTAACAGAGTGGATCCCTAGAGAAGGAAAGCGTTGCAGGGTGTGGCAGAAAATCATATGGGCATGTGAGACCAAGAAGTTTTTGGGAATACATTGGTCACAGTTGGCACAGGACCGGAGGTAATTGGAGAATCATGGGAGAGGCCTTTGGCCTGCAGTGGGCTTAGATAGGCAGGTGGTTGTGGTGATGATGATAATAATGGTGGTGGTGGTGATGATGATGATGAGGATGATGGGTACGGTAGCCATCAACTTCAAATGTATCTCATTCACTGAAGGGAGGAGAAATTGAAGGCCAAAATTTCTCGGGAGCCGTACTGAATTTTCCGGTGTATAGGTCGTGATTTGTTCTGAAATTTATTTGGTGTCTTATCCACCGTTGCGAGATATGTATGGAGTAAATTTGGTTCGTGGAGTTACGCGGCCCGCGCTCAAAAATGCACCTGTGTGCTGAGTGATGTCAGTGCATATTAAGAGACTCAGATCTGAGGTTTAAAGGAGCCACGAAGAGAAAACACAAGTTTGGATCATTAAAAAGATTGCCTCGTTAGAATCATACTGACATCACTTTTAACGTAAACTTCGCTGAAATAAGCTACATAATTAGGAAAAAAGGTAATGGCCATGCGACCCACTAGGTCATTTCCCGCAACAGAACCTATGATGTCACATGAGACAGCTCTGCGATTGGCGGAGGGCGACAAAAGCCAACGCAAATTAGGCAGAGTTTATAGGCTTGCTGAACGAGCTATTTGCGCTTACATTTAGGGCACATTCCTTTTGAAGCCGTAAGAATGGTGGGACAAACAGTGTAAGTTACGAAAGCACATGTCAACACAGAAGTACCGATGCGTACTACTGTTGGTACTGCGCGCACTATGCTTGTTTAGCTGCACAGAACTGCGGAGCTTCGGGGTCGTCTCAGACGATACTGGCCGATTGATTGACGTTACGGTGTCTTACGTGACCATATTTGCCGAGCGAGCACTCAGGCAACGATTCAGGCAACGATTTTCACCAAGAACAAAAACAAGTCAGGTTAACGAAGGTCAACAACAAACCAAAGGCACAAAACGGCATCTCACGGTATGGTGGTGCCATCTGGGTTTAACATAAACGAACGCGTGAGCACCTCGATGCCAACGCTGCCGTACAGTGTAGAGACACCCTTTGAACGGTCCCGTGCGGCTGCGATTGGTCAACGTGCTCAACAAGTCGTTCTTTTCATTTCCCACGCCACCCAGCAACGCGAAACAGATAGGATCATTCAAACTTCGCCGGTTAACCGCGTTGTGGCGATAATTGTAGCGCGGTTTTTATACAATGACTTGCTTCGGCGGTCAGTGAGCGACACAAAATGGCGGCGCCAGCGTATACGTGTCTACATCCTATACGGCGAACGCGTGAATCAAGGGACCCTAGGCTGCAGGGTGCTCTGTGATGACATTGCGGACCACAAAAACACACGATTTAGCGGGAAAATCAAACTTTTAAGTTAAATTGAATAATTTCTCAGTGAACAAAGTGTCAGTTGCATTCGGAGAAGCGCTGGGGGCACTATAAAACGCGAAATTGTTCGAATAACACAAACTTAAATTTTGTCTTCATTGCTCCTTTAAATGAATGGAATAATTTTTAGCTAGTCAGGGGAATAAGATGGCAAGTTGGGCGAGTTGGTGCTGATTCATCTCGAAAACAGGCGCGGAAAGACGTAGACTAAGAAAAGTAATACACAGGACGACGCGCTTTTTTTTGTCCTGTCCTGTGTATTACTTTTCTTAGTCTACGTCATTCCGCGCCTGTTTTCGAGGGGAATAAGCTTCGATATTTTTGCCTAAACACCATTGTGGTGTTTGCAAAGGACGTCAGCACCGGCAGCACCACCGTGCAAAAGCCGTTTATTCTAGACAACACATAGAATATATATGATGATGAAGATGATTAAAGGCCTCCCCTTTGAATTGGGGGGATGGCGTGCGCCATCTAGCCTATCTTAGTAGTTTGAATTTAAATTTAGTCCCTCAACTCGGATTTCTTTTTAATTCTGCCCTGCCGCTACCCCTGGCTGGGATGTTATTTTATCGACTTCCCTGCTTTTTTTCCACCAATACTCTAGCCGCTGCTTAGTAATACCTAGTGCTGACCAGTTAATGCTTCCATCAATGGCGAAGCCCAGTGCCTAAGGAAGTAAGACTTTCCCCCCAATTCTACACGGCTGAATCTTTTGGCATCCTATTACTGTGTGGTCGATTGTTTCTTTATTCCTGCCACATACAACACATGTCTCATCCTAGGGACGAATATTTCCTCATGTAGGTTCGAGTTCTCAAGCAGCCAGCCCTCGCCTCAAAGAGCAACGCACTACCTTTATTGTTGTCATAAAAGTTCTCTTTCCGGATCTCTTTTTTGCTTGCTTTGTAGATTCCCAGCGATCCCTTCTTTTCCATCCTCTCTTTCCACATGAGCGTCCCTGTTTCCTTCACTTGCTTGTTAACTGCCCCGACTTGTTTATTTGCCGCGGTCAAGGTATATTTAGTCGCCAGCTTTTGCGTCCTCTTCCGCCATTGGGTGTCCACACTTTTAAGGTACATGTACCTGTGCACTCTGGCTGCCCAGTTCTTCTCATCTAAATGTCTAAGCCGCTCCTCAAAACGTATCTTACTTTGCGCTTATACATAAAGAACAGACGCGCCCCCTGGGGGTGAAAGAACCCAAAAGTAAACCGAAACCGAATATAACATACTCCCTTCCTTACATTTATAGATTAGTTGTTAGTAAGTGTTGGAAACCCCTAGCATGCACTGTACATATCTACACGCTGTATACACATACATATTTACACTCTACATACACAGTGTGCTATACACACAGACAACTAGTGCGTCTGATAGTCTTTGAGGCAGGCCGGTGGCCGGCGCTCTCGGGACGGCCGATGGGAACGCTGCCATGGCCGGAGAGGCTAGTGAGCTCGTAGATCTCTGTAGTACGCCAGGAGACCGCTGTTGCGGCCCTAGGAGAAGGTGGCTGCTGCACGGCAGGCTCCGGAACAGGCAGCTGCGGATCAGGAGCAGGCGACTGCGGTACGGCAGGCTGCAGTACGTCAGTGGGCGGCGGCTGCGACCCGGGAGAGGGCGGCGGCGGCGGCAGGGCAGGCTGCGGCACTCGAACCGGAAGCTGCGGCGCCGGTAGCTCCGAACAAGGTATGGAGGACTCGTCCCCCTCTCGGGAACCCGGGACAGCTTGGAGGCGTTCCATGTGCGGCCATCTTCAAGTCGGAAAGAGGCAGGTCCCCTCTTCTCCAACACTTCAGTTGGCGAGGAAAAGGAGCGATCCGCTTTGAAGCTAACGGATGGCTTCTTGAATCGAACGAAATCGCCCATAGCTATATTCGGCTCCTTAGCAGCTCTCCTCCGGAGCGTGTACTCCTTGCTGCTTTGTTGTTGAAGCCGGACCCTTTGACGCAGTCGCGCCAGTTCCTTTGCTGGGTCCCTTGCAAACGCTGGTGCCGAAAACCCCACAACATCCAATTTGGTTCGGGGTATTCCCCCATGCAGCAGAACTGCTGGGGCAACACCAGTGGTAGCCTGTGGAGTACAGGGGTAAATAGCGAGGTAGTCCGTGACTGTTTGTCGGATAGGTCGCCTTTCGAGGAGTGAATCTTGGATCAAGTTCTTCAAAGTTCGATTGAACCTCTCGACTTGCCCATTCGCCTGGGGGTAGTATGCAGACGAATGCCACAGCTTTATGGCTCGGTTTGGAAGAAAAGTGATTATTCACGCGAAGTGAACTGCAGCCTATTGTCGCAAACAATCTCCTCCGGGTATCCTTCACGGGCAAAAACACTGGTTAAAAAGTCTTTCACAGTGCTTGTGGCCACTTCGCTGCACAAATATATCTCTGGCCATTTGGAATAGTAATCGACCAACGTTATAGCAAATCGGCTATTGTGAGGTGCATGTTCCAATGGGCCAACAATGTCTAGGCCCAGTTTCTGCCATGGCCTTTAAGCCAGTCAACAGGCTGCAATGGCGCTGCCGATGTTTTGGCGGACTTATCTGCCTCCAGGCATATGTGGCACTTTTTCACAGCAGATTCAGCTTGCTGCTCCATTCGTGGCCACAAGAACAGCTCACGAAGTCGCGCATTTTTTCGCGTGATGCCCGGATGTGTCTCGTGGGCGACGGCGATGAACTGAGCCATGAGCGAGGACGGAACAACGAGGCGCTCTGCCCGCAGTAGAAGGTCATCAACAACAGAAAGTTCTTCGCGCACAGAGAAGAAAGGTTTCGCCTCCTCTGGTACGGACTTTTGTGGTGGCCAAGAACCGGGCACGAACGACTTGACAGTTTGCAGACAGCCATCGTTGAGGACGGCTTGCTTGATGTCTTCCTTCGTCACGCAAGCCGGCTCGACCAACGACACAATTTCTCTTTCCTTGGCCACCTCTGCCTCCGCCGTGGGAGCTGGCAGCCGAGAAAGAGCATCTGCCACCGTGTTGGTAGACCCCTTGGGGTACTCGACAGTGAATTTGTAACATAGGAGTCGTGCACTCCAGCGTGCAATTCGGAGTGGCCTTCTTCCACGTCCTTGTGACGACAGCGACAATACCAATGCCTGATGGTCCGTTCGAATCTTGAAATGGCGACCCCAAATGTAAGTGTGCCACCGTTCGCACGCCCAAATGCATGCCAATGCTTCGCGTTCGCCGACCGAGTACTTTCTTTCCTCTGAAGACAAGGTACTACACGCGAAAGCAACTGTGCGGAGCTCGTGGCCATTTTGCTTATGCAGGACGGCTCCCAGCCCACAGTCGGAAGCGTCGGTCGACACGATGACTGGAAGTGTGGGATCGAACATGTATAGAACTGTGCTTGAAGAGAGAATTTTCTTGACCCTTTGAAAACTGCCATCTGCCTCGGCTGACCATATCAATGGCTCGTTCTTGCGAAGCAGGACGCGCATAGGCTCGAACTCATGAGCCAAGCGTGGAACGAACTTGGAATAGTATTCTACCAGACCCAGGAATGAATGGAAGGCAGCAACGTCTGTTGGCACTGGAGTGTTAACTATCGAGTCAACTTTCTCTGGAAGCGGCGAGATGCCTTGCGCCGTGACCTTACGACCTAGGAAAGAAAGTTCTGGAACATCGAAGAAGCATTAGGGGTTCAATTTCAGCCCTGCGTCCTTAACTTTCTGCAAGACCGTTGTTAGGTTCGAAAGATGTTCTTCTGCAGTTTTGCCAAAGACTATCACATCAATGTAGAACAACACACCAGGGCAGCCATCAAGAATTATGGCCATGATCTTCTGAAATCCCGCTGGCGCAGAAGCTAACCCAAACCAAACTCTTTTGAACCGAAAAAGCCCTTCATGTGTGATGAAGGCTGTCAGGTCCCTACTGTCAGGGTGCAAAAGAACCTGATGGTAGGCACAAGCCAAGTCAAGTTTTGAGAAGTGTGTCGCGCCTACCAAGGCATGAAGAAGTTCCTCTGTATGAGGCAACGGGAAGCTGTCTTGTACAATAGCCTTGTTAGGCTCCCGAAGATCGACACAAATCCTGATGCTGCCATCTTTCTTGCCAGCGGCAACAATGGGCGAAACCCATTCAGAAGCATCGACACGTTCGATGATGTCAAGGCTCTACAACCTGTGAAGTTCATCTGACACTGGTTCCCGAAGTGAATATTGGAAGACGGCGAAGCTTCGAAGATACCGGTTGCACGCCTTGCCGAATCTTGACACGATGCGTGAACCGCTTAGCAAGGCCCGACTCAGGGCTGAAAGGTGAACCGAAGTCGTGTGCCAAGGCTGGCGGAAGGTTTGCTTGCCTGGTTTGCTCCCCTGGTTTGCTCTATTAACTGCGTTGGAATGTGAAAAGGTGTCGGGTCATTGATACGCGGCGACGGGGCAACGGACGTGTGCAGGGACTCGAGAGT
Organism: Haemaphysalis longicornis; assembly: GCA_013339765.2. Classification (NCBI taxonomy): domain Eukaryota; kingdom Metazoa; phylum Arthropoda; class Arachnida; order Ixodida; family Ixodidae; genus Haemaphysalis; species Haemaphysalis longicornis. The sequence continues at coordinate 96,517,366 of CM023454.1, read as the reverse complement.
GGAGCCCTGAATTGGAAGATTTAATGCCTTAATGCCGTCAAGGCCAATCAGACAGGTTCCTTCGCGAACTATGTAGAAAAGAAGTGGTGCAGAGAACCCTTTAAATTGAATGTCTGCCTGAAACAGCCTAGGACGGAAATTGGACGCTTAGAATACTCAAACAAGGTGACTTGGGAAGCTAGTTGGAGCAAACCACTTTGAAAATGTCGGCAAAATTCTTGCTCCGATAAAATTTAAATCAGACGACCCTAAGTCAACAAGGAACGCCAACTTGACATCCGCTACACGCACTTGTATGTACACTGCGCTGCGAGCGGGGTGCCGCACAGTCAAAACATTCTTAGAACATTCATCTGACAAAGCATCGTCATTGAATCCAACTTCACGAACCTTGTCTTGCATTTGTCGCTGGCGGTTGCATACTTTCTGAACGTGGCCTTTGATACCGCAAAAGGAACACTTCTTTCCCTGCGCTGGGCACTGAGACGCTGATGCGCGGCGATTTTGCGAGCCGCATCGGAAACAGTACGGTGAAACGGAACGGCTATCTCTGTCTCGCCGATGGGGGCGGTGCCCCTGCGGCGCACGTAAACCGCTCGTGCTGGGAAAGTTCTGCTGAAAATGCGCTTGTGGCTTTGAATTGAATTTTCGCGAAGAATGCGAATACTGGGGACGACGCCGTACAGAAACAGGCTCGACCGAAGCAGAAAATTCCTTCACCTCTTCACCTGCTTGCTCAAACTGAAGAGCGATTCGCACTGCACTCTCGAATGAAAGGGAAGAACCCTCGAGCAGAAACCGTTCACGAAGGCGGTTGGAAGCAACGCCGGCTACAAATCGGTCCCGCAGAGAATAATCTTGTGAAGCGAACGAACCATGCGAAACGAGCTCCCGTAAAGCAGCAACAAAGTCATCAACGGACTCGCCTGCGTGCTGGCTGCGGCGGCGTAACCGATGACGCTCGACGACGACGTTGCACGACGTCGAAAACTGCTGCCGTAAGACGATGAGTGCGGACTTGTACTCGTCAGTAGCGGGTGCGGGAGGCTTCTCTTGTACTGCAGGTTTCTCTTGTACTGCCGGTGCTGCGGCGCTTGCTGGTGCTGGTGCTGCGGCGCTTGACCCTGTAGGTAATATCCGGTAAATACGCTGCCCTTCCGACCCCAAAACAATGCAGAAGAATGTCCTTGCGTCGCTCTGGAGGGAACTCAGCTGCTCCGGACGCTAGAAGGTTGACTGTGAAAGTCTGCTCCCACTCCTCCCAGGGAAGTGACGGACGGCCGGGCACCGGGAGGAACGGCGGCGGCGGAGCAAGGCCGGAGAAACTCATGGCGGGGCAGATCGGGACGGCACTCGATGCTGAAGGTAGCTTACCGTCTTTTTATTCTATTCTCGTCGCCAATGTGGTGTTTGCGACGGACGTAAGCACCGGCAGCACCACCGTACGAAAGCCGTTTATTCTAGACAACACATTGAATATATACTTAAAGAGCTGACGCGCCCCCTGGGGGTGAAAGAACACAAAAGTAAACCGAAACTGAATATAACAACCGTCTGTAAGTACATGCCGTAGGTGTGTATTAATAAACTATATGTGAAAAAGTTCTGTCTAGACTTTGGACGGTAGATCCACGTGTCTAGCAATACTTACCGGGTAACGCGTTCAGAGGAGGCAGCCGCCGCAACCATTTGTACTTGCACTGAACTTTCTATTGATCTGATTCTCTATGCGTTAACCTGATTACAACTGCGTGTTCTACACTTGTGCGTCTTATACACCAGTTTGACTAACAAACGTTTTTTTCTTGAAAAAAAGAGCAGTTCTGAGGAGTGTGCGACTTATACAAAAGTGCGACTTATTGACCCGAAAATACAGTAGGTATAAAGCTTGGTAATTATTGATCGTAATAGCGCTTGGTCAGCAGCTACTTGGTCTCTCTTAGTAAAAAAAGATTCGATTTTATTTTGTTTTTAAATAACGTTTTGTTGTTTGTTAACCTTTTTTAAGCGCTATATACGCCTTTTTGATTGCGATGTCTCTCTTGAAATCAATGGTTTCTTACCTTTAGTTTGTTTGTAATAATGAGTAAAAAACACTACATAAATTCATTCACAATCTGTTTCATCTCTCCCAAAGGTGGTGTACATCACAAGTGCTATTGCGGAAATGATCAAAAAAGGAAAGCAGGTCATAAACACACATCTTTAGCTACAGAGATGTTCGGAAACGACAATATTGTACGATTATTCTTTATATAGGTTTTAGCTAGGGTAAGCAACCTGGTGGTCTGAAGTTTGTGGAACTACTTCATAGTAACTTGTTGCGCTAATAGATTCACTGACTAGAAAGAGATCTAGTCCTGATTTGCAATTTTCTTGAAAGCTAGGGAAGTCTGTTACAATTTGAAATAAGTCAAAATTGAACGCAATGTATAACATGCTTCTACGAAGTGATCCTTGTGATTTCTGAGCGAGAAATTTGGCCAGTCTATATTCGTCAAGTTAAAATCTCCAGCCCGAAAAACGTTGTCACAAGATCTAATATTCGAATGTAGATACTCCTTTAATGATTTCAACGTGTAAATAGACGAGTTGGGGGGTCTATACATGACTGCTATTAAATATTTACGTTATACGCTTTCGCTTCGTTTAGCGTTATACGTTTCGTTCCACGGTAACGTTATAACGTTATCGTCGTATGCATCGCAGAATATGCAATCAACGTCAGTCAAGTCAGGCATTCTCACTAAACGCAAACGTTTTTTTTAAATAGATTGCATAACCTCCTCCTTTACTACCTCCGTGTTTTCGAATTACAGTACTTCTGGCAGGAACGAATTCGCTGTCGTATATTGATTCATGTTGCCAAGTCTCAGTGAGAACTGCGATGACGGCATCATGTACTAGTAATATACTTTCGAGTTCCGTAGCTCTATTGCTTACACTACCGAAGTTGATGTTTATTTTTTTATTGACTGACTTTCAGTGCTATGTTGCCATGCAGTGTTGTTATTCAGCCTAAACCATGTCGCCTTTTCTCGTTCCAACCAGAGTACACCGTCAACTTTAACTTGTCGAAGAGTAATTTGATGTTAGTTCCCTTTTCTTTCTTTGAGTTTCACTTCTCCATAACTGTTTGCGGATTACCGGAATTCTCTTGAAGAGGTCATCAGTTAGTGAAAATTTGGTGTCATTTTCTTTAGCAGAAGCTTTTATTCCAGCGGATTTTTCCTCGTTGGCGACAACCTTTAGGATAACGGGTCTAGGTTTTGCAAACGTTTTTTTTTGTCTAAGCCTGTGACACCTCTGAACACCGTTCGACTTTACACCCACGGTTTTATAAAAATTTTATATTTCACTTTCCCCTCCGGTTCCTCATACGTCTTTTTGTTAGACTACACTAAACCATTAATGATTAGGTTGTTCCGACGTCCCCAATTTTCAAAATCATAAAATTTAAAGATAAGCTCTGAAATCTGTTCATCAAACAATTTTCAAAATCATAAAATTTAAAGATAAGCTCTGAAATCTGTTCATCAAACAAAGACACAGAGGTTTCCGGAACTTTCACTTCATTTTTTACAACATTTAGGTCAGTAAACTGTTTTTCAAATCCATCCAGGCGGTCCAGTAAGGTTGAGCGCTTATCTTCGATTTTATTCTACCCAGTGAGTACAGCTTCCATTGTGGGAGTCTTTTTTTTGTCTCCCTCTACCAGTTCAAACAAAATATCTCTATGGGTTTTTGCAGGTCCTTGATTAGCCTTTAGGTCGCCACAAGACAATGGCATGGCAGCAGAACAAAAAAAAATGGTCCCCTCACAGGTGAAGTTTTGTATACCGATAATAACTAACCTGCAGGAGAAAGCAAAAGGTGTTGCTGAGCATGGCGCCGCTTTCGCTGCTGCCATGCCCACCTGAGATGCCCGGTGTTCGTACGTCTTTATAGTGCCTCGGTCCGTCACGTGATAGCATATAACCTACGATGTAATTCATGTCAGTGCAAGCACACATCTGCAGTGCAGCGCTGATTCAGAGATGATGCAGCGTGTCAAACCCTCGCTATCTTCTGAAAAGGTCCCGTCAGGCACGCTGATGCTATTCCCACATACCACCCCAGGATAGATAGCGGGTAACATGAGCCGCTCGTAAAAATGACCTGCAGCACAAAGCAAGAGGTTTGAGCATGGCGCGGCGCTGCTGCCATGCCCACCGGCTATGCCCGGTGTTCGCCCGTCCTTTATAGTGGCTCGGTTCGTCACGTGATGGGATGTCACCGAGATGGTCATTTATTTCGGCGCAGGCGCAGCTCTGCAGTACCGCGATGAGATGCGGCGTGTCAAACCCTCGCCAGCTGCTGACAAGTTCCCGGAGGCCCGCTGATGCCGTTCGCACATGCCACGCCAGGATGGATAGCGGGTAACATCAGCCGCTCGTAAAAAGGACCTGCAGCACGAAGCAAAAGAGGTTGCTAAGCATAGCGCCGGTTTCGCTGCTGCTTGCCCACCTGCGATAGCAGGTGTTCGCCCGTCCTTTATAGTGCCTCGGTCCGTCACATGATGGCATGTCACCGAGGTGGTCATTTATTTCGGCGCAAGCGCAGCTCTGCAGTACAGCGATGAGGCAGCGTTCAAACCCTCGCTATCTGCTGACAAGGTCCCGTCAGGCCCGCTGATGCCGTACCCACATGCCACCCAGGATGGATAGCGGGTAACATCAGCCGCTCGTAAAAAGGACCTGCAGCACGAAGCAAAGAGGTTGCTGAGCATGGCGCCGGTTTCGCTGCTGCTATCCCTACTGGCGATGCCCGGTGTTCGCCCGTCCTTTATAGTGCCTCGGTCCGTCACATGATGGCATGTCATCGAGGTGGTCATTTATTTCGGCGCAAGCGCAGCTCTGCAGTACCGCGATGATTCAGCGATGATGCAGCGTGTCAAACCCTCGCTATCCGCTGACAAGGTCTCGTCAGGCCCGCTGATGCCGTACCCACATGCCACCCCAGGATGGATAGCGGGTAACATTAGCCGCTCGTAAAAAGGACCTGCAGCACGAAGCAAGAGGTTGCTGAGCATGGCGCCGGTTTCGCTGCTGCTATGCCCACCGGCGATGCCCGGTGTTCGCCCGTCCTTTATAGTGCCTCGGTCCGTCACGTGATGGCATGTCACCGAGGTGGTCATTTATTTCGGCGCAGGCGCAGCTCTGCAGTACAGCGATAAGGCAGCGTGTCAAACCCTCGCTATCTGCTGACAAGGTCCCGTCAGGCCCGCTGATGCCGTTCGCACATGCCACGCCAGGATGGATAGCGGGTAACATCAGCCGCTCGTAAAAAGGACCTGCAGCACGAAGCAAAAGAGGTAGTGAGCATGGCGCCGGTTTCGCTGCTGCTATGCCCACCGGCGATGCCCGGTGTTCGCCCGTCCTTTATAGTGCCTCGGTCCGTCACATGATGGCATGTCACCGAGGTGGTCATTTATTTCGGCGCAAGCGCAGCTCTGCAGTACCGCGATGATTCAGCGATGATGCTGCGTGAGCTAGCTGACAAGGTCCCGTCAGGCCCGCTGATGCCGTTCCCACATGCCACGCCAGGATGGATAGCGGGTAACATCAGCCGCTCGTAAAAAGGACCTGCAGCACGACGAAACAAAGGTTGCTGAGCATGGCGCCGGTTTCGCTGCTGCTATGCCCACCGGCGATGCCCGGTGTTCGCCCGTCCTTTATAGTGCCTCGGTCCGTCACATGATGGCATGTCACCGAGGTGGTCATTTATTTCGGCGCAGGCGCAGCTCTGCAGTACAGCGATGATTCAGCGATGAGGCAGCGTGACAAACCCTCGCTATCTGCTGACAAGGTCCCGTCAGGCCCGCTGATGCCGTACCCACATGCCACCCAGGATGGATAGCGGGTAACTTCAGCCATCGTGAAAAGGACCTGCAGGACGAAGCAAGAGGTTGCTGAGCATGGCGCCGGTTTTGCTGCTGCTATCCCTTCTGGCGATGCCCGGTGTTGCCCGTCCTTTATTATGCCTCGGTCCGACGTGATAGAGTGTCAGCGAGGTGGTCATTTATTTCGCCGCAGGCGCAGCTCTCCAATACAGCGATGAGGCATTGTGTCAAACCCTCGCTATCGGCCGACAAGGTCCCGTGAGGCCCGCAGATACCATACCCACATGCCACCCCAGGATGGATAGCAGGTAACATTAGCCGCTCGTAAAAATGACCTGGAGGACGAAGCAAGAGGTTGCTGAGCATGGCGCCGGTTTCGCTGCTGCTATCCCTACCGGCAATGCCAGGTGTTCACCCGTCCTTTATAGTGCCTCGGTCCGTCTCGTGATGGCATGTTACCGAGGTGGTCATTTATATCGGCGCAGGTGCAGCTCTGCAGTACAGCGATGCTGCAACGTGTCAAATCCTCGCTATCTGCTGACAAGGTCCAGTCAGGCCCGCTGATGCCGTACCCACATGCCACACCAGGATGGATAGCGGGTAACATTACCGCTCGTAAAAAGGGCCTGCAGCACGAAGAAAAAGACGTCACTGAGCATGGCGCCGGTTTCGCTGCTACTTTGCCTACCGGCTATGCCCGGTGTTCACCCGTCCTTTATAGTGCCTCGGTCCGTCACGTGATGGCATGTCACCGAGGTGGTCATTTATTTCGGCGCAAGCGCAGCTCTGCAGTACAGCGATGATTCAGCGATGAGGCAGCGTGACAAACCCTCGCTATATGCTGACAAGGTCCCGTCAGCCGGCTAATGCCGTTCGCACATGCCACCCAGGATGGATAGCGGGTAACATCAGCCGCTCGTAAAAAGGACCTGCAGCACGAAGCAAAAGAGGTTACTGAGCAGGACGCCGGTTTCGCTGCTGCCATGCCCACCGGCGATACCCGGAGTTCGCCCGTCGTTAATAGTGCCTTGGCCCGTCACGTGATGGCAAGTCACCAAGGTGGTTATTTATTTCGGTGCAGGCGCAGCTCTGCAGTACAGCGATGAGGCAGCGTGTCAAACCCTCGCTAAATGCTGACAAGTCTCGTTAGGCCCGCTGATGCCGTTCGCAACATGCCACTCCAGGATGGATAGCGGGTAACATCAGCCGCTCGTAAAAAGGACCTGCAGCACGAAGAAAAAGAGGTTGCTGAGCATGGCCCTTGTTTCGCTGCTGCTATGCCCTCCGTCGGTGCCCGGTGTTCGCCCGTCCTTTATAGTGGCTCGGTCCAGTCGCGTGATGGCAATGTCACCTAGGTGGTTATTTATTTCGGTGCAGGCGCAGCTCTGCAGTACACAGCGATGAGGTAGCGTGTCAAAAGCCCTCGCTATATGCTGACAAGGGCTCCCGTTAGGCCCGCTGATGCCGTTCGCACATGTCAACTCCAGGATGGATAGCGGGTAACATCAGCCGCTCGTAAAAAGGACCTGCATGCACGAAGAAAAGGAGGTTGCTGAGCATGGCGCTGGTTCACTGCTGCCTATTCCCCTCCGTCGGTGCCCGGTGTTCGCCCGTCCTTTATAGTGGCCTCGGTCCGTCGCGTGATGGAATGTCACCGAGGTGGTCATTTATTTCGGCTGCAGGCACAGCTCTGCAGCACAGCGATGAGGTAGCGTGTCAAAGCCATCGGCTATCTGCTGACAAGGTCCCGTTAGGCCCGCTGATGCCGTTCGCACATGTCCACGCAGAATGAGATAGCGGTGTAACATCAGCCGATCGTAAAAAGGACTTGCAGGACGAAGCAAGAGGTTGCTGAGCATGACGCCGGTTTTGCTGCTGCTATCCGTACTGTCGTGCACGGTGTTCGCCCGTCCTTTATAGTGCCTCGGTCCGTCACATGATGGCATGTCACCGAGGTGGTCATTTATTTCGGCGCAAGCGCAGCTCTGCAGTACAGCGATGAGGCAGCGTGTCAAACCCTCGCTATCTGCTGACAAGGTCCCGTCAGGCCCGCTGATGCCGTTCGCACATGCCATCCCAGGATGGATTGCGGGTAACATTAGCCGCTTGTAAAAAGGACCTGCAGGACGAAGCAAGAGGTTGCTAAGCATGGCGCCGGTTTCGCTGCTGCTATCCCCACCGGCGATGGCCGGTGTTCGACCGTCCTTTATAGTGCCTCGGTCCGTAACATCATGTCATGTCATCGAGGTGGTCATTTATTTGGGCCCAAGCGCAGCACTGCAGTGCCGCGATGATTCAGCGATTATGCTGCTGTAAAACCCCTCGCTATCTGCTGACAAGGACCCCGTCAGGCCCGCTGATGCCATACCCACATGCCACCTCAGGATGGATAGCGGGTAACAGTACCCGCTCGTAAAAAGGACCTGCAGCACTAAGCAAGAGGTTGCTGAGCATGGCGACGGCCATGCCCACCAGCGATGCCCGGTGTTCGCCCGTCATTTATAGTGCCTCGGTCCGTCACGGGATGGAATATCTCCTAGGTGAATCATTTATTTCGGCGCAGGCGCAGCTCTGCAGTACATCGATGATGCGGCGTGTCAAACCCTCGCCAGCTGCTGACAAGTTCCTGGCAGGCCCACTGATGTCGTTCGCACATGCGACGCAAGGATGTATAGCGGGTAACATCAGCCTTTCGTAAAAAGGACCTGCAGCAACAAGCAAAAGAGGTTACTGAGCATGGCAACGATTTCGCTGCTGCTATCCCCACTGGCGATGCTCGGTGTTCGCCCGTCCTTTATAATGCCTCGGTCCGTCACATGATGGCATGTCACCGAGGTTGTCATTAATTTCGGCGCAAGCGCAGCTCAGCAGTATTGCGATGAGGCAGCGTGTCAACCCCTCGCTATCTGCTGACAAGGACCCGTCAGGCCCGCTGATGCCGTACCCACATGCCACCCTAGGATGGATAGCGGGTAACATTACCGATCGTAAAAAGGACCTGCAGCACGAAGCAAGAGGTTGCTGAGCATGGCGCCGGTTTTGCTGCTGCTAATCCTACTGGCGATGCCCGGTGTTCGCCCGTCCTTTATAGTGCCTCGGTCCGTCACATGATGGCATGTCATCGAGGTGGTCATTTATTTCGACGCAAGCGCAGCTCTGCAGTGCCGCGATGATTCAGCGGTAATGCTGCGTGTCAAACCCTCGCTATCTGCTGACAAGGACCCGTCAGGCCCACTGATGCCGTACCCACATGCCAGCCCGGGATGGATAGGGGTAACATAAGCCGCTCGCAAAAGGGACCTGCAGCACGAAGGAAAAGAGGTTAGTGAGCATGGCGGCGGTTTTGCTGCTGCTATGCCCACCGGCGATGCCCGGTTTTATCCCGTCCGTTATAGTGCCTCGGTCCGTCACATGATGGCATGTCAACTAGGTGGTCACTTATTTCGGCGCAAGCGCAGCTCTGGCGTGCACGCGATGTGATCAGTGGATCTGCAAACCTCGCCATCTGCTGACAAGGTCCCGCCAGGCCCCCTGATGCCGTTCGCACATGCCACGCCAGGATGGATAGCGGGTAACATCAGCCGCTCGTTAAAAGGACCTAGAACACGAAGCAGAAGAGGTTACTGAGCATGGCGCCGGCTTCGCTGCGGCTATGCTCACCGGCGATGCCCGCTGTTCGCCCGTCCTTTATAGTGCCTCGATCCCTCACATGATGGCATGTCACCGAGGTGGTCATTTATTTTGGCGCAAGCGCAGCTCTGCAGTGCAGCGATGATTCAGCGATGATGCTGCTTGTCAAACCCTTGCCAGCTGCTGACAAGGTCCCGTCAGGGCCGCTGATTTCGTACTCACATGCCACCTCAGGATGGATAGCAGGCAACATTAACCGATTGTAAAAAGGACCTGCAGCACGAAGCAAGAGGTTTCTGAGCATGGCGCCGGTTTCGCTGCTGCCATGCCTACCGGCGATGCCCGGTGTTCGTCCGTCTGTTATAGTGCTTCGGTCCGTCACGTAATGAAATATCTCTGAGGAGGGGTCATTTATTTCAGCGCAGGCGCAGCTCTTAGTACAGCGATGAGGCAGCGTGTCAAACCCTCGCCAGCTGCTGACAAGTTCCCGTCAGGCCCACTGATGCCGTTCGCACATGTCACGCCAGGATGGATAGCGGGTAACATCAGCCGCTCGTAAAAAGAACCTGGAGGACGAAGCAAAACAGGTTACTGAGCATGGCGCCGGTTTCACTGCTGCTATGCCCAGCGGCGATGCCCGGTGTTCGCCCGTCCTTTATAGTGCCCCGGTCCGTCACAAGATATCACAAGATGGCATGTCACCGAGGTGGTCATTTATTTAGGCGCAAGCGCAGCTCTGTAGGTGCCGCGATGATTCAGCAGCTCGATGATGCTCGGTGTCAAACCTTCGCCAGCTGCTTACAAGTTCCCCCGCCAGGCCCCCTGATGCCGTTCGCACATGCCACGCCAGGGTAGATAGCGGGTAACATCAGCCGCTCGAATAAAGGACCTGCAGCACGAAGCAAAAGTGGTTACTGAGCATGGCGCTGGTTTCGCTGCTGCTTTGCCCACCGGCGATGGCCGGTGTTCGCCCGTTCTTTATAGTGCTTCGGTCCGTCACGTGATGGAATGTCACCGAGGTAGTCATTATTATTCGGCGCAGGCGCAGCTCGGCAGTACAGCGATGAGGCATGTGCTCAAACCCTCGCTATCTGCTGACAAGGTCCCGTCAGGCCCGCTGATGCTGTTCGCACATGCAACGCAAGGATGGATCGCGCCCCGCACGGGGCACCTTGAGCAATCTTGGTGACGGTACTGGCGATACCGCGGACCCCGAGCCCCCAAACATACGCTGGATCCAACCGTGGCAATGTGTTTATAGGTGGAGGGTTAGAAGCCGTGAACGGTGGCCGTCGGAGCCCAGGTCAAGCTCCGGCGGATGGGCTCCCTGTCTGTTCACCAGGAAGGGAGCTCCGGGACCTCTTTGGCTACCAGGTAAGGTCAAAGGAGAAAGTACCCCCGTCTCCCTGCTTTCCAATGTGTCATATGGCATTTTCCAAACCCCCCCCCAAACGTGATCGGCCCCCGAAAAGGGGCCGCACCGAAGTTTCGTACCCACCTCTTTCAACAACTGTCTTGTCAACAACCGCGAATAACTATGCTCGCTTTCTTGTGATTGAGTCAGCTGACTCAGCACGACCTGTCGCTTCCATGTCCGTATTCTTGATCTCTAAATTTCTGCAAAGCACCATAGGTGGCAAATATCAAGCTAAAAAGCTCAGGACCGGAGAAATCCTGGTAGAAGTCAATGCTGAACAACAAGCCCGCACTCTTCTTGCCCAAACCCGCATCCATGACCTCGACATCAGGGTCACGCCACACAGGAGCCTGAACAGCTCTCAAGGTGTGATTTCTGAGACAGATCTCCTGACGGAAACAGATGATGACCTTCTCGAAGGTTTAAAGGATCAGGGCGTCACAGCTGTGCGGCGCATCACGATGCGCAGGGACGACAAGATAATCCCCACCAAAGACATCATCCTGACCTTTGACCGCTCGGCACTTCCACAATATATAAATGCAGGCTTCATCCGATGCTCCATTCGTCCTTACATTCCGAACCCGCGCCGCTGCTTCAAGTGCCAGCGGTTCGGGCACAGTACAACTCTTGCCGTGGGCGAATGACTTGTGCAAAATGCGCCGCGTACGATCACCCCAGTGACAACTGCCAATCCGACACCCTCACGTGTGTGAACTGCGGGGGGCCGCATGCAGCGTACTCCCGCTAATGTGAATAATTTCACACAGAGAAAAAAGATCATCAACATCAAGATAACTGAGAACATCACTTTCCCAGAGGCGCGAAAGAGGTTCGCCTCTTTCCCCCCGGGGAGGTACGCCGACGCGGCTCGCCGGGGGGCGGAGCGGCGTCTGGTGTCTACAGGGACCCAGTTCAGCGAGTCTGACCTGGTCCCTCCTCCGCCCCCCCCTTGGGGTGCCTCAGGCAGCCCAATCTGTCGCCACGCCGCTTGCTGAGGCAGCAGCGGTTGTGGTGACAACCTCTTCTGTAGGGACCGGTGCCGCTCCCGCCTCCGCCTCTCTGTCCTCCAGTGCGTTGGAGGCTACCGAGGTGATGGACACCACGGGCCCCGCATCGGCTACCACCGCCACCGCACCGCTGTGCCACTTTGGCTGGCGTCCCGACGCCCGCGGCGGTGGCGGCTCAAACGAAGGGCTCCCGAATGGGGGCCAAGTCCGGGGGGCCGGTCCGTCGGGCACCCCTCGGGCATCCGACGATGAGATGGATGTCGGGCCGTTTCTGCCTGCAACGCAGCGCAAGGAGCGGCCCTCGACGCCCAAGCCAGCAGCAGAAAGGCCCAAAAAGCCAAATCCTAGAGTAACAGCCCCGAAAGCACATGACCTCAAATACATACAGACTTCAGTAGCTTCTAAATCTCCATAATGGGGAAGAGAAAAATATTAGTCAATGGAACTGTAGAGGCCTCATTAAAAATCTTGATGATGTCCATGAGATATTGCATTCGAACCAGCCAAGTGTGATGGTCTTCAGGAGACGCATTTGAATCCCAATCACACAAATTTCTTAAATAGGTACATGGTATTCAGAAAGGATAGGGGTTGGCTGCACACACCTTCGGGCGGTGTAGCCATAATAGCCCGGAAATCCCTAAGCATGCCACCCTATCACTCTCAACACCGTCCTTGAGGCTCATGTAGCAATACGCACAAATATTTTTATAGTTGGTAACGGTATGCTCAATTTACATTCGTCTGATTATGCACTTTCCAGCTCGACTTCGAGGCGCTTGTCGACCAGCTGCCTGAACCGTACATCCTAACAGGCGACCTTAATGCACACAACTCTCTTTGGGGCTCCTCCAGAACGGATGCCGAGGTCGCTGATAGAGAAATTCTTACATCTTCAGGAGCATGCCTTTTCAACAAAAAGCAGCCTACATATCATAACTTAAGACATAATACATACTCACATCTCGACCTTGGCTATTGGTTCAGCAGTTCTCTTTCCATGTCTTGAGTGGGGTGTGGGCACAGACCCATATGGTAGTGACCATTTCCCCACTTCCCTAACATATATAGGGTAAAGGCCCATGCAGTCCATCTTCCCATTACAGGTTTAATTAATCAAAAGCAAACTGGAGTATATTCACAGAAACATCTAAACTACACCACACACCATAGAACACCTACACGTAGAGGAAGCATCACCAACTCATCACGCGCACACATCCGCGACGCTGCCGAAAAATCCATTCCCCACGCCTCCAGCGCTCCGCGCAACCAAAGGAGGGCCGTGGTTGGAATGAGGACTGTAGGCGGGCGCGAGAGGGCCCAGAACAAGGCGTGGGTGTCCTTCGCCGGTACCCCACATCAGATAATCTCATTTCGTTTAAACGGGCCAAGGCTTTTGGGAAGCGAGTGCGCCGTGAGGCGAAAAGGGAGAGTTGGGTGCACCTTCCTCACTTCCATCAACTCCTACACTGACACGCGAAAAAAATGGACACGAATACATAAACTAAAAGGACAACAGACACACAGCCTGCCCCTGGTTAGTACAACAGGGGACACACTGGAAGACCAGGCTGACGCGCTCGCACAACACTTCCAACATGTGTCCAGTTCAGCGCACTACAACCAACACTTTCATAAACACAAAACATCCTGTGAGAAGAAGTCCTTACGAGACAGTAATAAGTCGACCTCATCTCATAACACCCCCTTCTCACTGCATGAGCTGAAGATCGCACTTAGTACTTGTAACCTTCAGCTCCAGGCGCAGACAACATTACATACACTATGATTCAACACTTGCACACAGACACACTTGAAACCCTGCTTCACCTCTACAACAAAATATTTCTTTCGGGGCACCTCCCAGGGTCATGGAGGCAGGCCATTGTAGTGGCCTTTCTGAGAGAAGGGAAGGACCCTTCCTCTCCCGCAAGTTATCGTCCCATCGCCCTCACAAGCTGCCTGTGTAAGCTGTTCGGAAGATGATCAATAGGAGACTCATGTACTTCTTAGAGTACAATGGTCTTCTCGACAGCTGCCAGGCTGGCTTCAGGGCTGGGAGATCCACCAATGATCAACTGGTTGCATTGGAAACATATATAAAAGATGCCTTCATTCATAAGCAGTATTGTATAACAGTCTTCTTCGATATGAAGAAGGCCTATGACACGGCCTGGCGGTACGGCATCTTGTGTGACCTCAAGTCGTTTGGTGTTTCCGGCAACATGCTGAACACGCTCAGTAGCTACATGTCGGAAAGGACCTTTCGAGTGAGGGTTGGCAGTGCCCTTTCGAATGTATACGTGCAGGAAAATGGCGTCCCTCAAGGCGGTGTCTTGAGCTGCACACTGTTTATTGTTAAGATGAACTCACTTCGGAAGGCACTGCCACCAACCATTTCCTGTTCTATATATGTAGATGACATTCAAATATCTTTTAAGTCCTGTAACTTTTCAGTTTGTGAACGCCAAGTCCAGCTTGGGGTGAACCAACTTGCTGGCTGGGCGACACAAACGGTTTTAAACTGAACCCTGGAAAGAGTACTTGTGTTGTGTTCTCCCGCAAGCGCGGGATTAAGGCAGACCCGGAGATCACCCTTCATCGCGCTTCTATCCCTGTAAAAGAGGAGCACAAGTTTTTTAGGTGTCATATTTGATGAAAAACTCCACGTTCATTTCACAAATCAAAAACTTAAAACATAATTGCCTGAAAACACTAAAGATTCTCAAAGTCCTCTCCCCACCAGTCCTATGGTGCAGACAAAGAACTCCTTCTTCGCGTTTTTACTGCCTTAGTCGGGTCTCGGCTAGACTACGGTAGTGTTGTGTATGGGTCGGCATCAAAAACAGCACTAAAAATGCTTGAACCCAGTTCTCCATTTGGGCCTGCGCCTTGCGTGTGGTGCTTTCCGCACTAGCCAGGCCAGATGTCTGTACGCTGAAAGGTAACAAAATGGTGCCTGAAACATCAACGAATGTACATAGATTTACTATATGCTTTAAGGTATCATCATTCATAACCATCCTTTAAACCTGTCCTCAACGATACATCTACAAACCCAGCTATTCTCAAATCCTCCATCTGTTCCTTTGCCCTACTCTCTGAGGGTGAGAGAGGAAGCTTCAGGTCTTTCCGTTGGGTTTTTAGATGTCTGTACATCTTCATCATTTTCTGACGTTATACCACCATGGCAACTGCAGCCTGTTTCTTGTGATGTTTCATTTATGAAAATAGATAAAAACAGGGTTCCGAGAGCTGCGATTCTGCAGCATTCTTGTCGCCTTCAGGATAAATATAAATGTGCCGAATTCTATAGTGATGCCTCGAAAACTTCAATTACAGTGTCGTGCGCCGCTCATGGCCCCAACTTTATTGCTTGCAGAACCATGAGTGTACACACCACTATTTCTTTCTCTGCAGAAGCATATGGCATTTTACTCATCGTTCAGCACATTCTTAAAAAAACGAATTCCTAAGTCCGTCATCTTCACAGACTCTTTGATCGTTGTACGTGCATTGTCTTTCACACAGACCCAAGAAAAACCACATTGTCAATCTTGTCTTTAATTTCATAATGTCAATATATGCAAATATTTTCAACTAATCGTGTGCTGGGTTCCAGGCCAATGCTGAATCGCGGGGAATGAGACCGCAGATGAAATGGCCGCCACTGCTGCACTTGCAAACACAGTGGGATATAACAACAATACCCTACACTGACCTCAAGGCCCACACATCCGACAACACCTTCGCAAAACATGGCAAGCCGACTGGAATACACAGACAGACAACAAGTTACACATAGTAAAGCCACACCTAGGACAATACACTAGTGACTCACACAACGATTCATCGAAGTGCCCTAGGTAGATTACGGATAGGCCACACACCGCGACACACTCCCATCTGCTCACCGGATCTCCAAGACCCCTGTGTAGCAGGTGTGGGGAGGGCCTATCCGTACTTCACATCCTCATTACATGCAAAGCACTCCAGACAACAAGACGCAAGCACTTCCCTCAACTCTACAGACAACACATTCCACTACACCCAGCACTCTTTCTAGCGGATGATCCCGTGATTCCTGTGCAACGCACTTTTAAAGTTTCTCAGTGATATCAGTTTTCACATCTCATTTCCTATCACGCGTAGTTTTTAAAGCTTTATTTCATGCCACCACCAACACAACCTGGCCCTTTACACCAGCCATCCTCACTGTCTTTTATTGATTTTACTTTTGTTCTTGCTTACTGATATCAGTGTCTAAGTTCTCACCTCTCATATTTAACCACTGTTTTGGCGCTCTTTGCCCTAGTCGGCCTTGCGCCATTAACATCCAACCATCATCAAGGATGGATCGCGGGTAACATCAGCCGCTCGTAGAAAGGACCTGCAGCACGAAGCAAAAGAGGTTACTGAGCATGGCGCCGGTTTCGCTGTAGCTATGCCCTCCAGCGATTCCCGTTGTTCACCCGTACTTTATAGTGCCTCGGTCCGTCACATGATGGAATGTCTTCGAGGTGGTCATTTATTTCGGTGCAGGCGCAGCTCTGCAGTACGCGATGAGGCAGTGTGTCAAACCCTCGCTATCTGCTGACAAGGGCCCGTCAGTCCCGCTGATGCTGTACCCACAAGCCACCCCAGGATGGATAGCGGGTAACACTAACCGCTCGTAAAAAGGACCTGCAGCACTAAGCAAGAGGTTGCCGAGCATCGCGCCGGTTTCGCTGCTGCTATGCCCACCGGCGATGCCCGGTTTTCGCCCGTCCTTTATAGTGCCTCGGTCCGTCACGTGATGGAATGTCTCCGAGGTGGTGTCATTTATTTCGGCGCAGGCGCAGCTCTGCAGTACAACGATGAGGCAGCGTGTCAAACCCTCGCCAGCTGCTGACAAGTTCCCGTCAGGCCCACTGATGCCGTTGGCACATGCCACGCCCGCATGGTTAGTGGGTAACATCAGCCGCTCGTTAAAAGGACCTAGAGCACGAAGCAAAACAGGTTACTGAGCATGGCGCCGGTTTCACTGCGGCTATGCTCACCGGCGATGACCGGTGTTCGCCCGTCCTTTATAGTGCCTCGGTCCGTCACATGATGGCATGTCACCGAGGTGGTCATTTATTTCGGCGCAAGCGCAGCTCTGCAGTGCAGCGATGAGGCAGCGTGTCAAACCCTTGCCAGCTGCTTACAAGTTCCCGTAAGGCTCCTTGATGCCATCCGCACATGCCACGGCAGAATGGATAGCGGGTAACATCAGCAGCTCGTAAAAAGGACCTGCAGCACTGCCTCGGTCCGTCACGTGATGGAATGTCTCCGAGGTGGTCATTTATTTCGGTGCAAGCGCAGCTCTGCAGTACCGCGATGAGGCAGTGTGTCAAATCCTCGCTATCTGCTGACAAAGTCCCGTCAGGCCCGCTGATGCCGTTCCCACATTCCCCGCCAGGATGGATAGCGGGACTATCAGCCGCTCGTAAAAAGGACCTGCAGCACGAAGCAAAGAGGATTACTGAGCATGGCGCCGGTTTCGCTGCTGCAATGCCCACCGGCGATGCCCGGTGTTCGCCCGTCCTTTATAGTGCCTCGGTCCGTCACGTGATGGAATGTCACCGAGGTGGTCATTTATTTCGGCGCAGGCGCAGCTCTGCAGTACAGCGATGAGGCATTGTGTCAAACCCTCGCTATCTGCTGACAAGGTCCCGTCAGGCCCGCTGATGCCGTACCCACATGCCACCCCAGGATGGATAGCGGGTAACATTAGCCGCTCGTAAAAAGGACCTGCAGGACGAAGCAAGAGGCTGCTGAGCATGGCGCCGGTTTCGCTGCTGCTCGCCCCACCTGCGATGGCCGGTGTTCGCCCGTCCTTTATAGTGCCTCGGTCCGTCACGTGATGGAATGTCACCGAGGTTATTCATTGCAGCGATGATTCAGCGATGATGCAGCGTGTAAAACCCTCGCTATCTGCTGACAAGGTCCCGTCAGGCCCGCTGATGCCGTTCGCACATGCCACCCAGGATGGATAGCGGGTAACATTACCCGCTCGTAAAAAGCACCTGCAGCACTAAGCAAGAGGTTCCTGAGCATGGCTCCGGCCACGCCCACCGGCGATGCCCGGTGTTCGCCCATCCTTTATAGTGCCTCGGTCCGTCACGTGATGGCGTGTCACCGAGGTGGTCATTTATTTCGGCGCATGCGCAGCTCTGCAGTACAGCGATGAGGCAGCGTGTCAAACCCTCGCTATTGCTGACAAGGTCCCGTCAGGCCTGCTGATGCCGTTCGCACATGCCACTCCAGGATGGATAGCGGGTAACATCAGCCGCTCGTAAAAAGGACCTGCAGCACGAAGCAAAGAGGTTGCTGAGCATGGCGCCGGTTTCGCTGCTGCTATGCCCACCGGCGATGCCCGGTGTTCGCCCGTCCTTTATAGTGCCTCGGTCCGTCACGTGATGGAATGTCACCGAGGTGGTCATTTATTTCGGCGCAGGCGCAGCTCTGCAGTACAGCGATGAGGCAGCGTGTCAAACCCTCGCTATCTGCTGACAAGGTCCCGTCAGGCCCGCTGATGCCGTTCGCACATGCCACCCAGGATGGATTGCGGGTAACATCAGCCGCTCGTAAAAAGGACCTGCAGGACAGCAAGCAAGAGGTTGCTGAGCATGGCGCCGGTTTCGCTGCTGCTATCCCACCGGCGATGCCCGGTGTTCGCCCGTCCTTTATAGTGCCTCGGTCCGTCACATGATGGCATGTCACCGAGGTGGTCATTTATTTCGGCGCAGGCGCAGCTCTGCAGTACAGCGATGAGGCATTGTGTCAAACCCTCGCTATCTGCTGACAAGGTCCCGTCAGGCCCGCTGATGCCGTACCCACATGCCACCCCAGGATGGATAGCGGGTAACATTAGCCGCTCGTAAAAAGGACCTGCAGCACGAAGCAAGAGGTTGCTGAGCATGGCGCCGGCCATGCCCACCAGCGATGCCCGGTGTTCGCCCGTCCTTTATAGTGCCTCGGTCCGTCACGTGATGGAATGTCACCGAGGTGGTCATTTATTTCGGCGCAGGCGCAGCTCTGCAGTACCGCGATGAGGCAGCGTGTCAAACCCTCGCTATCTGCTGACAAGGTCCCGTCAGGCCCGCTGATGCCGTTCGCACATGCCACGCCAGGATGGATAGCGGGTAACATCAGCCGCTCGTAAAAAGGACCTGCAGCACGAAGCAAGAGGTTGCTGAGCATGGCGCCGGTTTCGCTGCTGCTATGCCCACGGCGATGCCCGGTGTTCGCCCGTCCTTTATAGTGCCTCGGTCCGTCACATGATGGCATGTCACCGAGGTGGTCATTTATTTCGGCGCAAGCGCAGCTCTGCAGTACAGCGATGAGGCAGCGTGTCAACCCTCGCTATCTGCTGACAAGGTCCCGTCAGGCCCGCTGATGCCGTACCCACATGCCACCCCAGGATGGATAGCGGGTAACATTAGCCGCTCGTAAAAAGGACCTGCAGGACGAAGCAAGAGGTTGCTGAGCATGGCGCCGGTTTCGCTGCTGCTATCCCCACCGGCGATGCCCGGTGTTCGCCCGTCCTTTATAGTGCCTCGGTCCGTCACATGATGGAATGTCACCGAGGTGGTCATTTATTTCGGCGCAGGCGCAGCTCTGCAGTACAGCGATGAGGCAGCGTGTCAAACCCTCGCTATTTGCTGACAAGGTGACATCAGGCCCGCAGATGCCGTTCGCACATGCAACCCCAGGATGGATAGCGGGTAACATCAGCCGCTCGTAAAAAGGACCTGCAGCACGAAGCAAAAGAGGTTGCTGAGCATGGCGCCGGTTTCGCTGCTGCCATGCCCACCGGCGATGCCCGGTGTTCGCCCGTCCTTTATAGTGCCTCGGTCCGTCACGTGATGGAATGTCACCGAGGTGGTCATTTATTTCGGCGCAGGCGCAGCTCTGCAGTACAGTGATGAGGCAGCGTGTCAAAACCTCGCTATCTGCTGACAAGGTCCCGTCAGGCCCGCTGATGCCGTACCCACATGCCACCCCAGGATGGATAGCGGGTAACATTAGCCGCTCGTAAAAAGGACCTGCAGGACGAAGCAAGAGGTTGCTGAGCATGGCGCCGGTTTCGCTGCTGCTATCCCCACTGGCGATGCCCGGTGTTCGCCCGTCCTTTATAGTGCCTCGGTCCGTCACGTGATGGCATGTCACCGAGGTGGTCATTTATTTCGGCGCAAGCGCAGCTCTGCAGTACAGCGATGAGGCAGCGTGTCAAACCCTCGCTATCTGCTGACAAGGTCCCGTCAGGCCCGCTGATGCCGTTCGCACATGCCACCCCAGGATGGATAGCGGGTAACATTAGCCGCTCGTAAAAAGGACCTGCAGGACGAAGCAAGAGGTTGCTGAGCATGGCGCCGGTTTCGCTGCTGCTATCCCCACCGGCGATGCCCGGTGTTCGCCCGTCCTTTATAGTGCCTCGGTCCGTCACATGATGGCATGTCATCGAGGTGGTCATTTATTTCGGCGCAAGCGCAGCTCTGCAGTGCCGCGATGATTCAGCGATGATGCTGCGTGTCAAACCCTCGCTATCTGCTGACAAGGTCCCGTCAGGCCCGCTGATGCCGTACCCACATGCCACCCCAGGATGGATAGCGGGTAACATTAGCCGCTCGTAAAAAGGACCTGCAGCACGAAGCAGGAGGTTGCTCAGCATGGCGCGGCGCTGCTGCCATTCCCACCGGCGATGCCCGGTGTTCGCCCGTCCTTTATAGTGCCTCGGTCCGTCACGTGATGGAATGTCTCCGAGGTGGTCATTTATTTCGGCGCAGGCGCAGCTCTGCAGTACAGCGATGAGATGCGGCGTGTCAAACCCTCGCCAGCTGCTGACAAGTTCCCGGAGGCCCGCTGATGCCGTTCGCACATGCCACGCCAGGATGGATAGCGGGTAACATCAGCCGCTCGTAAAAAGGACCTGCAGCACGAAGCAAAAGAGGTTACTGAGCATGGCGCCGGTTTCGCTGCTGCTATCCCACCGGCGATGCCCGGTGTTCGCCCGTCCTTTATAGTGCCTCGGTCCGTCACATGATGGCATGTCACCGAGGTGGTCACTTATTTCGGCGCAAGCGCAGCTCTGCAGTACAGCGATGAGGCAGCGTTCAAACCCTCGCTATCTGCTGACAAGGTCCCGTCAGGCCCGCTGATGCCGTACCCACATGCCACCCAGGATGGATAGCGGGTAACATCAGCCGCTCGTAAAAAGGACCTGCAGCACGAAGCAAAGAGGTTGCTGAGCATGGCGCCGGTTTCGCTGCTGCTATCCCACTGGCGATGCCCGGTGTTCGCCCGTCCTTTATAGTGCCTCGGTCCGTCACATGATGGCATGTCATCGAGGTGGTCATTTATTTCGGCGCAAGCGCAGCTCTGCAGTACCGCGATGATTCAGCGATGATGCAGCGTGTCAAACCCTCGCTATCTGCTGACAAGGTCCCGTCAGGCCCGCTGATGCCGTACCCACATGCCACCCCAGGATGGATAGCGGGTAACATTAGCCGCTCGTAAAAAGGACCTGCAGCACGAAGCAAGAGGTTGCTGAGCATGGCGCCGGTTTCGCTGCTGCTATGCCCACCGGCGATGCCCGGTGTTCGCCCGTCCTTTATAGTGCCTCGGTCCGTCACGTGATGGCATGTCACCGAGGTGGTCATTTATTTCGGCGCAGGCGCAGCTCTGCAGTACAGCGATAAGGCAGCGTGTCAAACCCTCGCTATCTGCTGACAAGGTCCCGTCAGGCCCGCTGATGCCGTTCGCACATGCCACGCCAGGATGGATAGCGGGTAACATCAGCCGCTCGTAAAAAGGACCTGCAGCACGAAGCAAAAGAGGTAGTGAGCATGGCGCCGGTTTCGCTGCTGCTATGCCCACCGGCGATGCCCGGTGTTCGCCCGTCCTTTATAGTGCCTCGGTCCGTCACATGATGGCATGTCACCGAGGTGGTCATTTATTTCGGCGCAAGCGCAGCTCTGCAGTACCGCGATGATTCAGCGATGATGCAGCGTGAGCTAGCTGACAAGGTCCCGTCAGGCCCGCTGATGCCGTTCCCACATGCCACCCCAGGATGGATAGCGGGTAACATCAGCCGCTCGTAAAAAGGACCTGCAGCACGACGAAACAAAGGTTGCTGAGCATGGCGCCGGTTTCGCTGCTGCTATGCCCACCGGCGATGCCCGGTGTTCGCCCGTCCTTTATAGTGCCTCGGTCCGTCACATGATGGCATGTCACCGAGGTGGTCATTTATTTCGGCGCAGGCGCAGCTCTGCAGTACAGCGATGATTCAGCGATGAGGCAGCGTGACAAACCCTCGCTATCTGCTGACAAGGTCCCGTCAGGCCCGCTGATGCCGTACCCACATGCCACCCAGGATGGATAGCGGGTAACTTCAGCCATCGTGAAAAGGACCTGCAGGACGAAGCAAGAGGTTGCTGAGCATGGCGCCGGTTTTGCTGCTGCTATCCCTTCTGGCGATGCCCGGTGATTGCCCGTCCTTTATTATGCCTCGGTCCGCGACGTGATAGAGTGTCAGCGAGGTGGTCATTTATTTCGCCGCAGGCGCAGCTCTCCAATACAGCGATGAGGCATTGTGTCAAACCCTCGCTATCGGCCGACAAGGTCCCGTGAGGCCCGCAGATACCATACCCACATGCCACCCCAGGATGGATAGCAGGTAACATTAGCCGCTCGTAAAAATGACCTGCAGGACGAAGCAAGAGGTTGCTGAGCATGGCGCCGGTTTCGCTGCTGCTATCCCTACCGGCAATGCCAGGTGTTCACCCGTCCTTTATAGTGCCTCGGTCCATCACGTGATGGCTGTCACCGAGGTGGTCATTATTTTCGGCGCAACCGCAGCTCTGCAGAACAGCGATGAGGCTGCGTGTCAAACCCTCGCTATCTGCTGACAAGGACCCGTCAGGCCCGCTGATGCCGTACCCACATGCCACACCAGGATGGATAGCGGGTAACATTAGCCGCTCGTAAAAAGGACCTGCAGCACGAAGCAAGAGGTTGCTGAGCATGGCGCCGGTTTCGCTGCTGCTATCCCTACTGGCGATGCCCGGTGTTCGCCCGTCCTTTATAGTGCCTCGGTCCGTCACATGATGGCATGTCACGAGGTGGTCATTTATTTCGGCGCAAGCGCAGCTCTGCAGTGCCGCGATGATTCAGCGATGATGCTGCGTGTCAAACCCTCGCTATCTGCTGACAAGGACCCGTCAGGCCCGCTGATGCCGTACCCACATGCCACCCCAGGATGGATAGCGGGTAACATTAGCCGCTCGTATAAAGGACCTGCAGGACGAAGCAAGAGGTTGCTGATCATGGCGCCAGTGTCGCTGCTGCTATGGCCACCGGCGATGCCCGGTGTTCACCCGAACTTTATAGTGCCTCGGTCCGTCACGTGATGGAATGTCTCCGAGGTGGTCATTTATTTCGCCGCAAGCACAGCTCTCTAATACAGCGATGGTGCATTGTGTAAAACCCTCGCTATCTGCTGAGAAGGTATCGTCAGGCCCGCTGATACCGTACCAACATGACACCCCAGGATGGATAGCGGGTAACATTACCCGCTCGTAAAAATGACCTGCAAGACGAAGCAAGAGGTTGCTGAGCATAGCGCTGGTTTCGCTGCTGCTATCCCTAACCGCGATGCCAGGTGTTCGCCCGTCCTTTATAGTGCCTCGGTCCGTCACGTGATGGCGTGTCACCGAGGTGGTCATTTATTTCGGCGCAGCCGCAGCTCTGCAGTACAGTGATGAGGCAGCGTGTCAAAACCTCGCTATTTGCTGACAAGGTGACATCAGGCCCGCAGATGCCGTTCGCACATGCAAATCCAGGTGGATACGCGGGTAACAGTCAGCCGCTCGTAAAGGGACCTGCAGCACGAAGCAAAAGAGGTTGCTGAGCATGGCGCCGGTTGCGCTGCTGCAATGCCTACCGGCGATGCCCGGTGTTCGCCCATCCTTTATAGTACCTCGGTCCGTCGCGTGATGGAATGTCACCTAGGTGGTCATTTATTTCGGCGCAGGCGCAGCTCTGCAGTACAGCGATGAGGCAGCATGTCAAACCCTCGCTATCTGCTGACAACGTCTCGTCAGGCCCGCTGGTGCCGTACCCACATGCCACCCCAGGATCGATAGCAGGTAACATTAGCCGATCGTAAAAAGGACTTGCAGGACGAAGCAAGAGGTTGCTGAGCATGACGCCGGTTTTGCTGCTGCTATCCGTACTGTCGTGCACGGTGTTCGCCCGTCCTTTATTATGCCTCGGTCCGTCACATGATGGCATGTCACCGAGGTTGTCATTAATTTCGGCGCAAGCGCAGCTCAGCAGTACTGCGATGAGGCAGCGTGTCAAACCCTCGCTATCTGCTGACAAGGTCCCGTCAGGCCCGCTGATGCCGTTCGCACATGCCATCCCAGGATGGATTGCGGGTAACATTAGCCGCTTGTAAAAAGGACCTGCAGGACGAAGCAAGAGGTTGCTAAGCATGGCGCCGGTTTCGCTGCTGCTATCCCCACCGGCGATGGCCGGTGTTCGACCGTCCTTTATAGTGCCTCGGTCCGTAACATCATGGCATGTCATCGAGGTGGTCATTTATTTGGGCGCAAGCGCAGCTCTGCAGTGCCGCGATGATTCAGCGATTATGCTGCGTGTAAAACCCTCGCTATCTGCTGACAAGGACCCGTCAGGCCCGCTGATGCCATACCCACATGCCACCTCAGGATGGATAGCGGGTAACAGTACCCGCTCGTAAAAAGGACCTGCAGCACTAAGCAAGAGGTTGCTGAGCATGGCGCCGGCCATGCCCACCGGCGATGCCCGGTGTTCGCCCGTCATTTATAGTGCCTCGGTTCGTCACGGGATGGAATGTCTCCTAGGTGAATCATTTATTTCGGCGCAGGCGCAGCTCTGCAGTACAGCGATGATGCGGCGTGTCAAACCCTCGCCAGCTGCTGACAAGTTCCTGGCAGGCCCACTGATGTCGTTCGCACATGCGACGCCAGGATGTATAGCGGGTAACATCAGCCTTTCGTAAAAAGGACCTGCAGCAACAAGCAAAAGAGGTTACTGAGCATGGCAACGGTTTCGCTGCTGCTATCCCCACTGGCGATGCCCGGTGTTCGCCCGTCCTTTATAATGCCTCGGTCCGTCACATGATGGCATGTCACCGAGGTTGTCATTAATTTCGGCGCAAGCGCAGCTCAGCAGTATTGCGATGAGGCAGCGTGTCAAACCCTCGCTATCTGCTGACAAGGACCCGTCAGGCCCGCTGATGCCGTAACCACATGCCACCCTAGGATGGATAGCGGGTAACATTACCGATCGTAAAAAGGACCTGCAGCACGAAGCAAGAGGTTGCTGAGCATGGCGCCGGTTTTGCTGCTGCTAATCCTACTGGCGATGCCCGGTGTTCGCCCGTCCTTTATAGTGCCTCGGTCCGTCACATGATGGCATGTCATCGAGGTGGTCATTTATTTCGACGCAAGCGCAGCTCTGCAGTGCCGCGATGATTCAGCGGTAATGCTTCGTGTCAAACCCTCGCTATCTGCTGACAAGGACCCGTCAGGCCCACTGATGCCGTACCCACATGCCAGCCCGGGATGGATAGGGGTAACATAAGCCGCTCGCAAAAGGGACCTGCAGCACGAAGCAAAAGAGGTTAGTGAGCATGGCGGCGGTTTTGCTGCTGCTATGCCCACCGGCGATGCCCGGTTTTATCCCGTCCGTTATAGTGCCTCGGTCCGTCACATGATGGCATGTCAACTAGGTGGTCACTTATTTCGGCGCAAGCGCAGCTCTGGCGTGCACGCGATGTGATCAGTGGATCTGCAAACCTCGCCATCTGCTGACAAGGTCCCGCCAGGCCCCCTGATGCCGTTCGCACATGCCACGCCAGGATGGATAGCGGGTAACATCAGCCGCTCGTTAAAAGGACCTAGAACACGAAGCAGAAGAGGTTACTGAGCATGGCGCCGGCTTCGCTGCGGCTATGCTCACCGGCGATGCCCGCTGTTCGCCCGTCCTTTATAGTGCCTCGATCCCTCACATGATGGCATGTCACCGAGGTGGTCATTTATTTTGGCGCAAGCGCAGCTCTGCAGTGCAGCGATGATTCAGCGATGATGCTGCTTGTCAAACCCTTGCCAGCTGCTGACAAGGTCCCGTCAGGCCCGCTGATTTCGTACTCACATGCCACCTCAGGATGGATAGCAGGCAACATTAACCGATTGTAAAAAGGACCTGCAGCACGAAGCAAGAGGTTTCTGAGCATGGCGCCGGTTTCGCTGCTGCCATGCCTACCGGCGATGCCCGGTGTTCGTCCGTCTGTTATAGTGCTTCGGTCCGTCACGTAATGAAATATCTCTGAGGAGGGGTCATTTATTTCAGCGCAGGCGCAGCTCTTCAGTACAGCGATGAGGCAGCGTGTCAAACCCTCGCCAGCTGCTGACAAGTTCCCGTCAGGCCCACTGATGCCGTTCGCACATGTCACGCCAGGATGGATAGCGGGTAACATCAGCCGCTCGTAAAAAGAACCTGGAGGACGAAGCAAAACAGGTTACTGAGCATGGCGCCGGTTTCACTGCTGCTATGCCCAGCGGCGATGCCCGGTGTTCGCCCGTCCTTTATAGTGCCCCGGTCCGTCACAAGATATCACAAGATGGCATGTCACCGAGGTGGTCATTTATTTCGGCGCAAGCACAGCTCTGGAGTGCCGCGATGATTCAGCGATGATGCTGCGTGTCAAACCTTCGCCAGCTGCTTACAAGTTCCCGCCAGGCCCCCTGATGCCGTTCGCACATGCCACGCCAGGGTAGATAGCGGGTAACATCAGCCGCTCGAAAAGGACCTGCAGCACGAAGCAAAAGTGGTTACTGAGCATGGCGCTGGTTTCGCTGCTGCCATTCCCACCGGCGATGCCCGGTGTTCGCCCGTTTTTTATAGTGCCTCGGTCCGTCACGTGATGGAATGTCACCGAGGTAGTCATTTATTTCGGCGCAGGCGCAGCTCGGCAGTACAGCGATGAGGCATTGTGTCAAACCCTCGCTATCTGCTGACAAGGTCCCGTCAGGCCCGCTGATGCTGTTCGCACATGCAACGCAAGGATGGATCGCGCCCCGCACGGGGCACCTTGAGCAATCTTGGTGACGGTACTGGCGATACCGCGGACCCCGAGCCCCCAAACATACGCTGGATCCAACCGTGGCAATGTGTTTATAGGTGGAGGGTTAGAAGCCGTGAACGGTGGCCGTCGGAGCCCAGGTCAAGCTCCGGCGGATGGGCTCCCTGTCTGTTCACCAGGAAGGGAGCTCCGGGACCTCTTTGGCTACCAAGGTAAGGTCAAAGGAGAAAGTACCCCCGTCTCCCTGCTTTCCAATGTGTCATATGGCATTTTCCAAACCCCCCCCCCAAACGTGATCGGCCCCCGAAAAGGGGCCGCACCGAAGTTTCGTACCCACCTCTTTCAACAACTGTCTTGTCAACAACCGCGAATAACTATGCTCGCTTTCTTGTGATTGAGTCTGCTGACTCAGCACGACCTGTCGCTTCCATGTCCGTATTCTTGATCTCTAAATTTCTGCAAAGCACCATAGGTGGCAAATATCAAGCTAAAAAGCTCAGGACCGGAGAAATCCTGGTAGAAGTCAATGCTGAACAACAAGCCCGCACTCTTCTTGCCCAAACCCGCATCCATGACCTCGACATCAGGGTCACGCCACACAGGAGCCTGAACAGCTCTCAAGGTGTGATTTCTGAGACAGATCTCCTGACGGAAACAGATGATGACCTTCTCGAAGGTTTAAAGGATCAGGGCGTCACAGCTGTGCGGCGCATCACGATGCGCAGGGACGACAAGATAATCCCCACCAAAGACATCATCCTGACCTTTGACCGCTCGGCACTTCCACAATATATAAATGCAGGCTTCATCCGATGCTCCATTCGTCCTTACATTCCGAACCCGCGCCGC
This sequence comes from Haemaphysalis longicornis, assembly GCA_013339765.2. NCBI lineage: Eukaryota > Metazoa > Arthropoda > Arachnida > Ixodida > Ixodidae > Haemaphysalis > Haemaphysalis longicornis. The sequence continues at coordinate 96,489,425 of CM023454.1, read as the reverse complement.
TGCTTCAAGTGCCAGCGGTTCGGGCACAGTACAACTCTTGCCGTGGGCGAATGACTTGTGCAAAATGCGCCGCGTACGATCACCCCAGTGACAACTGCCAATCCGACACCCTCACGTGTGTGAACTGCGGGGGGCCGCATGCAGCGTACTCCCGCTAATGTGAATAATTTCACACAGAGAAAAAGATCATCAACATCAAGATAACTGAGAACATCACTTTCCCAGAGGCGCGAAAGAGGTTCGCCTCTTTCCCCCCGGGGAGGTACGCCGACGCGGCTCGCCGGGGGGCGGAGCGGCGTCTGGTGTCTACAGGGACCCAGTTCAGCGAGTCTGACCTGGTCCCTCCTCCGCCCCCCCCTTGGGGTGCCTCAGGCAGCCCAATCTGTCGCCACGCCGCTTGCTGAGGCAGCAGCGGTTGTGGTGACAACCTCTTCTGTAGGGACCGGTGCCGCTCCCGCCTCCGCCTCTCTGTCCTCCAGTGCGTTGGAGGCTACCGAGGTGATGGACACCACGGGCCCCGCATCGGCTACCACCGCCACCGCACCGCTGTGCCACTTTGGCTGGCGTCCCGACGCCCGCGGCGGTGGCGGCTCAAACGAAGGGCTCCCGAATGGGGGCCAAGTCCGGGGGGCCGGTCCGTCGGGCACCCCTCGGGCATCCGACGATGAGATGGATGTCGGGCCGTTTCTGCCTGCAACGCAGCGCAAGGAGCGGCCCTCGACGCCCAAGCCAGCAGCAGAAAGGCCCAAAAAGCCAAATCCTAGAGTAACAGCCCCGAAAGGCACATGAACTCAAATACACACAGACTTCAGTAGCTTCTAAATCTCCATAATGGGAAGAAAAATATTAGTCAATGGAACTGTAGAGGCCTCATTAAAAATCTTGATGATGTCCATGAGATATTGCATTCGAACCAGCCAAGTGTGATGTGTCTTCAGGAGACGCATTTGAATCCCAATCACACAAATTTCTTAAATAGGTACATGGTATTCAGAAAGGATAGGGTTGGCTGCACACACTCTTCGGGCGGTGTAGCCATAATAGCCCGGAAATCCCTAGCATGCCACCCTATCACTCTCAACACCGTCCTTGAGGCTGTAGCAATACGCAAATAATTTTAATAGGTTTGGTAACGGTATGCTCCATTTACATTCGTCCTGATTATGCACTTTCCAGCTCTGACTTCGAGGCGCTGGTCGACCAGCTGCCTGAACCGTACATCCTAACAGGCGACCTTAATGCACACAACTCTCTTGGGGCTCCTCCAGAACGGATGCCCGAGTCGCCTGATATAGAGAAATTTCTTACATCTTCAGGAGCATGCCTTTTCAACAAAAAGCAGCCTACATATCATAATTTAAGACATAATACATACTCACATCTCGACTTGGCTATTGGTTCCGCAGTTCTCTTTCCATGTCTTGAGTGGGGTGTGGGCACAGACCCATATGGTAGTGACCATTTCCCCACTTCCCTAACATATATAGGTAAAGGCCCATGCAGTCCATCTTCCCATTACAGGTTTAATTAATCAAAAGCAAACTGGAGTATATTCACAGAAACATCTAAACTACACCACACAACCATAAAACACCTACACGTAGAGGAAGCATCCCAACTCATCACGGACACATCCGCGACGCTGCCGAAAAGTCCATTCCCCACGCCTCCAGCGCTCCGCGCAACCAAAGGAGGCCGTGGTGGAATGAGGACTGTAGGCGGGCGCGAGAGGCCCAGAACAAGGCGTGGGGTGTCCTTCGCCGGTACCCCACATCAGATAATCTCATTTCGTTTAAACGGGCCAAGGCTTTTGGGAAGCGAGTGCGCCGTGAGGCGAAAAGGGAGAGTTGGTGCACCTCCTCACTTCCATCAACTCCTACATTGACACGCGAAAAAAATGGACACGAATACATAAACTAAAAGGAACAACAGACACACAGCCTGCCCCTGGTTAGTACAACAGGGGACACACTGGAAGACCAGGCTAACGCGCTCGCACAACACTTCCAACATGTGTCCAGTTCAGCGCACTACACCAACACTTTCATAAAACACAAAACATCCTGTGAGAAGAAGTCCTTGCGAGACAGTAATAAGTCGACCTCATCTTATAACACCCCCTTCTCACTGCATGAGCTGAAGATCGCACTTAGTACTTGTAAACCTTCAGCTCCAGGCGCAGACAACATTACATACACTATGATTCAACACTTGCACACAGACACACTTGAAACCCTGCTTCACCTCTACAACAAAATATTTCTTTCGGGGCACCTCCCAGGGTCATGGAGGCAGGCCATTGTAGCGCCTTTCTGAGAGAAGGGAAGGACCCTTCCTCTCCCGCAAGTTATCGTCCCATCGCCCTCACAAGCTGCCTGTGTAAGCTGTTCGAGAAGATGATCAATAGGAGACTCATGTACTTCTTAGAGTACAATGGTCTTCTCGACAGCTGCCAGGCTGGCTTCAGGGCTGGGAGATCCACCAATGATCAACTGGTTGCATTGGAAACATATCTAAAAGATGCCTTCATTCATAAGCAGTATTGTATAACAGTGTTCTTCGATATGAAAAGGCCTATTACACGGCCTGGCGGTACGGCATCTTGTGTGACCTCAAGTCGTTTGGTGTTTCCGGCAACATGCTGAACACGCTCAGTAGCTACATGTCGGAAAGGACCTTTCGAGTGAGGGTTGGCAGTGCCCTTTCGAATGTATACGTGCAGGAAAATGGCGTCCCTCAAGGCGGTGTCTTGAGCTGCACACTGTTTATTGTTAAGATGAACTCACTTCGGAAGGCACTGCCACCAACCATTTCCTGTTCTATATATGTAGATGACATTCAAATATCTTTTAAGTCCTGTAACTTTTCAGTTTGTGAACGCCAAGTCCAGCTTGGGGTGAACCAACTTGCTGGCTGGGCGGACACAAACGGTTTTAAACTGAACCCTGGAAAGAGTACTTGTGTTGTGTTCTCCCGCAAGCGCGGGATTAAGGCAGACCCGGAGATCACCCTTCATCGCGCTTCTATCCCTGTAAAAAAGAAGCACAAGTTTTTAGGTGTCATATTTGATGAAAAACTCACGTTCATTTCACAAATCAAACAACTTAAACATAAATGCCTGAAAACACTAAAGATTCTCAAAGTCCTCTTCCACCAGTCCTATGGTGCAGACAAAGAACTCCTTCTTCGCGTTTTTACCGCCTTAGTCGGGTCTCGGCTAGACTACGGTAGTGTTGTGTATGGGTCGGCATCAAAAACAGCACTATAAATGCTTGACCCAGTTCTCCATTTGGGCCTGCGCCTTGCGTGTGGTGCTTTCCGCACTAGCCCGGCCCAGAGTCTGTACGCTGAAAGTAACAAATGGTGCCTGAAACATCAACGAATGTACATAGATTTATTATATGCTTTTAAGGTATCATCATTCAATAACCATCCTTTTAAACCTGTCCTCAATGATACATCTACAACCCAGCTATTCTCAATCCGTCCATCTGTTCCTTTGCCCTACTCTCTGAGGGTGAGAGAGGAAGCTTCAGGTCTTTCCGTTGGGTTTTTAGATGTCTGTACATCATCATCATTTTCTGACGTTATACCACCATGGCAACTGCAGCCTGTTTGTTGTGATGTTTCATTTATGAAAATAGATAAAAACAGGGTTCCGAGAGCTGCGATTCTGCAGCATTTCTTGTCGCTTCAGGATAAATATAAATGTGCCGAATTCTATAGTGATGCCTCGAAAACTTCAATTACAGTGTCGTGCGCCGCTCATGGCCCCAACTTTATTGCTTGCAGAACCATGAGTGTACACACCACTATTTTCTCGCAGAGAAGCATATGGCATTTTACTCATCGTTCAGCACATTCTTAAAAAACAAATTCCTAAGTCCGTCATCTTCAGAGACTCTTTGATCGTTGTACGTGCATTGTCTTCACACAGACCCAAGAAAAACCACATTGTCAATCTTGTCTTTAATTTCATAATGTCTATATATGCAAATATTTTCAACTAATCCTGTGCTGGGTTCCAGGCCAAGCTGTGAATCGCGGGGAATGAGACCGCAGATGAAATGGCCGCCACTGCTGCACTTGCAAACACAGTGATATAACAACAATACCCTACACTGACCTCAAGCCACACATCCGACAACACCTTCGCAAAACATGGCAAGCCGACTGGAATACACAGACAGACAACAAGTTACACATAGTAAAGCCACACCTAGGACAATACACTAGTGACTCACACACAGATTCATCGAAGTTGCCCTAGGTAGATTACGGATAGGCCACACACACGCGACACACTCCCATCTGCTCACCGGATCTCCAAGACCCCTGTGTAGCAGGTGTGGGGAGGGCCTATCCGTACTTCACATCCTCATTACATGCAAAGCACTCCAGACAACAAGACGCAAGCACTTCCCTCAACTCTACAGACAACACATTCCACTAGACCCAGCACTCTTTCTAGCGGATGATCCCGTGATTCCTGTGCAACGCACTTTTAAGTTTCTCAGTGACATCAACTTTTCACATCTCATTTCCTATCACGCGTAGTTTTTAAAGCTTTATTTCATGCCACGCACCAACACAACCTGGCCCTTTACACCAGCCATCCTCACTGTCTTTTATTGATTTTACTTTTGTTCTTGCTTACTGATATCAGTGTCTAAGTTCTCACCTCTCATATTTAACCACTGTTTTGGCGCTCTTTGCCCTAGTCGGCCTTGCGCCATTAACATCCAACCATCATCAAGGATGGATCGCGGGTAACATCAGCCGCTCGTAGAAAGGACCTGCAGCACGAAGCAAAAGAGGTTACTGAGCATGGCGCCGGTTTCGCTGTAGCTATGCCCTCCAGCGATTCCCGTTGTTCGCCCGTACTTTATAGTGCCTCGGTCCGTCACATGATGGAATGTCTTCGAGGTGGTCATTTATTTCGGTGCAGGCGCAGCTCTGCAGTACGCGATGAGGCAGTGTGTCAAACCCTCGCTATCTGCTGACAAGGGCCCGTCAGTCCCGCTGATGCCGTCCCACATGCCACCCCAGGATGGATAGCGGGTACACTAACCGCTCGTAAAAAGGACCTGCAGCACTAAGCAAGAGGTTGCCGAGCATGGCGCCGGTTTCGCTGCGGCTATGCCCACCGGCGTTTCCCGGTTTCGCCCGTCCTTTATAGGCCCGGTCGTCAGGGGGGGTGGATGAAAGGAAAGGCATGTCTCCGAGGTGGGTCATTTGCAGCAAAAGAAGCAAAAGAGGTTACTGAGCATGGCGCCGGTTTCGCTGCGGCTATCCCCGGGGCAAAGCCCGTGTTCGCCCGTCCTTTATAGTGCCTCGGTCCATCAAGGTAGTCATTATTTCGGCGCAAGCGCAGCTCTGCAGTGCCGCGATGATTAGCGATGATGCTGCGTGTAAACCCTCGCTATCGCAAGGGCCCGTCAGGGGGCCCTTGTGCCATACACATGCCACCTCAGAAGGGATAGCGGGTAACATACCGTCGTAAAAAGGACCTGCAGCACGAAGAAAAAGAGGTTCTGAGCATGGCCCCTGGCCATGCCCACTGGCGATCCCCGGGTTGTTCGCCCGTCCTTTATAGTGCCTCGGTCCGTCACGTGATGGAATGTCTCCGAGGTGGTCATTTATTTCGGGGCAGGCGCAGCTCTGCAGTACAGCGATGAGGCAGCGTGTCAAACCCTCGCTATCTGCTGACAAGTACCCGTCAGGCCCGCTGATGCCGTTCCCACATGCCACCCCAGGATGGATAGCGGGTAACATCAGCCGCTCGTAAAAAGACCTGCAGCACGAAGCAAAAGGGTTGCTGAGCATGGCGCCGGTTTCGCTGCTGCCATGCCCCACTGGCGATGCCCGGTGTTCGCCCGTCCTTTATAGTGCCTCGGTCCGTCACGTGATGGAATGTCTCCGAGGTGGTCATTTATTTCGGCGCAGGCGCAGCTCTGCAGTACAGCGATGAGGCAGCGTGTCAAACCCTCGCTATCTGCTGACAAGGTCCCGTCAGGCCCGCTGATGCCGTTCGCACATGCCACGCCAGGATGGATAGCGGGTAACATCAGCCGCTCGTAAAAAGGACCTGCAGCACGAAGCAAAAGAGGTTACTGAGCATGGCGCCGGTTTCGCTGCTGCCATTACTACCGGCGATGCCCGGTGTTCGCCCGTCCTTTATAGTGCCTCGGTCCGTCACGTGATGGAATGTCTCCGAGGTGGTCATTTATTTCGGCGCAGGCGCAGCTCTGCAGTACAGCGATGAGGCAGCGTGTCAAACCCTCGCTATCTGCTGACAAGGTCCCGTCAGGCCCGCTGATGCCGTTCGCACATGCCACGCCAGGATGGATAGCGGGTAACATTAGCTGCTCGTAAAAAGGACCTGGAGCACGAAGCAAAAGAGGTTACTGAGAATGGTGCCGATTTCGCTGCTGCTATGCCAACCGGCGATTACCGGTCCCGTCAGTCCCACTGATGCCGTTCGCACATGCCACGCCAGGATGGATAGCGCGGTAACATCAGCCGCTCGTAAAAAGGACGGCAGCACGAAGCAAAAGAGGTTACTGAGCATGGCGCTTTTCGCTGCTGCTATGCCCACCGGCGATGCCCGGTGTTCGCCCGTCCTTTATAGTGCCACGGTCCGTCTCATGATGGCATGTCACCGAGGTGGCGATTTATTTCGGCGCTGGTGCTGCTCTGCAGTACAGCGACGAGGCAGCCTGTGAAACCCTCGCTATCTGGTGACAAGGTCCCGTCAGGTGCGCTGATGCTGTTCGCACATGCCACCGCAGGATGGATAGCGGGTAACATCAGCCGCTCGTAAAAAGGACCTGCAGCACAAAGCAAAAGGGGTGGCTGAGGATGGTGCCGGTTTCGCTGCTGCTGTACCCACTCAAAACGTTTGCGCCATGCACAAAATACAAAATAATTGCCTCGTGCACAAAATCACGTTTATTCAATTAACTTGTTTTCCCGAAAATATCAATAGTAAGGTCAATTCTGTGCTACGGAACTTGGGTACGTTTTGGAAGGGTATTGTGTTTCGAACGGTTACAAAAGTTGAAGAGTTTGCTGAAATAGGTTTAAAATAAATATTCTATATACAACGAGAAATAATAGCCGCTATCAGAGGCCAGTAACCAGGGGTGATGAACACTAAACATTTCGTATGTGTCATTCACACACTCTGCACCACTACTCTTCTTCCGGCTTTGTGGTTGCCAGGAAACGTGCTGTGCAGACACAGCAGCAGCAGGGCGTCTACAAAGAACAAAGGGGTAATAACAAGAGAGAATGGCAGCGTATGCGGCGGTGTCTGCTAACATGGCGTTCGTGCTGGTCGGCGATTTGTGGTCATCGCGTAATCTCACATCGAAAATCCAGGGTGGGGATGAGGGCCGACATCCACAATCTACTTTTCTTTTACTTTTGCACAGATTTTTTGTTCATTACAAAGGCAGATGATGGATGTTGTTGCAACGCTTGAAAACCGTGCATTCGAAAAATGTAGGCATATTCAAATAGGCTCTATGTGTGGGTTTCCTAAATTCTGATTCGAATGGGGTTGAAATATCGGTCCGTGCCCTTGATATTCTTCAGGTTTATGCCCGCACCAGTTTCACAAGATTACTTTCTTGCTATCACCAATAAAGGATTGACACTTTTCACAGTCATATAAACAGCCGCTACCACATTTACGAGAGCCTAAAGTATTTTACACGTAACCGTGTCGTTTCTTGGTAAAAGTACAGCGAGAATTGAACAATATTGCCCACGGATAACTGCCGAAGCGCAAAAAAGTACACACAAGCACCCATAAGAATTCACAGCGGCAGCCATCGTAAATTGAAGTTTTCTTATTCGTTTATGTGTTAATCTTTTGAGGACGAAGATGAACTTGTTCACTGCAAACGCTGATGTCTGGCTACAATGATGGCATACAAATTCACTGTAGCAAGTCCACACCTTCGAAAAATCAAACACTGCTACACTTCATTTGTATTTATTCCTTCAAGGGCTCCAAGAGTAACGTTTTGGCGTAAGTGCTGTGTTACACTATGAGGACCTCCAGGAGCTACAATTTCACCGATGTATTTACAACACCCCGTCTGAATGACCAGTTGATTCAACTATTTAATCTTCTTTGGGGGAGATGCAACCCAGGAAGGATTCACGGCAGAGAGAGAGACAAACAACTGTTGTTGAGCCCATTTCAGGTGACGCGCGGAGGCATAAGACGGGTGCGGCCCTACTCACGAGTCCGATACGAGTCCAATAGCTCCTGGCCCCTAGACACGACATTTTGCTGCATCGAGAGGTCGGGGCAGAACCTCAAGATGTCCCATCGCTCGTGTAGAGGGGAAGCGGAGGGGTAGGAAAGGTAAGGGATTCTTTAGCTGGGTGCATTCTTCCAGTATGTCCGACAGGGTACATTGAGTCTTCTTGCAAAATCACCAGATGTGGACGTTTGCTGCATTGCTGCAGGGAATACCTTGTGCAAAAAATCTGGGTGTGCCATTCACCCCGCTTGAGTGCGGCGCTTGATCGTCTGTAGTTTGCGTTGGAGTTTCTGGTGTGCCCCAGAAAGGCTGTACGTGACTCTCCTTTACAGCCGGGTAGTCTCGCGGTAGCTCGTTATTGGGTGCGGCAGCTCCGACTGGTCCTCGGCCCGGCGGCTAGTTCGCGGGCGTAGTGGTCGGCAATAGCGTTGCCTTCAACTGTCAAGAGTCCAGAACCTACACGAGGTTTACGTCTCGTCTCGTTGGGCTGCGTTTTGCGAGAATTGCTAGGGACGCGTGGAAGACGATCCCCTTGCGGTAGCTGCCGCAAGCTGTCTTGGAGTCAGTGACGATTGGCTGCACGTTCCCGTGCGTGAGGGCGAGAGCGATGGGCACCTCTTCTGCTTTGCTGGCGTCTGTCATCCGTACCGACGTGCCGGTCACCAGCTTGTCTACGGTCGTAACGGCGGCCAGTGCTTTGCTGCTGTGCTCGAGAAGTGAGGCGTTTGCGTAGAGGACCCAGGCGTCTGCTTCCACCTGTCGGCGAGTGCCTGTTCTCTCACGGCACACCGCTCATCATCCCTGCCTGCCGGCGTGTTACGAGGCAGGGGCTTGGTCTTGATTCCTTCCCTCTATGGCGGAGGGGGAGGGTGCTTGGGATTCTGTAGTTCGATGGGCCAAACAATGTTTCGGAGGACTGCTCCGCCGTGCTCAGTCTGCCTCAGTCGCGCTTTCTGGTTAGACCCATGGGTCTCAATGAGCTCGTCTACGCTATTGTGAACCCCATGTCCAGCAGCTTCTACGTAGAATGAGTACTGGGGCAGGCCCATAGCCGTCTGGTTGGCTTTCCTGACGATCTTGTCTAGCGTGTTCCTGTTCGCCTTGGTTAGCTGAAGATACGGGGCCGAGTAGGTTATGGGAGACAAGATTAGGTCCCTAACCAGGTGGAAGGCGTCGTTTTCTCTAAGTCCACTGTTACGATTCGCAACGCGTTTGATCACTCCGGTGACCTGTTCGGAGGCCGTCGTGATCTTAGCAATAGCCGCTGCCTCCTTTCCGTCCCGTTGTAACAAGAGGCCGAGATTGCGCAGCTGCTGCGTGGGCATGATGTCTACGCTGTTGATAGTACTGACGGGTTCAAGTCGTGATTGTTCTTGCGTCTCCGGACTGCATGATGAGGAGCTCCGTCGTGTGGGGTACGCAGCCCAACCTGCAGGTCTTGGCGTATTTGTGGGCCGTCGTAGCCGCCCTCTGCACGACCTTCTCCGTGCAGGCTTCGTACCCCGCGTGACTCGCCCACACCATGAGGTCTTCGGAGTAGAACGCGTGGCCCACGCCATCGATCTGTTTGAGTATATTTATAGCGGCAGGAGGCCGAGGTCTACTAGTAGGGGAGACAAGACGGAACCATGTGGGGTGCCGCAGTTTCGCAGTTTTATCGAGCTGGACTCCTCTCCTCCAATCTGCATTACTGCCGTGCGGATGGTGAAGAAATCGTTGACGTGGCCGAACGTCAGCTGGCCCACCCTCGTCTTCTTAAAGTTACCAAGCCCCCTAACGTAGGACACGTTGTCAATTGCCCCCTTGAAGTGAACGGCCAGTATCCTGCGTGGCAAACTCCGAGTGGCTGTCTTTATTACGAGCTTTTCTTGTTGCACAAGGACGTCATGAGTGCCGAGCTGCTGCCGGAAGCTGTACATCGTTTCGGGCATGCTCGTCTCTTCGAACCTCAGATAAAAGCGTGGAGCAGTGGGGAAGGTAAACAGCGAAAACTTGCGCAGTTGCCACTAACGCTGATTCTGTGGCTGAACGACTAAAGGCCCATGACAGGCAACTCGCCGAAATTCTAAGGAAGCTAGAAGACCTTTTGCCATAACACACACTGTAGACAACACTGAGAAATTCGCAGAAACGCTTGCAAAAAAATACGATAGTATTCTAGCCACACAAAAGAAGCACTCAGACGAGATAAATATTCTGAAAAGCAGTTTGACGAAAATCGAGGCAGAGAATCACAGCAAAGTGCTCGTTGATCTCCACCTCGATATTTACGACCTCGAGTGGCGAAACCAAAAAATGAACTTTGAATTCCATAAGATTCCAGTCACGCACAGTGAAAAGCCCTTGGAAAAAGTCAACGCTATAGCTGATATTCTTCAGACTAGCAAGCTGGTTGAGCAGGACGTAGATTTCATACAGAGATTGCCCTCAAAACCCGACAAATTCCCAGGAATCATTGTGCGGTTTGAAAACCTAGCCGCACGTGAGACACGGTTCCGCAGCTGATGAAAGTTGAAGGAACTGGCGATGATCGTTGCATCCTAGAAGGACCTGTCAAAGAGAAGCAGAGTCTTGCTGTCCGCCGCCCGAGGGTAGGTGCATACCACCGGTATGCACAGGGGCAGAAATATCCGAGTGCGTAGAGAGACGGCGCAGGTGCGATAACCGCACGAACTGTGGACGGCTTGCATAAAATTGCACGTTAATACTTTCCGAAGATGCGGTAAGGTTGTAGTTTTCGTTCCGCAATGGGCAGCCGCTATTTTGATTCAGAAACGATTGCCAGTAAAGGCAAATACAGCAAAAAAGCATTAAAATGTTTTCACCTCAAGGTACAATCTGCTTCTAAGAAAGTTCATGATCTTGACCATTTGTTTTCTCATTTTGGATTTCAGTTTGATGTTATTATGTTTACGGAACCTTGCTATACAAATCATTCACATCTATTTGAACTACCATCCTATAAGACGTTTTTCAAGTACAGAATCTCTAGACATAGAGTTGGAATATCAATCCTGCTAAAGTCGAACTATTTAGGAGACACAAAACACGAACTTTAGTGCATAAAAAGTGACTGGGAAATACAAACAATTAAAACTGACAACTTATTCCTGCCAACCGTTTACCGCCCCCAGAGAGAAACATTGAACAATTTTTTTTCCATAATACAGAAAGTATTTTTGCAAACGAGAATCGATGCCAGCTGGTAGCAGGAGAAAATTTCAATATCGACGTCCTTACAGATACTACACTTTCACGTAATTGAAGAACAACTATTTGATGTTACGGATGCAAAAACGTTAAAAGCGAGCCTACTAGTGTCACTTCTCAATAGAGAACCTTGATTGACCTTTTTCTTATCAACAATAGTGAATTACCAACGCTCTCACGCACGATACTAACAGCAGTAAGTGACCACATCACCACTTTTGTTTTTTTAGAAGGCCAGTCCCCACCAGTCACACAACGTAAAGAAGACCGTACTTGCATTCGCAATATAACAACGACTACGCTCGCTCAATGTAGGATACTGATATCACAATTAGATTGGCAAGACGTATGCAAAGAATCTTGTGCTTAGGATGCTCACACATGTTTCATTGAGATTTTCAAGGAGCTTTATTGCCAGTGTTTTATTTCAAGAATTCGCCATAACAATAAAAATAGAAATCCATGGATAAAGACCAAGCACATTGCCAAAATCAAGCAAAAAATAAATTATAAAAGCGTTTCACCAAAAAGGAAGAAATATAAAATATTTGCTACGTTTAAAATATTTTTAAATAAAGTTCAAATTTAGATCAATAAGGAAAAGAAAGGCTGTTTTTAGAACCGTTTAACTTGTTGAATTGGCAAAACAGATCGTACACGGAAATAATTAACACCCTCCTAAACCGGCACAAGTCGAACTGATTGCCGTGTGAGATCGTAGATATTAACACTGTGCTTACAAATGACTCTCTTGCAAACGGTTTCAAATGTTATTTTGTGAGCATGTTTCAGGGAACCACAAGTCCTGTTTTATTTAGCACCATCGAGAGCAGTATAAATTCTACTATTACCACATACCCGTTCCTGCCCCTGAAGTAATGCATGTTTTCCAGAGTCTCATAACAGCCATGCCTGTGATAGCGATTATATACATATAGGAGCTGTCAAACATGTTTTCATAGAGATTGCCCCAGTACTCTCATTTCTCTTTCCCTTGCGATCGAACGAGCAGTTTTCCCTTCACGAATGCAAAACGCGGAAGTTATTTCCATGCAGAAGAAACGTATAAAAATGAATTTGGTAATTATCGTCATATCTTCATTCTCCCAGTATTTCGCAAAGGATTTGAAAAAAAATTATTTTGTTAAGACTTCCCAATTTTGCTAATAAACACGAAATCCTCACCTACTCGCGGTACAAATTTATACCATCGCGCTCTACTTAACTGGCCCTTAATACACAGAAGAAATTTTTAGAATCACTAGAAAAAACAAAATGTTGCACTTGCTTCTTCGTAGATTTTACGAGTGCCTTTGACTCTCTATAACTTTATATTCTGTTTAAAAAGCTTGAGGCATATGGGTTTCGCGGACACGCATTGCTCATGAAAAAGTCATATTTGAGAAAACATCGCCAATGCGTTCAAATTACTCCTCAACTTCTGCAAAACAACCGATCATGTCCGGAGTACTGCAAGGAAGTATATTGAGACCGTGTTTGTTCAATATCTACATTAATGATATAGTTACGGCTACCCCGAAGGTCAAACACATTATGCCGACGACACAACACTTCTATTCTCTGGACCAAAGAATGTTAATTTAGTAATTATTGCAAATCAAACATTGCTGGCACTGGAGAAATGGTCCGACAACAATAAATTGAAGGTCAATGCGTTTAAAACAAAGGTATGAACTTTTTCGCAAAAAATAGGCGACCACCGAGAAACTGTTTCCTTTCCTATAAGTCACTAACTATTGAGGTCGTGAGCGATTTTAAAATTTTAGGAGTACGATTTTGTACCGACTTCACTGTGCAACCTCACCATCCTGCGCATGCGGAGCGCCCGAGGAAGATGTTTCCTACGTGATGCTAGACTGCCCATTATACTCACGGATTTTTGTCGTGACTCAGTGACCACCAACCCAGGAGGACATTTTACAGACAACTTTTAGTACTCAGAAATGTGTGGGCACAGTGGAATAGTATAGCCGGGTCTATGACCCTGTATTGGTAAAATGGAGTAGCCGGGAGCAGATCCACTTCCAGCCTCTCCACTCAATAAACCAGTTAGACCACCACCACCACCATCTCTAATTCACCTTATTGGAACATACCATATGATAAATAAGCTATCTTTCATTGTGGGCGCGTTATCAAAACTGAGATTTTTATTACCAACGGCAATAGAAATAGAAATCTACCACTCACTTTTTCTGTCCCATCTTAATTATTGTCAACTTGTCTGGGGATTGACAACCCAGTCAAGTAAACAAAACATATTCATTTTTTAAAAAGACCGTTCAGAGCCATTTTCAATATTCAATAAACAAATCCATGGAACCGGACTTGAATACCTTAAATAAATACAGTATTCTAACCTTATACGGCATACGTTTATTCAAGGCCTATAGAAAAGCTTTCTGTTCCACCAGGAAAATACTTTTTTTTCAATTAGCAGACCTCAGCGAGTGAAATCTACCTTATCCTACACGGCAACCTGACAAATAGATTGTAACATGTCCCAGAACAAATTACGTCTCACAGATGTCTTTTGTGGTGCCCTCAATGCTAAACCGGTTATGTAAACATAACGTGGATGCCATGTATTCCAATCTACAAGATATTATTATATTGCTGAAATGTTGACTACACACTCATTAACAATTTTTTGTTGTGCACTAATGCGGCCCCTTTTTGTTATCTAATTGAATTTTTGTCTCGTTTACTTGTTGTCTGAAGTGCTGACCACCTTGTCTTTGCTTTGTACCCGACGGGGCCAAGGGCTAGTCAAGCTGTCTAGTAGAGCTTTCTACCTTGGCTGCGCTACTTTATACGAAAGTGTCTGTATATATAGATGTACATAGGTGGAAATATTGAATTCTTTCATTTATTCATTTCTTCTTCTAGGTAGGTAAGGAGCCTACGGAGCACGATACGTTTCATTACATTCCCTACGCACGACTTGAGGGAGATGGGGCGAATGTTCGCGATCGTGGGGGTTTTGCTTGGGGGGGGGGGGGCGCACAGCACTTGCACCTCTTTCCACTCCATGGGCAGCCGCAAGGTATACCAGGTTCTGTTGATGTTGCCCAGAAGCGTTTTGGCCGCCGCGTCACTTAAACTGCCGAGCAAATTGTAAGTGATCATGTCTCCACCAGGTGCAGTGCATCAATTGCTCTCATCGATGTCTTTCCAGAGTTCTGCCAGCGAGAACGGCTCGGCGAGTTTGTTACACGGCGGGCCCTCATACCTCCGCAGATTTAGAACTTACCCCTATCAGTACTGAGAAAACGCTGTCAGGTCTGCGGCGAGCTTGTGGCCATCTCCATTGTTGGTATTTAGAACCCTGCTGTTGTGATGCGTTGCGGTCTTGCTGCGCAGCTAGTCGATGAGGTGACTAAGGAGGCCACCGATCTTGTGCGTAGGCACCCTACCTAGCAGTCCGTCACATATACTCAACCAGTTCTCTCTGCTGAGCTTGGTGGCGTACTCTGCAATCTCTCTGTTAAGGACTGCAATTTTCCGGGCTATCTTCTTGTTTCTCTGCTTGCGTTTACCATCCCGTGAGCGAGTGCCGAGCCTTCCACATGTGGGCCCGCCTCGCGCCGACGAAGCGCGTCTGCACCGTTACTGTAGCCTCTCGCGTAAATTTGGCAAGCGTCGTCTTCTGATCCCGCTCCCATTCCGGGTACGTCTGCTTGCCTTCTGTGGGGTACCGTTCGTTTTCCACGTCGATGTGTTCCTCATCTGTGTACTTGCGGAACATGTCGCAATCCGTGATTCGGACTCTGCCGAGTGCATCCCGGAACCGCGGACCCTTCATTTCTATGCCGATGGTGGTGTGGTGGTTTGATGTTTTTTTTGAAGATCATCATCAGCGGATCTCCCATACAAGGCGGAATTGAAGTAAGAAAAAAAGAAGCCTCGCCTAGTGTCGCGTGTAGCAATCATCATCTGTATTTTCCTAGTACTTCCTTGTCTATAAATCTACTCAGTAAAAAGGTCCTGAAGACTCCCGTTAAAGAAATGTTTCACACAACAGTTATTGGTAATGGAGATTTTCAAGGGGACATTACATGGCACGAAGCTACCTGATTGCTGATCTCTGTCGCCCACCAGTTTGGGTCGGAGTATTTCATCCAAAGTTCAATGCCTACGATGCCAGACAGAAACCGACAAACGTGTATTTCTTGCAAAGTCAAACAAGAAAATCTCAATGCCCTTTCACGCAGTAAAAAAACTTGAGCCGCAAGTATGAATTACCAATACCACAACATAAATCAGACTTAAACGTACTATGATTCCTTTCAAAATACAGTGCCACGTGTAAAATGACTACTCCTTGTGGCTCATTGCATAGGAAATTTTCCGAAGCTAAAGATGAGCTGTGATGAGAATAACATGATGTGATGTGAGATATGCTCACACAGAGTGAGCAGGTACATGGTGTATTGTTGAAGAAGCATCGTGCCCAAAGGTATCTTGTAACAAAAGGTTTGCATAACAACTAAAGGTCTCACCCAAATTTCCTGTGTGGATATTGACTAATCTATGCAGCATGAAGCCTGGGCATATTCGGGAGTCGAAGTAGAGCCATGATCGAAAAGCTCACTAAACTATTCCATACCTTTACACAGGGTGACCAAAGTGTTCATGGTTCATCTTGGGAGGTAAACGCAGCTTAGATATATGTTAACATAAACCGTAATCATAATGTCAAGAATCACACCCAAGATAAGCTTCCTTGTTGAGAAAAGACTACCATGTGTAAGAACGCTTATGATAGCGGTCTTAAGCGTACACAAAATGGTTCCGCTCGTGAGGGCGACGACCTCAACGACGACGTCTAAGGACATCTTCAGCGGGCGAACGAGGCCCACTTGCTCGCTCGAATTCGCACAACAGACCAGTATACGGTGGATGCTGGACGCTACAACCTCCGACACCGAGACGCCGAGTACAGCCCATGGGATAGTGTCTGGGTTTGGACTCCAGTCCTGCACCGTGGTCTCAGTTATAACATTCTGTGACGACATTTCGGGCGCTATCGACTTGAAAAGCGCGTTCCTCAACATACCTACTAGGTGATCCCGGTGGTGAGTCCGGAACATCAGAACGATGCACGCGGCCGGAAGTGATCCATGTGGTTCGTCTGAAACCTTCTCAACATGATGACGGACCTTTTTAGATGTGGAGCATCTCCTGCTCGGGGATGTGTCCCCGGGCTTGTGTACCTGCGCCAGTTTTTTTTATCTATGTCATCAATAGGCCAAGTGGAGCGCATGTTCCATTTCTTTTCTGGACGCGTTATCTTCGTTTGTAGGGAGAGTGTTTCGAACTATCGGCACCTGCCTAGATTAATATTTTTTAATCTTTTAACTTTAACTCAGCCGGTCCAACAACCCTTGCGCCGAGAGAAAAATTCCCGCAGAGCAGAGGCCAGGGCATTCGATTAACCGACACTCGGCTGCGCAAGTCACGTTGTTGACTGCTGCATCACGCCTCTGCATTCTTATAGTTGTTAAAAGACCAAAAGTTCGCCCCAGTAAACTTGTTTTTCATGCAAAACAACTGCTTCGTTTTTGAGTTCATGACAATATATTGAGTGTGCTTGGTGTTTCGGGAAAGGTGCATATTCCAGATGGTTATTTTTGAACATAAATATTTCCCCTAACACCAAGTATGACAAAACATTATGCCACAATTCCCACAGAATGTGGGCCTTGTGTACTAGGGCTCATGGAAAAAGGATATTTCAAATTTTCTGATAAACCGTGATTCATACGACCATTCAATTGTGCCGCATTTTACGCAGCTTGGCGTACGCTTACAGGGTTCCCCATCCAAGGGCATGTGGCATAAGAGAGTGTGAGAGTATCAAAATATACAATTGTTCAATGTAATCCCGCACAAATAGGGCCTCATTTTAGGCAGGAAAGCGTGCAATGCTTATTGAGGCTCCTCCACCTGGTATAACACCTCGGTGATATTCGTGTAGAAAAAGAAAGGACAAAACGTATAGGAACAAAGTGCTTAACTTAACCATGCATTTCGGAAGATGACCAAATCCTCCATGGTGTCTCGCGGCAGGCGATGTTTGCCGAAACAGATCTGGGAAGATCCAATTTACTTAATGCCATGATTTAACACAAGAACAGGTGCTTTGTTTATGATGGCTTATTGTTTAAGCATAATGCGTTGGGGATATTTGGAAGTTCTAGACAAGCGATTATACAAAACTTCACTGAAATAGGGGACATAGCCTACCCGCGCATGGACCCAGTTGAAATGGGCATGTAGCCTCAAGAGATTAGGGAACACAAAATTCATTAATTACGCCAAACATTCCGAATTAAAGTAGTTCCGACTTTATGGAGGAACTTGAAACACGTGTTGAAAGTCGCATTCATTATACATGTACCTAGGTGAGATTTGGAAGCTGACGTTAGGATACAATTAGGAGAGTGCAATAACATACCTCAGTTTTACTTGGGATACTTTAGACGTGCTTGTTGAATCATGGAAGAGCGTGTTGCATACACAAATCATGTAGCATAAAAATTAACTCCCACCTCAACATACACACGCCAATATGACATGAGTCTACAAAGAACGCATGCCGTAAATGTGAAGTCTTATTCAAGTGGAATATTGCTTTGACGTCAGTCTGCATATGAAAAAAAACGCAACGTAAGATATCTCTGAACTATAGCATATCTTCACCCAGGTTAGGTGATGCGTGCATGGTATCTTGGGGAAAAGACATGTTGCCAAAAGAAACCTTCCAACATACAAAATTACCAAAAACGCCATAACATGGAACAACATTATGCCAAGCCATTACTCCAGAATTCGCACTGTAGGTAGGATGCCACTTGTACAACGCATTTTGCCAAGGGGATATTTCAAGGTTCAAGTTCAGCCATGGGGCAAAAAGGCGCTCAAAATAGGGACTTTTTCCAGCAATGCTGACGCATGCATGGTGTGTTGTGGCAGCGGTATGTGGCACAATGGATCTGGGAACAAAAAATATACCTAACACAACAAAAATCTCGCTCAAGCATTTGGTGCACTTCAAAGGAAAGTGTGCCGTGTGCATAATGGCTCACGCGGGTGGCACATTGCCGTTGAGCGATACAGTTGTGTTGAGCACAACGCTGTTATTCGAGGGGCAAAATTTCTTGGATGAAGTATAGGATAATTGATAAAGCAAATGCGCACTTCAACATTTTACAATTTGGCCGGACGGACCAGGCGTGCAGAGTGCCTCGTCAAAAGGGATGTTTCTCTAAAGGTATAAGGTATAAATATTATTCAAAAAGGTCAAAAAATGTTACAGACATATGTCATATTTTTACGCAGTTAAGCAAGCCCCGTGTATAAAGGATCTTCGAGTGAGATTTCCTAACCAGTATTTGGCAGTTTAAACAAGTCATTACAAAACGACCCCTGACGTGTCGAAGCTGCTTGGCGTAGCTGCATCGCCTGCGTGTGCATAGTGGGCGATAGAAGGGCCTCTTCCTGAAGTCATCTAAAAACATATTTATTATTAGCCTGAAAAAACATACTCAAGTGGGCAACAATTTTAAAAGCGAAAAGGCATGCCGTCAGTATAAACACTCATATATGAGTAATATTGTGTGTAATGCACAGGAGGCTAAAGTTGGGCCGAAGTTACATACAAGGTGGCCTTAGTGTGCATGGTAGCTTTTAGGAGTAACAAGTTGTCAAAAAGTATCTGGGAACCTAAAAACGCTGAATCCGCCGAGAAATTCCACTGAAATCATCATCATCATAATCATAATCAGCCTATATATACGCCCACTACCGGGAAAAGGCCTCATCCAATATTCTCCAATTGCATGCATTATTCTCCACTGAAATATGACGCGTTTTATGAAGGAAAGTGTGCCACGATTAGAAAAAATGCATTACTGTGCCATAATTCTTAGGTGATATAGGGGAATGATGACACGCCCTAGCGCAAGAAGGATTCAAGTATGCCATATGTTTATGTACAACGGACACGCCTGCATGCTGAGCTATGAAGGAGTCTGCTGCCTAAATAAATTTCGAAACAAAAACCCACTAGCATGAATACCTCATTCAAGTACAGATATGCCATAATATTGTGCAAGAAAGCATGCCCCGTGTGTGAAGGATCCTTCATGTGGCACATTGTCTAGGATATATTTAGCGAAGGAAGATATTCTTTACTGCAACGGAGCAATGAAGAAATCATGTTTTTCAACACCGAGACGAACGCGTGCATGCTGCCTCGCGGATAAACCAATATGGTTACGTGATATGGGCAATGTAATTCCCTGTAACGCAAAAAACAACACAAATATGCCGCGATTTTAAAAAGCAAGCGCGCCCAATTTCGCCACAATATTTGACACAGTGACCTGTATAACTTTGGGGGCTGTCAAATTGTAACTTCCCCTAAAAAATGTTCAAGATTGCACCGATATCCCGTAGAGTGAAGTTAACTCTTAGGATAAAAAATGCGTTAAATTGTGGTCTTATTTCACGCGCTGTTGCATACGCATACATGGCATCGCGATAAAGCACAGTGTTCGCTATATAGCTCAGGTAACAATAAAATTCCACTTTACGCAAAGAACACATATATTTAGCACATTTTTATGCATGTTTAAGTGCCATCCATGTTAGGCATTTATGGCAGAGTGGTTCAGGATATACAGGATGTGAGGATAGTCTTAACGCGAAAAATGAACTCAAAGATTTTTTAAGTGAATTACAAAGCGTTATTCATTAGTGCCGTCGTATCTGACTAACATGGTTCCTAGCACATACAGCAATAGGCAAGGTATGTATAACGCAGCAAAGTTCCAATCAAGTTCCAACGTTTTACACACATGACGTGACAAGTGTACATACCGGCATGGATATTGTATATTCTTTAGATATCTGCGCAAATACGTTAGCTATAAATCAAATAAACTCACGGGATGATGTCTTAATTACAGGAACGATGACCTTGGCGGGCATTACACATCGCTCAAGTAGCGTAAAAATAACTCACAAGAACTAGAATGCCCGTATAAACAAAACAAAAAGTTACACAGATCGGCTTCTATTGTGGACCCTGCTTCACTTAGGTGGCATTTTCCTATAGGTAACATAATGGTTGAGCCAAAAATTACTGACGTTAAGAGACAAAACAGAGGTCGTTGAGATGCCACTCAGATGGATGAGTTCACCTCAGTGAATGTATCCTTGGGCACTGGCTGAAGCCATGCCACGGGTTACCAGAAAGATCAGGTGCGCAAAAAGAGAGCTGCGCAACAATCCCCCGGCTGCTAGGGGAAAGGATTGGGATTGGGGTTGAGCGATGAGGTGTGGTAGGTAGGTACTGGTATGTAGTAGCAGCGAGAGCTAAGGTTTTATTTGGCAAAAAAGTGCAAGGATCGGTGCGTTGTAATTGTGTTTTAAACAACAAAAAAATATTATTTTCTCCACGGTCATCTTATGGTGAGTTTGAGGCTAGGGTAGGCGCGTGTTGCCATAGTGGTGGGGGTTGTCGTAGCAGCGTGATGAAACAGAGGAAGCGCGAGGATTCTGGTACATAGGCTTCAAAACCAGAAAAGCACACAAATATGACTGACTTACATGCAAAAGGCATACAAAAACATAGAGCCTCGCTGCAGTAGCATCCTGAGTAAACAGCTTCGAATTATCACCTGAAGAATTCTACCCAAATTTGTCACAAGATTACAGAAGCGTTCATGCCCTCTGAACAAAGTCAAAGTTTTACAGAGGCGGGTCTGGCATGCATACCAGGATGTGTGAACCCGGAGATTAGGTAGAGATTTGCGAAGAGTAAATTTAGCTGTAACGCCAAAGAAACGCGCAGAAATACTCCCTTTTTGTACACATGAAGGCCTGCACGCACATTGCATTTCGGTCAAGTAGCACGTTCTCAAAACTACTTAAGAGATCACATTATTCCTTGTGATTGCGTTTGTCGGATTGGGTGTGTCACAGCTGCGACAGTAGCGTGCCGGAGCTAAAAGCCGCGGTACAAACTGTTTCCGTAACAAGTTCAAGAATTTGGTGGTTGCAGTGCCTCATTAGTATTTCAAGTGTCTCCTCCAACACAGCCGCTTCAGACGCGAATTCGTCAACAGTCTTCGGAAGGTTGCGGACATGGCATGCGAAGAGCTCTTGCTTGACCCCTCACAACAGAAACCTTAGTTTCTTTTCTTCGTTCATTTTTGTGTCCCCACGGCGAAAAGTTTGTTTCAAATCCTTCACGAACACGAGCACACATTCATTAGGATGCTTCGTGTGTGTCTGCAGTAAGTGCTCGGCACGTTTCTTGCGTACCGGAGCCGTGAACGTTTTGGAAAGTTGGGCTTTGAATAACATCAATGTCGTCACTGTACATTCGTGGTTCTCGAACCACATGCGTGCGAATCCTTCAACGTAGAAAAACACTTGCCTGAGTAATTTGTCATCATCCCATTGGTTAAACGTTCGGACCCCCTCGAGTTGCTGCCCCCAGTGCTCAGGATCTTCCGTAGGAAACCCGTGAAATGATGGTGGCTCGCGGGGTTGCTGCAGAACTACAAGAGAGCTCGCTGCGTTAGTCATCGTGGATCCGTTGTTCATCACTCCATTTTCACGTGTTGCACATTAAATTTAACCAGCAGTAGTCCGAACAGCGGCTTTGCGCGTTGCTTTCGGCGATTCGCAAAAGTTGGGTTTGGTTGACGACTTGAAGAACGTTTAGGGTGCATGCACCCTCCACCTCCAACAGATGTCCCGAAGCCAAGGACGACAAATTTGTTTTCAAGAAAAAGAAGTTTTTTGGAGCGAACTTGTGCTCCCCAAACCACTCAAAGAATACACCGGTGGGCAAGCAGCAGGCAAAAAACTGACGTGTGCAAGTGAGGGTTGGTGGGTCGAATACCGCGGCATCTGTACTGCCAAAATTTATCTTTGGGCGCGAGTGTTTCTCGAACCGTCAACATGCATTCAGAACACTGTAGATAAAATAATATTTTAGGCTGATGACGTTAGTTCGAAACGCTCTCCCTATCAAAGCAGATAGGACATGCGGCATAAAAATAGAAAAGGGAAGAATCGCTTCGCTTGGCCCACAGACAACACAGACCAGCGCAGCCGGGTGGTAAAAACAAAACATAAGCAAACACAATGAAGGTTCATTGCAGTATGAATGGTGCACTACGCAGACATATTGTCTTTTTATGTTTCTGGCTGTACAACAGCTTTGGCTACATGAAAATTACCTAACCCACCTAGAGCTCAGACTCAAGTTTGCACAATTTTAAGCAAGTTGGCTAGAGTTTTGTGCGAGGTTCGGGAATGTGACATTTTGCAAAGACATAATTGAAACGCTGTTACCCATAAGTCAATAAAGCATAAAAATAGGTCATAGGTTTAGGAATGATGGCTATATATTCATAATGTCTTTTTCAAAAAAAATACTATATAAATAGGAAACACAGCGAGTAGCCGAGAATGCTTATTCAAAAGTCCCCAAATTGTGCACAACTTCTCGTGGCATAATTTGAGGCTGCTCAACTAAAGCATATTCTATAGAGTTCGGCGGAACAATAAATAAGCAATATGCCAAAAAAGAGAAAACGTATGCCCTGTAGGGTTGACCGATTACGCGTACATGATGTGTTATTGAAGTCGTATATTTCCCCAACTGTTTATTAGCATCAGAACAACCCAACTCATGTATTGCCGATTGAAACTGCCCCGATTTTAAAAAGGGTGGCCAAGCTTCCGAGGCCGGCATCGTGGCATTGCTACGTCGCTAGTGTTTGCGCGATTGCAAACTTCGTCAAAGTTGGCTTGGACAAGCACCTTATATGGTTCCCCCGCAACAACGTTTTAGTATTGCCCCCTTATTCTTTACAGATAACCGCCCTTTGCTTATACGACTACTGTTACCGATTTTCTTCTATCAAGAAGCTCCTGACTGGAATTGTCATCTCCAACTTGTCATACCTTTATTCTGTTCAATAAAATGGTCAGAACAACTGAATGCCGTCGTTTCAAATGGCTAATTCCTGCGAACGCCATGTATTTATACCAAACTCTTAAGTATTACTCTCTGTGAGGATGCCTCCGAGAAATATAACTGAATTGAAATAATTTTTAACAACGCAACCAGCTGCAGCTGGCATAAAAATTCGGTCATACATTCGCAGTACGCCAAATAAAATCACCTGCATAAATAACCCTCTTTTTATCCTTTTCAAGGAAAAAAACAGTAAAAAAACACGCTACACACGAGCAGAGGCAAGACAGGGACAGTCACTGTGACTGTCAAAGTGACTGTCCCTGCCTTGCCTATGCCCGTGTGTAGCGTGTTTTTTTTTTTTACTTTTTTTTAACTTGAACATGATGAACAAAACAGGCCCAGACTCCCACTCTGCTCCTTTTATCCCCTCTGCTGATTCCGCGAGACGAGATATTCGACTTACTTATTACAGCCGTCATTCATTGAAACAACACCCCAGTAATACCTTAGCTTTGGCAAGCATCAAGTTACACGAAAAGGTATTACAATATTCTCAACGAATATTTAGGGCATAATTATAGCGGTCAAACAAATTTGAACACCAAACAATTTTTTTTTTTCAAAACACCCATACCCTCCGTGAATATTTTTGGATCTTAAATTTTGTATTCAATGAGGGTTCACTGCCAGAAACGTCGCCAAACCAGACGTTATTACTGAATGCTTGAAATTATTGAGCTTTGTTGACAGTTGTGCAGTCATAATATGAAGAAGCAGAACATTGTCATTCTATTACGGCGAATAAAAATAATATAAAGATTGCTTGATCGTTTTTTAGCCTTCGCGAAATTTATTCAGTGAGAAATAATGAACTTAACTAAGGGATACAACAAAAATGACACTTGTTAAATATCTTAGCACACAAAAAATTATTTCTACTTACCCTCACCTGAAAACGGACGATTAGCCTCATGGGTTCGCTTATTGAGGTACAGTTATTTTTTGATAAAACTGTTATTACCTTCAGCTTTTCGTAATCAAGAATGCCACTAGTAAAACTAAGCATGAAACTTTTAGTTCTCGCAAAGGCATTTCTATAAAAGTACACCAAGCGCGATAGGCGTATTGAGTGAGTTTAATTGTGTAGCTATCTTTGGGCTTCGCAATCACAACTACCGCCACCACTTATATATGCACATTCGCCTACCTCCCAACATCATAGCTAAGTTAACAGCATCCGCTTTTACCGGTTTGGTTGAGGTTGAGATTACGTGGCCCATCGTGGAAATTTGTGCTTCGTTACTGTGAATCATTCCAGATATACATCTGCGTGTTTTAGGCGAAGTCTTATACGCAACAGTTGGCGACCCAATCGGCCACTGAAATACAACCGCTACCATTTTTGAAGCGGCCGCCCACCCACTCTTGGCCTACGTATTACCACACTTCGCGATCTATTACGCGGACTTTAATGCGCAGTTGGATTAACTGCTATTTTCTAAACTGTATTAGAGCTTAGTGGCTGGGGTTCCTATTCCTACTCTGCTTCAGTGATGACCGCTGCGATTCTCCAATTCCCTTTTCTAATACCCCATGACATACACTGATAACAGGGGAAATGGACGCTACATATTAAATGGTACGTCGACGCTGCCCACAATCAGCCGCCTTTTCGACCCCAAATAAGAGCTTGGTACTAAATATTTAAAATGTTCAAAAAGTTTGACGTCTTCTGGTCAATTCGTGGTGGCAAGAGCTAGAGGGATAAATCGTCGCTTCGAATTACTAAACATGGACAGGAGTTTTTTGGAAGTACCGAATGTTAAAAAAACCACCTCAAGGTGCTTGGCTCTTTAACGCTCAAACCGCATACTTAAAAATGCGCAAAGAGCGTTTGATTTATCTGCTACTGAATTCGTGAACCGAATCATCCCCTCTACGAGCAAATACAATACTGAAATTCGGCCAACTCATTTGTCTGTTTTCATCTTTTTAGTGACTGTGAAACAGAGATCGTGTGACGCTGTGGAGTACACTTTACCCCTAGACAAGTTCAGCAACAAGACTTTGGTAAGTTGGAAGGACAGTATAACTTCTTGTGGACAAAGGGGTAGTCCTTCAGCTGTAAAATTTTGTGACATAATGCAATACGTTTTAGAAACAATATTTATCTATTCACACATTGTCCTTACCAACTGCAACATCGAACGCGTCGATATTGTAAGCTATTTCACATCAAAGCCGTAATATAAAACCACTGTAGCTCAGGTAAAAACATACGCTTTGGGTAAGGGGGAAGACTCAAAGTCTGAGCAGGCACATCTCCAGACTAAGTAGAGGAGACCTGCCTATATCCTTATTAGAACGGCCATTTGCGTGGTCTGGTGGTCTGACACGGGTAACTTGACGCAAGTGCTGTTGTATGTCTCATAAGCTTTGCTGTACATCTGCTCCACGGCGGTGTATCAAGAATGTGCTATGATGTCGAGAACGAAAAAAATGGTAAGCCAGTGAACAGACATGTCATTTTCACAAGTGCACAAGGGCGCGCCTATATAGCCTACATATAGCTGTGCCGGCACCCGTACGGCACAGCTCAGTCTCAAGAACAGTTGCAAACTCTCAAAGCTGGCAGTTTTGTTTGATGTTGCTTGCTGCTAAGCTGCGATGCCTTGGTACTCACAGAACCAGTTTGCCACTCATGTGCGATCTTTTTAAATCCAACACACATCCTGTACAGGGTGTATATCATCTTGTTTTGGCCAGGAATGGCAAGATGGGCCTGAGTTCTTGCAGGTATGAATATTACAAAGTTGCCAAAAACGATTCGCTGTTGTTTATTAAATGAAGGTTTATCCAATCAAACTTGTCCTCGAAAAGAATACAATAGCAAACTTCCACAAATAGTGAGTGAGTGACACGGATAGATGATCCCAAGCAAATGAAATGGCGCGACGTTTGAGTTGCGCATATGTATTATTAAGCAAATTTGTGTCAGAATGCGTGGAAATAAATTAGCAACACTGGTGATCTAATAAAGCTTTTTCGGCATATCACCTGGTGGTATACTGTCATCAATAAATACCATAGCTTGTGCGTCAAGCCAATCAAAGAGAAGATAAAACGCACTTCGTTATGAAAGCAGATAAGCCGAACGGGCGCATCCACACTATAGAAACAAAGCACATAAAAAAAGAAGTCTTGCTTTGCTGCAATACAAATTCTAAGACAAGTCGGGCGCGAGGCGCGGCAACAGCAAAGCGGCAAATATTTTATTAACAGTCACAAATATGGTGCAATAAGGCTTCAGAGGCGCAACTGGAATGAAGTCAGGCTTGCGTACGCCTTCTGAGTGTGCAGGACTCATTGTAGAATAAACCGCTTGGTGCCTATTGACGAACGCTTGCCTGTATTCTCAGGGTCTGAATAATGGACAGAGCATGGTCGCGCTGAATACGCGCCACTAAATTGGGATAATTCGACAACCACACTCAATTCCATAGGGCATACTGGAAGTCTTTGGCTTTGTAATTTCAGCGTTCGTTCATTCCGCAGGTGCTGGTTCGTAATGCGTAACGTGACCAAATTTGCGCTTTTCCTCCGCACGTCGGAGTATCTGCTGGCTGGAAGGCGTCATCGTCGTCTGTCGACTGTAGGCAATATTGAGTGCAGTCATCTGCTGGGTTTCCCGGAAGCTGGCATTCTTTGCAAAACTGATCCGGGGCGGTATTTCCTTAATATCTTAATTGGACGTCGACGTACACAAACAGCATGTTCTCCATCATTTTGTTCAGCCGTAGGTTAGGTCGTTGGTTTTCGGGAAGGTATACGATGGTCCTTCTGCTTAAACTTATCCGGTGCTTTCGAATATTGTATGTACCCTGCAGGAAATGGCGTTCCTTGGTCCCCAAATATTTTAAGTCTTATTGTGTGTCTTCTTCAACCCAGCACCAACCCAGTAGTGCTGCTTGAGATGCCCATAAGAGGGCTCGAATTCGTCGAAAATCGCACCATTCTATTCTTTTACTCCCTGTACTCGTACGGACATCACCGTTTTAATCTTTAAAGCATAATCAGTCTTA
This sequence comes from Haemaphysalis longicornis, assembly GCA_013339765.2. Lineage (NCBI taxonomy): Eukaryota > Metazoa > Arthropoda > Arachnida > Ixodida > Ixodidae > Haemaphysalis > Haemaphysalis longicornis. Next base: position 96,461,826 of record CM023454.1, on the reverse strand, counting down.
TCACCATTCTCTTTGTCGCCGTAACACCGAAATATCCTTTCGTGCAAAATGTTTCATTTTTCACCTCGATGTAGCTGCATCCTCCCCATGATATACATTTGCAGCACACAGACCACTCACTTGAATTATTCCGCTCATCGCAACAGAACTGTTACTGTTTCCCCTCTTTCCTTCCACCGTGCAGCCAAAGATCGAAATGACCTTACCTGGTCCATTGTAAAAACCAACTACGCATCAAACTTGATAGCAAATTCTACAACTCACCTTTATTTGGAAAAATAATGTGCGCAAAACGTTTCCTTCTCCTGCCTATCGAACTCTTATGTAATACTGCCTAGTTAGGTCCTGTAAGAAATGACAATGAATGAATGAATGAATCATGCGCTGTATCCAATGGTGCCCCTAGGCACAGCAGCAGTGTATCTGCTTGGAGAGATACTATCTCTGGCTACAACAATCCACATTTTCGCTTATCTCTGTGTAGCAAATTGGTCTACAAGTCCCATTCTGATCTGTGGGTTAGATAGTAAGGATGCAGGCCGCAGATGTTTGGAGCTTTTCTTCGGGAGCACTTTAGGCCACTTGAAGTGAAAAATGTTTGCGACGTATTAAAAAACCTTGGATGTAACAGAGGCTTCTTAATTCAACGCAGAATCGCCAGGCGCCGTCTTTCTTTTTTACCACCACCACTGGTGAGGCCCAAGGACTGCACGAAGGCTCGATAATATCCTTGGAGAGCATCTTGTCAACTTCGGCTTGGATGACGTCTCGTTCAGCGCGAGATACCCGGGGCGCCTGTGGATGGGGCTGGCGTCACCGGGTCGATTTGATGAGTCAAGAGGCTAGTGCGACCCAGCACTGGATTCTCCAAGTCGGATTCTCCAAGCCCATGCAGAAGGTGTACCCGAATAGGGACAGGTCAGGGCTAATCATAGCATCGAATTGAGTGGTGGGGCGGAGGTGTCGCGGATGAAGTGGGCGAATGGGATATGGGGTCTATAGTAAAAGCAGAAATGTAGAAATCGGAGACTGGAGAAAGAGTAGCGACAGTCATTCCTTGAGGAAGAACCTGGGTGTGGAATGCGAAGTTCACGAAAGGCAACGAGCCGTGGATCTGCTGTATGGAGACAATAGCACAGGGAACGGCGACGTTTCGGGTGAGTAGAACGTCAAGGACGGGCGCAACGGCATAGTCTCCTTCGGGGACGGGCATGCTTGAAGAAAAAGGGACATAAGTAGCGGCTTGAGGTGGCAGTCTAACGTGCTCATAAGAGCGTAAGTGGAGGAAAGGTGGGGAGTGGTCCTCGGCGGAGAGTGGGAGCTCAAGTCGAAGCAGACCCGTCGAACAGTCGATTAGTGCGGAATAGTCTGATAGATATCGCGGCCGAGAATGACGTCATAAGGGCATTTGTCCGGAACACAGAACATAACAGTGACGGGGTGGCCGGCTATTCTCCCTCGGGCAGTGCACATACCCACGACAGCCGAAGTTCCTCCGTCAGCAAAGCGAACGTGCGAAAGGGCAGGGGTGAGTACCTTGCGGAGACGACAGCGCAGCTGTGCACACATGACGGAGATGTGGGCACCAGTGTCGATTAGGGCACTAACCGGGACGCCATCAAAATAAACTGCTAGCAAATTGCCTTCAGTCGGCAACGCAAGAGAGGGTTTGCGTGGCCGGTCGTTGAAGCAGCGTCATTTCGGGGAGCTGCATCAGCTAGTTTCCCGGAGATGAACCTTGAGAGTGGTGCGGCGAAAGTCGACGAGGTTCCGGAGGGCGAGACGGGCGACGGCTTTGAGAGGTTGTACTCTCCGTTGGAGCATCTGCTGCTAATTGGGTCTCAAGGTGGGGCTGCGAGCAATAGTAGGTTGGGCGGTGTTCATCCTTGCGGCGGGGGTCGTCCCAAAAGGTATTCCTGGAGGACCAGTGGTTCTGACAGCAGCGCGCGACTTGCCCAACATGCCTCCATGTGAAACAAATCGGCGTGTCATCCGGAGTTCTCCATTCAGCGGGGTTTCGATAGCGCGCAAGGCCGTACACATTGCGTGGTCCGGGTGGGCATAACTGCGGCGGAGAGGAGGAGTTACGGCGCATACTGGCTGGAAGCCCGTGTTGGTAATTTTGTCATGAACGACAGCTTGAACGAGCGAAATGGCTGGAAGAGGGCTGGTGACGGCATGGGGCACAGTTTCGGCAGGAGCTCTCGCTTCAAGTTCTCGGAGTACCATCTTTTGGACGGCTTGCTCTATGGCGTCACGGTAAGATGGCGCGGGTGATAACGACTGAGGGGCTGGTGCGGTCGCAAGAAGTAGCAGTGGTGTGGGGCAGCTGTTGCAACTGCTGCATGATGCGCCGGCTCTTCGCATTCTCGAAGCACAGGCATTCTTACAGGATAGCATCGCCTGTAGTACAGTCATTGCATATTAGCAGTGAAAGGCGTCGTCAGCTTTTCCTCTGAGCACATTCCCGACCTTGTCCTGCTCGTTCATGCTCGCATCGACCTATGGCAGAGAGCCAGAACGTCGTGGATGTAGGCGACGTACGGCTAGGTCGACGTTTGGGCACGGGAGGCAAGTTCCCTTTTTGCGCGTAGCTGGTGGGGCGAGAGGTTTACGAACTCTTGCAAAAGCTTGGCTTACAATCGTCCCAGCTGGTGAGCGTGGAGTCATTTTTCTTATACGAAGTGGGGGCTGTACCTCTGAAGCAGCAAGAAAGGTTGGCAAGCATGATAGTGGGGTCCCAACGGTTGTAGGTGCTGATCCGCTCGTGGTGTTTGATCTAACCTTCGACGTCAACGTTGTCAGTGCCGGTGAAGAAACCAGGCTCGCGAGGCTGAGAAACGACGACCAGCGGAGTCGCCGACTCGCTGGGTGGAGCCAGGGTGGCAGGGTGGATATGACGCCCGCTGCGGAGTAACGTGATGAAGGGTCACGAAGCCTCGAGGATTTGAGCGCCAAGACGAGAGGTAAAGATGTCGGGAAACCACCACAAAGTTGTTACGGAGAGGAATACGAGAAAATGAAGGTGCATTGCAAACACCCAGGGAAGCGAGCACCGCGTTGGACCTAGCCGGAACCTCTTCTTCCCAGCTGAGCCCTATCACATGTCCGCATTGCTTGGGGCTATGTACAGACATTTCGTCCTTTGGCTACTGACACACTGTAACAATATCACTTTGATATTATAAAGCGTGTGCATTATGGCAATGTGCACAGACAACAGTACGTAGTATCATGATGCAGCTTTTTTCGCCGAGCCCGGTTAAATAAGTTTAAATTCCGTTCTTGTTGTACGGAGAAAGCTCTCCATCACTGAAACAGACTTTTGAAGGCAGAAGGCAGCGTAGTTGTGCCTAATTGCCCTTGGCGCGGCCTCAATACGTACGCTCAGATTGTCAATCATTATACGCTGCTTAGGGTGGGCACGATGTGGGGCGTTTAGCAGCTGTCTCTCTCAATGCCGACGAAACTGGCGTCTTTGACAGGACGAAAGATTCGCATGAATGGCGCTCGTGTACCAGTGTTCCCCACTGTATTTGTAACTGATCGCCACCGTCGAATTCCAAATAGAGCATGCATTATTGCCCCAAACTGCCAAAAGGGTCATTAAAATGTGCCACCCAAGAGACTCTTTGTGGGTATGTTACCACCTTAACTTGCCTACTACGAACATATCGGTGAAAATTTCAAATGGCCGATAAAGGGCGAGGCACTTCTTTGACATGTAGAAATTTTTGTTGGGTGAAAAGCACGGCTTGATTACGCGCTTTCGTATGCGCAGCCACTCTCCTCTTGAACGAGGACATTACCAAAGGTTACGTCACCTCCACTTTCGTCTACCGCGTCCAAATTTTCATGCTGGAGCGAGCCTTATAGGCGATTCTCAAGCGCGTGGAAATCATTACGCTGCGCTTGATCCTAGCAGAAATAAATGCTGCATTTGTTCAAGTACGTGATGAGTTGCGTACGTTTTTAGTAGTTTCTGATAAAAGGCGGCGGCAGCACTCGCACAGCAAAATGAACGTTCATTCTCTTTTTCGTGTTTCGGCATCTCAAGTTGGAATAGGCTGACCATATACGGCGTGAGGCTGGGCAATGTTGGTGCGCGGCCGACGAGGTGCATAAGTGTCTGTTGCTCACGGGCGAAAGGACACTTTCGAGGCTTCATTCTCAATCCTGACGTTCGTATCGTCTCCAGTGAGACTTCAACTTTGCAAGATGATCTTCGAAACTACGGGCGAATATGATAACGGCCTGGGTTAGGAACGTGAGCTACTTTGGCCTAGTATTGTTGTGTTCAGAACACCCGTCTAAGGGTTTCTGTGTGCGAGCCCAGTATAGTGGCATCAGGCTGAACTGGTACGTGCGTCCTGCATTTAAACGGCCACCTTTTCATGTTTCATTTTGCCCACTTGTAAACTATAGTGTCCTATTTGGATATCGGTCAACGAGAACACCGCAGCATTCAGGTGGGGCTAAATGGCGCGGTCGAGCTTTTGATTCAGCATATATCTTTTTTCAAGATTACATAGAAGCCTCGGTACGTTACCCCGAACCTGATGATATCGACTTTTTTTACCAACCAATATGTCCTCCGCAGAGGGGCTTTGATTGGTTTCAACGATACCAGAACTCAGCATGTCTTGAATTTGTTTCCTAGTATTTTTTTGTGGCATGTAGAAGTGCAATGCAGTTGTTATCAAACTGGTCGGGTTTCATCTTCGTTGATAACACGGTCTTGCGCCAGGGCGATCTGTAGCAACTATGGGGTTTAAGTAACGGTAATTGTCACCGTTCGAACAAGCCTTTATCTTCTGCTGTTTTTAAAGCAAAGCTTTCTTGCTCTACCGGTCAACGGTTCTTCCTGGCATGCGGGACAACAAAATCCCAACACGACGGAGGCGGCCGAGCAGGTGGGGGGGAGCAGATGCAGTGGGAGGGTTTCACTCGCGTAGCAAAGTGTAGGCGGCGCGCGGCGAAATTCACACAGCGTTTCCCGCGCCCCCGGCGCTGCTCACCTCGGCGCTCGCGTAGGCGGGATGATTCCACCGAATTTGTCGCCTGCTTTGTGAGGGTTATTTTGGCCCTGCTTTGGCGCAGCTTCGTGTCCATTGCGCACTTCCTTAGCAAGGCTTTACTTGCTCGACAGCACCTCCTGGGTAACCCGGACCCGGCGGAATTATATGGTCGTACGGCAAAGACACGTAAAGGATTGCGTTCCAGGGCACAGAAAACACACTATATAGAGTCCACATACAGAGATCTGGCTGCTGGAGAAAAGCTACAGAAACACACTGCTTGGTAACAATGTGGCTCCGTTTTTTAAATTGGTGAATGCCAATTTCGTTGTGTTTTAAGTTGTATTAAAAAATAAGAAAGGAGCAACTGGTTTTGATAAATAGCGTTTATAAAGGTTCCCTCAGCTTCCTTGCAATTTTCAAACTTACCAACCTAACTATTGTAACAGGAAGAGGAAGAGGTCGACGAGGAGCCGGGCAGCAGCCAGAAGAGGAGGAAGAAGAGGAGGTGAAAGGACAGGGACCGGACTGTTGTTTGACTACTCAGTGAACTCGACCCAATAAAGGGAAACGTTATATTTGGCGCAGCCGACTATTCCGGACAATGTGGGTGTTGTTCAATCTGACCCAGCGTGAAGATGGTCGTCTGGTGGTCAATGGTTACCAAGAGGACGGGGATGATTCGACCGTGATCCTCCCCGAAAAAGTCAGCACACCTGACTTCTTATCTTTCCTTGCCACGAAAGCTAAACTGACGCTAGACGAGTTAGCGTTGAAGAGTAACATCAAGGTGAACATGCGCGCCGCTGATTTTCAAGCTTGGGTGATTAAGCCAAGTGAATCAGTGAACGCAAGGTCAGACCAACCAGAGGGACTCATGCGTATCATGGAACACATTGTGCGTTTGCAAGAACAACAATTTCAGCAGCAACAGCAATTTATGTCTTTCATGGAATTGAGTCATGATCCGTTCCGGTACAGACAGGAAGTTAAGCCTGATTGTTTTAATGGTACCACCTCAAGTCCAGCGGCATGGATTCAGTTCTACGAATACGCGTGCTCCAACAATCACTGGATAACAGACTCTGATCGGATAAATAACCTACGAGTATACCTTTCGGGGAACGCGAAGAAGTGGTATGAATTGCGGATTGCAGGGAACGCTGACAAGCCCTGGGACGACTGGCGAGCCAGCTTCATCCGCGCATTCGACTTGAACCCCGTTGAGCGTTGGGATCAGGCCATTTTCTTCAAACACAAGGAGGGGACGTTGGTGGATTACTTCTACGAGAAGCGAAGACTCCTGCAGCTTGCCGATCCTAATCTCCCCGAGTCGTCCATTGTACCACTCATCATCCATGGTATGACGAAAGCCGTTCAACGCCCGGTTCTTCCAAGGGCTCCTACCACAGCGGAAGAACTCCTCCATGCGCTGAGGGACGTCTGTGTCGACCTTCTGCCACCAATAGGCCAGACCCGACAGTACGAAACTGCTCGGAATGCCCTACCATCGGTCGGCACGCCTAGTGGTGCTCATCAGCCAAAAAACGAATAAAAGAGGGTGATCGGTCCCACCCAAAGACCCCAAGCGAGACTGTATACCTAATTAAATCTGAATTCAGTTTGCTGTATGCACCAATGTATGTCAGCGGGCGACTAGAAAACGTTTTAGTGGACACAGGAGCATCAGTGAGCATCATGAGTACAGGACGTGCCTCGCCAGATGACATATTTCCTGGTAGGGTTGTCCAGGTACATGGCTACGATGGGACTGCTAGGGTGCTTGATAAATGGACGCGCGTCGAAGTCGAGTACCAGGGAAGTAAAGTGCTCGTAGAAGCATTACTAATAGACGACGCGAAGTTTAATTTCATCCTACCCCGTCCTGACATGAAGAGATTGAAGCTCAACCTTTCTCGGAAGGATGAGGTGCTCGTTGACCATTCCACTGAGACGATATGCGCGCAGACAAAGCCGTCCATCAGGCTGGTCACGAATAGCGAGAACGTCTGTTCACAATATCCCGAACTTTTGTGTGTAGGCACTGATCCGCCAGCCGCAGCAGTCATGGAAGTGCCGTTTCAACTGCGCGATGTTACTGCTGTGCGAAAAAAACCATATGGCATGTCCTACGAAAAAAAGAAGTGGCTAAAAACTGAACTGCAAAGTCTGCTGGAGTATCGTATTATCCCACCTTCCGTATCAACATTTGCGTCACCTATCACAACGGTTCTCAAGGACGATGGTACATATAGACTGTGCACAGACTACAGGCTTGTGAATCGCCAGACTGACGTGTTCCCGTACCCAATGCCAAGAATAGACGACATCATCAATGAAACCGGTGGTTGCTCTTGGTTCTCTCGAGTTGATCTGTGCAAAGGGTATTGGCAAGTACCACTTCAGGAGGAATACAAGCACTTCACTGCATTCGTGACTCCTTTTGGTACATACGAGTACAACCGACACCCCTTCGGATGGAAGAATTCTGGAGCATGGTTCCAGAAAATGATGGACACCATCCTACAAGAGTTCATTGGACAATTTTGTGGAGTGTACGTCGACGACATAATAATCTATTCCAGGAGCAGAGATGAGCACATATCACATCTCTCACAGGTGCTAGACGCCCTTAGTAAAGCTAAACTGAAGATTAATTTCAAGAAGAGTGAGTTTTTTAAAAATTCTGTTGTCTTTCTTGGAAGAGTTTTTGATTGGAAAGACTAAAAGCACGAAAGAGGAATCCGTCAAGCGAATTTTACAGCTATGCAAGCCCCATGACGTACATTCTCTACGCGTTCTTCCTAGGACTCGCCGGCCACTTCAGGGCATTCATCAAGAATTACGCCACTAAGTCGAATGCCTCACAGCATTGACGCAGAAAGATGTTCCCTTTGAATGGACCAAGGAATGTGACAGCGCATATCGGGAGCTTACAAAGATAATATCGTCGGACCCAGTGTTGACGCTCCCAGACTTCACCAAACCGTTTGAAACTGACCACAGATGCATCGCATTACGGAGCCGGGGCGATTTTTGTACCAAAGGGATGACAAGGAAGCATCGAAGAAGACAGCTCAGGGCCATTGGTTATTATTCTTACACATTTACCAAGGCAGAGATTAATTATTCTACAACCGAAAAAGAGGCCCTGGCGGTAGAGATGGCGCTACGTTACTTCCGAACGTACTTGGAGGGCCGACGCTTCAAGTTATTCACAGACAATCAAGCCTTGACCTATCTACTGAATTTGTCCCATCCAAAAGCGCGGCTGGCCAGGTGGGTCAGTGAACTGCAGCATTTCGCATTTGACATTGCTCACAGACCAGGTGACAAGCTACCGGACGCCGATGCCATGTCACGACTCCACATACCTGCCCCATGTGATGATCACCACGTGAGCGCGCTCTTATGGGATGGCACAGAGACGATGTCGCTGAAAGATGGTCGTTTACAGTTACCGAAGACTAGTGTACCGAAAATCTTGGCTCTTTACCGCGATTCACCTCATTCTGGCGGACATGAAGGATTTTGGCGCACATACTGGAAAATCAAGCAAAGATTTCATTGGAACACCATGAAGCAAGACATCTCTGAATACGTACGGACCTGTCACCAGTGTCAAATCTGCAAGGCCAAGTTCAAACCCAGGGTAGTGCAATGATCATCGCAGAACATTCCAAAGAACCATTCGCAACGATCCACCTTGATTTCGCGGAGCTCAGAAAAAAAGGCGAGGGGAGAGGCAGCACGCAAGCGTTCCTACTGGCAATTGATGAGCACACGCGAATGGTCGCGTGTAAAGCCGGAAAGGAAGATGCAAGGAGCGCCATCTCTCTCTTGAACCGGGATATGTTTAAAGACACCAAAACAATTGTGGCCGACAACGGACCAGCCTTTCGGAGCGAGCAGTTGAAGAATTGGGCTCTCCAGCGCAATGTGAAGCTATGTTTCTCAGCGCCGTACCACCCTGAAGCCAACGGTTTAGCTGAGAGAGCTATACGTGACATCAAGCAGTTCATTTCCCTCTATCCAGATTTCAAAGGGGGCTGGAAATGTGCTCTAGAAGCCGCTGTTGCACACCAGAACCACTCGCACACAGCCGCTTTAGGATGCAGTCCATACTTTGCATATCATGGGAATTCTGAGTGGCTGCATGCCGATAACCTCCTGGGGATTACCGATTCAATAGTGCTCCGTGAACAAGAATGGTCCCAGAGAGAAAATAAAAGGTACCAGATCGCAATGAAGAAGCATTACGACCGTGTTCACACGGGCAAGGTTCCGAACATTAACGTTGGGGATTACGTCCTTGTCCGGAAAGGCTTGCAGGGTTCCAAGGCTCCTTTTTCAGGGCCCTACATGGTTGTGAAGACTGCTCGCAAACAAGGAATTTTGAAGTACATATGCTACAATGGACCTAATAACATCGTGGAAGCTGCGTCTATGTGCAACGTAGTGCCGTATCAACCCAGGAGGGTTGACAACAGAGGGGCGGCCTGTGTAACAGGAAGAGGAAGAGGTCGACGAGGAGCCGGGCAGCAGCCAGAAGAGGAGGAAGAAGAGGAGGTGAAAGGACAGGGACCGGACTGTTGTTTGACTACTGAGGGAACTCGACCCAATGAAGGGAAACGTTACAACTATTTTAAATGGGAACCACTAAGCTCACGTGCCAAATGTTTCGGTGTTCTCGCTTGTGTCGCGTTGTGGTATTGATAGGAGCTAGCACACCAAGATGGCTAAATTCCGCAGTCTCACATTCGAAGACGATCTTCTCCTCTTTCTTTTTCCCGACTCACGACGGGCTGCAGTAGCACCGTCTTCAGCTCTAGCCCACCGTTGCCGACGCTGATGTTGTGTTTGGAACGCCGCTATCTAGTTACAGGTCATCAACATCATCACCAGCCTACCTACGCCCACTTCAGGGCAAAGGCATCTCCCTTATTTTCCCGTTAGTTCGCTCAGGGCCAGGGTAATTGGAGAATAACAGGATAATTACCGGTAAGGTTCTGCTAGATCCTCTGGTAGGCTATTTGTAGAGCCACATCAGAGAATTCAAGTGAAGTTGCGCGGGCAGTTGTTGTGGATGTCGTGTAAAGCTATGCTTTCTAACCACCTTCACAGCGTGGATTGGAGCCAATTTTTATTGTATTTTCGGGGGTTCTATTTTATTCACGACGCGCGTGTACTCTTCATCAGAGCTGTGTAAATATTCGTTGATAGCAATTACTTCTCTTGCTTCCTAAATTTCCTGGAGGAATGCAAATGATGCACCTTTTTTGGATAGGGGTACTGCGTAGTAAAAAGTGTGACTGAAACATGCCATTTTTTTAAGCGAAGCTTTCCTCTGCCTCTACCCCGAAGGGTTCTGTCGCGACAGTTGGCATCAACAGAAAACACCCGCAAACAAATAAAAGAAAGAACTGGCACCCACTGGAAACGAAGCTGGAACGTATAGAGAAACATAGAGAGATCCCGCTGTGTCACTCATGAGGTGAATTCCCACGAGGACGCGGTGGCTGCGACAGACATTGTACTCGCCGGCCACAGCTGCCGGTTTCACTCCCAAAGTTCTCGCTCAATGCCATGATGGTAGGGCCATGCAACCTCTCGTACCCCTCCGCGCTCCGCTACGGATGGTGTGCGGCCATGTGCGCGCCAGCGTTTCGTACATTTGGACCTCGATGAGTTTGGATTCGTGTGCGACACACATACCGAACAACGGACTACAATCTGTGGAACGTGAATTGACTTAACATTCACGACGAATACAACTGAGTTTGTCTGCAGTCTGAGTTTGTATCACAGCGATCATAAGGCAATTTAACATCATGCTGAGTAATAAAGAGCGTGTTACAGGTAAAGTGTACCTTGTGGTCAACACAAGCGGGCCCTAGGAACCCCTGGGAGGTTGTGTGTAAAGCTTCCCTTCCCAACCATCTTCACAGGGGGACAATGGCCCTGCCCTTTTTTTACCATTAGACTCGCATATCGGCTTTTACAGAAGCACCCCGGGTGGAAATGAAGCTGTGATCGCGGTCACAATAACGCCAGCTGGGAAGCAGCACCTTGACAAAACCGGCCATCACGTCTCCCACGTGGACGTGGGGTTACCTTCCAACGAAGAAGGTTGGGGAGGTAGGCGCGCGAAGACCAAAGCGATGGTCTCCCTGTAAACATTATTCTTTAGTAGCGGAGTAGTTGCCCTGCATAGACCTGCAAGCAATGCAGAAATGTCGAAAAGCAGTAACTCAGTCACGTTTGTATTATAACGTCGACTAATGGAAAATTGCGTGGTTTGCTATAAAACCGTGGTTTGCTATTATCACCGCAACCAAGACTGCGAAGGACCCGAAACAAGGGGAACACATATAACCCAGCTGGGCACGGCAGAGTGGCAAAATGAAAATATAGAAAACACCTAATATACAAAGTTTCGCTAACTAAGCCCCCTCAAACACTGCACCGATCCCATAACAAATGATACTACAGTCCAAAAAACAAAAAAAACGGGTCATCTACAAAAACGTGAAATCTGGAGGGGGCCGAAGCATGCAGCCTATAAGTATATTCAAAGATTGTATGTATCTCCTGCCTAGTGGCGCACTGCGATTGGTCGCTCAAGTAGCGCGAGAAGTAAGAGCAATCCCCCGCTTGCTGAGGTGGTGGTACCCTCTCTTCCGCTGAACCGGGTTAAGCAACCTAACGACTGACTGGCCGTAAGTTGTATTCGTGTCAGCAGGCTATGAAGCCGCTTTACAGAACAAATCGTGACCTTTTGTACCATCTCGAGAAGTAATTTAACACTGTTTATTATCACCTAAGGTTGATTTTAACTCTATTGTATTGGTGGTTTGAAGCAATGTTAGTTTACTTTTAACCATTTTTATCTATTACCTACTTATTTTATTACAATCAATTGACAACAATATTTACCGTGACGACATGGGAAGGCGACAGGAGGCGCAGTCAGCCAGAGCCCCTAAAATGCTTTGCCCCTAAAAGTCTCTCAATTGTATTGTAAGGGATGATGAGCACGTTGACGACGTTGGGTCGCGTGCGTCCTCGTGATGTGCCGGGGTCGTAGAGCGAACAGGTCGTAGAATCTGTAGGGTCTGACAGGCCACCGCAGAAGTGCTCACTGTGTCAGCTTCATCGTATGGGAGTTGAACGCCACACAAGACCCTCTGAGTGACACTTGGTGTCTCGGGGTCCTGAAGTTCTACTGACCGACATCCGCCAGCTGCTTCTCTGTTGTATGAACTCCAGAGAGCTGGCACGCCTCCTCGGCACGCTTGAGGTATCCTTGGACGTCGGCGTTGAGTTCGTCGCCTTCTGTCTGCGGCAACATGGTTTGAAAGCAGAATGCAGCGGAGTTACGTTTAAATGACTTTGAGAATGCAAAGTTGCGTTCTTCGAGGTGCTCTATTAAGTCGGGAAACTCAGGGTCGCCTCGCAGACGGGTGACTAGGTCACTTTCCGTCACGCTTCCGAGGAACGCCGCGTCTCCGTCGCAGTCCAGTGGTGGCTCGTTGACGGGGGGCATATTTATGACAAGCAGTCGGGGTCCGAATGTCTTCTGTCCGATTTGTTAACGATGGCAACATGGAATTCTTGAGGTCAAACACTCGATTCCTCAAGACGGCCAGAGGATTCCTTCAAATTTACCAGCCCACACAGCGCATGGTAATTTGTTTCCACCTTGACCGGCATGCGTAGAGCTACGGGCGGAACTGAGAAATGACGCTTAATTAGGGCGATGCACGAATAGTTTCTTCTTTTATAGCGCGTGACTTTCGTAAGCAAGTATTTTTTCGCCGTCCTTTTGTTTTTGTACAAGAAGTGCACCGAGCTTGCACCACTGGCGTCAGCGTGCATTTCTGTGCCGGCGTACTTGTCAAAAAGTACCAGAGGAGGCCGGGTGCTTTCAAATTTCAAATGTTTTTGGAGCTCGCAAATACCATTCTCCCATGTTTCCTCCCAGAAGAATTTTATGCAGGCTGTAGTTAATCGCGTAAAAAGGTTCGGCGATTTTTGAAGATGTTTTACAAACCGCTGGTAGTACGAGTACAGTCATTGTACAGCCGTCCTCGTTCTTTAGGCTTAGACAGTTTACTATGGCGGATGTTTTTTCGGGGATCGGAAGGACTGAATTGGTGCTGACAACAAGGCCCATAAACTTGAGTTCTTTGTACGCAAAGAGGCCATTTTCTGTCACTAATATCAATCTTGAGTTTCCATTTGCTTCGAGTGCCGCCTCCAACAGTGCAAGGTGCTCCTCGAAGGTCCGTTAAAATTAATTTGACAATCGTCGTCCAGGCTCACGAGGCAAGTGTGCCACATCAGCCCGGCTAGCACAGTGTACATAGCATATTAGAGTGTGTTAGTGCCCTGCACAACCAAAATGGCATACCTTAAACTTGTACAGTCCGTCCGGGACTATTAGGACAGTCTTCTCACGGTCTCTTCCGTTTTCTTCAAATTACCAGTACCAGTGGCAATTCCATCGACGAAAAGTACTTAGTGTGGCAAAGATGGTCTAGGGCGTCGTCGATTCGCGGGAGATGGTGCATGTAGGTATCCGTGGTTTTGTTCAGCCATCGGTAGTCGGCGAAAAATCTGAGCGTGTCCTTTTTCGCGAGCTCAACAGGAGCAGTACCGGGACATTTGATAAATTTCATTAGGTTGTTGCTCAGCATGTCATAAACTTACGTTCGGACACCCAATCGCTCGTGCAAAGACATAAGGTAACGTTCCTCTCACATGCGTCCAGCCCTGCATCAGTCAGCATACAGTGCTTCGCATGGGACGTATGACGTAGATTTGAAGTCGACGAAAAGCGGTCGGTGTAGCGGTCTAAGACAACCCCCACTTTTGCTGGTTTTGTTGAGGCAGCAGCGAGTTCATATAGGATAAGCTACTCCTGGTCACCAGGGGCAGGGCGGCGAGAGCTGCAGCTCTCCAGCTCTCTCCAGCCAGAGCTGGAGGGAGCTACAGGGAAACACCTCCGTCCACTGTGTGGTTCAGCATGAACGCATCGTAAATAAAGTTTCTTTCTCACCCTCTCTCGTATAAGTGAGCATAATCAAAGACGTCATAAGATACTGGCTCAAACTCGGCGACCGTGATCACGTCACGTTCTTCCTTAATTTATCGGATGAATTCAATAGAAGCACTACTGTTTCGGTTCTTACATTCATAGGTGAACTGTGTGACGAACGTGGGATTTCCTTTGTTCAAAGTGTACAATACCTCTGTCGAAAGACACATCGTGCTCAAAAAGCAAGCTCTGGTCGCTGTTCGAGAAAGCTTGGGTGTCAGGTGTACCATCTTCAGTGTAGACCGCGAAACTTCTGGCTTGCACGGGGAAGCAGAGTGACGTGCTTATCGGCCATATTTAACAGAGCAGGTATTTCGGCGCTTGTTTGCAACCTGTAGTCTGCGGTCTCCGAAGAAACTGATTGACCTGACCCACAAATCGATTCTAGCACCATTTTCTGGTAAAACATATATGCAAGGATTACGTCATGGGAGCAGTTTGACAGTATTGCGAGATCCGCAGGGTACGTGGTGCCATAGATGGTGATGGGCGATGTGCAGGTTACACTAGGTCTGACAAAGATGGTCATCCGTTGTGTGTATGTGCGACTAGTTCAAGTTGTCATAACTTTGTAGTTTCAACGAGAATGATCCTCTCATCAGCGAAGAGTTTTTCGCCTGGGTTTAATATGGCGACTTTGTCAAGGCTTTCGATGGAAAGTTGCACATCAAAGTAGTTGTTGAGTTTGGTGCGGTGGTATTTGTTAGTCACTCCGAATTGTCATCGTTTTGTTTTACCGGGGGTTGGTCCCGTCAGGTATGCGTCGTTCCAAGTGGGCGTCGTCAGGTTCGGAGGCTATGTCTTGGTTGAATCGGGGTGTCCAGGTGTAGTAATATTGTAAGTCGTGGTATTATGTATGTCACGGCGTCATGAGAGGGTTTTGTACAGTTTCTCTGTAATAAACTTGGCATGCAGAAATTGCAACTTTTCGTTTCCCCTTCGTAGGATGGGGGACCTTCCACGTGGGAAGCCAGTATGGCTGCGGGTTGGTTGTTGATATGCATGAATAGGGCTCCAACAAACGGTTGAAATGTGATGGGCCATGGCTCGTGTGAGACAGATACGCGACAGATACAATGAGAGATGGCGGGGGTGCGTCGACAAAGAAACCTGGAAGGCCGAATTGTTTGTAGTGGCATGGAAGGTAAATGCGGCCGGCTTCGTCGCAGTGGTAGCCAGAGTGGACGATGGACACGGGTCCACCACACGTCAGTATTTCTGGGGGGCAAATGGTCGCACCGCAGGTGCTCGGGGGTGATAGTTGGCAGCAGTAAGACAGCTCCTGCGGGACGCGTAGCACACGGAGGGTGGTGGCAAGCAGCAGCAACGTAAGCCATACCTTTTGGATCGCGGTCTGTTCTAGTGACATAGAAGTCGCAAGTTGTTGGAACTTCTTCGCGGACCACTTTGAATTAGGGAAGTGACATGAGGTGTCGGTTGTGGTTTGAAAAATCGTTGCGAAAGCTCCTCTCTGAGAACTGCGCGAATGGTCCTCGAGCAATGGATCAGATTTACAGAACCTGAAATAACGGCTTCGAAGGCCAGCACGTTGACAAGGGGGTCATTCCGCCTCGTTCGAAATTCATTTATTTACTACATCGGGGGCCACCTCCGACTCGAATTCTTTTACGATCTTGCGGGAGTTAGCGGATGAGGCAGGCAGAATGCTCCTGCTTAATTTGCCACATAAAATACCTTAATTTATTTTTCTTCTATCATTTCGTGGTCTTCTCTGCCAAACAATCCCTTCATCTTCGCAACAAAGATCTTCACCCTGTCCTTGGGTTGTTGCGTGTTTGTTTCCAGAAAAGGGGCAGCTCATGCTCTAGTTTTGACGGCGGCGAATATTTTGAGGAACTTCATGTTAAAAAGAATCCACTCGGTCAGAGAGCTTGCACTGCCCTCGCTAACATATACTATATCTGTATGGCCTACATGGAAGGAGTTCAGCTGGAGATGTGGCAGAGAGGAAAAAGGCAATATGCGTCGATGTGTTAGACTGAGCACGGGTTATAAAGTAGGATCAGTTGTAGTTAGTAAAAATTACCCACTTCGCTTCATAAGCAGAAAAACTCTTAAAAAACTTGTAAGCAACCCAACACAAAGTTTTTTGTTCGCGGCAGTATGGTTTAACGGTTCATTTTGAGCACTCGAAGCGACATCTAGGGATTTATATGAGTAAAAGAGTTACAAGCCACGTCTACTGTCAGACTGCACGTGTATGTACAGGCTACACGTGTCAGGAATTGTAAGCATAAAGCAGGTTTCAAGTTTAACTATAGAGTATTATAGACCATTCGTTGATCGAATTTCTGCACGCATAAAATCTTACAGCTCGGACACAAGAGCGTATGCAGTAAGCTTTTATATATTACAAAAACTCTAGCCTTTGTGGTTGCTCGCGTACGCGGCATCATCCTGCTAATAGAAAACATGTAATCGAAAAAATTGGCGAAGGTTTTGGCGTTTGCTTGCTGCATCGGCCCTCACAAGGTAAGTTCCGCGAAGCTTTCTTTCCGTATGCACTGGTGGTTGCACTCTCGGGTTTTTATGATCAATTTTTGCGCCAGGTAAGGTATCACAACCAGTATCCAACCGAGTTGGTACTGTGACAGTGGATTACTCTATCAAAAGAGATTGTGGCAACGTCTGTCGCCTTGAGTGGACCCTGAATGTGTGCTCAGGAGTAGGTAAAGAGAACACTTTTTCGCAATTCAAAAAGAGGAGGAACGTTTATGAGAAAATTGTTTTGCCGATATTTTGCAATTTTTAAATAAACCTTTTCACAGCATTAAACCCAAATGCAGCGTCGGCAGACACTGCACCTGCAGCAAATGGAAGAAGCAATGTGGGTCATTCCAAAGAATGGTGTCTCAACAGAAGGGTGGGGGGGCATTCGGAACACGGAGGAATAAGCATTGTTTTTGTATTAGATAGAACATGCAATTGTCAAGATGGCAAGTTGCTGTTCTAGCAGAAAAGCTGCAACGAAATGAGAAAAAAATCGGCACAAAAATGCTCGCAGGCACCACAATCAAGGGCAAGTAGTGCTTTCTAAACAACACTTTCGTGATAAAAATCGCCACCTTCACTGCAAACGTGAATGAGAGCGTTTACATGCGCCTCAGTCCCATGGTAGTCGGCAATCTTTTTAAATGTTGTGTTGAGACACATCGTCTTTACGAGAGGACGACAACCAGAAGCGAGACGGTTCGACTTTCCGTGCAAATAAATAAAAAAACGGTGCTCTAAGAAAAACACCATGTCGAATACTATGTAGCCCGAGCAGTTTGCCGGAACCAAGAAGGTATCAGAGTGCAGGCTCATGTTTGTTTAGGATTATTGATCTACATGTTCAACTAGGTCCAACGAGATAGTGGGACAAACTGAATCGCTAGTCACTCAATATGCAGATCCCGGGTCTAATAAAGTCTCCACAAATGCCAGCAATGGGCAATGGATAACTGTATTTGCACAGCCATCCTTCTCTACTTATGATTGGGTCTTGGCATCACATCCTATTTTGCATGTCCCCATTTTGCAACGCTACAATGCGTCGGTGTGGCCGCCTTGTTAATTATGGTCTTCCGTACACTCTCAGTCAATTCCTAGTTATCGACCCGCATGAAGGCGCGATACTGCGTCAATTTAAAGTCGCGTATAAAGCGGCGGTCGAGGCGGCCTGGAGCCCAAGCGGCCCTGCAAACACGCGGCACACCAACTATAAGCGGAACTCTTGAAAGCCGTCAAAGCAGAGGGCCACAAATACACCGGACCGTGTTTTCGGCGTTCTGCTGGCCTTAATTTTTCTACGCGTCCCGTTATTGTAATCTATTCCCGCTTACGAAGCGTGCCCCAAATCGTACTTCACCTCAAATAAGCGGCATTGTCGCGTTTCATCATAAAAGAGAAAAAAAGCCCTTCTTCCGTAGTTGCATTTGTCCGTTTTATTCGCTCGCATTGCCAGGCCAACCCCTGCCCCCTGTGACAAATGCTCGAACACATGTTACATCATACAAGACACACAAAGAACACATCATGTCATACACGCAACCTTAGGGAGAATCGAAGCCGGGTTTCTTACAACACATCAAGAGGCGGACATCATAACCACTGCGCCACTGCTGGGGAGCGCACACATGGGCGTACGTATAAGTATTATGCATGCAGTTGCGCGTCAAGCAGGACTCATAAATAATACATTTGCGGCGATTGGCTTTCTTTAGAACACTGGTTAAGAATCGCTCTACCAAAGAGGCATAATAGTATAGTTTGTGGGAATATAAGTGCATTTGGTAGGGGTGGATACATTTTTTATGCTGTTTTTCCGCGTTCCAACAGTATTAGGCGCCATGCGGGGATTTATTCTATCGATGCAAACGGAATGAACAACAGTTCTTCTGCCTAATTACCAAACGTATTCTTGGACATTGGCGAAAAGTGCCCCCATCACTACGCTTGCAAATAACTAGCACGTAAGGCGCAATATTGCGCTACACTTTTTGACGGTGGAATATTTTCGCCAAATGCGAACCCCCAGGGTCGACTTTTTTATTGCTGATTTAAATTCTTCGGATGAATCTATTTTGAGAACAATTATCGTACTTTTAAGGTGACCATAAAGCGAAAAGAAATCGTTTATGTTGTTACATATAGGCTGTTTATTCATTATTAACACAAGAAAAATTCTAAATAAAAACGCGAGAGTAACAATCCGGCACCCTTTGAGTGAATAAAACTAAGATAGGCATTAGATTCGCGGGCGAAAAATCGCGAAGCACCCGGAGGACGATACCGAAACCAGCCGCTGCGCGCGCGGCCAGATGCGGGAGTGATACACGGCGAACCGCTGATAAAATACAAAAAAGGAGAAAAAGAGCCTCATCAGTTTCGCAGGCCACCTTAGTCTGTGGCAGGCGCAAGAAACGACTGGCGCCCGGGCGCCCAGTGGGCGATACTCAGTGCTCCCCTCGTTACCGGATGCAGAAACGATAGCCAGGGCGCCGCTGATTTAAATCATATAAATAAAAACAAGACCCATCCGCGGAAGAAAAAAACTTTGACGTATTTCCGAAGTGTTGCAGCACATGCCAAGCAAGAGAAACAGGCGAAAAAGGCGCGCTTTTTAAAGATACAAGCAATGGGGTACATGTACGTGATTGACAATTATGGAAGTGTTTGCCGATGCCGTACATTTACGGCCGTGACCGTCAAATGGTCAAAATAAGAGCTATCTCGTCACTAGTGGCAAGTATACCAAGGGTGAAATGGTGTAGTGAATTTTGTCTGGTCGTCATAGCCCTTCTGATGGTGCGGTTAGATGCCTTGACCTTTATTTTTGTAATAGGAGGCGGTAGTAACTTACGCATCTGGTATTGTATTGAACCAATAATAAATCACTCACTCTATATCACATTGTGTCGGGACGCCTGCAGAATTGTTGCGTTTACCCAGGCAAAGAGCCCTCAGACGGACCTTTAGATACTGCGTTTTAGATGCGGAGCATCTCTTGCTCGCCTCTCCCCCTACACCTCTCCCCCTACACTATAAAAATTTCCCCGCATTTCCCGAGGGGAAGAATGTGAAAGTGCGAATGCAGGCGTTGAATTTGCGCGGTTCGGTAATGTTCGCGAAAGAGAGATCACACACACACACACAACTACAAAGAAAGAAAGATGCATTTATTCACAGACACCTATTTGTGTTGTCGTTGTACTTGATTGCTAGAGCGGATCTCAGCTTTGAAATTTCGTGTCAGTACTCCTTTAAGCGGGTGCATTAGCCCTTCTCACGGCCGATTTCTGGCCAATCCCCCACGTGGGTATGTGCCATGCACAGACACCTATTTGTGTTGTCGTTGTACTTGATTGCTAGAGCGGATCTCAGCTTTGAAATTTCGTTTCAGTACTTCTTTAAGCGGGTGCATTAGCCCTTCTCACGCCCGATTCTTGGCCAATCGCCCTAAGTGGGTATGTGCTAAAGAAATTAGGAACTCTTCTTGGCCAATCGCCCTAAGTGGGTATGTGGTGCGGACGGACGGACGGCGGTGGATGCGTGATTCAGGATTACTTGGCCAATCACCCTAAGTGGGTATGTGCTAAAGAAATTAGGAACTCTTCTTGGCCAATCGCCCTAAGTGGATATGTGGTGCGGACGGACGGACGGCGGTGGACGCGTTATTCAGGGTCGCTTAAGAAGTGCATTCGCACTTAAAAAATAGTTAGCGGCGCCCGCTTTCGATTCCGCGACTCTCTGGCCGCAACGGGAGGTTCGCGGCGTTCTTCCCACTGCGCTACAAAACCGAAACAGGAGCAAGAAATATTTAAACTACGTCAAGAAGCTACTGATACATCGAACGCACGCTACGCTGAACGTCAACGAAAACGACGAACTGAAAACTTTAGAGGAGGGTGCTGAATTTCTCCATGGAAAGCTGTGGCAGTAAGCGCCACGCGCCTTGCACCTCAACCGGAGAAGAGGACGAAGAGGGCGGACAGTGGGGGCAGGAGCGTGAGCACGCAATAATGAAAGACGAGAACCAGGAGGTGTTCGATTAGGTAACGCCAACCAACCAACCAACGCCGGTGACCGTGTCTTCGCTGTCTCTACATTTCTCTACATTTAACTGTCTCTACATGGGGGTTACTACTACGCTCCCATTCGTACTCCGATAATGAAACAACATATCGGCAACACAATAGAACATACACGGAACCATCCCTTGTTGCGTCGTGCACACCCCCACTGCGCATGCACGTCTCTCCTTCATTATCCTCTCCCCCCAGCTGTATAATAGGAGGTGCGCGCGCTGCGCGGCGTTCAGTTTGCTCCGAGACACCGCCTGCGCCGGTTCTGCTAAGGTTTGGAACCTACATGGAACCCCATGCTCTGCATCACCACATGGTTCCCTTCGGGAAAATGGTGTAATATTTTTACAGATTGCCAGCACACAAACAATATCTTAGCGAATCCTCGCGCACACCGGATAAGCGCTCGGCCGTGTAAGTGGTAAAGCAGTGAATTGCAACAAAAAAAAAGGTTTCGCGGAAGTTCACCTTTTATTCGTCATATTAATCGTAGATGGAGGTCAATGGTAAAACGAAAGTTTGACATATTACGCATTAGGAAAAACTTTAAAAAATGGCCGGAAAGGGTAAACGGTATAATGCCCTGCATTTCCTCAATAATGGAGATTTTGCGGAAATTCCACTTGTAATATTTATACTAGCGTAGATGAAGATAATCGGTAGAAAGGAATTTCGAAAAATAAAAAACAAATTATGAAGAAAACGGGAAATTGTGAGGCATGTAACGCCCTTCATTTAAAAAAAAGAGCAGATTTGTTGCAAGTAACACCTGTGATCATAATATTAGGGTAAATGGAGATAATTGGGCTGACAGTACTTAGAAAAACCAAAAAATTGTCTCTAAAAGACTCACACTCAAGAGACGCGGCATAAGAACACTGCGCATTAGTAGACAGTTCTCTGAATGTCTGCATTTTTAGGTGGCCTCATTTTATTCGCGCTTTCGTTATTAATGAGTTGTAGTATTCTACGCGGAAGCCCAAGGTTGCGGTTCAGCGTTTTTCAACGTTTTCAATGCCGTTCACCACAACTATAGCACTTGGGCATGCACGCTCCCTTGTGCATCAGAAGTTTAGACCGTATAAAACAATGCCACCGATTAAATTGGTTGCAATAGCTTGATTGCACTAACATATTTGTACTTTTGCACTTTTGAAATATCTTCATGACCTCAGTTTTCAAGCAGTGGGATTTTACCTTTATATTCTGACAGTGCTTGACCAACTGATTCATCATTGCCTAAATGCACATATGACGAAATAAAAAAAACTCTCTATATTCATAGTGCCACGAAGGACGCAAAGCTAAAAAGCAAGTATCTTGTATACCTTAAACCTATAAGGATCTTGAAGTGATAGTCTACTCATACAAACTTGCGACACGAACAGAGAACTGCGGGTTTTAAATATTATTATTTTAGAATTGTGGAATTCCTGAGCATGCGCAAGTGTGAGAACAAAATTACCATAGAGACATCATGCGGAGGGAACAAAATTTTCTTTTAATTTGATATCGAAAATACAAATATTAACCACGACCTATACTGAAATAACCAATACAACTATTAGCAGATTGTCATTACAGAACACACAAATGAAAATATTTTTTTGTAGGAGGAGCAGTATAGAGCACCTGTCAAGATAAAATTATTATTTCCTTTATAAAATTTTTAGCAGCTTGCTGCTTACAAAACAGGGAGAATACTGATCTTTTTTGCAGACTACTAACTGTATAAAACCGAACGTTTGACCTAAAGCTGACGGGTATGTCATGTCCTGAATGTTATATATTACCAAACTGTGATGGTATGGCAGGTTCAGGGCCGTAGTGGGAGCGGCTCACAAGTGACGAGGCAGGGACCAAATTCGAACAACGGAAATATTTATAAAAAAAAATAAAAGGCAGAAATGGAAGGAGAAAAAAATGAATAAGAGGCCACGAAGTCCGGCATAGCACACGAATACGCTGTCGCTGCCAGAATGGTCCGAGTCCAAGCCGCGTGAAATTGCTCATGGGCCTCACAGTTTTTGGCGGCGGCGGGAGCGGCGGCGAGTAGAAGCTCCCGCCGAAGGCGGCTACCACTGGCGGTTGTTGCCGTTGACGCGGCGTGGCCCCGGCATCCGAGCGCAGTCACGGCGCCATGACGACGTTGCCGTTGGTCAGCCCGAGAAGCTGGTCGGCGGGAACACGAGCAGTGCTTGGGGTAGCGCTCCCGCAGTCCCGGGACTGCCGCTGCAGCGCAGGATCTTCTCAGGATTTTCGTACCCGCAATCCGGTCGACTGCCGCTGGTCCGCCAGGCTTCCACGGGGTAGACGCTCCCACTACGGCCCTGAACCTGCCATAAATCACAAGTGGCGTCCGCTACAGGACTCTTCGTTAACATCTTGAGGAGCAGGCCGTAGAACCGAGCTGGAATTCACGAGTGAAATGGCAGCATGGACCTCGAAAAGACTCTCGCTCTAGGAAAGGAATTGGGTAACAAGGACACGGAGCTTCGGGAATGGGTGAAGTCCTGAGCAGGCTCGATTAAGGAAGAACGGCTGGCAGAGCGTGAGGCTGTGAAACGAAGCTGCAGAACGCGCGAGGGAAGAAGCGCAACGGGAGAAAGAAGCATCTGAGAGGGTAAGCAGAAGATAATAAAGATGAAGATCCGCTTGCAAGAGCTCGCGAGAGATAGCGCGCAAGTTTGATCGCTCAGCACCTGAACCTGTAGCCTCGGGACAGGCAACGGCGGTCCGCCCTCACAAGCTTATCCCGCCTTTTGATGACAGGAGAGACGACCTCGATGTTTTATCTTGTCAGGTTCAAAAGAATCGCGCTTTCGCGGAAGTGGCCTGAAAGTGATGGGCAGTAGCTCTGAGTATGTGCCTCGCGGGTGAAGCGCTGCCAGTGATAGGGAGAATGACCCCAGAGGACTCCCTAGATTACAAAAGAGTGAAGCTGGCCTTGCTTAAACGATTCCGCTTCACTTCGCAGGGGTACAACGAAAACTTCAGGAATGCGAAAGCCGAAGACGGGAAACCGGCGTACAGTTCGTTTCTCGCCTTGCTGGCTATTTTGACAGGTGGCTAGAGACTGTCCGGCGTCGCGAAAACTTTAGACGAACTGCGAGGACAGAATGATTGGGGAACAATTCATGAAGTGCTGCCACACGCATCTAGCAGTCTTTATCAAGGAAAGGAACTGCAAGACAACTAAGGAGATGGCAGAAGCATGCGACCACTTCATGGAAGCACAGGCCATCAAAAACTTGGGTGAAGCCCGAGATGAACCGAGACGGGACCAGAGTGCAGATCAGGCCCCAAAATAAGGAAGACCCAACGTTGCTTCATCTTCGGCAAACTAGGCCACTGTGCTCGTGACTGTAGAATGTCAGGACGGCATGGTAGCCGCGGCAAGTGCGGAAAACCTGGCCATAGAACTGAGAACTGTCGAGGCAACGAGGGCGACGCAAAACAGGTTTCGGCTTCCACCGTAGCAAAGCGCCGACGTCTACAGAAGAGGACCCCCGAACAGCTAGAAAAGAGCGATTCAAGGATCAACAAGTTCTTGGTTGAAAACCTACCTGTGGTGACTGGGGAAATGTACGGGAAGCGGATATCGGTGCTACGAGACTCCGGCAGTAATACCGTAATCGTGCGCCGTGATCTTGTGCGACACTCTTGTCTGACGGGCCAAGCTTCCAATGTGGTGTTCGTGGACAAAACTGCGCAGCAACTTCAAGAAGCGTACGTCAAGGTCCACACGCCCTACTTTTCAGGGATGCTTCTGGTAAAATGCATGCAGGATCCCTTGTATGATTTAGTACTAGAAAACATACCAGGAGCCAGACCACCCAACGACCCTGACTGGAAATGGCATCCACACGTTGATGAAGCCAAGACAACCGCAGAAAACTATCAAGAACCATCTCAAAGCCCGAGCAGCTCTACTACTGCGATGGACTCTCAGAAGCTCGTGGCTGTCGCAGAAATCAACAGGCTGCCTACAGGTAGCTTTAACATCGCTGAGGTCATGAGAGATCAGCGCAAGGAAAAACAAGAACAAGATGACAGCTTGAAAGACTGTTTTCGGAAGCGAGGGACAACTTTCACATCCAGGAGTGGCAACCACTACAAATATTTTATAGACAGGGAGTTGCTGTACCAGCAGTATCTCCTTTTGTCTGGACGCTCATTCAAGCAAGTGGTGGTAACCAAACCTTTTAAGGAACGCAGTGCTACACATGGCACACGAAGGCATCATGGCCGGACACAAAGGCATCCGCAAAACAACGGACATGATCCTTGACGAATTTTACTGGCCGGGCATGCATGCCGACGTGAAGCGATTTGTGAAGTCCTGTGACATATGCCAAAGGACTGCACGAAAAGGAAGAGCAGGCGTCGCACCATTAGGAAGTATGCCACCCATCTACACCCCGTTCCGTAGAGTAGCAGTTGACCTAATCTGCCCGATCAGACCCGCTTCCGAGAAAGTATACAAATACATCCTCACTATAATAGACTTCGCGACACGCTACGCCGACGCCGTTGCCCTACCGAGCGTTGACAGCGTTCACGTCGCAGAAGGGCTTGTCGAAACGTTTTCCAGATTGGGACTTCCAAAAGAAATCGCCAAGGACCGAGGGCGAAGCTTCACCTCAGGGCTGATGCAAGAAGTCAACCGACTCTTGTCCATCAAGTCCCTCGATACAACACCTTATCATGCCATGAGCAATGGACTGGTAGAAAGGTACAACAGCACGCTGAAGACGATGCTCAGACGGATGAACCAAGAAAAACCAAGATGTCGGGACCGTTACTTGCCACCGTTGCTTGTGCGTACCGGGAAGTACCCCAAGCCAGTCTCGGATTCTCGCCTTTCGAACTGATATATGGCCGACATGTCCGGGGACCTATGACAGTCGTGCGAGAACTATGGACTGACGAGGCCATGGAGGAAGACGTACGGACCACCTACACGTACCTCGTCGAGCTACGACATAGACTCGAAGAGACGTGCAAAGCTGCCCAGGAAGAGCTGCAAAATGCGAAGATAACACAAAAGAAATACTATGACCGGAAGGCCGTTTCACGACAGCTTAAACCGGGAGATCGCGTCCTAGTTCTCCTTCCAAGTGAGGATAACAAACTCACAAAGGGTACCTTCACGGTTGTTCGAAAGCGTGACGACCTCGACTACGAAGTCGACTTGGGCAAGAACACCACCCTCTTTCGCGTGAACATGCTCAAGAAATACGAAGAACGACCGCCGACGTCTTCGAGTGTAGCGGCCATCAACACTATACAGGATGGCATTGAAGGCGAAGAAATACCCTTCCTGCCCCTTCAACAGCAGCAATCGTTCAAGGACGTGTGCATTTCAAACAGCCTATCGTCGTCGCAAACTCAGGAGGCGCAACAAATATGTGAAGACTATCGAGAGATCTTCAGCGAGTTGCCAGGCAAGACCGATCTGGTGGAATGCCGATTGGAACTGACAAGCACCACGCCAGTTCATGTACGGCAGTACCGCTCCCATTTGCCTTAGAGGAGGTCATCGAAGCAGAGGTGCAAGACATGCTTCGCTTGGGAGTGAGAGATCACAGTCTCCATACAACGCGCCCCTCCTTCCTGTAAAGAAACCGGACAACACCATCTGTCCTTGCGTGGATTACAGGGAGCTGAAAAAACTACTGTTTCCGACAGCGATCCGATACCTCGAATTGAAGTCCTCGTAGCCCACGTAGGGTCAAAGAAGCTTTTCTCGAAATTCGACTTCCCTAAAGGTTACTCGCAGGTACCCATGGCACCTCACAGTCAGAAAAAGACTGCGTTCTGAACCAAGTCCGGGCTGTACCAGTTCAAGTACATGCCTTGTGGCATCAAGACCGCCCCAGCGGTCTACGCTCGACTGATGCGGAGAGTTTTTTAAGGCGTGGAAAAAGTGTATCACTACTTCGATGACGTCCTGGTCGCAACTGAAACGTGGCCGGATCACATCATTGCATTGAAAGAAGTATTCCAGCGTATCCGGGCCGCAATGTTGACCGTGAAACCTAAAAAGTGCGAAATAGGGCCACAGACTGTCACCTTTCTGGGTCACAAGGTAGGAGATGGAACGGTGAAACCAATGGATAAGACGTTGGACAAAATATTGGGCTCAAAAAGACCTCAAACCAAAAAGGAAGTCCGCTCCTTTCTAGGCCTCACAGGCTACTACCGAGACTTCATCCCGGACTACGCTAAAATAGAGACACCACTGACAAAGTTGACGCGCAAAGGAGCTAAAAACGTGATTGACTGGAACAACAACGAGAGAGCTTTCTGGACTCTGAAGCAAAACTTGCCGTCCGCCCCTATTCTGCGTGCAGCCGACACGTCCAAACAGTTTGTTCTTCGGACAGACGCTTCAGACAAGTGCCTTGGAGACAATTGCTACAGGAATACAACGGCCAACTGCACCCACTTTCTTATGCCAGCCGAATGCTTTCTCCACGAGAAAGTCGTTACTCAACAGTTGCGCGCGAATGCTTAGCGCTTGTGAGGGCCATCCGAAAATACAACATTTACCTATATGAAAAGGAATTCATATTGCAAACGGACCACCAGCCCCTGCAGTACCTCCAGACTGCAAAGCACTTGAACAACCGCGTCCCTAAATGCAGCCTATACTTGCAGGAGCATTCCTTCACGGTCCACTACATCAAGGGATGCGAGAATGTAGGCGCCGATTTTATGAGCCGCGTCGAGGCCCTAGCATTTTTTTTCGCGCCACTTTTGCCTTTTCACAACCTCCATCATTTTTTTTTCGCGAGAAGTTGTGGAAAGAAAAATTACTTTTTCTGTGCTTCAATTATGGTCCAGCGACACCACTTCCGGTGATGTAGATGGCGTTTGTAAAATCGCCCCAAGCAATCTTTTGCCCGGGAGCTGCTGATTCTGGAATTTCGGCTCACTGGAATGGGAACAGCATTGTAAACATTTCAAAAAGATTGAGACACGAGTAGCAATTTGTTTTGTTGGCACTGCGTGAAGAAAACAAAAGGTAGGTGGAATAGTGAAGAGGTACAAAATGGTGGCGTTATTTTTCGGAGGTATCACGGTATACCCTGAGGAGGCGCAACAGATTTACCACCAACGCGTGAGCAGATATGTGAAAATATCATAAATGAGGCAAGTGCATTTTTTTGCCATTTCTTTCTTACTGCCTGTAGATTGAAACGCTCTCCAACAGGACGTTTTCTTCATATGCATAGTAAGGGTGACCGCTTTTTCAGTGCAAAGGCGTTGGAGAAAACGCTGCCATGATTTTAGTTTACTCCGGAACGCCATATGGACGTCGTCAAGAAATTCTGTCGCTGTTACACGCGGAGGGTACTGTGCCCTAGTTCATTTTTATAAAACAATTTCCCCAAAAGTATGTCGCGAAATATTTTATAAAAGAACGTAACAAAATTGCAAGCATATTCTTTCCCTAAATCGTAGGTAAACTGCGCGCACCGAGCAACAGTGAGGAAATCTGTAACATAATGAGAAACCACCGCTTCCGGTGACCGCCGCGTTTGCGCTGCCAATGCTGTCGTGTTTCTGAACAACGCGAGTTGACACTCCTGACAGATGACAGCCCCGCCGAACCAAAAAAAATGGGGGCTAGTGTTACTCAAAAATGTTGTTTCATGTGAAAACTTTAACACTTAAACGTACCGTAATAAAGTTTACTAATCCCCACAGAATCCAGACCACTCAACCTGCAAAAAAAGTTGCTAGCCGAAACGACGACGCGAAAACCTACTTATGAAAAAACTCTGCCTAACTTTCTGCTACGCCTACCGAAAATGACAAGCAGTGATCATGAAATTGTAGCGGCACTTCGTCATCGACAGCAAGCACCCACCATTATCATCATTGGACGCTACCTCCATCGTCAGCAGCACATGGTCTCTGCACACACGACGAGCCATGCGCCAGAGAACACCGATGCCACTGCGCTGCTCGGCCGCGTCCACGGGCGCTACCCGACTCGCGGAGCTTCTTCTGCCACCGAATTCCCCTCTAAATATAAATGTAGGGTGAGCCGCACGACCACATCGGCGCCCAAAAAATATTGAAAAATACAAAATTCAAACATGGTTTTATGGGCCTTGACCTGGACAGTGAAACGGTGTAAAAATGAAATTTTGTTATGGGTCCCAAAACAACATTAACGTTTTTATTTTTCTCCTGGATCCCAAAACAGCCGCCGCACTGGAAAACCGAATCCTCTCAATGAAGTACGTCTAATTATTGTACGACCCTGGGTATCGGAGAACGGTTTTGGCGCGGGCTTCTTACGACGACGACAAAGGCGTAACTTCGTCGCCCTTCCTAGTTATCTTAAACACGAATTCTTAGTCTGCGCCCCCCCCCCCCACGTCTCGAAAAAAAACAAGAAATTCGTGGACTTACCTATCCGTTCGTGTTCGACCATGGTTTGCCATGGCCACGCTGCTCGGATTGCGTTGCAGGTGGCCCTAATGAACCCATCGCATTCGCAGTTGTTTCTACTATTTCACCGACCTCGAAGCAAACATTTGATGTCAGCGGAAGCGAACATAGTCATGAAAAGTGTGAGCGCTCAGAACTGAGTATGAACTAAGCAGAGCAATTGTCAAAGCTCAGGACCCCAACTGGCTCCGCACTGAAAATCCTCCATACTGCGCACGTGCGCGATAGAGGCAAATCACCAGACCACAACTCACCGCGTGCGAACATTTTTCCACTCGTACTGTGCATGTGCGCGCAAGAAATTTTTAATGTTTTTCGGCTTTTGCAGCGTCGTCGGGCTCGCGTCATCGGCACCGCAAAGGACGGGGGCAGTTTGTGAGCTGTTGTGCGGCATTGTGTGACCAGGAATACGCGCATGCGCCGCAAGCCACACATACCGCTCTTAGCTACAACGATCGCCCCAATTTTTATTCATTTCCTGCCGTCCGTTCAGCTTATAGCCGTGACACGGATCCTTGGCACAGTATATAAGCGTGCTACACCACCTGAGGTTTTCGTCACATCACAGAAGTCTTTCAGGGGCCTCTTATATGACAGTATTGAGACTGCCCACCGGACGTAAATAGGACGCCATCTAGGACGCGACTTGTTTGAAGGTACGTCGGCTGTCCGCAAACTGTATGGCTATCGTTGTGTTTTGTATGTAGCAGCAGGTCCTTCATGATCTCATCGGAGCTGTCGCCGCGTCATAAATGCCAGTTTTGTCTAACTCATTACGTCTTTTCAAAATTTTTAATTTCTCTCTGGAGAATAACTTCTCATCCAAGAGTTACCGTTTTAGATCCGGGTACATGGGCGGTTCTGGAACACCTCCCACACAAAATCAGCACTCACGTGGGAGCTTCCCCAATTTGAATGAAGAAGCGATGGGGAACGGTTACGGCGCGCAGGGTGCCAGCTCGTCCTTTGAGAGGTACTCGTCGTTTTTCCGGTAGTACGCACCACGGCAACGAGGCAAGCTGCACCGCCCGGATACGGGCTTACATTTTCAATAAAAAAAACGCATTATACGCCGTGAGTAGGCTTCGCACAGAAGAGGTGTTTTTGTACGCTCGGCTAATCCTGAGATTTGACATAAAAAAGGCAAAGTAGGCGCTACAGAATTACTCTGGTTGCCAGACATGAGACGACAAACCGTTGTAATCACCACTGGTTGGGATGCCTGCATTGCTATAAAAACTCAGATCACCCCATGATGGCCACAGAGCTTCTGTGTGTACCATGGTAGAGGGTAGCAATGAACCTTTTTTATTGCAACAATCGCTGGGCAGCTAATGTTCGCCGACTACCATTCTAGACACTCAAAAATTTCGCACCTCGAATGCCGTTTGTCTGGAGGTGTAATCGCACATTTCACTTCGGGGATCCCAGGACATGCTTTTCGTGAGGCTGTTATATACGAAAAGGGCCTCAGTTCAGGCGCACGAACGCGTTCACTTTTGACAAAATTGTGTGCCTGTAAAAGTTCAGCCGTGTCATTTTAACCACCCACATTCCCAGAGCAGCGTACTGTGACAAAAAACCGTGAAGGTAGTGAAGCCCTTTATGAAAATGCAAACTACCCGTATGGAAGCCTCTCCACCTACCACTTAACGCCGCTAAAAAACGGCTATAGCCCATCTGAGTTTATCATGGGGCCGACGTAATAGCAGTCACAATCCTACGGTACGCAAATAACTCGAGACCAACGTCATAAATAGGGCTATCTCCATGCCAAAAAATATACGAACGCTGAACTTTCAAGCAACCAAGATCGGATCTGGCCCTTCAATGCACCGTAAGAGTATTTAAGGACCAAAAAACACCATGGTTGTATTGGATTTCTTCCACTGATGGGAAATAAAGGGGCGTAAGATTTTACGGCATCTGACCTCAACGCCACCCGAAAAAAAATCCGGCCCAAGTCTACAAGACGCTGCATCCAACCGGCAAAAATTTAAGACACACGGGGCAACGTACGCACACTGCAGGCTGTCGGGATTTCCCACACGCACACGAATGCCGAAGGCTAGATAAATAGCTTCCAGGTCTTTCTCTGCAGCTTCTAGTTTCGCAGCCAAACTTGGACCTCCGTTCAAGCACATTCCTCCCGAAAATGTTTGCCACGTATCATCTCGCTTGGCGGCAAATGTCGTGGAAAGACGACAGCCTTCTGGTGCCCCTTCCGCATGAGTCCTCGTCTCTCCACCGGCCAACCAGTGATGCTCTTCTATACTATTTCAGTCCTGGCGTAAGTGCAATTGAGACTTCGTTTGGGAGATGTCATTTTTACCCCGTTGTCGCCGAATGGTCGGAAATACGGGGGCTCCGCGCCTCCATCACGTGGTGTACGTCATGCAGCCCCAGGGTGCGCCCTCACCTCACGGTCTTTCCAAGTCACTTGGAACGTTGGTAGGCCATTTTAACTGCACCATTGAGACTACACGCGTTCGCACACGTAATTCTGCGGCGCAATGTCATCTTTGGTGTTTCTTTGCAGTTTGTGAAGGTGCCTTTTCGTAAGACAGCATTTCGTCACCACGGCCATGGTCGCTGAAGGATGAAAATCCTGTATTCTATGCCGTCGTGTTTTCTGTGCAATCTGATCACAAGGAAGTTCGATTCTTGCATAATAGTGACAAGAAACATCAACCACGGAAAATAAGTGCTTACTTATTTTTTTTCACAACAGTGCCGCCGCCTCGCTTTCGCGCTGAGGAACGGCCGAGAGAGCTTTCCGAGGGCTGCGTCATGATCCGCCTTTTTTACAACGTTTTTGCTGTGGTGGGTGCAGTGCCAGTTGATATGGCATTATTAAAGCATCTATATATTTTTTTACGAAAGAAACCTCGCAAATATTCTTACGTATTTATGTTCTGCGTCAGAACTGTGAAATGTGTAGTTTTTGCTCAACAAACTGACGAGAAAGAACATTTCGAACGCTTCTAATTGATCAGTTATGGTTGTGGGAATGTCAATGCCATGTCCAAAATCAGCCTTTACTTTGGCCGGTGGCAGAATCAAGGGACATATAGACAGATATACAAACATACTGACCGACCAAAAGAACAAAATTTCTGCGTTCAAGTATCCTAAGACTATTCTCTTCTAAAAGAGAGCTTTGAAGGAAGCAGACCGGTACACGAGAGTGGATGCCTCGCTTTGAGACGACCGTTCACGCTGAGATAATTAGTACAATTTATTCTTTGACATCACTGGGGTAACTCGCGTCCTCTGTTCACGCTGCTAGGCCTGCTCCCTGCCGGTTTACACTACGCCGCAAAGGAAGCACAGATATCACTTGGGCACTGCTATCGTTGCTAAACAGCCGAATAGATGGAGTCGGTGGTATGGGCAACGCAGGTAAGTTGGTTCAGCGCCTCCGAAGAGTTAGTCTGATGCAGGCGCAAAATCAAATACACCCGTCTGTTCGATTGATCACCGCACATAAAGTTCCTGAATTGGTCAAAATTCACCCGGAGCCGTCCACTACGGCGTGCCTCATCGCCTGTGTACCACCCCCGCATTAAAACAGATAATCAAACAAATCAAAACGCAGTGTTTGCACAGCGAAGGGTGATGTAAGGCTTCGCCTAACATCAGGCGGCTTTTTCGTGGGATGTTGCAGCGCTGGCGTTCCAATATTCCAGAGTTGCAACGTTGTGGCTGCAAAAGTTTTCCGGATTATGTCGCTAGAGCAAAGCGGCCACGTGTCATGTCGACATTGGGAAAAACCTCCCACAGATTACGTCTTACAACTGCTGAGATGCTCAGATAATCTCCCATAGTTTATGGGTTGAAATGCGTATCACATCACTACAGTTTACATTGGCTGCAATACAGAAGTGGTATCATACTGCCGGTCAAAAAGTTTGAGATTCTCATCGACTTGTATACT
This sequence comes from Haemaphysalis longicornis, assembly GCA_013339765.2. Lineage (NCBI taxonomy): Eukaryota > Metazoa > Arthropoda > Arachnida > Ixodida > Ixodidae > Haemaphysalis > Haemaphysalis longicornis. The sequence continues at coordinate 96,428,715 of CM023454.1, read as the reverse complement.
TTTTCGAAACAAATGCGGCAGTGCGCTTGGGTGGATGGTGGACAAACCACGGCGAAGCGCTTCATTCGGTCCCAGCATTAGGAAGCATTACTTCGTCTTCAATTTCAGAATCAAATTTGCGGAAAAGGCTTTTTATTCTTTGACGAACACCAGAGGCCACTGCGGCACGTTGTTGGATTCGCATCTAGCTGCAAATAATAGGGCAGCTCATTCAGTACGATCGTTATGAACGTCGCTGAAAATGGCATCTCCAATTTCTCCCAGATCACAAAGGAGCTGGTAAGCTCTTTGAACAAAAGGGGCGCTGAATCTTCAAACGTAAAAGAACAATTCAATACGTGTCTTCTCACCATTATAGCGACTAGACAGGCCCGATCCGTTTGAGCAATACAAGTGAGTCTTCATAATCCTCCTAGGCTGACCTATAAAATGATGGTGATTTCCCTCTTCCCTGAGGAACTACAAATAAATGTTTACTGCCGTGTGGGTCCCAATGTTTATGATCAATGTGGCTTTGACGTGTTATTTATTCAGTAGATCCGGAAACAGTCCAAACTAGGGTTTTGGAACTTGCCCTTGCGAGCTTGTAGGACTTGGATTGCCTGTCAACGCGCCAGGACTTAAGAGTTGCAAAATTTCGACCACCACTCCATCCTCCTCAGGCGAAGAAGCCTGAGCCTCCATGAATTGAACGTTGTGTAACGTGTCAAAATACGGCAGGATACATTCGTATGCGCACGGCCACAGGACACTCATAAAGCAGGCACGTTTTTTTTGTAATTGCGACGAAGCGTGGCCTAGCCTCCCACCAGTTCATCTCCCCAAAGTGGCGCATCATTATTGGCTGCCAACAAAACGTCGCCGTGCCAGGATACTCCAAACAAAACTGAAAACGCCACGCTTGCAATAAAGCAGTGAATATTTATGGCGCTCCCTAATGCAAAACTTGTGTGCACCTGCAAACTCCAGGTGTTTGCAGTCCCACGCATTATTGCTTCGTCTCGGGAAGTGATCACTCGATCAGCGCAGACAAGGCGGCTCCTGGTGCTCGTCCGCTTAAATCTCACCGCATCACCGCCACCGACCATCTTTTTGCGAATTCTGTATGAACCATCCTCCGCAAATATTACGTGGGTATTATCGGCCAAGTAACGGGGAGGATGCGGTGAACATACACCGCTGTCTCATGGCGGCAGTCGCTCCTCAGCGCTCACTTATTTGAGCCATTCCCCAGAGTGCTTCACAAGGCGGAGTTACCACTCACTCGTGGTTTTTTTTTTGAAGGAAGAATGGTAAATTTATGCGTCGGCGTCGCGAACTGTGTCTCACGAAAGCTTAATCGTCGAGGACACGAGGGCACACGCTGATATCGTGCCATCTGCAATCACAGCGATACGGCCCAGGCAGGATAGCCTAACTGCTTCACCCCTCGAACTTTCCTCAGTGGGTACCTGCTTAGGAACACGACCCTACATTTGCCAGTATATGGTCCTCTGTTTTTTTTTTCTTGGCCCATGCATTCTTAGTTTCTTGCTCGGTTACGTCAATACGAAGCTGCCAAACCACAGTGCCAGGCGCCAAAGTGTCCCCACTTAAAACGAGACCAGCAGCGAGAATTATTTTTTTCTCTCATGCCAGCAGAAATATTTCAGAAATATTTGGAAGCGTTTTTACACGATTTTCCTTCCCGGTTATCTGGCCAAAGCACGCACAATGAGAAAACTTTAAGCGAGAAGCTGCTTGAACAGCCAAACGTAGAATATTTCTGAATATGAGCGGAGCTTGCACGCTCGTAGTAGGTGCGGATATGCGGTTAATGCCCGCGTGGTGAAGGTCCACCAATATAGGCCACCGTAAAATGATCGCCCTAGGCATTCCAAACGCCTTCCAATCGGCACGAATGAGTCTTCCACGCCAGGTTTTCTACACTGGCCTTCAAGCTGGCCAGTGTACACTGGCCTTCTAGCTGGCCAGTGTACACTGGTCCTTCTACAGTGGCCTTCAATTCAATTACAGTAGCAATAGGCTACATGAAGCCCGTTAGACAAAGCCCCAATTTTTACAAGGATACTGCAGATGACACACAAAAACCATACACGAAATGTTATGTGAAGCAAGTTGCACTGCAACATAGAGCCTGTCAATTTGGAATTGGTGACCGTGGGAATGTAGACAGTGATAAGCCACACGAACATGAGATCATCATCATCACCAGCCTATGTATTCCGACTGCAGGGCAAAGGACCTCTCCCATTATTCTACAATTATTCCGGTCCTGTGCTAACTGCGACCAATTTACCCCTGAAAACTTCTTGATCTCATCTGTCAATCCCAAACTTCTGCTGGCGCCTGCAGTGCTTTCATTCTCTAGGGATCCACTCTGTTACCCTGAATGAAGAACGGTTATCTTGCGTTGAATTACATGCCCTGCCCCACGTCCATTTCTTCTATTTAATTTCTACTTATGGGTACATAACAAAAGTTTGCTCTCAGACCCACACCGCTCTCATCTTGTCCCTAACGTTACACGTATCATCTTCAGTTCCATTGCCCGCTGAGTCGTTGTCAATTAGGCTTGACCCTCTTAGTGAGCCCCCAAGTTTCTCTCCGTAGGTTAGTACCCGTAAGAGGCTGCTGTCATGCACTTCCTTTTTCCGGGAAAATGGTAGGCTGCCATTCATTATCAGAGAATGTCTGCCATATGCTACTCATCGCAATCTTATCCCTATAATTATCTCTGCTTCATGGCTAGCATCCGGAGTTTACAAACTTTGCAAAGTAGATGCCTCGCCACCTATCGGAAACCGCTGTGCTGTCAAGAGGCTAAGGATCATTACTTGGCTTTTCTGCATATAAATTTTCACGCCCACAGTTTTACCCTGTTCAGTGCGGAAGCATGCATTGCAATACATCCCGCAAGTTACTTCCCAAGGCAACATCAGCAAATCTGAGGCTAGTGGGGTATTCCCCATTTTCTTCGACGTGCGAGCGCCATTTTGGCATGTTCGCATGTTTGCTTGGCTCCGCTCTTTTCTCACTCCATTGTGGTGAGTTAATTGAGTCGCACGCTTATGGGAGTGTATCGACGTGATTCAATGAAGTTTGCGAGGATCATCGGGAACCCAAATGTTGAGGCAGGGGCCTATTGTGGCGATTTTGAGAGACTTTACCGCACCCACGAGAAGAGTGCGCCGCTAAGTCCAACCACGACTACGGCCTCGGCCGGGCGGCGCTAGGCCTTGCCCGAGATCGAAACGTTCGCCGGCGGGATGTGGAGTGCTTTTCGGTGTTCACGTGTGATAACATTGACCTAAAATGGCTTACCGCCATGCAAGTGAAGCGTGGACGCATAGAAATTCTGCCGCCCAGTGCACGAGATCGCAAGGCTGGAAGTAGTAGTAGTAGTAGTAGAAAACATTTATTGAGCATCGAATAAAACGACGGCGTCTTCTCAGACGTCGGACGGTGTGGTTCCCTTGGTTTAGGGACCCATATACGGCCAGCAGCTCCTGGCCCCTGGTCGCCAGCAGCGAGCTGGATCGGCAGGGCGGGGCTGGACCGTAAGGTCTCCCATCGCTCATGGGTTGGGGGGAGTGGAGAGTGGAGGGGGGTGGGGGGGATAGGGGACTTGAGTGAATTGCACTCCGTCAGGATGTGTGCGAGAGTGCCTATGCTATTTCTGCAAAATGGACAAGTGTCCTCTTCGGTTTCTGGGTAGAATTTTTCATCAGGACTGCGTGTGTAAGTGAACCCGCCTGAATGCGCCTGATGATTGATTGTTGTTCCCTGCTCAGGGTGCGGTACGGCTCGGGGAAGCTGCGCCGATCCTCCCTATACTCGGAGGTAATCTCTCTGTACGTGAGCACCGGGTTGGTGGTGTCGGTGTCCTGCCCTGCCCGAGGGTCATCGCCCTGGCATGATAGTCGGCTATGACGTTGCCGGCTACCTATGTGTGTGGGCAGGCACCCATACGAGCTCTACGGCTCGCTCGGGCGCCCTGTTCTTCGTTAATATCGCGGCTGCCTGTGAGGAGATCAACCCTTTCCTGTAGCCGCCGTATGCTCTTTGGAGTCGGTGACCACCAGCCTGGCACCCGGTTGGACGAGCGCCAGGGCTACGGCCACTTCCTCTGCGGTCGTTGACTCTCTGGTGTTGACTGCAGCGCTGTTTATCAACCGTTCCCCGTCGGTTACCACCGCTGCTGCTTTGCTGCTGCCCTTGCGAGGGACGCATCCACGTATAGGACTCCCTCAATCCGCTGGCATTTTGGAAATAACCGCCTGAGCTCTGGCTTCTCTCCTGACATCATTTTTCCCCGGCGTCATGTTCCGCGGTAAGGGCTTGGTGGTGATTGTCGTCATCCATTCAGTTGGGATGGACCTCTTGATTGTTGCTCTTGCCTTGCGCCACCCTATCTTATCCAGCACCGCGCGGCCATGATTTGTCTGGCTCAGGCGGAAGTCGCTGGTTAGACAGGTGGGCTTCTATGAGTTCGTCGAGTGTGTTGTGTTCCCCCATGGCTTGAAGGCGCTGTGTCGACGAATAGATGAGTAGGCCGAGGGCTTGTTTGGTGGCCTTTCTGATGATGGTATCGAGTGTGTTTTTTTGCCGTCTTGTTGAGATTAAGATACGGGGGCCGAATATGTTATCCTGGATGTAATGAATGCCTGCCCGAGTCTGAGGGCGTCGTCTTCCTTCAGTCCTCGGTTTCGAGTGGAAACCCTTCTCAGCATGGCTAGGATCTTCTCCGCGCTGGTCTTGATCTTGTCAACGGCGGCGTGTGCGATGCCATTGACTGGCGGTGAAATCCGGCTGGCGGGCGAACGCAAGCTCAGCCTTACGCCCGCACTTCGCAACAGTCGAGAAGGCGCTAAGGACACAGATGACGTCACCGGCCTGACCAACCAGCTGACCGGCCTGACCACCGGCCTGACCAGACCTTCCGCGCGAAGATATGCAGATCGTCGTGCGCCCGCGCGAAGGCCTCCGCGTCAGCGACGTTACCCGAGCGGAGCTCAGCCGAGCTCTAACGGCGTCGGCCAGATCCCCGCCAAACCCAAATCGAGAAAAGACGTCGTTTGTCTGAACTCGCAGCAGAACATCGTGGTGGTGAGCACTTCCCAGAGAAAATAACGCCGACCGGTTTGCTGCCGTGGAGCAGGTCGACGTACGTGGCACGACCTACGAGGTCAGTACCTATGAAGCAGCCCCTCACGGCACTGTTAAGGGGCGGATACGAGATATCCAGCTAGAAAACACACCTCAAGAAATCTAAGAGAACGTTGACCACGAATTCAACCCGACACCGCTGCACGCAAACCGCATTGGCAAGACCCGGTCGGGGGTAATTGCCTTCGCAGGAAAGAAGGTGCCTCGTTACATCAGGAACGGCAACCTACTGATGAATTGCACGTTGCACAGAAAACAGATAGACGTGTGTTACGCATGCGGGCGACTGGGCCACCGCATGGACGTGTGCCCAGACCTTTCGAACATGATCTGCCAGGGTTGTGGAACTCCCGGGCCGACGGCCGACCTCACGTGCGACCACAAGTGTAGCCTGTGTGGAGGCAATCACCTCACGACAGGCAAAGCCCGAAATGCCAGATTTAAGACTCCCAACGTCGTTCGTCGACGCCGGTGGGAGAAGAAGTAATCCAATCAAGGAGACTACGAAAGTGGAAGAAGCCTAGAAAAGAGAGGTCCTGCAGGCGGACCCCAACGTAGCAGCTCGTCGCAGCGCCGAGGAAGTTCGCAGACGCCGGCCCGGAGCGCATACGCCGGCCGCCATCAGGGCCGCTCCCGGTCGCAATCTCGGCTGTAGGGCTGCGCAGGTGGCCGTCAAGCCCACTCCCAGTCGAAGCCCGCAAGGAGCGGCTGCGGCGGCGGTGCTGGCGGCAACTGGCACTGGGAGGCGGCGGGCGGAGCGACGTCGAAAGATAGGAGTGCTTCGAGACGGCGAGCCGGTTGGAATTGACCAGAGTCCGAGACGCATTCGAGTCCGGGTGGCCGTTCGAGATCGAGGGACAGACCCGGAGACAGGCGAGGGAACACCGGCAACAAGGTGGGCTGGGCCTGCGGGTCTCCCGGGACTCGAGTCCCCAACTCCGAATTCCCCGCTTCCCCCTACCCAATAGACCCCGACCCTGCCAAAGGACGGTGGCGAGGTAACACACCTCAAGAAAATTATCGAGCGCCAGAACGCACACATTCAGGAGTAGAATGCCCAAATGAGGGCACTTATGTCAAAGATAGAGAAGTTGGAGGGCAGCGCAGGCTCGACCGAAGCAAGACCAGAGGAGCGCCCGACGGTGAAGGCTAACGTCAATGAAGTTCCGCGCAAGGTACGGCGGAGGGGACCTCCATCCTCCATTAGCCCGAAGACAGCGATGCCTGTACCGAGCAGCGCGAAACAGAAAGCACCAAAGAGGCGATGGACGCCGAAAAGTGGCCCCGGTAAGCAAGGAAGCCATTGCAACACCGAAAGCGGAGGAGCAAACGCAAAAACTGAAGGGGATGCAGTGACGGTCATTCTGGCAGCGTTAGGAAAGATAGAAGATCGCCTCAACACGCTGGAAGTGAAGCACGAACGTCTAGCAACCAGGGTTGCTGCCAATAAGGTTCGCACCCGCTTTGCGTTCCTAAAGAAGCAACGCGCCGAGAAAATCAAAGATGCGATCGCGAAGAGGCGCGGTCGACTGGACATTACCAACAAGGATTGTACAGAACCCAATTAAGCAGCGTCGCAAGCGAGTGGACGGCAGCGAATCCACCGGCATCTATCCATGGAACTGTAGGGGCATTCGTCACAAGGAGATGGAGCTCAGTTTGTACATCAGCGGACAGGATGATCCGCATGCCATAATTGCACTGCAAGAAATGAACGGGAAACCGCGACTCCCGGGATACGTCACGTACACGAGCCCCTCGGGAACGGGGACAGCCGTTCTCGTCCGCAACAACGTGGCGCAACCCAGCCCGTCCCGGCGCAGTGCAGGTGCGAGCACACGCTGGTAGAAGTCCACGCACAGAAAATTGGCAGCACAAGAAATATATTCGTGATGAGTGCGTACTGCAGGCAGTCGCAGAGGCAGTACGACTTCGACCGCACCGTGCAGGAGGCGAAGAGTTTGGCGGGTACCGGCCGCTCCTGATCCTCGGCGATTTCACCTCCCCACACACGCTATGTGGTTACAAATGCTTGTCCAAGAGAGGAAAAGCCCTGGTACAAACCAATGAAGACCAAGACCTCGTCCTACTTAACAAACCGGGAGTCACCACGAGAAGAGGCAACAGCGTGGCCAGGGGCACCACGCCGGACCTCTCGTGGCTGGCCGGGTCACTCGACGCGTCGTGGAGATGCGAAGAGGTCGACCTGGGGTCGGACCACAGCATCATCAGCATCACCGTCCGGGGTCCCCGTTTTGGAGCAGAGCTGGGCAAGGCGCGGATCGCCGACTGGGACAAGATGAGAAATTTCACCCAGGAAGACGAAGATGACACAGGCGAAAAAGCCAGGCCAGGATACAAGACACAGTCTTACGAGGAATGGGCACGTAACCAGAAGCTGGCCCTTCAAAAGTTCACGCAGGAAATAGCGACGACGACGCAGACGCCGTTCGTCCACGCCAGGCTGTCCAATATGTGGTCGGCCCGTCACTCGCTAACTCGAAGGTGGAAGCGTCAGCGACGCAACAGAAAGATCGCCAGACGCATCGCCTTGCTTAACAAACAAATCGCCAAATACTCGGCCAAGTTACGCAAGGAAAATTGGCTCAAGATGGGCGACGGTCTGCAAGGTCAGCTATCCGTGGGAAAGACGGCGAAGCTCCTGCGCAACCTCATCGATCCGACGAGCAGCACAACGGCTACCAAACGTAACCTCAAAAAGATGCTCAACTCGTACAATGGTGATGGCCGCAGGCTTGTCAAGGCCCTCACGGACGAATACCGGGCAAACTGAGAAGGGCGTCCACCCGATTCCGGAGGAGTACGAAGGAACCGAGAACAAAATCTCGACAAACTGTTTACAATGGCGGAATTGTGGGCTGCTATAGACGAGAGCCACAAGAGTAGCGCACCCGGCAAGGACGCCATAACTTACAATTTGCTCGCCAACATGAGCGGTATGGCAACGCGCGAGCTCCTTGGGCACGTCAGCGAAGCCTGGGAGAGATCGCGTTGCCCCGCGAGTCGAAGGAAGCAGATGTACGAATCTCCCCTCGATCGACAACATGCGTCCCATATTCCTCACGTCCTGCGTCGGAAAAGTTATGGAGCGCATGGTGCTAGGTCGGTTGCTAGGGCATCCCGAAGACACGGGGCAAATGCCCGCGACGATGTTCGGATTCCGAAAACATCAGATTACCAAAGACGTCCTGGTGCAACTTCACGAGCTGGTGGGGAAAAAGGCCACGAGGCACGGTCAGCGGGCGATCCTCGCTCTCGACCTAAAAGGTGCCTTCGACAACTTGACGCACGCGATAGTGCTGTCGAATTTGAAAAAGACAAACTGCGGCGGGAGAACCTTCGGTTACGTGGAGGACTTTTACCCCAAGAGATCAGCCACCATCTAAATAGGAGGGGACAAGTCGGATCACATCGAGCTCGGCGAGCGGGGCACCCCTCAGGGGTCTGTCCTGTCTCCCCTGCTCTTCAACCTGGTTCTTCTCCCCTTACCTCATTTACCCGAACAAATAGAATGCATTGACCACGCTCTTTACGCCGACGACATCATGATGTGGACGGAAAAGGCCGGTTCCGACGGGTGCAACGAGGACCCGTTGAAGCGTGCGGCCACGACCGTGCACGAGTGCGCGAAGTCGTGCGGGTTCGGCTGCGCACCGCAAAAGTGGGAGCTTTTACTCATACAGCCAGGAAGACCCAAGAAGGCGCCCGAACCAGTCATCACGGTCAGAATTGACGGCATAGAGATAAAGCCGACACAGCAGTGTAGGATCCTAGGCCTGCTGTTGCAGAACAACGGGAAAGCGGACGCCGCCGCCGTTAAAATCAAAACCACCACGGAACAGGTACTCGGCATGTTATGCCAGGTGTTTAACAGATACAGAGGCCTCAAAGAGGATGACGCCATCCGTATGGTGCGGGCGTTTGTCGTGTCGAGGGTCACCTACTCGGTCCCGTATCTCCTGCCGATGAGGACGCAGAGAAACACCCTCGACACGGTCAATCGCAAGGCAACGAAGCAAGCTCTCGGAGTTCCCATATACTCTTCGACCAAACGACTGCAGGACATGGGCGTCCACAACACTTTGGACGAGCTGATAGAAGTGCACCTCTCTAATCAACGCGTCAGACTCAGTAGCACAGAACACGGACGCGCCATCTTGCTCAAGCTGGGATAGCAGATCGAACCGATACCCACGACGGTGCCCCTAACCGAGAGGTGGAAGGAGGCAATCGAAACCAAGCCCCTACCACAGAACATGACTCCGGGTAAGGATGACGGGAGGCGCGATGCGCGGGCCAAGGCCCTGGCCCGACAGCTGAAGGAGAATCTCAGGGTTGTATACGGGGACGCCTCGCTTAGGAAATACAGCGACCGGGCGGCGGCAGTCGTTACGACGTACGACTGACTGATCGTCACAACGTCGACGAGGACGAGAGATCCCGTGACGGCAGAAGTGGCTGTGGCTCTGGCGCTCGTTCAACTGGACGTCGAGGCCGTGGTCACGGACTCCCAAACTGCGTACTGCAACTAACAAAGGAGACGCGTTTTCCTACGCGGCATTTGCGATTTTCAACAACAAGGTGACACCGGGACGAGCAGTTGAACTCGTTTGGGTCCTAGCTCACTCGGGGGTAGCGGGCAACACCATCATCGACTACCACGTTCGCGAAATGACGCTCCGGGCAACCACTGAGTCGTACGATGATGCGGACACCCCGAATCCAACGACAAGCTACAGAGAGATTACTCGAGCGTACAGAGAAGAACGGCGCACCTTACCCGAACCGCACCGCTCTCTAACCAGGCAACAGCAAAGGATCCTGCGCAGAGTGCAGGCGGGGTCGCTCGCGCACCCCGCCCTGCTCTATTGAATGTATCCCGAACTACACGACGCCACCTGTCCTTTCTGCGAGCCTACCGAAGGCACTCTGTTGCACGTCATGGCGGAATGCACGTTCCTCAAGAGTCCACTTCCTCTCACTCCCTGCCCTTAACCCCCTATCCTACCTCCACTTACCCACCCCCACTTCTTGAGCGATGGGATAACTTGCTGACCAGCCTAGCCCTGCCGACCCAGCTAGCACTGGTGGCCAGGGCCAGGAACTCTTGGTGTCATATGGGCCCCGTGAATAGGGAACCACCACTGTCTGGTGCCTGTGAACACCACCAAATCTTTTGGGCTCAATAAATGTTGTTGCATCATCCATTTTCCTTAGTCAACCTTTTCCAAAACCAATGTTCTGAATACTTGTAAACATGCTGTGAATAACATTGCAGACCTTGTCTGCTATGTCTCCTTGTCTGACGACCTTCCTTTTCGGTATTTTACTGCTCTAATCATGGAGGATTATAATAGCTGTGGATATCCTCTGTTGATATCCACTATAATAGCTGTGGATATCCTCTGTGGATATCCTCCTCTAGCTGTAGATATCCTCTATTACTCTAACATAATGCTCATCTACATCCCGGTTCAGTAATGTCTGAATGACTGCTGAGGTTAAGACCGAGTCAAATGCTTTCTCGTAATTTATGAAGGATTTGTATAGGGGTTCAGTATATTCTGCGCAATTCTGTATCACCTGATTGATCGTGTGAATATGGTTCATTGTTTAATACCCTTTACGAAAACCTGTTTTTTTTTGGTTGACTGAAATATAAGGTTGCAGAAATTCTGTTACCTTGGTAAGTACCTTGTAGACGACTGACAGTAAGCTGATCGGATAATCCGATCGGAGGATCACGTAAAAGGAGCTAAACCGTGAAAATGACTGATTACCGAGACACCCTAACAAGACAATAGCATATATTCTCGCACTGTAGTGTCTTGATCACCGTTAGGGTGAAGGCGCGAGTTCGTGTCATTTTGTGCGCGAAAGCCGTCGGTCACGTTCGGGTAACATTGCATGCGTGCGCAGTTCGTTTGCAAAGAGGATGTGTGAAGCGCGTGCGAAGTTACCCAGAACGCCGAGAGGCGGCTCCCGCGACCGGATTGCCACGGGCTCCCGTGTTCATCCCAACTGTGATCACATGGAGAACCGAACATCGTATCAAAGGCGTGCTAAAACCATTAAAAACGCCTGTTTAATGCCTATGTCAGAGTTTACCCAGAGCCATGAAACTTGTTGGAGCTAGAGCAACGGCGAAACGCTTGCTAGGGTTCGTACAACATACCAGCAGCAGGTGGATGCTGGTCCCTACATGAAAGCCGGTGGACATAACGACCCGGGCCTGCGAACCATGTAGAAGGTGTGGTGTCCGCAACAGGTGGCACGGGTGGGGCGGCCGGGCTGGAAGTTGATAAGGAACCACCCGCGTCAGTCTCCTCCGCAGAGTTCAGTGAAAGCAGGGAGGGTTGAGGGACAGGCCGGAGTGGCATCGGACCAGGCGTTGGCTGTTGCCAATACAGCAGCTGCTGGCTCAGCAAGCCCTGTGGAGATGGGTTTCAATGCCTCATGCAAACCAGTTGGAGGCGATGGCGGGATCAAGTCACAATCGCTGAAATTGGTCCTGATGTAAACCAGACTCCACTCCCCCTCCCGGCGAGCTGCATCGGCGTACCTCCCCAGGGAAAAAGCTGAACATTATCTGCGCCTCTGGGAAGTTGTGTTCTCGTTGACGTTAATGTCAACGATCTTTTCCCGAATTGAATTTTTTGTGCATTTGCAGTAGTATGCGCCATGCGGCCTCCTGCATTTTACACGAGTGAGGGTGTTGGATGGGCAAATTGTCGCTTGGATAATATTGGGCAGAGCATTTTGCACAGGTTGTTCGGCGACGGCAATAGTTTGTACCGTGCCCTGACCGCGTGCACTTAAAACAGATGATGATGATGGTTGGAGTTTTTTGGCGCAAGGCCAGCTGGGGCAAAGAGCGCCAAACAAAAGTATTTAGAAGAAAATAGTGGCTACTAAGCCAGAATAACACTAAGATCAAATAACGACAATGGTGATGGCTGGTGTATAGGGCCAGTTTTGATTACGCATGATAGGAAATGAGGTTTAAAAAGTTTACATCAGACAAATATTTAATAACGCGTTGCACAGAGACCATTGCATTATCCCCCAAAAACAACGAAGGGTGTAGCGGAATGTGTTGTCTGTATAGTTCCTTGAAGTGTCTGTGTCTTGTTGTGTCGAGTGCCTTGCATGTGATTAGGATGTGGACTACGGATAGGCCCTCCCCACACCTGCTACACCCAGGTCTTGGAGAGCTAGTGAGCAGGTGTGAGTGTGTTACGTGAGTGTGGCCTATCCGCAACCTAGCTAAGGTAACTTCAATGTGTCTGTTGTGTGAGTCAGTAGCGTATGGTCCCAACTGAGGTTTTATTACATGTAACTTGTTATCTGTCTGTTCACTCCAGTGTGTTTGCCACGTGTTGTGAAGTTGGTGTCTGATGTGTGGCTTCATATCTGTGTACGGAAGTGTTGCTATGCCCACTGAATTCAAGAGTGTAGCAGCAGTGGCCATTTCATCTGCAGTTTCATTCCCGGCTATTCCACAATGGCCAGGAACCCAACATATTGTTATTTCAAGACTTGATGCGTATGCCACCATAAGGCCCTTAAAAACAAGATTGATTACATAATTTTTTGAGCGTTTTCTAGACAAAAGTGCACGTACAACACTAAGAGAATCTGTAAAAACTATGGACTTTGGAATTTGATGCTGGACAATGTGGTCTAAAATAAGTAAAATGCCGTGTGCTTCAGCTGTAAAAATGCTGTTGTGGGAGTTCATTCTTTTTGCCATGTTAAAGTTCGGTCCATGCGCAGCACAAGACACAGCATCAGCTGTCTTTGATGCGTCGGAGTAAAACTCTGCACACTGGTACTTATCCTGTAGGAAGAGGAAATGCTGCATAATAGCTGCCCTTGGTGCCCTGTTTTTGTCGAACTGCACAAAGGACAGGTCACAAGAAACATCCCTGGCTTGCCATGGTGCAGTAAAATCAATGATCGCTGTCTTGTGGATATATGAAAATGACACTGCTAGCTCAGAAGCTTCTGCTCTCACTCTGAGAGGGAACGGCATGGGAATAGATGGGCGGTTTAAAAAGAGCTGCTGTGAGGATGCATCATGAATGGTCGAGTTAAGAGGATGATTTGTGAGAGACATGATTTTAGAGGCATACAACAAGTCAGTGTATATCCTCTGGTGATACAGGGACCATTTGTGGCACTCTGCATAGAGGCTTTCACAGGGCTGGTGCGAAAGGCGCCACAAGCAAGGCGAAGCCCCAAATGCAGAACTGGGTCAAGCATTTTAAGTGCCGTTTTCGTTGCAGACCCATATACGACGCTGCCGTAGTCCAAGCGAGATCCAACCAGTGCAGTATACAGACGCAGGAGTAGCTGCTTGTCTGCACCGTACGATTGGTGAGAGACAACTTTAAGGATATTCATAGTTTTTAGGCATTTTTGCTTAAGCATTTTCAGATGAGGAAGAAATGTTAGTTTGTTGTCGAATATTAGGCCTAAAAACTTGTGCTCCTTTTTTACAGGAATCGACACGCCGTTTAGAGTAATGTCAGGGTCCACATGGATCCCGCGAACACGGGTGAACACAACGCAAGTACTTTTTACGGGGTTCAGCTTAAAGCCGTTTGTGTCCGCCCAGCCAGCAAGTTTGTTCACGCCGAGCTGGACTTGCCGTTCACAGATTGACGTATTACATGATTTAAAAGATATTTGCACATCATCTACATAAACTGAGCAAGAAATGGTTGGTGGCAATGCCTTACGGAGTGAGTTCATCTTCACTATGAAGAGTGTGCAGCTCAAAACACCTCCTTGAGGCACGCCATTTTCCTGAACATGTACATTAGAAAGTGCACTACCAATTCTTACACGGAAAGTTCGTTCAGACATGTAGCTAGAAAGAGTGCTAAGCATGTTGCCCGAAACACCGAATGACTTCAAGTCACTCAAGATGCCGTATCGCCATGCCGTGTCGTAGGCCTTTTCCATATCAAAGAAGACTGTAATGCAGAACTGTTTGTGAATGAGGGCATCTTTTATGTAAGATTCCAAGGCAACAAGCTGATCATTGGTGGAGCGCCCCGCCCTGAAGCCTGCCTGGCAGCTGTCGAGAAGACCGTTGTACTCGAGGAAGTACACGAGCCTGCGATTGATCATCTTCTCGAAGAGCTTGCACAGGCAGCTCGTCAGGGCTATTGGGCGGTAACTTGAGGGGGACGACGGGTTCTTTCCCTCCTTCAAGAAAGCCACTACAACGGCCTCCCTCCAAGAGTGTGGAATGTGCCCCGAAAGCCATATTTTATTATATAGATGTAGAAGTGCTTCAAGTGTGTCTGCGTGTAGGTGTTGTATCATTGTGTATGTAATGTTGTCTGGGCCTGGAGCTGAGGGTTTACACGTGCTTAGAGCAGCCCTCAGCTCATGTAGTGAAAACAGGGAGTTGTAAGAAGTCTGTGATTTGTTGTTGTCGCGTAGGGACTTCTTTTCACAACAGGCTTTATGTTTCAGGAAAGTGTTCGTGTAGTGTGCTGAACTGGACACGTGTTGGAAGTGTTGTGCGAGTGTGTCAGCCTGGTCTTCGAGTGTGTCCCCTGTAGTGCTGACCAGGGGCAGGCTGTGTGTCTGTTGTCCCTTGAGTTTGCGTATTCGTGTCCATACTTTCCTTGTGTCTGTGTAGGAGTTTATTGATGTTATGAATGTACGCCAACTCTCTCGTTTTGCCTCACGGCGCACACGTTTTCCTAACGCCTTGGCCCGTTTGAACAAGAGGAGGTTTCCCGACGTGGGGTACCGACGAAGGATACCCCACGCCTTGTTCTGGGCCTCTCGCGCCCGCCTACAGTCCTCATTCCACCACGGCCTCCGCTGGTTGCGCGGGGCACCAGAGACGTGGGGAATGGACTTTTCGGCGGCGTCGAGGATGTGCGCCGTGAGGAGTTGGGTAGCTTCTTCAACGTGTAGGTGTCCTATGGATGTGTGGTGTAGTTTGGATGTCTCTGTAAATGTATTCCAGTTAGCTCGTGCTTCATTGAACCTATTATGGGAAGAGGAACTGCATGGGCCTTTACCTATGTATGTAAGTAAGGTGGGAAAGTGGTCACTGCCATATGGATCAGTTCCCACACCCCACTTGACAAGAGGAAAGAGAACTGCGGAGCCAATAGCCAAGTCAAGACATGAGTATGTGTTGTGTCCTATGTTATGGTATGTAGGCTGTTTACTGTTGAAAAGGCATGCTCCTGAAGATGTAAGGAATTTCTCTATGAGGCGACCTCGGGCATCCGTGCGAGAAGAGCCCCAAAGAGTGTTGTGAGCATTAAGGTCGCCTATCAGGATGTATGGTTCGGGCAGCTGGTCAACCAGCGCCTCGAAGTCAGAGCTTAAAAGTGAAACATCAGGAGGAATGTATATGGAGCATACCGTTATCAACCTATTAAATATTATCGTTCGAATTGCCACAGCCTCCAGGATAGTGTTCAAGGTGACAGGGTGGCATGCTAAGGATTTGCGGGTGATTATGGCCACACCGCCAGAAGAGTGTGTGCAGCCAACCCTGTCCTTTCTGTATACCAGGTAACTATTCAAGAAATTTGTGTTCTTGGAATTCAGGTGTGTTTCCTGAACACACGTTACACTTGGCTGATTAGCATGCAGAATCTCATAGACGTCGTCAAGATTATTTAGAAGGCCTCTGCAGTTCCATTGAACGATAT